>JAGMVK010000005.1:2400000-3000000 GCA_020747065.1 Cadophora sp. MPI-SDFR-AT-0126
TAATGATAAGTCCGGCGAGATCTAACATGATCGGCCATCAGTTGGATCGTCATTATGGATGACATGAAACCAAGGTCTCTTCGTGAAATGGACTGTTTACTAGCGCATTTGGCAAGTCGCCCCTCCCTCCTACGTGTCTGCCTACCTCCAGGCCGAATTCTCTCTTCCAATTTCTTCACAAGTACCCAACTTTCATCATCACCACCCTAATTGGTACACACAATCGACTTATTTTTTTTTTTTTTTTGGAAGCAATCCAAATCATTCATTACTTTACCCAGAACCAAATCCGTATATACCCCGCTCTCTAAGATCCTTCTCGCATCCTCCTGACTCCAGAGAGCGCCAAAGACCAGCTCAAAGAGTCCGATGGAGCGTACAAAGACAGTAACATACAAACAACCGAAATATAGCATTCGCGCACCCTGGGTATCCGTTGAATCCTCCAATTCGCATAGCGCAGCCTAGCATGTGCAGTGTTCCGCCTCAGGACACCGTTGCCTGACCGTCTATTCCCTTATTTTCATTTCTTGTATACAGTCCGTCCATCAAACGCCGCGCAAACAATAAAGAAATCAAAAAAACTACCATGTGCCCTCAAGAGAAGAATCCGACTTTCGTTGAGAGTTCTTCGTTGCACCCTTCGCTCCCTGTTGTGGTGATCTCGTCCTGCGAGGATCCATGGTGGCCAGGCAAGCTGCACTCTGACTCGAGGATTGCTTCGTTCTGCTCTTCTGTTTATTTGATTCTTCTTCTTCCATCTTTGCTTCACGTTGTTTCTTTCGTTCTTGTTTTATTTTATCCTGATCCTCTTTGTTTTTCTTGATGCGAGCCTTTTCAGCTGTGGATGATCAAAGTCAGCGTCAGGCGCAATTTGCCAATTCTCTTGACTTCATACCTTTTGAAACATCTCCCAGAATTCCTACATGTGCACCTTCACCATCAGTCTCGCGCTTCCGTCGAAACATCAGTTCTTCCTTGTAAATGGTCCTTCTTCCAATGAGGATTGAGAAGGTAGCATCTCTAGCGATGAGGAAGCTAAGGTTGCGGCACTTCATGCCCAGGAACTCGTCACTCTGTATCATCAATTCAACCTTGTGTGTTGGGGAGAAACTCTTCCCATTGAAGTCTCTGTACTTCCGTGTCTCTTCTGAAGCCAATTTGACTGATTTTACACCCGCTTTCTTTCTCAGTGTCTCAAAAAATGTCTGCGAGATCCAATCATGCTTTGTTCCAGTATCGAGCACTGCCTCTTCGTTTATCATACTGCTGTCTGTACAACCAATCTGCACTAGTAGTTTGCCAAAGTCCTGTCTGAGGTCAGCCATACTCAGCCCAACAGAGTCGGTGTACCTACTTCATCTGATGCATCTTCATCAGCATGGTCTTCTTCAGCTATTCCATTAATATCTGAAATAGATTCGACATCACTGGCATCAGACTGGCTAACAGCTGTGTCTGAAACTCTTGAAAATGTCTTCTCCCTCGGTGGTTTCGCATGCGCCGGTGCTGCCAGATCCCTCCTTGGTGTCGATACCGCAGCCCTGGTCTTTCCTTTAGTGGATTTCCTGTTTTGTTCGACGCCGGTCGAAGCAGCAGTACCACTTGTATGATATCCTTCGTCGGGGTTGTATCGCTTCATTCGGCGATCAGATGGAAGTCGAAGACGCTCAGCAGGAGCTCTCGATTTCGCATGTTGCATCGATGGGCCGCTACGAGGTACGTTGTCCACTGATGAACTGGATGAAGAGGCTTCGGAGTCGGTTGACGATTCGGATTGCGAGTCGCATTCTACTGCGGGTCTCTTGCTTGCAGCTCGCAGCCGACCGGTCGAACGTCGAGTCAGTGGTGGAGATGGATCTCGTCGGCGATGATCCCGCCCTTCATAGCCCACCAGGATGTCTCCACTGATAGTAACAGGCCCATTGAAAGTAACATGCGTTGGCTTCTGCTGTTTCTGTAACTTCCTCTGGTGGTGTGAAGCGCGTGGTTGCGGGTCTAGGTCGTCGGGGCCTGACTCCGCGTCTGATTCAATGGGTCCTGTAGGCTGCCTTCTCCTCCGCCTTGTGTCATGTCGTCTGGAAGTCTCGCGCGCCAAAGAAGCCATACAGTGATATCTGTCAGTCAGGCAGTTGCCCGGTCATTGCATCGCTCGCTCTTCGTGAGGTTTGATGATAACCACAAAAGAACGTCAAGCCCAAGTGAGGCGGATGCCTGACGACAATCCTGCGACCGACTGGTCTTGGTCATAGGGCTGTTTCCCATCTCGAGCCTATGGTGGGGAAGCTGATGACGACCGGGGTTGGAACGTGGGGTTAGAATTGGGGAAGGCGACGATAGCCCAGTAGGCGCTTTTCGAGGCCTGCAATTCGACCACAGGCACAGTGGGAGTGCAATTGAGGCTTGAGCAACGTCGACCCATGACTTTTCGAGGTGATCATAGCAAAACATCCCGTATCTCTCCTCCCCATTGCTGTCGACACCGATTAGCACCCCTGCATCTGGATCTTATCGTCCGCATTAACATCTGTCTTCGCGACAGCCAATGACGCTTTCAGTGCTGATAAATGGAAGAAGACAAGCGCAATTTGACGGAGGGTCAGTCATGTCCTAATTCTTCAATGGCGGAATCATATCAATCAGCTCTATATCCTGACTTAGGTAATCAGATGGGTTGGCTGACATTGATCCAAAGCTATCGACTCGATGGGACCAGGACGTTCTTGCATACCGGGCCACAATAAACGTTTTTATGGTTTCCTGGACAGGACATGGCTCTTTACGTCTGTTTGCCGGCTTTACCCACCACTGAAACTGAACGTTGACCCTGAAGTCGTCGCTTACTGTCAACGACCTCTTCAGCAGATGATCTCCTACTTTCCAGAGTGTCGTTGGTGCCCAACGAGATCCATTGGCGGTGGATTAATTCGAAGCCCGACAAGGCTGAAGAAAGCCTCACCATGACCACCAGCGATGAGGTCAAAGATAAGAGACGCGATTTCTCTAACCAAAAGTTAATGGACCAAATATCAATTGTTATCGCTGTCCGAAAAGTTGCAAGTTATGGAAGGCTACGCTAAATTGGCACATCTGATGGGAAACGACCACACTGACGGCCACTTTCTTATATTCCAGAAATTCGAAGCCCTCAGCGCTCAAAATTTGTTGTACCTCCAAGCCGAACTCATCAGCCTTCAGGAAGGCCTAGACTTTCTTGTAAAACGAGATGCCGGGGATTCCCAGAAACTGATATTTGCCCAAGACTGGGAGGCCCTCAGCACTGCCGCCGACAGCTCTCAATGGCAGAAATGGCTCGAAATCCACAGGAAAATGAAAGAATACTGTGGGTCTCCCGGACAGTCATGTAAACAGCCTCGCTAACAGTCGTAGATAAAGCAATTGCTCAACACCGAATGATCACTGGACTCCCAGCGCCCAACTCCCACGATCTCAAATTTCTCCAGTACTGGCTGGAAAGACCAAGACTAGGCAACTGTGCCTTCGTTGGAGCAGACAGCGATGTGTACGAGAAAGATAATCAGAATGGCTTGGTGACATTGGCAGCTCGTGGGAGAGAAGTGGATGCGATGACAAGAAGTCTAGTCAACACACTTCCAAAGTTGTACCACTGGATCATTGTTTACACCCTCCACAAACTCTGTGGTTGGTGGATCAAGGTAATTCTGAATAGCAACATATCGTGAAGCTGTTCAGACTGATTGAACATAACAGAAACCGGATGGATTCGTGAATCAGAATAATCAAACCGAAGCCAATGCATCTACCATTGAGGAAGGCCATTTCAAAGGGTCGCAAGACATAGAAAGCAGATCCACAACAGTCGCTGAATCTACGATATCCTCGTCTCACAGAAATGATGACACAGATCTGGAGAGCAACATGTTTCTCTATCGCGACTCGCACACCTATCGCATCGCTACCATCCTTGGAACACTATTGTCGTCACTGATTCCGATTGCCGCGATCGTTGTTCTCTCCGTTGTCAAGAACATGACTGCAAGGCTTGGAATAGTATCTGTCTTTACTGCGGTATTTTCCGTCGCCTTGTCGTTGGTGACGGAGGGAAAGCGTGTTGAAATCTTTGGTGCTACTGCTGCGTAAGTACCGTTCTCTGTCAATAGGAAGAGGAGGAGTGAATGATCTGGATGTGAGAGCTAACGCATTGAATAGATTCGCAAGTGTTCAGGTTGTGTTTATTGGGAGCACGAACTGGAGTCAAGGATGACTTTTAGCCAGTCCTGAAATTTTTTTCCAACAGAAGGCCTGTCTCGTTAATTCTGACAGTTGAAATCCTGCAAGTTTTCTCATCTGGTACGGTCGTAACTCTCCGTTCCTCATCGCTTCGATAGGCTTTCCAAGAGGACAGACAGTTCCCCTTGCAGGATATCGGATGACTCGGTTCATCCTGTTGTTTCCTGCCATTGGCTTCAGCAGGAAGCGAGCCCCGCTTCCCCTGAATGCAACATCCGATTCTTTCGCGACGCGTTGGCGTCTGCCCGTGAAATCCAACCGCTTGTCGTTCTTCTCGGATAGATGCTTATTTTATTGGAGAGATAACTTGAGTTCGTAACTCCCTGTCAGCTTCATTTAACTTTGACATCTGCTGGCCAGTGGCTATGCAAATGTCATAAAGCCGAAGTATTGATGACGAACTTATGCAGCAGAACGGGGTAACACAAAGGTTTCAACGCCACAAATAGCAGTGCTCTCGTGTTGTTAATCTCCCTGCGTTCCGTGACGACTCTACCAGCGTCAAGTCGCTGTATGGAATTCTGCAAATAGAACCATGATGCAAGTTTGGTACCTGTCGGCACTTGATTCTACCGCTTCCGCTGTTCCCGAACTGCTTGTAGAGTACATACACTCCCCAGTTCGCACTTGCACAATTTGTCGGTTCTGTAGTCTTTCACATTTGTTCGAAGCGCCAATTGTGTTTGTTGTATGGTTACTTTTACATTTTCGATAATCCCCCATATACGTTGCTAGTTCAAGCCCTGACTTATCTCACCTCGGGCTCTTGTTATCCATCGGAGCATTATTCCAATTCCGCAATGGAGACTTTCATCATTGTCCTACTTGCCTTGTCAGGTGCGATTGTCGGGGTACGTTCATTTCCGTTTGAGTCCATATCTCCTCGTACTTCGCATGGAATATCGAAACCCATACAAAATCATCTGTGCTCACGCAGAAGTCATTTTCCTGAAAATGAACTAACTGTTTGCTTCTAGATTGGCTTTTTGTCTCTCGTCAAGATTGGAGTTGATAGGAACCAACCAGTCTCGAAAGTCTAGACTACCGTATTGAGTATTTGAAGCTGGAAATAGTGGGACATTTCCAGCCATGCTGGGAGTTGACCTTGGCACCTCAGTCGTGGCACTCCTGCATCGAAGACATACCCGAATAAAAACTCGCCTCGTCACCTCCGATCCGAGAATAAACAAGAAGACTCATTTGGTACTCTCCACTAGCACACCAATCAAAATCACATTGCCGCCTCGCCTGAAGGCTTTTCAACGCACCAAGCGATTGGTCCAGTCATTGCTGTATACCATCCGAAAGATACACTCAGCGACGTGGAAGTAATTGACTAATGCTTTCACGGAATCTTCCTCCTAGACCTCCCGGAGTATCGTCGAAACGAAATGGACCTTCGGAGGAGACATGTCCTTACACCCTCACCAGAGTCCATCACCTGGTTCGGATTCTCTTTGATTCTAGTCAATACTATTAAGGGTCAATAAGTTACTCCAATACCGGTAACTCAGATCGAAGAGCGAACACCGAGGTTAGAAAGGTGCTTTGGGGCGCGGGGGTAGACTGTCTGTGGAGGTTCTATGACCACCTGACTGCCATCCAAGTCGATCTGCGAAGCACTTTTGCGTCGGCATGTGGAGTGATGACGATTGTCCAGTTTACCTGATTAAATCCCCTGGGAATATAAGAATTCAACATAGCTGTGCCTTTTAGTCTATTTGTTTGAATTTGAGGAGATCGCTTCGCCTTGCGCGTCCCAGAAGCTCTGGTTTTTGCTGTCGATTGTGTATGGGTTAGTTACAACTTCGCTCATCAATTTCCCTGTCTCTTTCCTCAGCTCCACTATTATTTTCTCGTTCCTGAAAACTTCGGTTCCTGGTCCCTGCTGGCCATCAATGGATTTTGCTTTTCCTGACAGTATCACATGACCAGCTTCCGAGAACTCGTTTCTGCTACCGGCTTTGCCGCCTTCCTGCCGCCTTGCGAACCAAGAACGCGAGGCGAAGCACAACATCAGAAACACGTGCAAGCGATGGGAGCCTGCAATAATTGTCTATAAAATGGCCATTCCCCCGACGAGGAGAAGGTATAATTTCCTTCAGATATCGCACATCCTCATCTTCATTATCTTCTCCCATCATCCTATCGCCTTGATCTACCTTTCATCACAAAATCTCAAATCCTTCATCGTCTTGATATCATCCTACACCTATCACTAAGTCGACATGGCTTCCACAGTGTTCTCTGAGACACTCCAATCCATCACAACCACCAAGCTCACCGAGCTTTCCAAGAAACGGTCCATCTTCGAAGAACACAAAGCTTCCCTACTCCTCTCGACTCAAAACGAACCGGACCAGAAGAAGCGACTCGCCGTTCTTGTCGAGGGTGTCAAGAAATGCTTCTCCATCAAAATCGCACCGAGAAAGCGTGGAGATCGTCGAGGTGGTGCACGCCAAATTGACTATGGCAGCACCAGTGACCCGAAGCTCGAAGTCCTGCTCAAGAACCTCGAGCGCTTCCTTGACCAAGCAAAGTACGATCCTTCCATCTCTCCCAAACTTCTACGGGACTGGGAAGGTGCGCTTATGAAGAAGCTCAATGTGCAGTCCTTGAAATATCAGTACGCAACTTTGTACGGCGAGCTGGTCACCGAGTGGCTTGGTGCTGAAAAAGTGTCTTCCCTTCCAGACAACATGTCGGAGACTTCTGAGGGGTTCGAAAAGCTCAAACCAGCTACAAGAGACGAGTCCCGTATCGGATGGGAGAAACTCGTCTTTGAGCCCTTTGAGACCGATCAAATGGCCATTTCTGAGTACCTCCGAACCCTCTTCGGAGAGACCAGCGACAACAAGCAGGGGTTTAAGGCTCTCAAGCAGCTTCGCAAGGAAGTCGAGGCTTTTGAAACCACACTCTCGGCGCCAAATCAGTTCGATGAGACGGTTCTTCGCTGGACTATCAGTGGGCTTATTGCATCTGTTCTGCTGAGTGATGAGAAGCGGGGAGCATTGAAGGATTTTCTGGGTAGCCCTGTCATTTTGGCTGAGATTGCGGATGTGCTCAACATGCGAATCGCCGACATATCAGAGGTGTGTGTCTTCTCCTGTCTCTCTGTTGGATGTTTGGCGATGTGTGCGAATTTGCACATGCTAGGCGAGCCATCTAAATGGTTTGACATCAAGCAAGAAACCTGCTAACTCATTGTCAGTGGTCTTGGGATGATGAAGTCTTGATTGAACAGCGACGTCAAGTCACAGGATCATATCGCAGTAAGTCTGCTCCAGCTCATGTGACGGTACCTAAGGCTAAGTTTTCTCAGTCTACATAGATGAAGAACTTCTCCAAGCAATCTTCCTGCAGTATGTCGGTGTGAAGTGGTGTATCTTCTTCAAAGAAGCATTCGTCAATTTCTCGAACTTTGACGGTGCTTGGACATCACTGCGACCTCCCATCCCATTGGAGGAGAGGAAGAGGAGAGAGTACTTTTTGGGGGCACAGATGAAGAAGTGCAGTGTGCAGGCAAAACGTCAAAGCATCTACAAATCAATCTTCTTCATGTCTCATCTTCAGGATTCCACATACGAAGAGAACTGCGCCCAAGAGGGCGAAGAGGAGGCCAATTATGAGCACGCAGCCAAGAGACAGAAGTCGTCCGCTGCTGGTGCTCCACAGATACAGCAAATTCACCAAATGCAGATGCAGCAGCAACAACAACAACAGGCACAGGCTGCTGCGCAACAGCAAATACAGCAACAGCAGGGACAGAGCCGTGGTGGTCAAGATTATCAGATGCAGCTGATGGTCTTGGAGCAGCAGAACAAAAGAAGACTCAAGATGGCCCGGCAGGAGCAAGACAACATAGCCGTGCAGCAGCCGCAAGGATTCAATGTGATACCTTACAATGGCGTGCCTTATTTGGGACCTCATCGTAATCACAGGAGCGATGAGTATGATATCGATACTACCAATCGTCCAAACACACCTATGGCGACGAAGCAATTCCTCCTGCACTTGCTTTCCACAGAAGTCCTCGTCAACACTCGTCTCCATGGTGACTTCACTTGCTCTCGCTCCGAGTTTCAGTCGTTCAGTCCATCGCTACCACACTCTACAATCACTTCCGTGCTTTCATTCTTCGGATTGTCTGATAAATGGCTTGGATTCTTCCGAAAATTCCTCGAAGCACCTTTGAAGTTTGCAGCTGATGATGCAGATGTCGCTCCAAGACCACGAAAACGCGGTGTCCCAGGCTCTCACGCACTCTCGACAATTTGTGGTGAAGCGATTCTTTTCTGTTTGGACTATGCTGTGAACCAGCAAACCAATGGTGCCCAACTATATCGAATGCACGATGACTTTTGGATCTGGTCTCCATCTCATCAGACTGTCGTGAAAGCATGGTCAGCTATCACTACCTTTGCGGACACCATGGGCGTTACTTTGAATCACGGAAAGACGGGCACAGTTCGTGTTACCAAAGAGCAGAAACCTTTCCACATCGATCCTTCTCTCCCTGTGGGCGAGATTCGCTGGGGATTCCTGGTAATGGACCCCGCTTCTGGACGATTCGTCATTGATCAAAACATGGTTGACACTCACATCCTTGAACTTCAGCGCCAGCTGGCCGAGAAAGACAAAAGCGTGTTCTCTTGGATTCAAGCCTGGAACACTTATGCTGGCACATTTTTCAAATCGAATTTTGGTACAGCCGCCAACTGTTTCGGACGGGAACATGTCGATATGATATTGTCCACCATGACTCGAATTCAGAAACAGATTTTCTCTGACAGCAATGTCGTCGAGTACCTCAAGAAGACACTGCGAGAGCGATTCGTGGTTGGCGATATCCCAGATGGATTCCTCTACTTTCCCACCAGCCTCGGCGGTCTTGAGCTCCAAAATCCCTTTATCGGACTCGTCCAAGTTCGCAACGCAGTATTCGAACAACCCGCTTCCGTGTTCGATGACTTCTTCGAGGCTGAGGCAAGTGCCTACAGGCGCGCAAAGACAGCTTTCCACAACGGACAGGTCAATCGCAATGGGAATATTGAGCCCACTTACCGCCCTGCAGACAACCGGACTTTCATGTCCATTGAGGAATATACACGCTACAGAGAGGAGTTCTACACTGGGTATGAAGGAGATTTGCTCTCAGTATACCAAGATCTGCTGCAGAAGCCGGGGCCGGAGGATGTTGATGTCTCGGAGGAGGAGGAGAATATGCTAGATTGGCTCGGTGCGATAGATAAGCAAGATGATGGGTACCTGAAGTGGGTCGCTTTGCTTTATGGTCCGGACATGATGGAGAGATTCGGTGGGCTGAAGATTGTGGAGAAGGGCTTGTTGCCTATGGGAATGGTTACTCTCTTCAGGAGCGGGAGGGTTAAGTGGCAAGGCTAGGTAGATTTGGTATAAACTGCCATGAATTGCCATGAGTTGCCATAAAATTATGGTATTAAGAGTAATGCGACACGATGGAATGCAGTTTACAGATCTCCGCTCACTGCTGCCTAGACTGATTATTGAGATGTGCAAAAGTTGTTCATTGCGTGATTCGGTCCTACCACGGCAAACAAGGTTTACCCATCCCCAAAACTTGGTATGGTGTGTCCGCACTCCAAAAAGCCAGCCGTTCCATCATGCCATGCCATGCTGAGCAATGTCTAGAACGCCATCCATGTAATGAGACCTCCCATACCGTCAGTCACTCATAGAACTCGCGCGATGGGTTCCTAGCCATCGTTAGTCAGATTTCATGGACGAAAAGAAGAGGGATGAATACCAAGACGAGTCTTTTGGCCTAGAAGCTTGAACAGCTGGCACGAATAATTGGAATTGGTCGGCATGAGATATCAAATTTTGGGTTCAGCGGCGGTAGCGGATGAAGCTCAATGATTACCGATGTATCTCAGGGCTAGAAGCCAGAGCATAAATAGAACCAAGAGAAGAACCCCCGTGGAACAGATCAGGCAAGCGATTTTGAAGGTTAAAATGCTGTCTTCTTCCGAGGTGGACGACTGTGGGAGACGATCTTTCACTTGCTTGATGTCATTCTCGAGGCGCGTGATGTGATTGAGGATGGCTTGTAGCTCGATGAAGTGCGACTTTGCGGGATTGTCGGCGGGGTGTCCTTGCTCGAGGTCGATCAACGAGGTGAATTGGAAAGCCATGATCGGAATTGCTATGCAGGAGCAGGAGTCAGAACAGGAGCAATCTACCACTCAGAGATAGACTCGGAAATTAAGGCTTATTTACTGTGGAGTCTTGGTGCTCTTAACCGCTCTGTCGAGAATGTTGACTATGGGAAGTAGTCGTGGAAGTTGAGATCGAGCTCGTCCCAGCTCCATCTAGAGGCCGAATGACTCGATCACGCGAAGCACGTGAACTAGGCTGTACTTTGCGTCTAAGCCAGACTACGTAGTTAGCTCGGATATCCGGGTTGCAAGCCAAATTGAATCGGGAGCGCCTTTTCGCTGATAATTCTTTCACAGACGGTCCGATGGGATGAACATTGGCCTGCGCCGGATAAAGATAACAGTATCACTTGTCTCAAGGCTCGGAATATTGGACTTTCCGATACAGTATGCCTTAGATGTCCCACAGCAATACTCATTGATTATGTGGTTTCTCATATACGTTCAGCTTCAATAAAAATGAATGTCGGCTTTTGTCGGACAACATCAAAAAGCTGGGTCGCGTACGAGATATGTCCCCTGTTCAATCAGGACAGACAGGCTTGAGAGCAGATTTTGTGACCCAAATCGACAATGTTTCCACTCGAGTAGCTTATTTGGAGTGTCTAGGAGAAGCGGGCACTTGTCACCAGGAGCACGCATTAAGCGAGGTGCGGGGTAAATAAACAAAGAGGTGAAAATTGCGAGCACTTGAGATCGGAACCACCGAACTCTATGCTAGAGTTCCCTGTTTCTTCCTACCCACCCACTTAAAAGAATTGCCCCGACTCTTCTGCTATTGGACAATATAAGATCGAAAAATTTGGTGCGGTGGCGATATCAGCCGCTGTTCCCTGAAGCTTCGGCAGCTAACACGCCAGTGAGAATTGTTGAGCACAATTCAATCAGCCTAGCTCCAGTAATTTCAGTGGAACCAGCACAAGGCAACAGTTTTTCATGCGACATTCATTTGGAGTAGGTCAAATTCAAATAAAGAGTCCATGATCTCACAAGCTAGGACTCACTGTCCAGGTTTGCGCTTCGAAAACCAGACCACCTGTCCGCCTGTGTGCTTCTGGGTCGACATAGATCTTGAAATTGAGGTTTTCCTTCCCCAAATTGAACACTCTACAGATAATGTACACCCGAGGTACAATTTCGCCTGGAGGGATCGTGTAACTTTGCATCTTCAATCCGTTAGCAAAAGATTGTGCCCCTTTGACGAGCTCTCTTCTTACCCTTGCGTACTGGCTATTGCTCAGAAAAAATCGGTCGTTGCAATCTCCTGTCGTTGTCTTTACCTCGATGAAATAATGTGGAGTCGATCCCCTCCAATATTCGTGCAGGTAACCTTTGTCAACCAGTATCGATGTGAATACACCACCGTCGTCATCGTACGTGATGTCTGCCGTTTCTCGGCCTGTCCAGGTAGACATATCTCTATACTTTTCGTGAACGGAGACTTCATGGCGGATAGTGCTTTTCCAGTTTCCACGGCCAAATAATGGCAAAAAGATGTTAGACATAATTTCAAACACCTGTAACAAAGCTGTTAGTGAATATAAACTGTGATGGATAGATAAGACTGACGAGAAGTTCTCCGGCAGCACCGATTTTGATATCATGGTTCATCTGCCCCTGGGACCGAACACCAAAAGCCGCCGCATGCTCAAAGTCGTCATGGTGTTGCAGGTTACCTCTAGATATCGGAGTACCGAGTCTTGGTATAGTTTGAATTTCAGCAGCGATTCGAATGACATTGTCGAGAAGATTGCGATATGAGTTGTCGGTGTAGTTGTTTCTCGGATCAGCCACAGCTCGAATGAGCACGTCTTGCTCTCCAGACCTAGGAACCCTTGGCGAGACCGGACCACTAATGAAAATGGAGGATTCTCGAGCAACGTGTAATGGAGTCCTTCTGGCTACATCTTCGAATTGTCGATGGGACATTGAGCCTGAGGTCGATATCTCAGTGTCAACAGGACTAGCACCACCCTCACTGCTAGTGTCCTCAGAAAAATTAGGGCTGTTTCCCCGCACTGCGACGCTTTGAGGAATGGTTGTGGCTGCTGACTGGGTACGGCTTCTCCGCGATTCATTATTTTGATCATCCGATACTTCATCGTCGAAATCTGGCCGTGTTGGTTGTTGAATCCCTTGAACGTGCCCAATTCCTTCGTTGTCCAAAATCTCTTCTAAAATCGACAGTGGTCCATTCAGAACGTTACCTAGGATTCCCTTTGCTGATGTGGGGATCAGGAGGGCCTTTGCCAAAGCTATTGGCAGCTCTCTGGTGTAGCACATGCCTCTGTCTCTTCTGAATCTGGGAACAAAAATCTCCCATGAATTCTGCAAATATTTCACATGCACGTAGCCTCGTGGTATATGCACTGATCGTATTCCATCAGCCAGTCGAAGAGTGTGCTCCGTCGATATGTCATCGCTTTTGAGAATAGAGGTTCTTTGAAGCCGCTCGAACAATTCATGTTTATCAAGACTGGTTCCATAAAACTCAGCGCAACTATAATTTGTCAGAACGTAGATGAATTATCATTCTGGGCATGCAACCTACCGTAATATTTCATAAGCTCTCTCACGGAAATCGGTAGTCAATCGGATGTCATCTGTGCCAGTCCCATCGCAAGCCGTGGCATGTTCACAGATCACGGACAGGTACTTCTGATCAAGCTGTAGAGCTTCCAGAAATGGACGTAACTGCAAGACTTCTTCCAAGGTGAAATCCAAAAATGGAACCTGGGTGTGAAAGATTTCTGCAAGATTTCTCCTATCATTGACAACGAATTGTGTTTGGCAGCTCTCGAAAGAAGTGATCAGGGTACCATTGGGCTGAAGGTGCCTCACTGGCAAGCAGTTCGTGGTTTGCAAGCTCTGTAGGTCAGTATCTTTCGGTCTCTTGGAATTGATCGCCTGAATCATTTCTTTGACCTGGGCAGTAGTTGAATCCTTTTGGACTAAGGAGATAAGGCCATTTACGAGAGTTCCTAAAGAAGCAGCAGATATTCGCAGCTGGTGAACAAAAAAGTGTCTGCTCTCTTCTGGGTAATCGTCTTCGATAATTGCCGTGTCAGGGATAGCAACGGGGCTGGTCCACAAGCATTCAGAGGGCGAGAACCAAGTGTTGGAAGATGGCATGTAAATCAAGCTCTCTTCTTCAAAAGTGTCTCTATAGTACCGCATTCAGTAGTTACTAATTGTGAAGAGAAGGATGCCTACCTTATATGAGCCCAATCCTCCGCGCCCATTGCTTCGGATGCTAAATGCTCATACAGTCTCCTAACCTTTGAAGCCAAAGCTTCAGTAGAATTCGATGCCAATTGTCCGTCTTGGAGTTCTAAAAGCATATCTAGGTAATCCTGCCAGTTGGCATCCCGAATGCTGAGGATTGAGAACAAGTGGGCAACTTTCAGATTATCTCTGTACTGTGAGACCGATGCGAGAGGCTTAAGGTGTATCAAATCAACAGGTCCATTCCACACACAGGCCTCCAGATCAGTCCACATCGGGCGTGTAGCTCCATCTTCAAAGGAACGAGGTTCCAGTATAAGTTCGTTCTTGTCAAACTCTTCTCTGTTTGACTTTAGCAGAAGCTCATCTAGGGTTGTCATTAGCTTGCCTAAGATTTTCTACATCGCTTGGACTGCAATAGTCGCTAATCGCCTCATAGGTCCGTAGGATATTGTTCTGATCTGCCTCGGCCCAGTTGTGGTACGTCTTGGATTCATGTTGCCGAAGGATTTCAACGAAGAAAGACAAGCACAGGCGTGATCCAACACCAAATTCTGCAAGGAAGTTCCAGCACCGACTCAACTGGTCGTCCTCAGTCGCGTGAGGTAATTTCAAGAATGGAAATTTCTGGTTGATGCCTAGCGCTTGTACCCTGTTGGTCAATGTTCTCAAGGGTAAGAAAGTGTCCTTCATCACTCGGAGTCTTCCACTTTTGCAAGCCACTTCTGAACTTGACAGTGCATCCACGATCCCAGGGGTCATCAGGTCCTTGTAGATTGTCCAGTGCGCTTCCAAGGTGCCGACAAGCTTTTCTGGCCAGTATCTGATAATATGTCGAAATTCGTTGGATAAAGATCCACCGTCAAACTTCAACCTCGGAACGCTTCGAACTCCCAGAGCACTCGCGAGCCAGTCTGGCCATGATAGTCCATGTCCTTGGCGTGGAGATTCAGGAGCATCCATATAAGCTTGATTCAGAAACGGTACAGGGCATGCAGGGACATTTTGCCGAGCATTCAGTGAGTTTTCGTGTGCTTTGAGTAGCTCATGCGGCCCATAACGGTCATCGTTTCGAAGGTATAGGACTCTCCGCCGAGAAACGACCTGACCTCCATTGCAATCATAAAGCCCCAGGAGCCCAAAATTGCCGCTACTAGGTTCATGATGGTGCCAATACAAGTATCTTAGATGAATCTTTGAGAACTCTAAATTCGCTGCGCCGCCATTTCTCAAATAATGGTTCCAGAGCTTCTCTATCACTTGACCAGGTCTGCATTGAGTTACACCAAGGTCGCCAAGTAGACTTTTCCTGGCCTGATTTCTAACAAAATCTGGATCCACGGTTGTTACGAGATCACCAGGTATAGATGGTCCTATCGTCGCTGGGAAATGTTGCTCTGTTCCTTCCACAGGACGGACCCATTCACCATTAATCAACGGGATCAGAGGCAAACCTCGGATTTTGTTAGATTCTTCCGCGGAGTGTCTGAGAATGCTTCGAATCAAATTGCATGCCTTAGTCGTCCAGTCCGCATCCATAGTGATATCCTTAAGCTTCGAATGAGTAGCGAGTAAATCCCTCCTGATGCGACTGAACATAAGATTGTCGTCGACGTAAGGTAAGTCGAATGCTTTACGAAGTGTTGCTACTGCTTCCGCCTCATATGACCGTGAAAGGCTTTTCCATCCTGAAGCGGGGTGATCTTCGAATAATGGATTCCCGAAAATATCCAATTGTGAATCGCGTAGCAATCTGACTTCTTCTGGCCGACGCGCTCTCTGGAATGTATGATCGAGGAGAATTTTATGCTGCTCCAAGATGCTGGTGATCATATGAGGCAGCGGTGCCCAGTAGGCGTCGAGATTTTGTTGTGAGGGCATATATTTCATCCATTCGTACCGAAGAGGAGACTCAGGTCGACTGAACTGGAGTACCATAGTACAGAAGGCATCTGCAACGCCTTGCAGGATTGCTTTGTTTCGCGCAGACTCAAGAATGTCCTGACGACTAGCTTGAAGGATGAAGTCGGATTGAATTACAAACTCCATACATCAGTATAACACTATGATTCTGAAGTGTGATAGGGAGCCAGAGCTTACATTGAAGCCGAATTTTCGGATTGGAAGAAAAGCAAACACATGTTGGTCAGATATCAAAGGTCGCGTCATGCCTCCAGCAATGTCCAGAGGAAATGCCAAGACGACCTCACAGTCGTGGATATCCTGCCGAACACGTTCCCGTGGGAGATTAGACAAGTCTTTCTTGGTGATATAATATATGTTCTCAATAGTGCATGATGTGCCTCCATCATTCGAATCTTCAATTGTCTTTGTAAGTCTGATTTTGCCATCTTCAGAAGCGTCCGATTTACAGTATTTGGTGGAGATTACACGTAGGTTCGGTTGATGAAGATTGATCTCCAGCCTCTTGAGTGTTGAAAGGAATAACAGGAGGTCCTCTGGGACGTCTTGTATCTGTGAAATCATGTCGTTGTAGTCGGTTCCCTGGCTCAAGGTCAATGTCATTCGAGTGAGCGGGTTTTCATTGGGATCTGGAGCTTCATCATTGACCCATATGGGTGTTATGATTGCCAGCCTGTTTTCGTTGTCGCCTCCGCCATACTGAAAATAGAAGGAGAAGGCATTCGACTGGATATGGACCTTAGATGCGACTTGGAAGACCGACTTAAATCCGATCCCTTTTTCACCAATATATCCACGCTTGTTTTGTTTCGAGCTTGCTCCAATGCGGCAGATTGCACCTACGTTGGCTTCAGTGAAGCCATCTTCGTTGCATTCAACCACAATCTTCGTTGGATAGATATCGAACTTGATGAATGGTTCTTCTCTTAAAGTTGCTGCCCGAGTGAATTTGTTGTCTTCCGCGTTTTGAATCAGTTCAAGCACGAAGCGGGCCTTTCGTGAATAAATATCCCGAGCGATCCTGCAACAATGGTCAGAAATATGGTTTAGTTGTTTCGGGAGACTATACATTTCGGTAACAGTTCCTAGTTGACTTCTTAGATGCGTAATCGCTCTCCTTGATGCTGGAGTAGAATTTTCGTAATCCTCCTGACTGATCCAACCATTGCGTTCTGCAGCGTCATGAACAATCCGACGTGCTTGATCGGCTGTGATCTCCCAAGGCACAGACATATTGTCAACAAATCAAATTTAGGGAACAACCGTGTTCATCGAGAGACTTCGAAACTCAGAAGGCTGAAGTTAGAGGGGGTTGTGGAAGATGGTCGATGATGGAGGGGTAGGAGGTTTCTCTGCCAACGCTGTTGGTCGTCCCAAGCGGCGTTGGGAGAGGCTTAGACCCCTGCCTCGACAGGAGTTGGTCTGGCATGGCGCATCACGCAACACATGTTGTGTCAAAGTTGTCTGTCCCAAAGTACATCTGTATATATTGCTATTGGTAAGACTCGTAATCATCCGACCGCGCGTATTTCATTTGGCTTGAGTCGCCTCAAAGTCCAGACGATGCCCGCACGAGCGGACAGTGTGCAAGTCCAACATTCTGGCCTAGCTAGGAGACAAATTTCACTTCTTCTATTGGCCGTATAGCCATCGTCCTGAAGGAGCATTACTGCGCCTCTGAATGTTTGGTACTTCGTCGCACACTTGTCAGAATCTCAGTTCCATCACTCTGTCCTCCGCCAGTCAAGCACGAGGTTCTCGGAGAATCAAATTCGGTCAATTCTACGTGCATCAGATTCTACAGCGCCACAGACTTTGAGTGCTATTCTCAAATAAGGCAGTAAGTTTCGGATGGTTCATCAAATTCAAACTAAAAAAAACCAAGTTTGGAGGAAGATACAGGTGACTACTACCTATTCCCAAAAAAACACATCCCAGGAGTACCATAGACAACTGCTATCGACGGCGGTTGAACTCAATTTTGGCAGTTGACACAACTTCACCATTTATCACGTCTTGACAGGTAAGGTTTTCCCCCTTATTTCCAAACTTGATTTGAACCTGGTGTTCGAATCGATGGATCGTTTTTTCCAAGACTTCATTATACCTCGACGACGCACTTGGGCCAAGATCGAAATCTGCGGCAAATCGAGACACAATACTGCCTATCTCTTCCACGCCTACATTAGTCAGTTACGACCGTTCGTCGATGATTCATCAGGGTGAGGGGGAAGTGAGATGGATGGAATCTTACTTGAATCCGTCATATATTCTGGGGCGTCGTTCAAAGATGATGAGAATAATTTTAGTCGCTTGTATCGAGACAAACCAGGATTGTACGTTGAAACACAATATGCTGTTCTGAAGCTGTCTTCAAAAATTGCTTCGCCCTTGATGAATATTCTCAGTTGTGTGCAAGCAAAAGAATGCGGACTTTGACCACTCACTTTATTTATCAGCCAAACCATCCTCCCAGAGCACCTTTTCGAATTATCCCAGTCATCGTAGCGGGCCAAATCCGGAGGGTCGATGCCTTCCCTGAAAGATTTGTTCAAGGAAATGCCATAATGTCTCCGTGCTTGCTTCATACGAGGCGCAATCCCCTCAAGCCCCCTCAAGGCAGCACCGAGAACGACAGCAGCTTGTCTTCTAAAGTTAGACGCCATCCATGGGCTCCAATTTATGTTTAGCTTACGGGTGTTCTGGGCACATCAAAGATATACCACCATTATCTCGACACCATTCCGTCAAGGTTTTGTGGAGATATGGCGATTCCGCGAAGCCACCCACCAAGATGACACGCTAAATCCAAAGATCAGCTTGAGGCCATCCACAGGGAGTGAAGACTTTTTCGCACATCTATCACTGCCCCTTTTTTGTCTTTTGCTTCTCTAATTTGCTGTCGCACCAGCTTTGTTATTTCTTCAATCACTGGGTCGAATACCTTTTGCAGGTCGGTGCTGTCATGCAACTTTCCGTTAGTCATTGCCGAATCGTAATATTTCGAGACTCACTATGAAAGCTTTATCACATGCTCATCCTCATCATAATACTCGGAGTCTGGGGTGAAGTTAAGTCGTATGGGGCCCAGCTCTTGCACGTCGTCATCTTCCTTGAGTCCGAAATCGCGCTTCACCCTTTCGAAATTTCTCATAAATTCACTCCCCGGACCTTTCCGCGAAAAAGGAACATCATCAAAGTCCGCACCGAAACGATTTGAAAGTAGAGTATGAAGGTTTCGGTCAATATAAGTTGAGCCACATTTTCCGCCTGTATTTAATGTTCAACATGGTTAATTTTGATGTGGTTATCTGGGAGCGAGACCGACATACCTACACCAACGCAGAGTTCGTCAAATTCGAGATGTGGCTGAGTGTGAGTTATGGTGTATGTTGTTATATCAACCGTTCCTCCACCGCAGTCACAGATCAAAATGTGGTCATTAGACTGGCGCTGTTAGCTGAATCGAGTCTCCAAATGCATAGGGACTGCTAACTTTGATGGCGTTAAGAGCATGAGTCTCCGAGTACTTCTTCAGAGTTGCAATCGCTGCAGCCTCTGGTTCTGCAATTGTAAACACTTCGTCATCTTGTCTGCTCCCGAAGCCAGCCTTTTTGGCAGCTTTTAGAGTTGCATCCTTGGCCTCATCCGACCAAATAGCGGGGAGGGTGATCCAACATTCCATCGGAGTATTCTCAAATGTGGCTTCCGACATTTGTTGTCGCAACTTCAAGGACATGTACTTGTATAGTTCGCGAAGGAAGTCTTCGCACACGCCTTGGGCATTCCGATGTCGAGGTACTTTCATCAATCCACTGCCCGACATTGTTGCAAGTGCTGGGTCATCATGTTCGCCCAATGTTGCATTTTGGTCCAGCAAGAGCTTCGTCCACGAATAAGATCGGAACTTAGGGTGAACTTCGAATCCCCATTTGTTGTTTTTCATTTGTGGATTCTCGCTAGCATAGGCAATTCGGGTAGGGGTTTTCCACGCGGAATGTGCCCCTCCTGGCCATGTCGAGATGATATTGATATCCTCAATGCAGCTTTTATCCGTCGTCACGTAGCTGATCCCTAAACTGTTTGAGCACGGCTGTCAGCATTGTACAGAAATACTGACCTGAGAAAGTGGTCCCGTAATCAATACCGACAATGATTTTGTGTCGAGTTCTGACGGTTCCTGTCAAAGACACAGACTGAAGTAGCTTCTCAAGAGCTTGGGTCTGATTTATTTGATCTGAGAACGACATGATGACATTGGAGTGATCGAAAGTCTGCCAAAAGGTCTTGCAAGATGTCTTTCTATTATCTAGACTGAGGAACACCCAGTTAGTTTTGTCAGAGGTGAGGGGACCTCGGAACCAACATTCATTGCCCCACGCCTCGATTACTTGTAAGATCGCCGGTTCAAGAGCCAGAGGGCCGTGCCACTTTCCTGTAATGAGACATGCAAAGGACATAAAACACTGTTGGGTTTTGATTGAGCGGCTGAGGAGGCTTCCAACATTTACGTTCTCTTCAGGAAAAGATTGACGATCCTGACAATTTTTTTACCCCCGAATCTTCATGCAGGAGGTGCGGATGTTGGTGCGGGTTTGCAAACTATTGGTCAAACCTAAGTCCGTACTTCATGTAGCTAGTAAAACCTGGACACCTCGATGGTCTCTGACTGGCCACTTATAAGCGCTTGCGCGTTGGTCAGTTGATTTTGACTTTTGCAAACAAGAAAGAAACTAATTTAAAACAACTCCTGATCCAATGCGCCCTGCGGCACAATTTTTCCAATCGTCTTGGCTGACGATGTGCCTCTATTGTTAGTGTCACTTCAGAAATGTCCCATGGATCCATTGACCGAAAAACCAACCCAAGATCTGAGGACAAGTCAATTTTGGGGTACCATCTCAGCACCCAAATCAACAGAAGGGACGACAGACTATATGCGAATATCATTTCAACAACAGTAAATACCTCGCAGGATACTTTACCGGCAGCAGATTGTAGGATGAAGACCCCAATGAAGAGCCCCGAGATGGATAGGCATGAAACTCGAAATTCACAGCCTGATATACCTCAGTCAGAATTGCCAGCTGAAAATCCGTCGTACTCTGAGCCTGGACCTTCAAGGCATACATCGCAGCAGCAGCTTTTACATAGTTCGGAAAACAACTTGGCAAAGTCCCAGAAGCAACAGGCGCAAAGAGCTACTCGACAAAGCCATCTCAAAGCACAAGATGGTATAGCCAAGCCTGTTGCCACAACAACTTCCACGAGCTTCGTGAAGGCGGGTTTTCAGAAAGCTGCTAGCATGTTTACGGGGAGTCCGCGACATGATAGTCGAAGTTCCGGTCCCGCCAAAGATCTTCATCGCAGCACTACTCAAACAAGTCATGCCAAAGACCATACAAGTGGACGAGAGCACACTGACCACTCAATGACCTGCGATGTTCCACAGCAGTATCAACCCATGGGACAGGAGTCCATATGGCAAGCTCACCTCATTCAAGAACAGGATCTCAGGCATCAAGCGGAAGAGCATCTGGAAAACAGCGCAAGACAGAATAATGCGCTGAAACGCGAATTACACAAAAAGGAGCAAGTGATCAATGACCTCCAGGATCAAGTCAACAAATCTATGTTGATCATTCGCAAACAACAGGAAGCATCTTTCCAGCAGATGGCGTCAGGCCGTTGGAAACCAAGCGAGGATGGCAAGGTCATAAATGACCTGGATAGAATCAAGCGAGACATGAAGGCATGGGCCAAAAACACTGCTGTGAAATATATGGCGGTGGTCGAAGCACTCGAGACGCCTGATATGGATTTACTGATGGAGTGCCTGGCCAATGTCGTGGTTCTTGACAATGGCAAGCTACCCGAAGGACTGACAAAACAAAAATCGTCGTCAATTATCTTAAATGCCCTCCTAGCCCATGACATCTACACAAGTTTCTTCTGCAATCCATTCTTCTTCATTGAAGGCGAGCCTGAACACAACTCAGTGAACAACTCGGCAAGTAATGATCTTGATACAATTTACGAAATGTCACAAGAATGTAAGTTTGGCCGCTTTCTCGCAAACCCCCTTGATACGTACTTATTTTCTTAGCAAATGAGGAAGAAGCACATATCTGGCGTTCCCAAACGCTAAGACTTCTTCTCCCAGACATCCGGTCAGGATGTTCGGACGGCGAAAAGGCTTTACACACCTGGACCAAAAGCAAGATATCCGCCATCGCCTCTCACCGAGTATCTCAGTTCCTCGCCAGCCCAGCCCGTCATCTCCTCGTGATCCCCACCGACGCCAAAACAAACCATATCTCGAAGCTGAGTTCGATTTACCAAGAAGCGGCATTGACGTCGTATAACCTCTGGACGCGAAGAACGGCTATGAGATGTACGACTTTGAGAGATATGGGAAGTCCGGCGTTTGTGGTGGATGATCCGCGTATGGCGCCGCATTCGTTGATACATCTTGATGAGAATGAAGAGGAGCTACAGGGAAGGAAAATTGAAGTTCTTGTGCATCCGTTGCTAGAGGTTCTAGGAACGGACGAGGCGAAGGAATACGACGAAGCAAGGGTGTGGATTCCAGCTGAAGTGTGGTTTACTGTTGAGAATAAGAGATGAGGAGGTCTCTGATGAGTGGAGATGCTGATACATGGATGCTGCTGTGGAATCCAGTTGAGGCTCATGAGCACGCTGTGCTACAATGTATTTCAAGTCTCGTACACTGTATTTACAGAGACAACCAACTACGCTCGCTTCTTTGCGACATATTACAAGTCCCGTGTCAGTCCGCGCCTCAGCGTTCTCCAGGATGAAGGAGAACGGAATTACTACAAGAGGACCAAGTTTCTCGACCTTCATTAGCGATCCAAAGCTGACCATCGACTCAGAAAGTCGAAGAAATATGAACCCACCAACTTTTTCCACAATCTCAGAAAATCACATGACGCCCACCCAAATCCTCCCTCCCAGCACACACCCGGGCACCTGGATCAGGTAACCGGACCTCCATATCTAATCAATCACTTCCCCAGCAGCGATCTACCCCAGTTTCCAGCATCCGAAAGCTCCGTGTAAGCACGATTGTTGCGCAATCTTGCGGGCCGCCCTCACCTCCATCAACAACATATCAGAGCTTGGCAGTGACATCCTCGCTTACGTGCCCCGGCACTGTGGTGTCAACAAAAGTTAATTTGAACGTCGTTCGTCCTTTATGTGAGTGTGTGAAGGCAGATATGGATATTGTGTTAAAGAAGGTAAGGAAGTTGGTTTCAGGAGCTTTTGGTGATGATAAAGGGAGGGAGGGTGGAAATATGCACTCGCTTGTGCTTCTTGGTGGGGTGAGCCCGAGTCAGTTACCCAGAGAAAGGCTTAACTTGGTGATCCAACATATCCGACAGATCAGATGAAAATCAGGTTCTAAACATTTCTTACAACTTTACCAGTACTTTATCGAGTTACCAAGGAACCTCGTAAAGGGTTTTCCAAGTTTGCCTCCTAACCTGGCGAACGAACATAAGTGTGGCGTTCGTCACAGGGTTAAGACAATCGCATTAGCGATAGCTACAGCGACTTTAAATTAGTGTCGGCCATTTTTTAGCTGCCAATTTAAACTCTTAGCCAAGTCCAGAGTGCCTGGAATCATGGAATTAGCTTGGAATGTACTGCACCTAGCCACAGTACGTCAAGTAGTGTACTTGGCAGATGGCATCGACGATCAAGTAGTCGGAAAATCGGGTCGGGTCGCCCAGTCTGTTGGTACGGGCGATCTTGAGATTCATGACCCGGGAAAGATGTAGAGCTGCAATACGATTTTGAATCGTAATTAATTATTCGCGATCAGGAAATCGTGCTAGAAGCGGTGTGCCTTTCAGTCTGGATGATCTTGTAGGGATGAGAAGTGGAGAGACTTGGCTTGGAACATGAGAAAATCCATGTCCCTGCGATGGTGCATAAAGATGGGACGAGACAGAGTCAAGCTTTTTGTTCGCTCGCAAGGGGGAGGAAGTATATTCCCCAGACCTGAAGCTTGATCGGATGAATCCCTGTTTCATGCATCCAAAATTGAGAGCAGTCCAGAGCGGATTCTGCATTAAAATGTACAGATCATTATAATCTCGCTGACAATTAACGCCAGGAAACTTCCATTAAGGATTACAAAACAAAATGTGGTATATCCCTTCCCATCCAAATTTGCTCGCTCATTCGCTTCTCGCGCTTCCGCAAATCGATCAAACAATACTCATTTCATCCCGTGTCATCTCACCGACGGACTAGGCGATCTCTCATCTAACAGCAACGGCGCCGCCTCTGTATCTAAATTCTCGTCTGTTGTGGGGACGTCGCGATATCCGCTCTTGGAGCGACTCCTTATCTTGAGGTCGGAGAGACTGCGCGGGAAGTGGATGCGCAGACGGGTGAGGGTGAGGGAGGATGGGAGACGACGTCGGTGGATGAGGAACGCTGCGGTGGTGCCTGAGAGGATGGCGGAAAGGACCATGATGGTTACGATGGGCCAGAAGGAGCGCTTGTGGGAGTTAGTATTTAGTCCTTCAGTTTTGGTGCGATGAAGGAATAGATTGGGGAAGTGGGAACATACAGATGATTTCGTGCGTGCGTTCACGACAATCGACGAAGCCAGGACAGAATTCTTCGCACCCAACGCAACAACTCTCACAAATTTATGCTTCTTGTCCAGCTTGATCTCCGTCTCGAAACCCTCACGCTTCACCTCCTTGATCGTCACAAACTCATCTTCATCTTCGGCCTCCATCTCCGCCGCACTTTGTAACCTCCAGCCCGTAACTTCCGTAGCTCCATTCCAGCTCACATATGCCTTTCCATCCTCGACCACCACATCCGGTACCGTGTTCGGCTTCCCGACCCACGGATGTTTGAATACGCGATAGGATTTCACAAACCCGAAGTCGACGAGCTCGAATAGTAAATGTGGCGCAAAGTGAGCGGCGCAGAGAACTTCCTCATTGAACCCATATTCGACGTATGTAGGCGAGTTTCCGAAGCCGACAAGAACGTTGCCGCTTTCTGGGATGATTTGTACGGAGCCTTGGGAGACGTTGAGGATCTTATCGGGGTGCACGTATTTGTGAACGAGGGTGGCAGTCATCTTCTCCATGTCAAGGTGGATGATCATGCCCTTGCTATGTTTTGATGGTCCGTGTAGCACGGTATTGGCGTGGTTGTC
Source organism: Cadophora sp. MPI-SDFR-AT-0126 (assembly GCA_020747065.1). Classification (NCBI taxonomy): domain Eukaryota; kingdom Fungi; phylum Ascomycota; class Leotiomycetes; order Helotiales; family Ploettnerulaceae; genus Cadophora; species Cadophora sp. MPI-SDFR-AT-0126. Next base: position 2,424,829 of record JAGMVK010000005.1, read on the forward strand.
GAAGAGGGAGAGCGTGTTGTTGCCTTGCCATGTAACATGATGCTGCCACGCGAAGTTAAGTGCATGGTCGAGATCTTTGAAATTGTTGTTCTTGCCGCCGAGCTGCCAGAGGATTTCCCCTGTTTTGCCACTCACACAGATAACAGCCAACATGTACCGCGCCGAGACGATGTAGTCTCCTGACTCGGTCTTGTCGATGCTGTTGATGTGGAAGAAGTCGAATGCGTCGTCTTTATTCTTTCCATGTCCGTCTTTCATGGAGGGACTACTGTACACATCTTTCATGCTGATGTGCTCTGTAGCTTTCCACTCGAAGAGCAGCTCATTAGTCTCGATGTCGATTTCTTGGAACCATCCATCTTGGATCCAGCACTTCTTGCCAAGACCGAGCTCGGTACAGTCCGCCTCATGCTTTTTGTAGATAGCTATGAGCGCCGTACCTTCTGGCGTAATGCGAAATTCATGTGAATCTCCTTTAAGACCGTGGCCCTGTGGCGTAATTTTGTAGGCGACTTCGTACGCCGAGTTGAGCTTAAAAGGTCAGAGACGCGTTCATATACCAGCTGGAGGGAACTGACCATCACGAAAGACTTCTTGGATTTCTTGACTTTGCCATTTTTCTTGGTCTTCTTCTTAGTCTTGGTCCAGAACGTTAAGTAATCCTCTCCCTTATATTTCTGCACGTTAAAATTCATGGCCTGTTCCCACTTTGTGTTGTCCATCCAGATCATCTCCCCGTTTGAATCCAGGATCACCGGCCCTCGTGCTGCCCCGGTCACCAACGGCCCTCTTGGCGTTATAAACAGATTTCCTTTGTCGCATCGCGGGTCACTTTTCGTTACTTTTGGTGCAGGCGGTTGGAAGTCGACTGATTTGAAATGTTGTGTTGGATACATGCCATGGAAACCCAGGTCCCAGGCATTAAATGAAAATGCCCAGGTCACGGGTAGGGCTGCAGCCAAGAGTTGTATCGACCTCATGATTGATATTGACGCTTGAGGGGATAGTTCAAAACGAAAATTTAAAGAAAGAGGAAGAAGAAAAGCGAAAGATGGAAGACTAGTTAAACAACACACCGCCGCCCGAAACAAAGACGGAAATGAATAATAACGTGAGATACGCTGCGCTGTGCCTGCCGGATCCCTCGGAGGATTGCTTCAGTAAGCCTTGCTTTGAGCCCTGGCCTGGCCTGACCCGTCCCTCACGACTCTACGGAGGCAGGATGCAGGCATGATAAGATGGAGCGCGGTAGTGCGGACCAACTGTGATGCGCACAAGCCAGCTGGACGAATAGATGACATGCAAATGTGTCACAATCCCCGAATCTCACATAAAGCTGGAGCCATTAAGGAGGCTTATATAGAGTTACCCTTGATGGGGCGCCCATCGCATTAGGCAGAGATCCAAAAGTCTTGTGGATGTGGCTGGGTGACGCTGGCTGCAATTAAAAGGCACGGCTCGGTGGCTGAAGACGCTGCTCTTTGCTCAAACAGGCTTTTATGGAGCATTGCACCTTGAATTCTACGTACTGCAGAATCATGGTCACAAACTGGCGTCTCGGCGGAGGAGGGGATTGATGCTTCCTTGATCAGGTGTCGGGAGGGAAACCTGGAAGCGAGGACTTGGCGTTGTGTTGGCAAGCTTTTAAAATTAGATGGCGACGGCGACAACGATGAGCAGCTGTTCGACTACTGGATGTCATGACAAGACAAGTCAAGGTTGTCTGAGCGGCGGGATCTCACCTTATCTGTTTATCACGGCATCTGATTAGAGCTCGAACCGAGAGTCCAAGACCGATGGGGAGCGAAGGACTTCCAAATAGTCCGGAGCGGAGCATCATTCGGATTCCGGCAATTCATCAATATTGGCGTATTGGATTAATTGTCAGCACGACAGAACAGGGTTTCTATCCTTTCAGGAGGTCAGCTTTAACGTAGCCGTACATCTATCTGTCTGATCTAGATAGATCAGATTAGATAAACACTTTGAATCTGATAACACCTCGAAAATATTTTCTTCTCCTGTCCAACTTCTCTCACAAGAAGGTTACGTGAGACATGTGCATCTTCAGACTCGACTAATACAGTAAGCTTTTAACCCTGTCGGCCATGCAGAACGGGATCCGGCTCAAGAGCAGTGCCGAGAGAGGATCCCTTGGCAGAACATTGTGGATTCAAATAACCCACCGAATAGTAATCCACAAAACCTCATACGTGAATACGCGCGCCGAGGATTAGGCACGGCTCTGGCATATGACAGGTCGATACATTTAACCATCATTGGTCTAGTTGGTTAGAATTTCAGCCCTTTGACATCAAAAGCGAGGGTTCCTGGAGTGCAACTTGCGATGTCGTACGACAAAAATTCACATTCTTCAAATGGCCTCCCGGTGTTCGCAATTATCTGTACACCAAACAAGCGAGAATGTCCAATCAACGAAATGCCCCCTTTAAAAACCTACAATAATGAGATCAATTTTGGTTGAAACCTTTAAAAAAGTTATCGTTTTAATCAGAAGAAGCGAGACTATTGACTTAGATTTTGCGAGATTCCTGTTACTATACGAATGGTTCTAGAAAGGTTTCGATTTTCGTGTGTGAATAATTACGTACACTGGGAGCAGGCCTCATCAGATCCTACTTCTGGATTTATTTTCCAATGGGACCAATGCAACAATGCCCAGGACGAGAGTCCTTGTTATGGTTTCGATCCAGACGACCTGCAATGCGAATACATTAAAATGTCGTACCTCTGGTGACCATCAGAGAAGCCACACAAGATCAGGCGCAATGACTTGTCGATTGAAATCACGACATCTGCCTCGTCAGTTCTCCGCATGGTTGCATCGCACAAAAACGTTAAATATATCTGGAAAGACTTTCATTATTAATTAGAACGAAAATGCAGAAAAAGCTACTCAGGTACAACCAATGCGTGATGCGTACTCCGCGACAAAAGGACTACAATTGCTCGGCTTGGAGAAGCGACGCCAACGACAAAAACGCCAATGGACTTTATTGATACATTTTAGACTGCTCTGAAGAGGTTTCAGGACTCAAAGATTATGGATTTTACGAGATTTGCTCTTGGTTCTGTAGAGGGCTGTCAAAGGTCACCACCGGGCTGGCAGGGCTCTTGGACATTTCCTCAAACACGTCTGGCATCGCCGGATCTAGATTCTGCAGACAATGGTGCTTGAGCCAGATCGAATCTTCTGTGACAAATGAACTGTGTTCTGGCTCTCATTGGCAGATATAGTATCTGAAATGATGCGAAATGGGTGGAGGTCGCTTGTGACAGTTATGGAAGACGATGAGCAGACAAACACGGAATAGAGGCCTGCTTAGATTGAATATGGCTTTGGGAATTAGCTACGTTCGCGACTCGGTTTCCCGACCTGTTATTGTATCACTCGGTCTGGAATCTTCGTTGGTCAATTATCCACCCTTCCTCAAAGGCTTCAGATGGTCGACAAAAGCTGTTCGCTCTGCTCGGATATGACAGATAACACCGAAGAATCCACCTCCGAGCCGGACTCCGAGACCTCTCCATCAAATTTTTTTTTCTCAAGTCTACAGTTGGGTTACTGACCCGCCATCACTCTTCCGATGTGATATTGCATTGTGCGGGCATCGGCCTCGATCGGAATACAGACAGCCTGCCATCCGAAACCATACAGTTGTATGACGCAGTCTGTAAAGAGCCGGCCCCGTCCTGATGGTCCTGGCTTTCTCGACTCAGGTCGGACATCTTGGCACGGCAATGGCAAACTGTGGCGGCCCTTCGAAGAGTCCTCGCTACCGAATGTGAGAATGCTGGACTTAGTTGGCATGGTCTCGAGACAGGTGAGGATTTGTGTGGATTTGGGATTTGATACACCGTTCGATACTCATCTGAAAGCGAACGGCGGATGTTTTTGGTTGGGGAGTGCTATGTATACGGACTCTTGGAGGATACAATTCTCTATTAGAGCCAACCGTGAGACGCAACTAGTAAAAGCAGTAGACTGCTTTACTATCACTCGGCAAGGATCTCGTGAAGACTTACGAGAGCCACAACAGGAAGGAAACAAAAAGGGGGTAGACGTCAATGCCTTCAACATCTCCATCTACAACTTCGAAGGCACCCACCTCGGTTCCCTCCTCTCCCTGAAAGCCTTTAACCCCTCCTTCAAATTCTCACCACCCATCAACCTTTCTACATATTTATCTCCCGTTTTCCTCACCGCATCCTCTACACTTCCTCCTTCCCACCCCTCCCTTACACCACTCCGACTAACAATCACACTATCCGGACTCATACTCGCCACAACCGCCGCCAACTTGACAGCCTCCTCAACCAGCCTCTCCCCTTCCACAACCTTCGTCACAAATCCCCACTCCCTCGCCTCCTCCGCACTCAGAACATACCCGGTCAGAGCAAGCAACATCGCTCTCTGCAATCCGAAGTTCCTCACGATACGTGGAAATGCACCCTCGACGGCGGCGGTGCCGCGGAGGACGTCTGGAAGGCGGAAATCGGCGTTCGATGAGGCGAGGACGAGGTCTGAGTTCAATGCTATTTCGAAACCGCCGCCGTGGGCGTGGCCGTTAACTGCGGCGATGATGGGTTTCCTGCCGGTGCGACGAGTAAATCCAGCGAAGCCGGTGGAGGGGTAGAATTTGTTCCAGGCGCCGATGTCGGTAGTTGCGGAAGCGGTTTCGCGTTCTATGTTTCTTGATTAACTTCTCTGTGAATGATCGAAGGAAGGTGGCTAAAGGTACCTTTAAGGTCCATACCAGCGGAGAACGCCTTCGTTCCTGCTCCGGTGATTATTCCTACTCGACTTAAATTTCGTCAGTCTGCTGTCTATTGCTCAAGGGGCAAGGTCTCTCACAGCTCCTCCTCGTCGTCAAACCACTTCCATAATTTATCCAGCTCAAAAGATGTAGCTACAGGCAAGGAGTTCATCTGCTTGGGACGATTGATAGTGACCAGCAGCACGTACGGACTAGGGAAGTCGATCAGGACATCGCTGCATATTGGCGGTGGAGTTTTCGTTGGATAAGAGGCAGTCATGGCTGATAGAGCTCCCGATTATGATATGATCAAGGATGATTGTTTGATGTTTCGCGCGGTCATCACAATTCGTACTTTTCGTTGTTGCCGTTCAGCTCTGTCTTACCTGAGAAACGTGACCTTTTGGCATCTCGGCAGCGTCCCATTTCGGAAGGTTCGCCGAAGGGCTGTTTGGTCAGCAGCAGTTACCTTTCCAAAACACATCTTGCAGGACCGTTCCAATATTTGAATTATACAATGTGTACGTTCTGCGTGGTACAAGTTGACTTCAGATGAGAAGTGCCGTTGATTTAAGTTTAACAGGTCAGTTTAGTTTTCTGTCCAAACAAACCTCGGCTCCAACTGCCCACTTGCGGGGTCTCGGTAAACGGCATTCTGCTGACGCTTCAGCATCAACCTACTAGAACTTACAACATTGAAGGACTGTCCTGATTAAGTCCTTGCTACTCATCTACATCTCGCAATCTCTAGCATCTTCAAATTCTACTTCTCATTTTACAAGACCGAGCTACGCATCGGACAGCAAAATGGCATCAGATCTCAAAACCGAACCTCCATCCTCAGATGCCTTCCTCATCTCATATCCGGCACCCCACATCCTCCTCCTAACCATCAATCGACCCAAAGCCAGAAATTCTCTCCCATATCAGGCACATTGGGACGCTGATGCTATACTGAATTGGTTTGATGCCGAACCTTTTCTCCGTACGTCCCCTCGCTCACCTCACAATCTCCCATATGCTCATCAAAATCTTCTTACCATTTAAACCTCTTAATATCACACATCCTACTAACCCGGAACACAGGCGTAGCAATCATTACAGGCGCTGGTCCAACCGCATTCTGCGCAGGTCAAGATCTCATCGAGCAAGCCAAAATCCGCGCGTCCCCGCCACCAGCAGCACTGCGTCGACATCCTCCCTCGGGCTTTGCGGGCATCAGTCGAAGAGCGGGGAAGAAACCTATCATTGCGGCTGTGAATGGTTTTGCGCTTGGTGGTGGATTTGAGATTTGTCTGAACTGGTGAGTCCAACCCCCTTTATTTATTGGGTCTGGAATCAGGGAAGATGAGTATGAGATCGTCCATTTGATCCGGAGAAGTGATTATGAGAATGTTGATAATGAGGAGAGGAGGGGTGGGATTGGTAAAGATGAGGACCGAGCTAACGAGAATAAAGTGATATCGTAGTCGCCTCACCTACCGCCTCTTTTGGTCTTCCAGAAGTAACAGTCGGTCTATACGCAGGAGCCGGTGGTCTTCCTCGCATCGCTCGCATTGCAGGTCTTCAGGTCAGGAACTTCCCCAAATATTCGTATATCGAGGTACCAAAACAACAGTACTAACAATTCCCCGCCAGATCGCATCCGAAATTGCCCTAACCGGCCGCCGTCTCACACCGCAAGAAGTTCTCTCCTACCAACTCATCAACCGCATCTCCCGCAGTCCCGAAACCGTCATCACCGAAGCCGTCGAGATCGCCCAACGCATCGCAAGTCTCAATCCCGACGCAGTGATCATCACCAAAGCGGGGATCAGAGAAGCGTGGGAGGTAGGCAGTGTGGAGGAGGCATTTAGGCGGACGAGTGAACGGTACGATAGGGCGCTTTCTGAGAGCGAGAATGTGATGATTGGGTTGGAGGCGTTTGCGGGGAAGAAGGAGCCGAAGTGGGTGCCGAGTAAGCTTTGAGGTGTTGAGTGAGGGTTTGGTGGGAATGAGAAAGGCTGGTTGCTGAACTCGTGCGTTCCCTGGAGAGATCTGTCGAATTGGCTTAGTGTTGAACAGATCTCTATTCTGGGAGGACGGATCCGGCTGCAATACTGTAGGATTCCGAATTCGGTCATAAATATAAAGTACCATTAATCTTGCCCAACAGTATCAAAATCTCATATGTTCATGCTGGGTTGGTGTTTTGCGGACGGATAAATTTCCAAGGCATGGCCATGTTTTGCCTTGATTCTCCACTCCAGCCATGGACACAGAATGTCGAGTAAAATGATCATTTCTCCAAGCCCGAGTCTCTCATTCAAGCTCTGATTCCACCGACCTTCCTTCTCCCTCTTTTAAGAAGACTCATCTGCATATCTCCCCATCGGAATCCTGACAGGTCCTGTATGTAGTCCCCATCCATCTATTAGGACCATCATCTCATCTCATCTAATCTCATTTCACCGCCTACGAACCTTCACAAAAGCAAACACAAGGCCACTCAATCCATCCCCAACAACACCTTACTCTCTTCAGGACCATCAAACACCCTCTCCCTCGGCACCAACACCCTCTCCACCAACTCTTCCCCACAACTTGTTCCCTCTCTCTCCCTTGCCCTCCTCCTAACATCCTCAATCCTCAACCCCCCAAAGTCCACCCCCACGCACCCATTCACTCACGCCTCCCCCCAACCTGATTCCCACCCAGAGAAACCTCTCCGACAGAAGTCTGAGCGCAGGATCACGCTCTTGATCCCATTGCACGCGGACAGATCTGCTTTTCTCGACTGTGGAAAGAGCACGGTAGTTACAGACTACTGCTTGGGAGAGGAGGGAGAGGAAAGAGGAGGGAGAGAAAGAGGTCAGAGTGAGGGTTAGGGATAGGGCGAGGATGTAGGGTGGATTTGCTTGGGGAGCGGGCCCTGAGGGGGTTGTTAGTGGTTTGTATATTTGTACGAATAGAGAAACAACATTATACTAAGCATTGCCAGATATAGTGGAGACACAAAATATACAGTTGAGAAATGAGTATCGAGGAATGAGACTGAGATGAGGAACAGATAGATAGATGAACGAACGAATGCTTGAATCGAAAGAGAAGAAAGAAAAGAAAAGAAGAAAAGAAAAACTCACATCACCCACACCAACCCAACCTAACCTAACCCACATCATACACTCACCCCCGACCTCTGGATTAGCATCGAGTCACTGCTCTCTGCCCTCTAAATGCCACTTCAGCGATCTCTCTCGAGTAAGCTTGATAAACCGTTATGGAGTTTTGTTTTCGTCGTAGAAGGCGCGCGGGGATTTGGCGGTAGTGTTTCTGAGCTAGGATTTGCATTTCGGTGATGGTGAGGTTGATGCTGAGGTCATGGTTAGGTAAGGTATGCGGAATTTTTCCCCCGGGAGATACTAGGACTTAACTAGACGTTGGGTGGTTTATTGACTAGGGCGGATTGTAGTGCTTTCGGTTTGTAGGAGGATGTATGGAAAGGTATGTTAAGTAAAGTGACTAGTGGTGTTGATGGGATTGCGGAGTGGCTTTTTCATGGAAGATGAAGTCTGAGGGTTGGTCGGTCCACTTTGATGGGGATTTGCCCTGCTTTGTTTAGAGATGAATGGTGTCCAGGATAGGATAGAATGTGTTTTTCTTGTAGCTATCTGTAGAGTAATATCAAAGAGATGTTTGTTTAGCTTGGTGGCTTGCGGGGTGAGACTCATTCATTCACCGCAGCGTTCACAGACTATGGTAGTGGCAGTGTTGAGCCACCCTTTTTAAAGGAGTTCCCCAATAATCTTGTTCATTTCATTCCCCCTCCCTTAGAGGATGACACTTGAACGATTGAATGCACACGACAGTAATTGAGGTTGGACTTTATACAGAGTAGATCCGAGATATTTGCTACGATATGTATGGTTGATAAATGCATATTCAGGATGGTATCTTAAGTAAATAACGTCGCTAATTCGGGATTTACACTCGCGTGTCCAAGTAAACAAATAGTCCGAAAAATCTGCACATCTGGCATAAAGGAAAGAAAGACGACTCATGCATTTACCAAACCGGCTCCCAACTCGACCTACCCCCCACCACTCTCCCTCACAACCCTAACCTCCCCGCGCCAATATCCCCCCAGCACCTCCTCCACACCCCAAACTCCTCTCTCCCCTGCTCCCTCAAACTCCCTCTTCCTCGCCCTCCTAAAAGCAGAAAGTTCCATCACAACATCCACCTCCCTCTCCTCGCCCCCAACATCAAATCCAAACTCTCCCCTCCCGGGATTCGGACTATCGATCCTGCCCTCACTAACCAACAACCCACCGTCGTCTTCGCTGAAGAATGAGAAATCGGAGGAGATGCTGTTCATGAACGATTCGCTGTCTGGGTCTTCGGTTGAGGATTTCGTGTAGGTGTTGTTGCCGCTGAAACTGGCTCGCTTGCTGCGGCTGTGTGAATGTGTTCTGCCTAATGCTAGTGGAGAGTTTGTACGGTGGGGGAGGATGGTGTCGGGTTGAGATGTCATTTCTAGAATCAGACATTTGAGTTTGAGCGTGCTGGTTGGTGAGCGTTGGGGTGGAGGTTGGTTCATGGATTGATATTTTGCTAATTCGCGGAGGCGAGCGAGTTCTTCTTCTTCGGCTAGCTCGCGGATGAAGAGGGAGAGTGTGTCGGGGATGGAGTGGCGGTAAGTGGTTGAGGGAATGGAGGTTAGTGTCAAGGACTTGAGATTGGGGAGGAGAGACGGCTTGAACCTGCCTGGGTGACGTTCACGTGTCGTGAGGTGGTGGAGGCGTTGGGTGGAGTCGTGGAGGAGTTGTCGGATATTCTTGTCCTTGGGTTGTTGGGGAGGTTGATTCGTGCTGGATGTGTATGTGTATTGGTAGCTTTCTAGGCCATTTGGCGCGGAGGTCGGTGGGCGCCGGGGTAATCTAGGTGGTTGGGGTGTTTCTGGCGAGACTGAAATGGGTGAAGGTGTACTTCGAGGTGTGGGCCGTCCTTTATCAGTATTTCTCATAGCCCAGCAAGTACCTAGAGTTTTCATCTCGTCGGGCATTATGGTTTTCATCTGTGCCTCCATATCATCTGACGAATCGAAACTTGGAGGCTTGTCCGTGGGGACGACGGTCGTATGAGGTCGGATTGGAATTGGCTGTGATGACTTGGTTCCTTCATCAACGGGTGCGAATGTCACCCGAACTTCTGGTGTTGCTTCCACCGGTCTGACCTCTCGACCAGCTGCTGTACTGGTGCCATTGCTCGTCGAAACGGGTTGCGTAGCATGTATTTGAGCACCAACATCATCCGGCGACTCGAAACTTGCGTGAACAACAGGTCCCTCTGGCTCTGAAGGCACAATGCTCGTACCGTCTAATTCAAAAGTCCCCGGTCGTCCAACTTCCACCGAATCAAGCTCGTACCTTAAATCCTCATCATGAAGCTCAAAACACCGATCTTCATTCAAGACCTCATTCCCAGAGAACGGCTGCGCAGTAATAAGTGAGTGATGAACACGTAGATACCTTAAATCACGAAAAGTATGTTTGAAGATCCCCGGACTAAGGATCTCGACTTCAGGCAAATCAGAGAACCGTCTCGCTACTGCTCCAGGAGAATGTGGTGATCGACCTCCGTTTGGCTTTTGGCTGAGATTGAGAGAACCGCAGTCTAAGTGTTGGAGGTTGTGGTGGCTAGCGAGATGAGCGAGGATGTCTACGGTAAAGTAATTCGAGGCTACGTCCAGATGTGAGAATGCTGGTGGAAGACCCTCTTCAACGCCGAGATAGCCATCGATCCCACTCGTCAAGCGCTTGACAATAAATTTATCGAGTCCTTCGGCTACTACACGTGTTGGTAATGGGACACCAGAATATCGTCGGGCAAACGGCGATAGATTGCCATTTGAAGGTGTTGTGGTTGGTAGTTTCGCAAACAGCTTTGCGAGGCCTCGTTCTGTGAGAAGATTGCAGCTGACATCCAGACTTCGAAGGCCTGAGAAGGTTAGATGATCTATATCATCGTCTCTCAAGCCACAATTCCTCAATTTCAGAACCCGTAACTCTGCCAAGGTCCCAATCTGCCGTAAGACATACGGACTTCGCGCGCCCTGAGCAGCTGAGAGATCCAGATAGACCAATTCAGGGAAATGGAGCAGCGCTGTGGTCAGGCTTGACGCTGTGGTGTTCTCGCAATTCGATGCGATAAGTAGTTTGAGTGGGTAAGTAGTGATCGATTGACGGCGCTGATGAATTCCTTGGAGAGATGAGTGATCGAAAAACGATAGATTAGATACAATTAGGGCCTGGAGACATGGCAGTCGGTCAAGAATGTCTCGTAACCAGCCGGCTTGAGGTCCATCGTAGAACTCTGGCTGGGCTGGTGGGATGTGGAGAGTGTGTGCTAGTCTTCTGACTTCGAGACGGGCTCGAGTGAGGAGGCGCTTGAAGCGTGTGAGATTTACTGATCAGACGGGTAAGTAGGTAGTTCTAAGAATACAATTCCCAGCCACATAGTCTGGACGATAGGAAATTCCACAGTAGTCAGGAATTTTTACGAAGTGATGAATCTCAAGGGATATCCAGATTGACGGACGAAGAACTTGCATAAACCCAACAATAGGGACCAACATACAATAAATATTATCATCATCAAAGCCAAACTTCCTCGCCGGATCACCCCACAAGAACGGCGCAAAGAGCTGATGCCACTGTCGACACACCAGACACGCTCTGTACAGATCGTAGCTATGTACGTAAGGCGCGACAATGATCCAGAGTTGACGGTAAGCTGCTGCTTGGTAGGATGGGGGTGCGTGGGCCATGATTCATTCAGGAGAGTATATTTTCTTTTGATGGAGAGAGGGGCTAGATGACGGAACTGACGTATAGTGGTCCTGGTGCGAGGTCTTTCTCGAGGGTTGCTGTCCCTCATCAGCTGTGTCGTCACATGCAGCACAGCTTGTCATCCAACCTCTCCCACTCGTCAATTCCGTAGTGTAGCGAGTCCTATCCAATCGACACTTAACGTTAGAGTCTGAATTGCATCGAGACGTTTGAAGATGTCAAGATAAGCTCAGACGAGAGAACCCGCAACCTTCTAGAAGAATATCAATGAATGAATAGAAGAATATCGGACGTTCAAAGCCACTCTCGCTCACCCGCCATTAATCCGTCCGTCGAGCATAGCGCCCAGCGCCCAGCGGCCGTTGCTCGTTCGTGTGGGCACTGGCATTGAGCCGATTGGCGAGAGGCGAAGCACCAACACAGCACTCCTTGGCGGCTCTGTCAGGAGCCAACAGCGTGCGCGGGGCCATTATTCAAGAGGACTGCGCCCAGCCACAGGCAGCAGCTTTTGCGGCGAGGACACTGGATGTTGCGAGTGTCACGGGGCTGTGTTTCGTTCGCTTTGTTCTCGTAGCATGGAAGGAGTTTCTTTGTCAATTAGTTTGTTTGAGTTTGAATGAGAAGAAACTTGGTGCTGAATGAGGGGATAGGGATGGGATTTGGACTGTTGCTTACGTGGGGAGGATTGTTTGGCACTTGAACGTAGAGGGTCACGCAGCAACCTGGGCGACTTTGCTTCATTTGCGCATATATGTATATGTTCCTTACCTGTACCATGCCTGGAGGATTTTGAGGTGATGTATGATTGACTAGTCAGTGAGGTTAAGGTGGAATGTTGCATCGTATGCTCATGCATCAAATCCTCCTCTGGTTCCGGCGAGTCCAGCTTCTTCAGAACATCTTAATCGAATATAAGTGACTTTGTACAGTCGCTTACTTGATGTTTTTCTCACCATCTGAAGCTGCATTCTTCTTCACGCCATCTATCTACTTCTTGACTTCCTTCTGCTCGATTCCTCCTCTTCGCTACCTGTGATCGCTGTTCCCTCCGGTTACATCACCTACTCCTAAAATCTTTCAAATCCAGACTCGGCACACTACCCCAATCCCAGGCCTCAAGGAGCAGCTTTGATACATCCTCCACGCCTTCAATGCCTTCGTCTTCCCCGTCGTCCCCAGCTTGATCATCGTGGCGCATTTCGGCACCACAACGATGCTCACCACCTCCTTCATCGTCGCCATTTTCAGACAAAGGTGAAGCGAAGGAGCCAAGGGGTCGGGAATCGGGCATGATGGAGATACGGCGGATGCTGGAGGAGATTATGGGTGAGGTGGCTGGAGCTGGTGATGCGGTGCAGCATGAGGATGAGGATGTGCCTGTGAACGGAGAGAATGGTATAGTGGACATACTGATCGAGAGATTCAAGAGTCGGTTCGGGTCTGTCTCTTCTTCGTCATCTTCTTCATAATCATGACCTCCGTCTCCGTTGTCGTCCTTGTTTTCAACGTTAGAAAAAGTATCACCATACAAGGACGTATATCCAGTCTCAAGATCACGCTCAGTGGATGTGTATGGCACGACGACAGGCACGTCAGACGTACTCGAGGTATCTCCTGTCGAAACCCAGCTGCCGTTACTGCCAGCCACGACGGATGGAGAAGTAGATGTGCAGATTCGTGGGAGAAGCTGGCGTAGTGCGAGCAGGCGAAGCTCGTTACCATTCTTCTCAGTCGATCCTGATGATAAGATATCTGAGATTCGAGGTTCGATGGAAGGGTCAGCCGATTCAAGTGGTGATGATGATATGATATCTGCTCGACGTGGCGCAGCCATTACAGTAAGATGATGAGATCTGGACTCTTGCTCAGGCCCAGGCGCTAGTCTTGGGATGGAATGTTTCGTCTGAGAGGTGATTGTTCGGCTCCCCTGCTGAGTCTTGGGGACAATGACTTCCTTGGGCACTACTTGAGAGGAAGCTGATGCAGTGACTGAACTGACTGAACTTCGAGGCTCAATATCCTTTGCTTTTGACGTTAGTGCTTCGACTTGAGAGCTTACCTGCTGTAATGTAACTTGGATTTCCTGTAGAGCACCCCAAAGATTATCTTCCGTCGGCATTATCGGCGTGGTGGCAGGCGAAGCAACCGCACTCGATCGAGCCTGTCGTTCCATGTTATACATCATCTTATAGTGCCGGTGGTGTGCAAGGTGATAGCTGGACTTGTTTCGCTCCTCAACAAGACTAGCCTCGAGCAATCTGATTTTATCTTTGTAACCGCCCTCGAAGAAATCGGCTCGGATTCCCATGCTGACCTTGTCCATTTCCTGAGCCTCTCGCAACAGAAGATTTTCCTCCTGATAGCGAGACCTTTCAGCCTCGTGTCTCGTTGTTGTGCGAGCGATGTCCCTCTTGCAGCGAGACTCCATGCGAGCAGTTTCTTCTTGGAGGCGGATGATCTCCATTCTCAGTCCGTGGTTATCTTCTTGTGCCCTTTGTAGTAGGACGTATTCATGGGACCCAGGCTTCTTAGGAGTAGATCTCGGAGGATCTGTCTTACCTTCTGCTCCTCGAGAAGCTAGAATATCAGCTTCGGATGATGAAGTCTCGATGATGAGAGCCGAGGATCTAGCCTCCTCCAGGTCGCCAATTTCATAGACCTTGTCGGTGGAGTCGACCGGAGAACTCAGTAGACATTCCTGCATTACTAGTTTTCCCATGCCATGCGTCATGCGTTTCAATATCGTTTTTGTGTGAGACTGGAGGGTACATTGGGCCTTGCGGTAAGATTGTTTTCTTACACGTCTAGTGTGACGTCGTATTGGCACAAGCTTCTTAGCTAGTCGTGATTCACCAGGTACACCGGCACGCTGATAGCCGGATGAGTTCGATCTGCGGTGTCGGATCGTAGACAGTTTCCTTGGTATATTTGCTTTGTTTTGGGTCGATGATAGCTGGAGCGACTGAGGCCTGGGAGACGGAGTCTGAAGAGCGACCTGCACGGGATGCGGAATGGCAGGAGAGGCAGCGGCAGCCTCTAGCATGCGAGAGGTGAAGTCAAGGACCATACTGCCCTGGCTCAATCGAGGACTCGCGGTTCTCAGGGCTACCGACATCGTAGATGCGTCTGATATCATTGAGTCTCTCTGTGTCGTTAGTGTTGGGCTTTGGAGGCTCCGAAGACCACTAACACGGCGGAGTGATCTCGGAATGCTACCAGGCGGTAGTGTTACCTCTTGGGACTGCATTATGATTGCTTGAGATGCAATTGCACTGTATGGTACTAAAATAGAAAGTGGGGTGGTTGAAAGGAGAAGTGGCTTCGCAGAAGCTCAACTTGAGGAGAGGAGAGAGTAGATTGATCGAGCAGGGGTCTGTGGAAATTAAGTAACTTGAAGCAGCTGTTCTATTGAACACTGCTCTTACACTATACCTCGGTGTTCTGGATAAGAAAGGGCTTTGTTTTGACAACGATAGAACTGGTAAAATTTCTCGACTCAAACTGGCTATGCGACAAAGAAATGCACAAGCACATTGTTCCCACTCCCTAGCCGCTCTGTTAGCCACCTAAAATTAGTAAGTAGAGCAAAATATGTAGCAATATCCAGGGTCGCGATCAGTAGAGATTGTTTCCGTTGGAGAACACATTTGTAGTTGAATTGGGACGATATGCCGAGTTCTGATGCGAAGGAAAGCCACCTGAAGCATTTCTTTGAGCCACTACTGGATATCAACAAATATCCGCTCCAAGAAATGAAGTCGATCAAACCTCTGGATCTCATCACTGGTCTAGGAAGCCCACTGGTAGCAGCTCCTGTTGGATTACTGACTTTGAGACCCGCGCTCATGCCATAACCAGCGAAGCCAGAAAGACCCGAATTATTTCCATTAATATTTCCAAGTGGCTGCCGTGGAGAGACGCGAGACTGGGTTTGTGGAGTTGCCGAGACTCCATTGGATTGTTGACCTAGTCCGAGTCCTAGAATAGGATAAGAAGCAAGCCTCTGGGGGTTGGATGAGGGAGTTTGCATCGAAAAATTCTCTGATGGCGCCACGTTAATAATACATCTCAAGTTCTGCAGTGCAAGCTTCTTACGACTGCTGCCCGCTTGACTACCGAATCCAGCCCATCCAGACTCTCTACCCCGTGCCATCTGAGGCGCAGTCATTCCACTGGCTCCTGAGGTACCTGTTCGGTGAACGCCTGTATTTTGTTGCCCAGAAAAGAGTGGTGGTGGAGGTGGTCGCATGGTCTGATTCCCGACTTTATCAACGAAGTGGTTCGCGGACACTGAGGCTTGAATGGCGTTGTCTACTTCGTCCGAGGCTGCGTCTTGGACCTGGCCCAGCATGGCTCGACGCTTCAATTTATCGTAAAGCTCTTGAGTCTGTAGATATTTGCGATTCTTCTCCCGTAGTGCAAGATTAAGCTCCTCTACCTTCCTTCTGAGACTATCCTGATCTGCTTCCATGTCTGCATCAAGAATTAGTAAGAATGTTAATCATGCAGCCTGTGAAGCCCACTTGAGATGCTGTTCCGCAAGTTGGAAATCTCGGAGTTGGCATCGTGGACGACTTTATCGACCTGTGTGTTCAACATGGTGTACTTGTCGGTCAAATTCTTCGCCCGGTATTCCTGATAGGTACTGTAGTAATCAGCAAGGAAACGGGTATTCATGCTAGAGAGACGTACATCTCAGAATTTGTCTGGTAGGCCCAAAAGTTCAGAGCTCTGCCTGCACACTCGAGGATCACTGTCGGGCTCAATCCGCTAAGAACACAGCTCTTGTAGTCTTCGGAGGGGCTGAGATTTACGCCCACAACATCTTCTGGATTCGAGAGCTGTCCGTCGCAAGCTGTACAGATGGGACGTTGGCCGTCACGAACGCTGAAAAGCTGGAGGATATTGGCGCACTCGGGGCAGAAGATGTGACTATATATATAGTCATATCAGCCACTATTACCATTGCACATTGACACGTCTTCTCCTACCCACCTGCAAGTCGTGACCACAGCAAGACCGCTGATCTCCTTGCGGCACTTCAATGAATTGCAACGCAGTGTGAATTCAAAAGTGGACATCTTAGCTTCAGCAGCATTGAGAGGCGGGAGGATCATGGATTGTTGAAGCTGCCAGAAGATAATGTAAAGCAAGGGGAGATTGAAGACTTGGGGACAATGGTTGATGTTGAAAATCGAAGGTTGAAAGCTGAGAAGGAAGGTTGAAGAGGGGAGATGAGGGAAGAAAGAGGTCGGAAGAACTGAAGGAAGCAGCAAGCCCAAGATCCTGGACTCCTTCCCCACACCACGCTATTTTCAACGCCAATCCTTTTCCAGTGTTAGCCAGGAACAAACAGCATTATCAACCCCCACGCTCTCCGGAACATTTTCCTCCACTCCTAGGTCGCCCATCCCTCCCCCTCTCCTCTTTTCCTTTTCCTTTTGCACCCACCAACGGCATTGACTCCATGGCAGTCCACCATCGTTGGAACCCAAGGGCTCGACGACTTCAATCTTATACCAACGACACTTCAGCTTGCAGTCAGCGAGGATTGCTCGTCCAGATGCGCTCTAAACAGACGCCAGGCACTTCTCCGAGATTACGAGCTTCTGACAGGCGGTCCAGCGCAGGTATATGCACCAATTAATCTGTCTGACGGCCATAATACGACGCAATGACGTAGCAGCATGTTTAGACAACTCTATTCCTCGCTCTGCGAATATGGAGGACAACGGAATCGGAACCTAGCTTCGATACCTTCGCTGGGACCAAAGGACAGCACAGCGATAGCAGATGAACCTCCAAACCTTGCAGTGCGGTACCTGCCAAGAAAATCTATCAAAGGTAGTGACCTGCACGGTGTAACGATCATCACGAGAAAGTGTTCAAAATTTTGGGACTAGCAGAGCATGGTGACGCTGCTTGGTGCTCGCTATTAACGATGGGAGAGAAAAAAGTTCGAAGTCATCACATTGAGATACATGCAGTCATATTACTGAGTTTTAATGCCATGTTTGGAAGGCGTCACGAAGTGTTTGGTGAAATGCCATTGCTCCCACAGATTGACATGTGGCCTGGGCAAGAGTGGATTCTCACAACTACGATACGATGAACTCATCAAAAGAGGGCAAGATCTGGCAGGGTACAAGATGCAGAATCGAGCATATGTGAGATGAGCTTCAAGGCTTCAATCATATTATGGGCGACGATGTCAACTTCAGCAAACAATCATGGCAGCAGGTCCGTGCCGTGTCCAAAAACCACAGTAAGTCAACGGGAATTTAGTATGCATTGCCAAATGCG
Source organism: Cadophora sp. MPI-SDFR-AT-0126 (assembly GCA_020747065.1). Classification (NCBI taxonomy): domain Eukaryota; kingdom Fungi; phylum Ascomycota; class Leotiomycetes; order Helotiales; family Ploettnerulaceae; genus Cadophora; species Cadophora sp. MPI-SDFR-AT-0126. Next base: position 2,442,740 of record JAGMVK010000005.1, read on the forward strand.
TCAGCTTCTTGTGTGTTCAGTTGTGACTTCACTCAAGTATCTATTATATTGCATGCTAATAACTCTCCGAATAACGTTATGAAGCAGGTATCATGATGCAGTAGCGGTGGAGCTACCGTACTCATTACCATCGGTCGCCTTGATACTATCAGCAGGAACGATTTGCAGCTCCAGATTCAAGCTGTTTCTCATCTTGAAACGGAAAAGTTGCCTCTGAATAACTCTGCATAATGCATGTTGTTATTAGTCAAGACTCATGAGCGGCGGAGATGTAGGTGCTACTCGCGCATCGCGAGATCTATACTACATTGTACCCGATGCCTGCCCAAGCTTCACAGCTCCGCTCGTTGAGGGACAGAATAAAAGGTCTGGTAAAGTCTATTCAGAATACTTTGTTTCAAGAAGCCCCCTTTTCCCGGGTTGACCTCTTTTCTCAAAGAGCAATTGTCAGCTGCGTTCCCGGTCTCGGTACTCTGGAAGTGGTGAGCGGTACCACATTGGTACTTTCGCGCTCATTTACTCGCACCAAGTCAGCCAGCCACCCATGAGCACATCAATGTCACTCCAATCAATCCTCGCCGCAGTTACCGCAACAACACTCACTAAGTTATGCGTCCCAGATTACAGTACAGTGGTGTTCTTATGGTACTATAGTTGACAACGTGGTTATCATATTTCGGCGATTTAAGACTTTGTGTGGACCATTTGTCTGCAGGTCCATCCGTTTCAAGCGAGGACTTCATACGAGACCCGCTTCTCGAAAAGGCATTGTCACGTCTAGCAACGGAGCGCAGCAGACTTACTTACGAGAGACAATTTTCTCACAATTACAGCCTTGGTTCTACTGGAAATGTCCGACCCTCGTCGAATTCAATGAGGGTGTTATAATATAATCAATCCGGTCCGGGATTTCAGGGGGCCTTAACATCATACAATTATGCGTCGTTGGCTTCGTTCTCGGATGCTCGCTACCCCTCAATGCTGTCAGTGTTTCTAACACGACCATTCTGGTGACATTGTGTTTCGAAACGAGAAAGAGCACTCGTCAGCACCACCTTGACCGAGTTTCTTTCACTCTCGCAAGTCTTGGCTGGAGAAAGAAGTCAGGAACAGCAATTGAAAGCAGTTAACTAGTCGGGGCTTCAGGTCATCCGCAGCGGCAGATATTGAACTTGCAAGGGGTTGAAGAGTGGTACTATGATAATGATTCGTCGGATAAATTAACAAAGTTCGGAAATAGGTGCCTGAAAGGCACTCAAGTGAGGGGCTTGACTGCTCTTTCAAATGGCTTCGTTAAGGTGATCCAGAGCTGATAAGAAGATGGGGGGGTATAGAGGGACTTGCTTGTCCCCCGCATTTTCACGTTTCACTTGCTAGAGGCAATCCTTGAGAATACAGGGTCACCATGTGGCCTATGTACTTGTCTCTCATGTTCCTGCCTCGATGCAAGCCAGATCTGCGCTCGTATGTACCAATTGGGAAATCCGTGCTGCTATTGGGTCTCTCGAGGATGATGGGATCGTCGATACTGACATCGCACAGACGTGTTCAACTGGGGGATTTGCAAAAAACTTCTTCATGGTTGCTTCGACTCTGAAGACTACGTGCCAAAACTGATCGTGGCTGATTCTCATTGGCGTCCGGACAATTGACTATGCTGCAGCATTAAAGGATTCGACCGCAGAAGGAAGACAAAGGAACAGTCTCCATATTTTCGAATATTGGTCTTCTTTGTCTGATTGAACTAACCACTCCTAGAGCACTTTCAAAGCTGCTGCAGAATGTCGTCAAAACGATAGGAAAAGGGATTTGCCACACGCTCAGCAGCGGCAAGACATTCCAGATCTCTCTTTACCGTCGATGCTGTTCCCACAATTACCATGTGCTCATGGCAACCGCTATCAAGAGTCTCGACTCACATGGCCAGACTCTTCATAAGTGGGCGAATATTGGTTTCATGGGGGTATACGGCCTCTGATGCAGTAGCTGGGACGGTGGCATGTTCCTTGGTATAGAGCAGCTGATACTTCGGTAAACAAGTGGAGCTTATTCTGTCGAAGAGTCGCCTCTATTAATCAATACCGCAGGCTTCACATGGCCCTGTCACAACACAGAAGGCCGGAACGGCAGGTCAAAGCGGCTTTGTGAGGCGGCGACTGTGGGGACCGCAAGCGGAACAGTCAAGCATCGGGAGGGCACAAGCGGACGGTCCGTCGATGGAGCAGCCGCTGGCCGATATGTCGAGAGCAGTTCGTGGAGCTTTGATGCCCCCCGGCTTTGAGCATACCGTGGTAGCGTTTGGTAACATACCTGGCAGCTTCTGCATGACATGGCAAAGTGGTCAGGGTTGTGGTCTCATGAGAGCACAGCTATATGTTGGTCTGATGTTATGAATGGACGAGTTCAGATGCATGGGGTCTCCAAAGGGCATTCTTATGATGAAGTCTAATATAACAGACTTTGATAATGGTGATGGCGTCGCTCAACTCATGGCAGGAGGCTGTGGCTGTCTTACACGTGCTGCAAGCGAGCAGCAAGACAGCCCGCACTTCTGCAGCAATCATCTCTCAGCATGCAGACCCCTGCTATCGTCCCGATCACTTCGAGGCAGGGGTCACGATTGCGATTTTCCGCCTGCCCGTGCCCTGACTTGGTGGAGTCCCTGCACCGTCGCAGTGCATCAATGGCGATGTGTGGGGAAAAGGATAACGGGCGGATGTTACTCGACCAGGAGCGAGCCGGGGCGAACAGCGATCAGATGGAGCAGCGACTATGGAAAAAGGAGAGCCGGTATGGGATGTGGAAAGAATGCCAGGGTCCCAGACCATACGTTCAACTATTATTATACAGAATACGACAAGAAGCCGAAACCCTAATGAACAGCTGGAGAACATTTCGAATATTCCTTGGTAGCGAGAACCTGCAGCTGCACCTCAAGTTTTTTTGATCACGCTCGAAGCCACTGTCTTCATTCTCATTCTTTCAATCCCATTCCATCCATGCACTCGTTACCATTCCCCTTTCGCGGTTAGCTCCTCTTTTGAGCTGTACTCCGCGCTGGCTTCCCCAGACCAACGGCTTGGTCGGCGAACATCACCGATCAGTCAGGAACAGTCAGCTAGAAGCAACAGACTAGAAGAGACTTTTCTCTCCTCCTTCGACCACCACACACACCTGCTTGCCCCTGTCGGATCATCTAGTGTCCTGGGGCAGTTGTACCTTCTCCACATTAGGGGGGTTTATATAGCGACATGTACCGTTGCGCCGTCTGGGCAGCAGAGAGAAAAGTATTAAAGCAATCTGAATGCTGCAACCTCAAACCATAAATGCCTCCCACCTCCCTCATTGGCAATCTTTGAATACATTACAGTGGTCTTGACTTCACTACTTTTACATCTGCGGAAGCACGCGCACGTTGCTCCATCCTCTATCTACTTTGTTGCCAATAAGATCCTATCAGTCTGTCAGATCAGAGAGTTTCGTGCCGTCCCGTTGCCACGCCTTTGCAGTACATCACCTCACCGTACAGCGGCATACTGGACTGGACAGAAGCAACGAGCCCCAGTTTGCAATATTCAGTCCCTAGCAAAAGCCTTGTCTCAGTCGACTTATTTTTGATTGCCGTGCCACTGCCAACGCCAGTGGCCAGCCACGCCTAGCAACCTGCTCACTCTGCCGCACCCAACTCAAATAAGATATTTCAAGGGCCCTTGGGCCTGACAGTCAGAGCTTACCAACTCGGTGCGAGGTCCCGCGCTTTGGTGCAGTTTAAATCCTATTTCCCCACAGGGCCCCCTCCTCCACTACCGACGACAAGTTGAGACGAGATCCCCCGCGATTCTCATCTCACCTGCATCGCATCTGCTGCTGCTGCTGTACTTCACCTTTTCCCACGGTATCCAGCCTGCACTGCGGCCTTTTAAGAGGGCAATCTCAGCCGGTTCGAAGCTCTGGTTATTAGACCGACGAGACTCGAGTGTGTGGACTGTCCAATTAGTCCGAAGGACCCTCGGGTCATCCCATGCCTCCTTCATTTGGAGCTTCCCAGGCGGCAATGTTTTCCACTTGTAAGTACAAGACTTCTTCTGCATCTTGTTCTCAGATCTGGGATTGAACTAAGGAAATACTTACTGATTTCCTTGCAGTTCAAGCAGGGCTTGCGCCACCACCGCGGCAGATCTCTGAACATGAGGCGCCTAAATCTGCGACCAACGGTGTTTCCAAGAGAATCACCACTCCACATGCATGCGCAGAATGCAAGCGCAGGAAAATTAGGTGCGATGGAAGACAGCCCTGCGGTCAATGTCTGGGCTGCAGGTCTCCGAAACCATGTTACTACGATAAACATCGCCAGAGAGTCATTCCGTCCAGAAAGTAGGCTCGCACGTCCTAAAATCCGGGGTGGTGGGGTAGAAAAGTTACACTGTTAACATCCAGAACAGGACCCTCGATGCCCTCTCTCAATCTTTGGAGGAATGCCGCTCCATCCTCAAACGATTATATCCCACTCGAGATGCGCAGTCTTTACTCCCCCTCTCGCGGCAAGAGCTGATTTCTTTGCTGGATCGCTCAGGTTCGCAGAGTGCGCCTTCCCAACGATCGCCCACCGGCTCTAACACGAACCCCTCGCCCATCTCCCAAGAATTTCAGTCTCCTCTCGCATCAACATCGGGGGAAGATGACCGAAGCCTAGCACACCTCGAACAGATACCGAGTCAAGATACAGAATGGGACGAGGAGCGGAGGAACCGAGATCCAATACCCGCAGAGGCAGACGATGTGAATGCGCTATCTCTATCCGTAGACCGGCAGTCATCATACCTCGGTGCAACATCTATCAAAGCCGCATTCTTGGTGATGCTGAAGGTTGCACCAGTACTGCGATCATTCCTTGCGCCTACGAACGGGAACAATAAACAACTGAGCAATGACAGCAATTATCCTACACCACGACCCAATGGTCCCACCAAAACCCATTCTTCAATTCTATGGTCTTCCGAGGGTCAGACTTTGATTGATGCCTACTTCAATAGAGTTCAGATCTTTGCGCCGATGCTTGATGAACCGTCTTTTAGAGCGGATTACTTGAGCGGCCGAAGAAATGATGCGCCGTGGCTCGGCCTTTTAAACATGGTGTTTGCTATGGGCAGCATTGTAGCGAACAAGTCGGATGATCACAGTCATGTCACTTTCTACAGCCGAGCCAAGGAGCATTTGGGAATCGACTCTTTCGGCAGTGGACATCTCGAGACTCTACAAGCCCTTGCTTTAATGGGAGGACTTTATCTACACTACATCAACAGACCTAACATGGCAAACGCCATTACAGGTGCTGCTCTGAGGATAGCTTGTGCCATGGGTCTTCACAGAGAGAGCGGTCCAGAACAAGGGGCTGTCGATGCTGTGATGATCGAGCAAAGAAGGAGAACGTGGTGGAGCTTGTTTTGTCTCGACACGTGGGCATTCACGACCTTGGGCCGGCCATCTATGGGACGATGGGGAGTTGGAATCACAATTCGTGCTCCAGAAGGAACACATGATCCAGTAAGTTGGACCGGAGATTTTCTACCGACCAGTCACTAATTCTACGCAGAATGTAATCGGCCAGCACACAGGCGTCATTCCTTTGATTGAGAATATCAAATTCTGCAGAATTGCCACGCAAATCCAAGACGTCCTTGCACAATCGCCACTCATGAGACCCGAAGATCGCGCAAATCTTGACCGGCAACTCGTAGAGTGGCATGACAACCTTCCCTGGATCCTCCGCTCCACCGAACCATGCCCAGAATCGATTTACACTGCAAGATGCGTCATGAAGTGGCGTTACCAAAACCTCCGCATCGTCCTCTACAGACCTGTTCTTTTGAATCTTGCAAATCGTGGAAACGAATGCACTCCAACCCAAGATGAGCTCGATGCGATCGTCAAATGCCGCCTGGTGGCCAAACAGACCATCGAGGACATCGCTCGCGAATGGACGCCCAATCAGATGCTTGGCTGGAATGGGGTCTGGTTCCTGTATCAAGCCTCCATGATCCCGCTAGTCATGATATTTTGGGAGTGTTGGAACACGCAGCAGGTACGGGACTGTCAGGAACAGATCGAAGTCGTACTGGAGGCTTTTGACGGCCTTGCCGATTGGTCTCTAGCAGCGAGACGCAGTAGGGAGGTCGTTAGCAAGATGTACGAGGCAAGCAAGCGACCCCTGACCAGGCAGACTAGCCCGCGATTGGGCCCGGCTATGATGAATGCGAACGGCAACGGGGTCAACGGCAACGTTCCCGGCATGACGTTGAATGGTATGAATGGAGTCAATGGAATAAATGGAGTCAACGGGGTCCACGGTGGCAACCCGATGGCTATTATGAATGGAGCCAATGGCATGAATGGCCATATGATGGACGCGAACGACATGCACCAAATCGAAATGACTGGAGAAGACGGCATGATGCTCATGGAGCAAGGAGTCTGGGACCTGGATGGCATGCTCTGGCAGAATCTACCTGATGGTCTCGATATGCCTTATGATGGTCTTCCCATGGCGGATTACGACGGTCATGTCATCGGCTACGATGGCAACTACATGATGCATCAATAGGTCATCATTTCTCATTGCGAACGTACCTGAAGCCTAAAGCCCGAAACCAAGGATTCAGTTTGAACATAGTTGGGAAGGAGGAAAAATTTGTTGGAGTTGTGGCTGCAGTGGCTTTTCGATACCCACCATGTCTTGAGAGCCAGTCTCCTTGAGTATATATGTCATGTCTTTACTTTGTCGTCACAGTTTGTCACTGTATCACCATATACCCCTCGTTCGTTAGGAACGCTGCTGCTGCTGCACTGCGAAATTTGCATCCACATACAGTACATATCAAAATTGAAAATATTGAGTTCTACATCAAGGAGACTGAGCATTTCTCACTCGGTGGTGACTTTACACCCAAATCTGGCATCCAGAATCCAGCATGCAAACGCAGCGAGAGTGAGTGACATCTGCACCCCACAACTTACCCCAGTTCCCCCAAATACCCTCGATGCTTCAGCACATGCATCTTCACCGTCCACAAACTCAATCGAGCCAAATCCTCATGTAATCGAGTGATCCTGCATCTCAGAATAGAATGCCAAATACCCATGCAGGGCAATAAAAACCCAATAGATACCCAGCCACGAGGAGTCCATCAATCTATGCCATCTATCTATGTTTGAGAAGCGAGAAGCGAGGAATTGTAATATATTGGACCTGTGCATGCCTGATGCATTCGCTTGCGTTGCAAGTTGCGGGATTAGCTCAATACAGTGCGTGTGGATGGCGAGTGTGCGATTTTTTGGGGGTTTAGGAGGCTGGTAGGGACCAAGGAAGGGTAAGTTATGGAGGCGAAAAATGGAAGGGCGGAAAGCAGGGAGTTGGTGGTAGGCAGGCAGGGGAGGGAAGAGAAGAGATGAAAGTGAACCAGAAATGCCACATGGTTAATTTGGCTGAATTGAATTGAATGGGAGGCTTGCAGGATTTCATAGAATTGAATTGGATAGGGTGAGTGGAGTACAGTACAGTTACAGTCCAATGGACCCTGATGGTGCTGGATACTGAAGTATGGTATGGTATGTGGGATGTGGTATGACGAACCTGGCGTACAGAACACTTTGGCGTCAATTGCGGGAGCTTGTGGAGTGATTACTGACAGCTTGCGTTGGTATACATAGCTACTTACTTACTTGCTTGGGAGCTTCAATTCTGTTTTTGGTTGAGTAGGTTGACTTGATCAAAGGCTGGATGGATGGTGCACTGCACTGGACTTGATTTCACAAGGCTTTGATGGATGACGAAAGATCGAATCCAGAGAAGATTGATTCGCCATGTGCCAGTGACGGTGGATGACGATCAAGGGTCGGTCTAGAGAAGGGGTATGGCTATGCCGAGCATGTGGGTGAGTGATATTTAGCCTATTTTCTGTTTTTGAGGGGGAGGGGCAAAGGGGCCTGTGTGATGTTGTGCAGGGCTTGGTGGGCAGGGCTTGGCTTAGGGAGGGAGGACTATAGAGTGAGGAAGCTAAGGTAGGGGGAGGATGTGAAGGATCATTTGGCTTTGGGGGATTTTGTGGGGTAAGTATGGATGGACGGATGGGAAAGGGAAGTCTGGGGTTGGGTTGGGATGTGACGTGGTGTGGTGTGATGGGATGAGGGGTGAAAGGGCAATGGGTGCAAATTGTAGATCGTTTGGACTGTATTTACGCATGGCAGAAGGGATCAAGGGTCGAGGACGGGAATAGAAGGGATTGACATTGTCTACTTCTCTTTTCATTTTTGAACGACGCTCTTAGCGAATACGGTGTGAGTTTGCTAGTATGGGGGTCCAGAATGAGCAGGACAGGGGAGCGGCCGATTGTAGACTTATAGCGTACCATTGCTGGGGGCGAAAATAGATGAATGACTTCTTTGCATTGTCTTTTTCAGGGAATTTCCTTGGAGCCAAGAAACCAATGTGGCGGCTCAAGAACCACGTACATGTATGAGTGATCGAGATCTTTGATCAGGAGGAAGTGAAAAAGTTGGAGTAAAAAGATTATCAAAAAAAAAAGGGTCCAAAAGATCCAAAATGGATAGACGAGGATAAAGGTAAATCTGGGGCTTGTGCAGTAGCCCCTCTGACTAGCTGGGTTCTCCATTCTAGTCTAGTATAGTTTATACCAGGCTTTTGAGTTTTGAGTTTGGCTATCTGATGTTGATCTGAACTTTGGCGCGGAACGAAAAGGGAGACTAAAGTTGGGAGTAGGAAAGATCGGTACGAGCCGAGTGTACCCTCATGTACCACAACTCGTCCCGAAAGCCGAGTGATAGGCATCTAGTTCGAAGCCAAGCGTGTCGATTAGAAGGTAATGGTGCGGTATCATTGCATGTGCAAGGCTGTAGGCATTGAGGCTAGATATCTGATGAAGCTGTGACTGGAAGTAGGTTGGTAGGGCTAAAGTGCCGATGTTGCACTGGAAAGCTGGCAGATAGAATGATTTGCATATATGGTTGTATTCTGCTCTGGTTAGAAGGCCGGTTAGGTATGGAAGGTGCCGTGGAAGGTCGAAAGATGCTTCTGAGTGTTGAGGTGGGATGTGGATGTTGCATTTCGCGGGTGTAAATTAAATGAGTAGTATCGCACGTAGGTACGAGGAGCTAATTACCATCCAGCTAGACTGACGGCTGTATGCATTCAAGCTTAAGTTTGGATATGCAGGTGTCTCACCAGCGATGCTGTGCTAGATGCTGGACCTAGGCCGGTACTCAGCTGCACTGTTACTTCGGCTAGACGTTAGACGACGTGCATTCATCGTCCCAAATTGTTCTTCAACACTAGCTTAGGTTGGGGCATCTGATAAGCTCTTCTTAGCCGGCACAGATCTCCAGAACTAATTTTCATTCTTGGAAATCATAAAATTTGCTGCGAGAAAGCCGAGAAAATTCTCTCCTCCACGTCAACTTTCAGGAGTGATTCTCCGCATCCATTGGAAAGGGAAATCCGGTATCCCTTGAATACCTGCAGCTCTTCATACGACACTCCGATGCAATGCCTAGATTGGATGTTTGCCATTTTGAGCAGACATCTTGTCGGAGTGTTTTCCTGCGCCTCACGTAGCCCGCTCTAGGTTGTACAAAGCACTGGCTTGCAGTCAAGGGCTGTGATGAATCATGCATGGCCAGCGCTACTAGCTCTCCAAACCGAGCACAGCATGATTCTCTCACATTTGCCCTTCTCTTCTTCCACTTCCTCACTACTCCACCTTCACCGCAAGATCATAGCACTTGTACTATTACAGTGAATTGAAGCGAAGGGGGGCTCGATCGGCAGGCCCCACAGCATCATTCATGCACAGAGACGGTCACCGGATCATCTCTATCCCGCTTACAAGCAAGAATTGCAGACCTCGTTCGATGGACTTGAATATCATTCGGCTTTGGGGGCCAGGGGCCCGACCCGCCCACCTCCACAGCGCGAAGGTTTTGGCGGGAAATAGGCGTCACTGGACGGTTTGTCGATTTAACTTACCTGCAGGGGCTACGCTGTCCTGCAGCAAAGCTATGCCTGCATACATGCACGCTGACTAGCCCACTCTGTGTAACGCCCGCCAAGCCCATGCTACGCCTTCTTTACCGGCCACGGCCGAAATCTGGGGATGGAGATGGAAAAACTATTTAGGCGGCTTAAGCGGGAATTGTCTCCTCCCCTCCCCTTCTTTTTCAGTAAGTGGTGTGCTGAGTCGGGTAGATGCGGGGAGGCAATGTACACCTGTACCTATCGTGAAGGTAAGCTGGGGATCGAGTGCTCTTCAGATCGGAGACAAAGACCAAGAGAGGGGGTGCGAGATGAAGATGTGCGGACAATTTGGAAGACGGCCCGAGAGTTGCGAGAGCGCGGAAATTGGCTGGTGCACTTGTAATCCATCCTGAGTCGCTGACGTGAATGAATTCGCGTGCGCTGATGATAGGGTTGAGTGGCTTCCCTAAGGTGGGTAGGAAAAAGGAGTTTGGTAGCGATTGTCATTGTTGCGGGGACGAAGATGTGAGAGGAAAGGCTTCGCGAGGAGGCGGGTGAAAACACAGGGATATTGGTTCTAGATCACATGGACTGACACGTGCTTGTAGACGAACCGCCAATAAAACACATCTGAGATATTGAAGTATTGAGAAGAAAGATGGGGCTCTGTTTCCTGTCCAAAGCCCCGTCAAGGAGCGGGAAAATATAGTACTTGTGGCGGGAGCAGATAACATGACTTGCTGCCAGGACGCTCTTCTGCACGACTATTGGTCCTTGGAGAAGCGAGAAGTGGGGTTGCCAACGACGCGCGGGATGTTCTCTTATTGTAACTTTTCTTCTGTAAAGTGCTTTTGTGGAGCTGTTGCCATTCCTGTCCGTTCAGATGACTTTTATGTCGCACGCCTTCTTGGCTTGCTTCAAATGCTCGCAATATAATGTCAGGTCGAGACCCTTGATCGAAATGCCATGAGACCCAGCCAACACCTTCAAATGCAGAGATTTATCGATTTTCGTAATGCTTTCCCTCGTGATTCATCATCTTCGTGTAAGTGGTCATATTCTTAGTACTTGAGCTCTGCTCGTGATACCGTCGAAAATGCAGAGGTTGTCGATTGGGACGTATTGCTTCGTTATGATCTTGATCACTTCCTGGGCTACCATGCCACCAGTCAGTGCCGAGATATTGTGTAGTTCACCACCTTTGGCACGGGCGACTTCTGCAGCGATTTGAACCAAGCGTAGATTTGATGTTGCCCCAGGGATGTTCTTGTCGATTGTGGCAAGAATTTCGCTGCCACTCAAGGAGGACACATGAGCTGTTGCCTCCAGGGACAGATATATTGGGACCAGGGACAGCGGCGCCATGTACAAAGCGGCGCTCTCGTCACTTTCCAGTTCCTTCACTATGGTTATGTTAGCATCTAACACAGACATCTAGCCAAGAGCCACATACTAGCCACCTCTGGGTCGATGGGTTTTCTCAAGTCACTTCCATGAATGAGCTTGATAAAAGCGGCGTTCTTACAGAAGCTCTCGACTTCAGCTGCATCGATATCCTTTCCACTTGGGTGGGCTCGAACAGTTTCGAGGACTTCAGCAACATCTCGTCGAGCCTTGCTCTTGTAGATGCCTTGCAATTTGACATAGACCGTAGATTGGGCCTTCATGTCTGGGACTGAGCCTGGCAGTGGCAATTGGTTGTGTTTCTGGTAGAATTGCTTGATAGCGTCGGCAATGATCCAAAAGTTCGAGCTTGACTCCAGCTGTATCCGATCAGATGCGAATTTGGGACTCCATGATTGACGTACCTCGTTTGGTTTGTGGTCGAACACTTCTCTCACGGCACTCGACAATGTTGGAGCAGAAACAGTCTTCAGAACTGCTGCAACGGCCTCTTCGAAGTTTTCTTCGCCTCCCTCGGGATTATTCGTCCGAGTAGCATCTGCAACTAGCTTTCTGAACGCAGTCTTGTCTTTGTATGTCGATGGAAGCGATCCATGATCGTCCTTCCATTTGGTTAAGAAATGCAATATCAATGCAATCCATGGTATATGGCCGTGCTCATGAGCATCTTGTTTATCAATATCTTTCGTCAGATCCGCCGCAAATTCTGAAAGCTCCCCCCATGGTGTAAGAAGTCTCAGATCAGTAGTGGCGGTTGAGTCTGGGTGCGTATCGACAATTGGAAAGCTGCTGGGTAAGAAAGTTCGAAAATAGGAATAGAAGCCCGCAGAATGGATGGCAACCAGAGGTACTTTGTTCTTTAAAGCGTACGACTGGGCAGCTTCGAGGGCTTGAGGTTCGATTGGGTTTGTATAGAGGATTATGGTGTACTTTGGCTGGGGGTCAAATGGTGCCTCGGCCTAGATACAGCAGTTAGTTCTCGGAATTAGTTGTATTGAGATCATAGGACTCTTTCCTTCGTTGACTGAAACCATTCCCCCTTGACATCTGGATTAAGCTCCTGGAGGAGCTTGACACAACTCTCTGCTCTCGACTGCCCCAAGCTCTCTTCATCCAGGAAGAAGTTGACCCCGAGATCAGCTGCTTCAACATTGGCAGGATCTGCAATAGTGAATTTTCCGATACCTCACCAGCGGATCAGCTAAAATGTTCAAGTAGCTATTTTGAATGCTCACCTGGGAGAACGAGATTCTTCAATGTCTCAACACCAACTGTACCTGCACCAGAATTGAGCAAGAGAAGATGGGCATCCTCAAGAGCCTGTTGTCCACTAGCTGCCCAGAGCCGCAACTGTCTGTCGTACTTCTTCTCCTTGTCCGAAGGTCCGTGGAGGATTGGGGGAAGCTGGTCTGTTATCACTTCAGTCATGTTGGAATGTGTTTTAGGAATAGATCCGACTTGGTTGTAGACAGGAAGGAGTGTAGGCTGGGAGACCAGCCGTGTTCCCAAGAAGAGAAAGAGAGTATGCTATGTTTCCATGAAAGAGGGTGTGTTGAGGAGACGAAGGATTGTAGAAATCAGATAGCTTGCTTGATTCTCGTTCTCGAACGCGGATGTCAGCCTGGTGGAGTGGAGAGGAGATGAGATATGCTTAATCTTATCTCCACGTGATTTCAAGTCTAACCACTTCAAGCCAATGAAGAGCTCTGTTTCTTGCTGATTCAGTAGACGCCAAGACTTGGAATCAACCCCTCAGCCAAGCACAGCTCACTCAGCTCACAGAAGCAAAAACCCCCACCAAGCATCCGACCCTCCTTTCCTATCACTGCCTCTCTTCCTCTCGCCCTGATCGCAAGTTCATGGACACTTCCCTCCGTCGGATATTTTCACCAGGTTCGTCACACCATAAATATCTTACGATCAACACCACAGCTTTCTGGCGAACATCGCTGTTGGCACAATTTTCCAGGTCTGCCCAGTTTCTGGCACGCCATTATTCCTCAGCGAGCCATAACGTTACCTGCGCCAATTCCTTATTAGTAGCCTTTCCGCGCATTCCACAGAGACCGAAGTCTCCGCGGATTTCATTCCCCTCCAAACCTCAGAAATATCAGACATCACGCCAGAGACTTCTAATCAACAAATTCTACTCATCGCAAACTCGTGCCAATCGGAGCAATCATACAATGGCAGCCGTCGCTCCTGTTGCTGAGAACATTACACCTCCAGGTCATGAAATAAAACCACTCACTGGCGTCGAGGCTTCGAAGCGCCTGGCGGCATACAGAGCAGTTGAGGATCATTTCGATCCCTCATACAGCTACATTGGAATTGGTTCGGGGAGTACAGTGGTCTATGTCGTGGAAGCAATTGCTGCGAAAGGACGAGATATCACATCGCGGATGACATTTGTACCAACTGGCGAGCAGAGCAAGCAGTTGATCATCGAGGCAGGTCTTCCGCTGGGAAGTATAGATGCGCTACCCCCAGTTGAAGGAGAAGGTATTGAGATGGGCCGGGATTCAGCATTGCACGTCGCTACGGGACTTCAAGACTTGGGCTTGAGGGGGAAAAGACAAAGCATCGATGTGGCATTCGACGGAGCAGATGAGATCGACGAGGAGCTCAATTGTATAAAGGGAGGTGGAGCATGTTTGTTCCAGGAGAAGCTAGTCGCAACAGCTGCAAAGAAGTTCATTTGCGTCGCCGGTCAGTTGGTCTCCTCATCGGTTCCTCCATGAGACTAACAAGGTCGCAGATTACCGGAAGCTCTCACCTAGACTTCTCACTGCTTGGAAAGCCATTCCAATCGAAATCTCTCCCATGGCTGCACCGACTATAAAGAGAATCCTCATTACTCTTGGCTCTCCAGATCCTAAAATAAGACAAGGAGGAAGTGCAAAAGCTGGCCCTGTGGTAACAGACAACGGAATGTGGATCATGGATGCTCCATTTCCCAAACTGCTCCTTCACTCTGATCTAAAGCCACATGATCATGGTGATGGTGAACATGGTACGTGGGAAGTCCACAATCTCGGACGCAGATTGAAAAGAATAGTCGGCGTCTTGGAGGTGGGACTATTCCACGGCAGAAACGGAATTCAAGTTGCCAGTGCTGGCGAGGAAGGTGGTGGACAGAAGCCTGTTGCTGCATACTTTGGAATGGAAGATGGATCGGTCGAAGTGAGGGAAGCAAAAGAGGTTCATGCCGTGAAGTCACGGCCATGATTCAGCACTTCTAATGTTGGGAAGAGATGAGAAACACGAAGGTGGCATTGATTGCCACTCTGTCACCTTCAATTTTCGAGTATGAGGAATGACATAAGAGATACGAAGGATGACATTATGTTCTGTTTCATTCCGTTCCTGCCATTACCTCCCTCTGCACTGTATCATCCCGCAATCACGGCACTTAGTGTGTCTGACGAGGATTTGAGTCAAGTTGTTTACCGAAGACCGCTTCCTGAGCCACCACTCACCAATGGCATCACATCCGTCACCCATCTAACTTCTCCTCACTTTCTTTGATCTCTTTTTCCGCCCTAGCCACGCGGTCTCGAATTGCGGTCTCTGACCCCTGACCGATTGCTGTTCTTTCGTGCGATTCGACTTGGTCAAGGTAGTGTTTGGTTGGTGAGAAGGACGGTAAGTCTTTCACCTCGAGCGATTTCGTCTCTGTGTCTGTTTCGCGAGTACGACTGTTCAAAATCTAGGTCAGCTGTACGTTATCGACACAGCTGCGAGGCATAATTACCCTGAGTCCGATCCGTTCTTAGCTTTTTCCGACATTTGTGCGATGTGCAACCTTCGATTGAGGGATTCAATGTGTCGCCGCGATCACTCATCGATGGATCTGGCACTTCATATGCCTTTTGGCAATGGCTAACATGCATTTTCTTTCAGAATATCCTTTGACCGCTCCTTTAAAATATGCGAATCACGGACGACTCTACAAATTGCCATCATTTCGTATCTACCTCTGCCCATTCACATATCGTCCATCAAGGGTGACTGCGACTCTAGCAGCTGCAACACGACGTGGAGCCATTGCGATGAAGCATTGATACTTCAGAAGATCTCAATTCCTCTATTTTATGATCCGGATGTTTCGGGCAGCCTATCATCGTTGCATGCTCACAATGTCATGCACTTTCTTCAGCAAACCAGCCAATACCATGCCGCACCGCACGCTTGGGATTTCACTAACACGCCAGCGCTGCCCAACGTCAATCGGGCTTCCCACACGGACATGTTCAATTACTCTCAATCCTATCAATTAACTTTCGGTCCAGAAAATGAGGCGTCAGAAAGCATCGTGCATGCATGCAACGGTCGCCCGTGATCACCAGCATCGGATCATCTGCCCAAAGATGCGGCTCCTCTGAATCCCCATGTCGCCAACACGTGTTCATCACAACTTATCGATAGCCAAATGCTCAAATAAAAGCCTGCGAATGGTTATTCCATCATGTTGTACCTCCGAGCTAATGTGTCGACGAGGTCTATACCTGCTGAAGAACCGTCTCATTTCCTGGCCCTGCCCCGGAATCTACTTGCATCGTTGGGACATCGGATCAGACGTGTCTCAAATGACCATCTGCGAAGGCGATGACAGGTCAACTCAATTGTGGTCGCTTATAGGACTTCTGGCATTTCTGGAACTCCTGTCATATTCTTCGGCTGTTCGGATTATTTGTTGGCGCCTAGATGATGATAGGCGGTTCAGGTCCTGACCGGCTGCATGATATTGCTTCTGGCAACGGCAGCCGATAGCGTTTAGAAAATAGAAGTTTGCCTGTTCTTCTCTGAATTTTCCGTTAAAGCGTCGTCAGCGTGAAATATTCACGACTGGCATGGCTAATATCAGGACAAAATCATAGCAGTATGCTCTGTGCCAGATTTGTTGTGGTCCACCTGCACGGCGGCTCGCAAATCCCGTGTCGTCATTTCTTACTCAAAGCACTTTCAGCATCTCGATTAAGAGATAAGTATCATCATACATACAACACATAAATACAATGGAATCCTAGAATACCTGGAGACATCCTCAGTTCATACAAATAGACCTAGATTCCGATACCTGAAGCGTTCGAAAGCACCAATAAGCGAAGCACCCCTGTCCCCACATCGTCCGTGCCATGTAATGACATCCCTGTGGCTCGCTTGCAATTGCTCCCTAAACAATGCCGCCCCACCCGCCTCCTTCCTCAATTCCCAAATCCTCGGAGAGCCAACTCCAAGTCCAATCTCACACCGAAGAAAGAAAGCAAAAACTCCTCAGCATCTTCCATCGACTTCCACATCTAACCTCTCCAAACGGGTATTCCTAGAACGATGCGCTGTCCCATACTACACCGGTTCGGGACTCATGATGATTTTCATTGGGAGAGGAACGTGAATGGTTCCCTTCCCAAACGAGGCAACCGGTCTAACGGCTTTGGTTATCGACCCGTACTCGGTGAGTTTTCAATTGTGTTTTTGCGGCTCGAATGGCGGTGTGGAGGATCTGGGGTGTGGGGAAGGAATTTGAGGATGAGGATGAGGATGGGAAAGAGATGTGGCCAAGGTGGTATTGGGTCATTAGTTGGGGGGTGTCTGGAAATGTTCTGTATTTGGAGGAGGTTGCAGGAGAGAGACCTTCGAGTGCTGGTTGTCGGATTGGCCGAAAGCTATTTCAAGAATTGTGATGTGATCGTGATATGACAAAGCTTCTCATGAGAGAGATGAGACGGTGACGATTTGGGGGTGCGAGTTCTGGATTGGGTTGATCGATTGATTGACTACTGGTAGGATTTTATCGCTCAATGACAGGAATAAATATATTAATACAAGAATGCTGCCTGTAGCATTAGAAAACAAAATTTAAAGTGATGATGAGCCGATCTCTGTGAACAATTTTAGAAAATGATTTTGTTCTGTCTCGCTTCTCCATGGATTTTGGTGCGCTAACATGATGAGAAGAATGAAACGTTAAGGTTGAGCGCATCCGCGAGCATGAGAAAAGTATTAGAAGAAACTGAGAGGGGAGAGGGACATCAACGCAAATCTTTGAAAACCATAAGGCCAGAACGAGAAACGTGCCCTGCAAGCATAGCAACATCCAAGAAAGAAATGAAGGTAAAGAGACCCTTTTCATCCTTCGTCAATTCATCATTCGGCACATCATGCAATCATCCCAAGCATAATCATTCGGCCATGAATCATTTTCGTGGACTTCTCATTCGCCGCGGCGCGACTCATCCTCAACCGCTCCTTTGTAAGCGAGACATTGATCCTCTTCACTCGGGTATCTCGAGAGCCCCAAGCGGACTCTCTCCTCCGGCGACTGCTCAGCTCTCCAGCGTTCAGTAGTAGGCGAATGGGCTCCATTGGGTCGGTTATTTCGGTAATCTTGGTATTGGGCTGAGTCCTGCTGGGTGTCACCGCCATATGATGGAGTCTCAGCGACAGGTTCGGTGTTTTGATGATCATCGTCGACAATGAGTTCGTCGTCGTAGTGTGGAGTCTCTCGCTCATAATCAGGGAAGTAGTGCGGTCCCGAGTTGAGATGAGCGCCAGTGCAATGTTCAGTTGAAGCATCATTCTCATGAGTGGACGGAGCCTCAGAAGTGGGAGCAGTACGTTCTTGGTGGTTGTAGGCGACGGCGGAGGGGTTGCTGAGTTGACGTTGAGGGGGGTAACGAGAGTCTCCTGTACTGGTAGGAGGAGAGCTACTAACACTCGTGTTAGTTCCGTAATGGTAGAGTCGAAATATATGTTTCGAACCTGTAGTCGTATGCCGAGCCATTCTGAGCTCCCATTGACGATGAATTGGATTGTGGAGACATGGTGATCAGGGTACGTGATGCGATCTGAAATCTCGTTCGGAAATGACTGTGGTGGATAGCAAGACAATCGTCAGAACGGAAGAAATCGTGCGAGAATAGAATGAGTGAGATGCGGTCAAGAAATGGTTGTTGAGAGAGAGTTGCCTTCCCATGAGCGGCCAGCACTCTTCTTGATATTACCATTTCCAAAGTAGTGTACAACTCTGCCAGCAAATACCTCCCTGAAACGCATACAATTTCTCGTTCAACGAGGCAAACAGAGCTAAGTAAGATAGAGAAAAGTCAAAATAGGTCCAAATGTGTCAAATGGCAAGGTCAAAATGCCGTGTAGGGCTTGACCCAATATGGCTACCTCATATTGCCGGTCAGGGCGAAACGGCACTGGCCGGGCCTTACGCGGCCCTGATCCCATTCCGGCGACTAACAATAGACCAATGATAGATTCTAGGAAGACACAACAACGTTCATGACATGACATAACAAAAATGTTCTTGGCTCGGATAAATGGTTCTGAGCCGCTTTTGACGCCTGAGCTGGCTGCATGGTGCTTCCCGATGCAGTAATCACGGCTTGAATCCTGAAAAGAGCTTTCATTTCACCGGCACCTGGCCAGGTTTGCTTTCCCATTTCCCAAAAGGCCTATCTCCGGAGATGAATGCTTAAAAATTGAGAAGGAGAAAAGCACGGCATTTTCAGACTCGCTCGAACCGACTGTCCTGGGCAGATCGTACATAGAAGTGACATTGCCAACGCTGACATGTTTCATGTTTGAGTTGGGACAAGTAACACAGAAATAGTCCCGGCCTTATTGTGGCGAATAGCACAGCAGAGACAGGTTGGTCATTGGAAAGCGGCCTTCTGGCGGGCTACGAAGTCTCATCCCAGCATCATGAGCATCGGCTTGGAAATCTTTCCATGACTCGTATCCGAGCCGTGTCTGAGGCTTCACCTCCTTCTTCTAAGGTCGATGAAGATATTAGAGGTACGAAAGAAGGACGATGGTAGGTAAAGCGGAGGAGCGGTCTGTTGACGTTACAAGAAGCTCTTCTCTAGAACCCTAGTCTCTCGCACAGACCAAGTTCTATCAGACAGCTCCGGTCCTCGTCTCCTCTCCCTCACCTCGACGGCGGGCAACCACAATGTGTCTATCGCTGCCACCATCGTTCGTCCTCTCATTTGCCATGGTTCCATCAGGGGCTTCAGTACAGTAGCAGCAAACTGGCACGCCGGTTTCTGCGCCGCAAGCAAAAACGAGCGATGCACATCAAGGAACGGCACTTCGACCCAAGCCGGCACATCAACCGGTATCTCGAGAGTCAGGATTAAGATCTTCATGTTGTACATGTACAGGAAATATAATCGCCGACCATTCTTTGCAGCTGTCAATCAAGCCTCGTGCGTCTCTGCCGCGCACACTGCATATGGAGATGCAGGCCTGAAAGCTAACCCCGGCCAAACCTCACGAGGCTGGGAGACCATACTGAGAATCTTACAATCATTCGGATTCCCGTACCAGAGCCTCGAGAATTTGATGGGATCCCAGCAGAATTGAACGTAATCTTACATTCGTGGTCGGGTAACGGATCAGGCATAGCGATTGCAGCGACGAGGACGCCAACTGTCTTGCGACTCAAGCCCATACACGCGTCAGATCAAGAATAAACGGGCTATTCGGGGAAGGGTCACCGAGAAGAAGCCTGCAATAAGTGCGTAGCGAACCTGCGATGTGCCTAGACACGAGGAATGGTGTTCTGTCGCACGCTCAGCTGAAGCTTTCATGTCCCAAGACGAGGGCTGCAATAGCATGGCTGAAATGCGACATGTCAAAAACGGCCCGTGTGTTTTCATTCCTAAGAGCGGGCTGAACGGCGATCGACCGTGGCAAGATACAAAAGTCTTTACATGAAACGCTACTCGCTTCGTCATGTAGATCTGAACACAAATTTCCTATTTTCGATTTTGATCATGGCTGGCAGTTTCCAGAGCGGGTTGGGGCTATTGGTAGTCTCTGCGTTGGCAGCGCTATCGTGGTCTGACATTTTGCAGCCATCGTAGGAGTTGAGCAGGGATTGGTTTTGAGCCCGTACTGTATCTTTCCGCTGTCTGTTTCGGGTCTTGTTTGTCTCATTGTGTCTGAACTTAGAGCTACATTGCTTTTGATTTCTGCTGTTGTTGTTTGCGCGTTCTCTGACCCCAGATTCGGAAGGCAGATGTAGGGCTGAATATACGCTCCTATAGCCTGGGTTTCCGGACTAACCAGACATTGGAGAGTTTCTGAAGGTAAATTTATCACATGGCTTTTACGCGCATTGACTCGTGGAAGTCATGACTGAGGGCGACCTTCGTGCTGCAGAAGGCATTCGAGCTCTGTAGTACAGGGCGAGCACTGTGGCTGGTTTTTGTTTCAAAATTCGCTGCAGCCAGAAGCCCAGACCGTGGGGGCAAGAGACTGGTAGTACCCCAGAGCATGCTAGCAGAACGAAGTCTTATCTGACCGCCCGGGAACTGCTCCCCATTGCGGCCATATTTTTGGGTTCCTGCATCGCCCTGCGCAGGCAGAAAGCAGGCGTTGCATATCAATTTGGCTCTGCGGTTGAGTAGATCGCTGAGAGTTCATCAACTTGCTGTGCAAGGAGACATGCATGTGTGTAGCCGAAGTCGCATTTCAGAAGAAATTGTGCGTGGCTGACTGCATTTCAGATATTTGTTTGTTCAATTGCACAAGACATCCGGCCGATTAGTTTCTCAGCTTCCAACTTTCGACTCAAGCGTTCAGGATCCCTTCCGGATGGCTGCACGTTGAAAATTCTAGAAGGTTTCACCGATCATGTACCTCCATACGGGATCAGATCTCGTCTTCGAATGCCTTGTACCAGCCAATCAATTTCTGTACATATGCGTTGTGAAATTACGAATAGCCTGTCCAACGGGCGGATGGGATGAGAAGTGGCCAATGGACATATTGCCCGTTTAGTCAACCAGAACTCCGGGACGTTCTTTCGCACCTTAATGTTACAGCACGCCTTGTTTTCTTGACATCAAGCTCGTATACGAGATGTGTCGTCGGGTTCCTACACATAATTGAACGGACGAACAGCCCAAGAAGCATGATCCCGCAGATATCCCCACATCTCCAGATCTCGGTGAACGATCCGGTCATCTGCTCCTTCCTGAGAATCCTCGTCACTTACCCCCACACTTTCGCATGCGGGCGATGAGTATGACTTGAGAACGTTTAAACGTTCGATTCCAGAGATCCAAAGGTCTCACGGACAGTTCTGTGCAACAATGAACATCACGTGGCAAGCCCATGGCTCAAGCTGATGTAACAGAAATTCGAATTCCCTCTTAGCTTTCTTTTACACCGTTATTCGAAGACGCAAATTGCCCGAGATACAGGGTTATTCCTAGCTCGCTTGTCGGTCGTCTCACACCCCCAACTTTTGATTCCCCTTCGTCCAACGAAACCATATTGTAAGGCTCCCGTTCAGATCATCGAAGCCAATGTTCAGTTCCTCTGACACCACGCCCCCACACCTGCAAGCTCCGGCATGACCTTAGTAAGGTCTCTTCTCACAGCCTTGAAGTTTCTGCTTGGTGGAAGTCTGATGCAATTGCAGGCTACCATCTCGTGTCTCTGACGATCCTTCAGAAATCGGCTCAGCATGATGTGTCTCCCTCCCCGATTCCGAGTTCTCAAGCTCGGCCCGCCATAGGATCTGTGTTGAATTAGCGATTGCTACAGCGCTCCAGTGCTCTCAAGTGAGCTTTACCCATCCATGGAACATCCTCTAATTTGCGAAGTGTTGTTTGATTCGTTCATCTTTCCTTCGT
Source organism: Cadophora sp. MPI-SDFR-AT-0126 (assembly GCA_020747065.1). Classification (NCBI taxonomy): domain Eukaryota; kingdom Fungi; phylum Ascomycota; class Leotiomycetes; order Helotiales; family Ploettnerulaceae; genus Cadophora; species Cadophora sp. MPI-SDFR-AT-0126. Next base: position 2,464,832 of record JAGMVK010000005.1, read on the forward strand.
TACGATACTCAGATTATACCGTTTTGGGCGTGTGTGCTGAGACTTATGCCGATGGAGGATGCAACCACGGATAAAGATAGAGGCAGACAAAAACGCTTTGCATTCTTTTCTGAAGTGGTCGTTGAGAGTATGAGGACCAGTAGCTCTTTGAAACCGAAAGGGATGAATGAGGATCGATGAGGAGAACAAACAAATGCGAGGGCCAACACTTATACCTCACGATACCAGACATCGTCCTATGCGTACGTACCTTTACTTTGACCAAATAGGAGAGCAGAAACTGACAAGGAAGAAATTTTCACCTAGTTCAATTGCCTCACTGTGCTTCTTGAGATATTGCTTTGATCAAGGGGAAAGTGATTGATCGCATATTTCCCCTTACCATGACAGCGGTGCAGGAACAGTGCGAGTGACTGGGTCACAGATGATTCCCTCTATCACTGGACTCCCCAACTACGAGGAACCTGCAGCCAAGTTCGGACTACGGTAGACATCCGTCTGGCACACGTAAACCATGGAATCAAGTACCGCACCGCTCCAGAACAGTCGGGCTGTCGTGGGATGGCCAATGATTTCCGAGACGGGATATGCCTACATGCGCCACAATATATTTGAAAACTTTATTCCTTTCCCATCATGCCTTTTAGGAAGGTGAATTAACTCAAAGATCCTTTCCCCTTCTGGTGGTGTTACCAGCGGTCGTCAGCACTAGTTTCCGTACCTATCAGAATCCCCGGGTTTCTCAAAACCAACAGAATGGAACCATCTCCACACACCCATCAAAACTCCAAGTCTTGGCCCGGGGGCTGAATTTGTGAGGTACGGTGAGCTGCTCTCAACATAAGGCTACAGCTGACGAAGAAAATCCCTCACTGCTCCGTCATGTTTGGAGCTGCACCCGTCGGGGATGACTGTACAACGCAATGGACAGCACGATTAAGTGCTGAATAACCTTGATATCAAGACACACCAGTCTAATTCCGGCGATTAAGTCTGAAACGATAGACTTCGGCTTGCATGACAGCTGAGCCAAAATTTCCAAAATCAGCCTCGCGCATTGCCCTTTTATCCCACGCCCTTAATGTCCCCCACGCTAGCCAAGTCTGAGCACACGAATCACATCAATATCTACAGTCCCTCGGATCTCCTCCCATCACGCACCCACCTTTCTCACCTTCCTCACCGACGTTCCAGAAACGAAATAGCGCATTCCCAAGAAGCATGCAGATCTCCCCTGAAGTCCAGCCAAGCTTCCTGACTCTGGCAGGGACCACCAGGCAGCCCTATTTCTTTCCCGATTTCACTGCTGTCAGAGTTTTCATGCGGGGGTCATTTTCATCGGGTGACGAGCCCCCACGGCACATTCAACCCGCTGTCTTCTCCAATCCTAGCATCTGGGAGAATGTCAGACATTATTTTGATCTTATCCCGTGCGAACAACTGTGCTTCACCCACCGGGTCGCCGGATGCCCTTCCCCGGCTTGATAGCCTCTCTTCTAAACCCCGTCAGGGCTGGACAGAAAATAACGGTTGCGCATGGATCGTGCCGCCTCGATGGTACGTAGGTTACCAGGTACGGACAGGCTGCCTGCACGTCACTGGATCTCAACTGGGCTATGTGGATGCCAATGGGCTGGCTGGAAGGCAACAGAAGGGCTGATATCCAGATCCCGTATCCTTGATAACACGTGGGAGACGGGATCAAGGTTTTGAAACAAGGAAAAGGCAGAGTGACCGGAGGGCGTTGCTTTGACGGCTAGCTTCCAATCTTACCACAGAGATGTGAGTGGATGATGAGCGAGGTAAGTTACATTTCAGACTGGTCACATTGATTGCAAGGGCCTGATGCGACTTCGTTGATGGATACGTTAATTCGTAGAACCTGGGACGATATTCAAGAAGGAAGGTCGTCCTGGCGAGGAAGGAGGGGATGCAATTGCGATAGTGGACGAGTTTATTGATCTATCTCTGGCTACTCTCAATGCTCAAGCGTCTGAAATTAGTGAGGATGGTCATCTCACACCTAACAATTGGGCGGTCCTCTGACCTGTCGTGCGTGCCATTGCTCAGATCATTTTTCTAGCTCGCGCCTTTCTCTTAAACAAGACGATCTAATTGCAACTCTGGAGAGAGGCAACGGGACTCGTGACTCAAATCACTCGAGATCCCTTTCCTATACGAGACTATTTATCCTGCGAAAATGCTCTGTAAATGGCATCGTCAATAAGTCGAATTGCGGCATTTGACTTTACGGTTGTGGCCAAATTAAGCGAATGAAAACAACTTAGTCTCTCGGGCCGAGCTAAATTCGGAGTCTGTGAAGAATCGAAGAGTCCTTACAGTTGGAGCTCGTGAGTTTCGGGCTTCAATTTACATGCTCACGTCCTGTTCAACCAGGCGCTCACCAGTCAATTCCGCGGGATGCAGCACCCCTGTCCACAATGCCGGCTCAGTTTTCCGCACTTCACCCTCACCGACACGAGGACTTTCCTCCGAAGCAAAGCCTCATCCGAGTCACGAACGTTCATTCTCATCGCTAGTCGTAGTGAACGGGTCATCTCATCTCCTCGGTATCAAATACCATAAATTGATACAATTTCTCACGATTTCGTTCCCATCATGCGTCTCCTCAACACCAGAAGCCTCACCCTTCACACTTTCTTCGATAAGGCTGTGCCTCATTATGCCATCTTATCTCATAGATGGGAGGAGGAAGAAGTCACTTTCCAAGATCTTCAAAGCGGCCGAGGTCCTAGCATGCCAGGATATGCGAAGATCGACGCCTGCTGCGCGCAGGCCAGGTCAGATGGTTGGGAGTACGCCTGGATTGATTCGTGCTGTATCGACAAAAGTAGCAGCGCTGAGCTGTCGGAAGCTATCAATTCCATGTTCAAATGGTACGAGAATGCCGAAATAGGCTACGCATATTTGTCAGATGTCGACGCTGAAGACGAAATACCGAAACAACTTGAGAACAGTGCTTGGTTCACGCGCGGCTGGACTTTGCAGGAGTTATTGGCCCCTGGTACCCTGGTATTTTTTGACCGATACTGGGTAGAGATTGGAACTAAGAGTAGTTTGGAAGACCATGTATCAAAGATCACGGGCATTCGAGAGCTGTGGAATTTCCGATCGTGTTGCATCGCCGAGAAGATGTCATGGGCTGCAGGCAGGACAACAACTCGTGTGGAAGATGAAGCATATTGCTTGATGGGATTATTTGATGTCAATATGCCCCTCCTTTATGGGGAAGGACGAGAGGCATTTCAAAGACTGCAGCAGGAAATTTTAAAGTCGTCGGACGACGAGTCTCTCTTCGCATGGTACTGGGGACGTGATGGCGATTCCATTCTAGCTTCTTCGCCGAAATCATTCAGAAAGTCATCAGCGATAAGAAAATTACATCAGCCGGATAGGGAGAATGGACAAGAGCTCGAGAGAAATAGTATCAGAAGCACCATCTCGCCACCCATCTTTATATCTGTACCTACCCCATCACCCTCCTGGCCTACCTCTCGTACGCGACGCTACTTCAAGTCAGAAGAATATCCGCCCACATTATCAAATAAAGGTTTGCATTTATCTCTCTTCCTTATCCCTGTTGACGTCTTCGGAGACGATTTACCGGGGACATTCGACCACCATGCTTTCACATACGATATCCGGCTCTGGGGGCATAAGGCGACACGGCTTAGAACATACGTGGCGTTGCTACAAAACCTATCTGTAGGCAACGAAACTGCCAGCCCGGCTATATTTCTCCAGAGAAGCGAAAGCGACATAGTTGTCGGAGAACAAAAGAGCTCCCGTGTGCAGGATTGGAGATGTGAAAGAATTCTAACGAAAGCGGTACTGAGCATCGACTTGGACAGAGCACAGTTGATGTGTGCGGCATGGGTCAGAAGCAAATCTCAGTCCAATTCCTTTGGTGAATTCTTGTTGCCGAAATCAAGACTAGTCTATCTTCGAAGTCAGTGCCGCTACCACGCAAAGTCCGACATGTCTGGACTGGGAATCGATATTAGAACTTTTCTAGTGAACGTCACTTCTCTGAGGGAATCCAATTTTCAGATCTTTTCACCACTCCCATTGACTCCCCATGAGCGGGATGAGGATATCAACATGACAAGCTGGAGATTGACGAACGATGGCGAGCTTTACTTGAGAGCAAACCCACTAAACGAAGTTGGACCACGAGGTGATATAGAATTTCGACATCTGTATTTCTGCAATTACGAAACAAAAGAAACGATCTTACTTCTGGTATCTGTGCGACATACACCTCGGCTGGTCCTACTGACCTTGGACATCACTCGGAACTTCAGAAACCGTACACTGCCGAGTCTTGTCGAAGACTGGTGGTTGATCGAGGGCGAGCAGGAGCTTGGATCGGATCGTGTATCATACGGATTGAAAAGTGGCAAAGCTGTATCGGCATCTGTTCGGCGAGTGGGCGGCAGGGATGATCATGACTATGTCATTGATCTAAAGATCGATACTTTAGGTTATACCAGGTGGCCACTGTCAAAAGCTCTTCAGAGATTTACTGATCATATTGCTGAAAAACTAGTTTCTCGGGACACTGACGTGAAGAAACTGCTCGAAAGTGCTGAGAGAGGAAGGCCACTAGACCATATGTCACGCCGATCTGCTCGAGATATTAATCCAGCAGTTATGATGGATAACCGGTGGTGGGAAATGTTAGAAGGTCAAGAAGAAAAAGACATCTAGGTCACGACTCCCATACATACGTGTTGATAATTCAAAAGCCTGAAAAGTTTCGAGAAACATTCTTTCCCAGGTGCACGTTCTGAAATTCGGACTATTAGTGGAATTGATTTTTGTTTCAACCGAAGACCGGAGTACAGGCAGTGAAGATCAATCATGCATTTCTGAATCTGAATCTCATGACGAGAATCCTCAAATAGCTTTCGACGAAGTGCAGGCACAACTTCATAGATAGTTAGATTCTATACTTACCTATCAAAAACATACTAAGGATGCTAACACAACGTAAGATCGAGATCAGACCTATCACAAGGAAAATATTTCCCAAACTCGTTCCGCGACTTTCACTTAGACATAATGGTCGTATTTATTGACACTTCACAACCCGAGATCATGCCTTCATGATTACACAGTTGATGTAAAGTCTTCTTTGTTTCATACCTTTAAGGTCGAAGAAGACTTCGGAGCTACCATTGCTTTTGTAGCATTCCTAGGTTGCGAGAGGCGATTTTCACATGCCGCTCAGCCCCGTCAGAAAATCTCCCGTACGAGGCGTCTGGGATTATTTTAGGCAGGTGGGGTACTTCTGTAGTCCGATGCGGGGTTGTCGATTCGTTCAGCTGATCGAAGTCAGCACTAAGATTTGGATGTTGTGCAGCGTGCCTGGTCTGATTAAAAGCGGGCTGTCACATGAAGATACAAAGTCGGCTTCGAAGCCAGACCGGCAACCTCTCTTGGTGTAAAACTTCTTTTCAAACCACTCACGTTCTGCAAGTCCTTATTTAAAAAGAGGATTTTGAATACTATCTCCATCATAAAACTACTCTGATCGGAAATTTATATTCTTAAAGGGAAGAAGGGTAGAGACATGGCAAATCCCTTACGAATCGTCCTGTGCGGAAAGAGTCCTCAAATCGCAACAGCAGTAAAAGCCGGTCTACAACCGGAATGTGAAGGTCATTCGCCCCATAAAGTATCAGGAAATCCTTGAAATTGACACCTTTCAGTAATCCATGTCATACTCTCAACCTCAGCCGGAGTCTCGGATCTCCCCAAACTGCTCGCAGGACAATCGCCTTCAACTCAAGACCCAGAAAACATCGGAACGAAGAATTATTCGCAAGCACCACAAGCAGTGGTTTTGGGTGGAGGATATGATGATGAGGCAGTTAAGACGATTCGAAAAGCTTGTGAAAGTGTCAGTAGTGGTGAGAACGGAGTTCCGTGGTTAAGGCCAGATTCGAGTATTCCTGTTCCACCTTTGGGGTGAGCCTTCCTGACCTTCTTTATTCGCGAATAGACAGAGTTGGGTTGTGGCTTCACCGGAGCCTCGAAAGTAGCTCCCAAAATCGGTTACTAACTCAGGACACAGACCGAAGTATGGAGCAGCAATGGTGTCAAGAGTCAAGACAGCGTTGAGAGAGCTGGAAGAGGAAGGGAGAGCCAAAGGAGACGGTGTGTATTTCTTCTAAGCGGTGCTTGAGTCTCAGCTTTCTCGATGGAGAAAAAACTTCTGTTTCTCTGACATTGGTGTCTCGATGTATTAGAAGTATTCCACTTTCGAGTTTGCATCTCCGGCATTTGTATTATTTTTTTCGTCTTTTTTTTGGGGAGAAGAATGAAAAGTCTTGGTCAGCTGTATCGAAGCCTAAAGATTGTTCCCCAGCAAGCCCTGAAACTTGGCGAACACGCCTACGGCCCCTCGCTTAGTACCATATTCCTTTCTCAAGTAAACATGATGTAGCAGCCTCAAGAGCGCAAAGGGAATTAATAAAAAGTGGTACACTTATACCAAGAAGCATTATTTCTAACCTGTCTCTACCAGTACAGGCAAATAAAATGTCGTTGTTGGCGACCAAATTTTGCCCTCCCTCGATTGTGTCGAGCTTATTCACCCTCATTCCGTTCACCTTTCTCGATTCCGAGTAAAATGTCTATCGACTACTTGTAACCAAATAAGAAGTTTTAGTTCCAAGTACAAGCACCCACGGTCTACGTCACGGTGATGCCTCTCCAAAATCATAACAATCTTATGATTTCTATCAGACTAATTGCTTCTCGGTCGGATCATTTCCGCCTCATCGCAATTAGTTTTGTGAGTTTTGCTATTTTTTGCTTCATTTCCTCAAGCTGATATGCCCCGAAATCTTTTAGTAAATTGGAATCACATGTGCGGTCTGATTATTGTTTTGTTTGAATCATTTCTTCTCATTTTGGCACCAATTTTTTTTTTCTCATCCACTCGTTCTGTATGGATCTGGATAACAACAAAAAGTCCAATATTGTTGTTTTTGCCATTTTGTTTTCAACACTCCACGTAACTCTACCAAACATCCGAAAGAGCAATACGATGATCATATAAGCCCAGGAAAACCAAATCCCATGTCCATGCATCCTCGAGTCTTCATGAAATGCCAAAATTGTTCAGCATCATTCGGGAGGACCAGCTGAGGCCGCAGCCGACCCAGTTTGATCAAAATCAGACACTTTTGAGCCATCGCTATTTGATTTGGCCTTTTGCTCTCTCTTATCTTGAATGTCTTCTGCCAATTCTTTAAGACATTCGGTTCCTTCTTTGGCGCTCATATCTTTAAGATAGGCCAGAAGACTTTCGGTGAGGCCATCGATTTGCGAAACTTTGGCTAAAGACGCGAGAACTTGACTTAGCAGACGAGGCGTGCGTTCTGCTGGAAAGTAATCCGATTTGTTGATCTCTGGCATTTCCCAGGCACAGCAGCATTGCTCTTCATGCTTCTCATCCTCGCGAGTTTTTTTAGAATGCGTAATCCACCGGCCGCTCCGTTCCCGTTCCCGGGTCTCACATGCTTTTTTGTATGCCTTGTACTCGTCGATTGTGAAGACGGATCCTTTATTCTCGAACCATTCCTCTATTATCGTGGGAAATCTCTCCTCCCTGACGGTGTTTCCGAAAATACCAACAAAGGATATTCCTCCTTCCATTTTCATCCACCCTTGATCAAGAATTTCACGGAGGTCAAACAGATGTTCGATACACGAAATACGGAAAAATCGATTGGGCTCTAAGACTAGATTAGCTTGAAGCATAGCGTCGGGGAGGTCTACACTCACGAGGATACCAAGCCGTATCGCTTCGACGATCACCTGTGCGATCCATCAAATTGAAGCGGTAATCACACTCAATATTTGGACGACCACGTAGTATCTTTGGAATGCAAAAATTCGCTCGGCAATAACTTCTCCAGTTAGACGTTGTCTCCAAAACCAAGATAGACGATCCCGAGGATAGTTGCTCTGTAATGTCCTGTCTGTCCAGCTCTATGATGTCGTTATGTTCCGGTCCTGAGGAATCAGAATCATCACTTTCTCCTATAGAATCGGGATCCTCGCTTCTATCCTCTGCATTGCCTTCGGGTGTTTCCACTTCGTTGATCATAGCGTCTCTCGAACTCATCTTTTGCTCAATTTTGCTAGGTGGATCTGTGACGATCATATATCCGCAACCTTTCTTCCTCTTCTTGCTTCCCACTTGGCTGCTAGAACTAGCATCCATGCCCAAATCATCTTCCCGAGATCGCTTCGTGGCCAGAGAGGTGCCTATTCTGGTCGCTTTATCTCTCGACGCAACTGCAGTTTCTTTGGTTGTGGGTGGCATGGTCGTGGTCTGAACAAGTGGCCGATGGAAGTTATCGTTTGCTTTGTAAGGTATTTAAGGTCGTCTCAGTGAGAAAGATAATGTTTTATTCGACTTAGAAGAATCTTCCAGCCTCCAGGCAGACAGATGTTGGTTGTTGCAAAACTTGTCTAGGCGATAACGGGATTAGCCGTTTCCGGGGTAAAGACTGGGGGTATTAAAACAGAGTTCACAACGCCAGCACTTTTTTACATCCGTAAAGTCTTGGCAACTTGCGCAAGGCATGACCGAATAGTGAACTCATCACGACGCTATCTACTACCACTAAAGACACAGAGAACCAGGCGATGCATATTGGAAGCTACTAGGCTGATTTCGTGTACTTCACCCGAAAGCAGTTCAGTTAGCAGTACTAGAATCCGCGAAAGCTTCTTTCGAATTACCAAACAAGGCAAATATGTGATCTTATAGTATATTGAAAACCCTCATTGCGCTGGCACTTACTCTTCCGGAATTTGTGATAACCAAAGACCAAAGATTGCAGGTAGAGTTCAACTAGAAATGTTGCTCGAGAGCAATGACTTCTATTCCAATAATGAGACTATGTCATTCAACAAAGTGGTACAGGTGTATGACCAAATGGGAGTTTCATGTCGCGTTCGACTCTGGTGCGTTGGCAAACCTCCTGGAACTGTTCACTTCATTGCTCATGACAATCGTCTCACTCACCAATCCAAGACCTATCTACCTGCAGGCGTCTAAAGTCTCAAATCCCAGAGTCCCGTTTTCTCCGCATATTCAAAGAAGAGCTCTCTCTGCCCTTGTCTCAACAGCTCATCACCCATAACATACTCCCTTTCCCAGCTCCAACTCACCGGTCCCAACTGACCCTGGATAATCTCACCGTGTCTCAAAGCATTCTTTGAGGCTTCAAGATCGCCCACAAACTCCCGTGCCACTTTCCAATCAGTATCTGGATCAATCGCGAGAAGTTTTTGGGAAAAGTCAGGATGGTTGGTGATGCGCTCCCAAGTCATTGGTGCATCCATGTACGCTTTGAGTCCATAGCGCTCATTGCTGGCCTTGTTGTATGCGTACGGCACCATTTGTCGCTGAGTACGCTGCATGTACTCGACTTGATTTCCTGCGAAGGTTTTGAATTCATCCAGATCCACTTCGTTGTTCTTCTCTATCTTGACGCGCATATCCTTGATCTCCGACTCCAGAACTTGCAACCTATACGCTGCCCATTCTTTATACATGACTTTCAGATTTGTGACAGGTCGGGTGTTGGTTAGGTACGACACATCGTACATCCCGGGAAGAGCTGCTCGGAAAGAAGTCACGCTGGCTATTCTCTCTTTTACGCCGATGGCACGGGATGCGAGATGTTCTGATTTGATTGTGAGCATAAGAGTCGTTGGGGCATACTAGAGATACTTACCTAGAATTCCACCTTGAATAATGTATGCACATCCATAAGACGGTCCCTCCACTTTCTCGATCTTCTTGTCACCACGCTTGATATATGTCTCACCGCCAACCATGCCCTCCGTGTGGCTGAGCATAACAATGCAAGCATATGGATACGAATCATAACTGCCCCAAATTAGCTACACAAACATCGTCCACATCAGGCGAGCAAGCCATGAGAAACTCACTGCCAAGGCAAAATGTTGGAACTCAACGGATCGAAGCTCTCCTGCTCCTTTGTCAAAGGAATCCTCGTATGCTGCGGTACAACACTAATTTCTCTCTTCATCTCCTCCAAATCACAAGTCTCCGTCTGCACACTGACAAAGCCCTCTTCAAGCTGAAAGATCGGAACAAGTGGCGCTTTCATGTTCTCCGACATGATTCTCAGCGTTTCCGGATGGTTCCACAGATCATGTAGGAACTTGGAATGGCCGCCAGCGTTACGTAGGATCAGAGCGTTAGACCCCCATGTTGCGGAGCAGTTGGCAAAGACTTCGGGGGAGAAGAGTGCTCGTCGGTAGGCCAGTACACCTTCGTGGGAGAGGAAGGGAAATGCTGCTGTGGCGGCGATGGGGGTTGATGAGGGGCGTTGTTCTAGGTGGAGGTCGGCGAGGGAGAAGAGGTGGGTGGGTGGCGCATAGTTGAGATGGATCTATTTTGAGATTCAATTTCGGTGGTCTGGTACAAGGGCATAATGTGTGTAGCTTACTGCAGGATCGAAGGTTTCCATTTCGTCCATAGACACAGAACCCATAATTGCAATAACGAGGCGAGGTTGAATTGAAGAAGAGAAGTATTTAGCCTCGAAATGATAGACTTAACTCAAGCTAAGAGGAATTGCGAGGATGATTATTAATAGTCAAGTCCTGGGGGGAAAAATGAAGGAAGGAGAGAGTGGAAGAAATAAAGCAGGGTATCAGTCAAATAGGAAGACTTTAAGTAATGACAGATACCGGGGCGATCCGTATTCGGCGGTCATCAGATGCTACTAGTGGGGTGAATCCACACTTCATGAAACAGCTCTTTTGGCTTAAGAATGTGCTGACTGGTTCAATTGACGGATCTCTGGTGAAAGCCAAGTGTAGAGTGAAGCAGACTGCTGCTTATCCCTACCTCCTTAGTGCTCCCACCTTCGCTAACAGTAGAGATAAAGACAAGACTGGAAGTGAAAAAACCAGAGATTCGTCAATGACAAAGAACTGTTTCCGGTGAATAGATTCAAACGTGGGCATGCAGTACCACGTCTGCTTTGTCTACAAGTGGAAATCAATACAGTCCTGCTTGGTTGAGGAGGAAAAGAGAAAGTATGATCTCGAACTGGTCGAAGACGGGCAAGAAGCCTGCGTAATGCAAGCCAGAGCAGAGACTCTTATCCATCACAAACAAAGAAACTCAGTTCGGCCCTCGGGATGCCATTCCGCAGAGAATCCTTCGCGACTCCTATCCCTTGGCCCATCCATAAAAGGCAAAACAATACAGCATACCGACGGCGGAAGCATCTAACAACAGAGATGTCAACTGATTTATAGTCAGGGGATTCGATGGAGATGAAAGTTTGGAGATGCACGGACCAAGAGATAAGAGGGATATTTTGTCCGGATGAGGATATATTAAGACGGTAGCTCCGCTGTTGGCGTGGAGAGTGGGATGTGGGGTGCTAAACTGCTTTAATGCAAGCGAGGTGTCTATTGACAGGGGACTTCGAGTTTTCAAAGAATTCATTACCATTAGTCTTCCATGGGTGACAACGCACTTTAATCCAGCTCGAATATCTGATAACGTAATAGGAAACTCGTCGTATGCCTCTGCCCAAGTCCGCGAGTATATTAAGCAGATACAAGCTTCCTCGAAACTCGCTAAAGCTAAGACAACGGTAGTGTGCAGGAAAGAATCGGGAAAACAAACCTGCGCTTCGTAGTAGACGGTACAGTAGAAGTCGAATTGGGTGTCGTTAATTTTTCGATATCTCACTTGAGCAGGCTCAATTCCCTGACAGTTGTGGCTGTGTACCCTTGCCCTGTTGTACAAGTACCCCGAGGTACCGAGATCATCGTGAAGTGAAGCTAGTTCTGGAAAGGGTTAGAATAATTGAGCATCAACTTTGATAGTATATAAATGCAGCCCTCTCCTCGCGTCTCTTCTTACTCAAGTAATAAGTAATTTATTGTCAACATGAACGAGAAGATAAATCGACTTTTGCAGCAGCTACTTCTGAAAGTACGTCTATAACATCAAAACCATCTAAGGTAGTACGTAGAATGTTTTTTTTAATTATTCAGACAGAGTCGCGTTGCAGGTATCACCGTTCTTCTTTTGGTATGATACCCGGTATACTGTCCGATCCTTTCAGCCGATGTAGGCTTTTACAAGTAAAATCCTCGGTGCGTTTGGTTTCCTGGAGGCCAAGCTCCCAGCCTCGCTGCGCTCAAGAAAACAGAGAACAGGTAGCCTTGTCCGCAAGACTTAGGCACCAATATCTAGCACTTCTGGCTATGAAATGAAGGCTGAAGGCCAGAATTCGAAAGAAGAGGCTGTCATTGTGTCGTGCGCTTTTGTTTTCCAACTGATGATCAAACAACTATCCTGGAAGCCTCCCAAGCAGTCATTTTCCATGTCTTCAACTATCGTGAACGATGGTCTTAGGCCGATGATCGTGTCATATATAAGGCTCTTGATGCCTCGAAACGCGAAATTAGGGTCCTACATATTCTGCCATCGCAACAGGATGATGCCACTGTAAAGTGCGTACTCCGCTCTGTAAGCTTGGACGACGATCCAGACTATGTTACGCTTTCTTACGTCTGAGGAAAGGGGAATATTCCAGAGGAGGAGGTTGTTGTCAATGGTGCTACATTGCCAATCATGCCCAACCTGGTGTCTGCTCTGAAACACCTCCGAAAGGGTCAGTTCTATTTGCGAGGATATGGCTCAGCGGATACTCCCTTCCTCACGATACAGTCTCTTTCTCAATCTCTCTAGCTCTGGGCAGATGCGATATGTATCAATCAAAACGATGAGCAAGAACGGACAAGCCAGGTTCGATTGATGGGAACAATCTATTCGCAAACAAGTCTCGCCATTTCTTGGCTCGGTGCGGATGCCGCAGCCCAACTTCAAGACGGAATTCGTTTGATGATGCTGATCCACAATGAAGTGGAATGCGACACGTCCCGAGACAATAAGTGGCTTGATAAATACCCATTACTCTTTCAGGATGATAAGGACTCAGCGCATCTTGATCGATTTTGGTCGTCTACACGGGCTTTCCTAAATCTTGAATACTGGAAGAGAAAGTGGATCATACCAAGAGATTGCACCTCCAAATGGCTTGGTATTCATTGCAGGGAGAAGTATAATCCCATATGATGTTGTCTACTTCTCCAAGGCCTTTTTACGAGTGTCCAAAAGGGCCGAGTGCCTCGACCAAAATGTGCGACTGAATATGCTCGGGCGTTTATTAAGAATAAGATCTGGGAGCCTGAATTAGCTCAACTTTCCTTTTGTCTAGACTTCCGGCAAGACAATCGTCAGAAGACCCTACTGGACTCTTCATCAAGCTACCCAATGGCCACTCGTTCGATATTCTTTGTATGCAGTAACCCCCAAGACCATATCTTTGCACTACAAGGTCTTCTCAAAAATCATCAGCTCCCTAATTACAATAAGTCGACGAGACAAGTATACTGTGAATTTGCAGGCGCCTAGGTGAAGGAGACAAATCGACTAAATCTCCTGCGGTTCACCGGGATGTCTCACGGGGATAGCAATACTTTCAACCTCCCATCTTGGGTTCCGGACTGGCATTCCCTTTCGAAGAATGACCGAACCTATTCGGAGATCCGCGGAGGCTTGGCTGACAAATGATTGGGCGACTTCTCTTCGTGTACGCCTTTGGTGACCACTGACTTCATGCTGAAGTGCACCGGGATACTCCTAGACAAGATCGACACCATAACATAACCAAGAGTTATGGGACATGATCTTCTGCAATTGTGTTGCCAATTAGCAAATCGGAGAAGTATCCAGGAAATTTTGTCCCTTATAGTCCGAATTGGTCTCTACTATGAAGCAAAAGATCTTCTGGACAGCGACGAGGCTTCAGTCAATCTATTTGCTTCTTTCTTACAGCTTTTGACCTCGGATGACTCCTCCAAAGATTCCGATGTCATGATTCCTGCATTGGAGAAACTTGGACTCTTGAGAGACGGAGTGTATACTCCACTCTTCTATCAAACCTTCCCCGGCTTTGAAGATGGCATATATCGAGTTGGTGACAAAAGCTGGAGGCGATTTTGCTTGGATCATACTCGCGCAGCAGAAGATCTCATGAGAAGTTTATTCAAGTATATCTCAATCATAGAGACGAGCGGGACGGTTTTCGGGTATAGTTACAATTCCGGGGTTCAGAAAGGCGACATTGTTTGTGTTTTAAATGGTTGTGGTACACCTGTGATTCTCCGTCAACAGGAATCTTCTTACAATTTTGTTGGGCTATGCTTCGTTCAGGGTCTGCTTGACGGCGAAGCTGCCCAGATGGTTTGCAAAGGAGAGAGAGCAATTGAGCAGCTTATGATATCTTCAATCTGAACAATCGCAAGGTAAGGGTAGTGCTTTTGAGAATTTTGGGTAGTCGGAGTGCCCCGCGTCACTAAAACTAGTTATGAAAGAGCTTGTATCGGTCACTTCTAGAACCCTAACTTGCCTTGCAACCTCGCTTAGCCAAATAGGGGGCAGGTCCGGTTCTACTTGTCAATATTGCCTACGTGCTTCCCCAAAGGAATTATTTCACAGCAAAACCCAAGGAAGTAAATGCACCAACTCTAGATCCAAAGCACTCACGCGGCTGGAGGTAATGGATATAGATTGTCGTCAGACCGATAATATCTCAACAACAACGACATCAACATATATCCCAAAGGAAAGACAGCAGAACAAATTTGTGTCGGTGACAAGGCGCAGGTGCACATACATGGTGTATTCAAATAAAAGCCAAAACACAATTCCTTTTAACACACGAACAATCCTCACATCCCCGCCCACGTATGCCCCATCAACCGATTCGCCAAATCCCTCACATACCCCGCCGTTGCCCCCAACGGATTATTCAATTGACTTCTATCCACACTCCCACTATTATACTTCCTAGCAGCCTCATAATAATTACCAAACTCATCAAACGCCTGCCTCAATCCCGGACCATTCGCCGTGCCCATCGCCCCATCCCTAATCATCTGCAGAATACTCCCCGCAGGATCGGCCGCGTTGAACGACGCCCCGTTGTAGGCCTGCATAATGCCCGTATTGATGACACCGTTGAAGGTGTTGCCGACGCGGACGTTACCGCCAGATTCTTGCATTATGATGCAGAGGATTACGCGGGCGTCGAGACGGGATTCGGCTGCGACGAGGGGGATGGAGGAGCCGATGAGGGAGATTTCCGAAGGGCTGTCTGAGAAACTCATTAACGAGGAGTTTTTGGCCCAGAGAGAGGCGTAGGATGCCCATTGTGAGGGAGGTGGGTAGGCGGATGCTGGACCGCTGTAGTCGACATAACCTCCTGTGCTGGAAGGAACAGTACCACCACCACCTGCTCCTCCTCCTGTGTTGCCAGATCCGGCTCCGGCTCCAGAAGGAAGATTAATAGTCTGGCCGACTTGCAGAGAAGTTGGTCTGACGTTTGGGTTTGCAGCTTCAATTGCGGCTACGCTGATATTGAACTTCGCCGCGATCGTTGTGAACGTATCTCCAGCTTGGATAACATATGTACCTGCTGTAGGAGCAGTTGGTGATGGCGTTGGAGTAACTGGTCCAGGATTAGGCTGAGTCGTCGACGGGATGTTGATTTGGCTACCAACTTGAAGTGCATTTGGATTCACTCCTGGATTGGCAGCTTGTATCGCAGCAACAGTCGTTCCAAATCTTGCTGCGATACTGCCGTAAGTGTCTCCAGATTGGATCGTGTATTTACCTCCTGGTGCTGGAGAACCTTGAGGAGGAACTGGGGAAGGTGCCGTAGTCGAGGGAATTGAAATTTGAGCCCCGATCTGCAGAGCACTGGGATTGACACCAGGGTTCGCAGCTTCAAGTGCAGTCACAGTTGTACCTAGCCTCGCTGCAATGATCGTGAAGGTATCCCCTGCTTGAATGGTGTATTTTCCTGAGGGCGCTGGCTGGGGTGAAGGTGCCGGCTGAGGTGGTGCAGGCTGAGTTTGCGTGCTTGTAGCAGGCACAACAATCTGCGCTCCAATCTGAAGATTATTCGGATTGATACCAGGATTCGCAGCTTGCAAAGCCGCAACCGTAGATCCAACTTTGGCTGCGATCGAACTTAATGTATCTCCCGCCTGAATTGTGTATCGAGACCCGGACTGCGGAAGTTGGATGACCTGCCCAACTTGGAGGTTGTTTGGGTTGATTCCCGGGTTCGCTTCTTGAAGTGCAGCAACATTCGTTCCTGATTTAGATGCTATTGTCGCCAATGTATCTCCTGCTTTGATGGTGTATGTGGATACATTGACAGCCTTGGCTTGCAACTGTTGAGGGGTAGATGTGATGGCTCTTGAGAAAAGTCGCCGGATTGTCGATACTGAGCGCTTCATATTCCCAAATTTACAGCACTGAACTGCAACAAATTGAAAATGCTCGAATGCACGAACTTGCAGTACATATGTATCCAAGAATTAAGTTTGAAGCTACAATTGACGTGCCACGTATGAGCTTGAAAATGGCATAGACACGCCAGATTCCTTGGCAGGCACCTGCACTTCAGGATTAGCTCAGGAACCATCCAATCTGGAGAAGCAATATATGTTTCACATCAGCCTTACACTAGCTTGAACTGCAAGCCACAGAATTAGGCCACTCAAGAAACAATTTGCAGTGCATCATTAGTACTGAACACATTGAAGAAAGGAAGCGGTGAAGAACATTTTAGCTTCGCTGTCATGGGCTAGTGAACAAAAAGAATACAGCAAAGCGCAATGCCGAGGGTAATGAATGACCGAACTCTGCCAAAGCCTCCCCGGCGGGAACCTACTCCGCCGATGCCATGTCACCGTGGGCTATGCTCTTTAGATGCCGCAAAAATGGAGCATACTGCGGAAACATGTCCCCCCAATGTTCTTGCAGCTCTTTGGCCGTAAAACGACGCTCGATATAGTACCACGAGTTCTTGTCCTTTGCCAGGGCTATGCAATCCATCCAGCCTTGCCTTTTTCGCAACCATGGAGCCCAGTATCTTTCTTGTTTCTTCAATTGTCTCAGAAAATTCTTGAAATGCTCGAGAAGACCACTACCATTGTCTTGGCAATTTCCAAGTGCGTCACCGTCTTCCTGCGCCCATAACCGAAAGGCATCAATCCAATGCTTCATCGCCTGCTCAGGTGTAGCGCTGTCAAGTGATTGCCTGATACCGACTGCCACCAACCTTTCAGAGACCTGTCTTTGCGCTTGGATAATCTCAACTGTCTGACTTGCTATTTCCGAACTGCGATTGCCCATAGACCCACACTTGTCTTTATGTTCCTTGTGGTCCTTCTTTCTGCATTCTTTTCCGCAATATACAATTGCGTTACAACGACACTTCTTGAAGATACCTGGAGAGGGTTCTGTCTTATTGCACTTCTGGCATTTGAGAAGAATGAATTGATAGGACGTGAGTTTGCGGATCGGGAGACTGTTTCATCGAGCGAGTGACCTGGAGCAGGAAGAGAGTTAGGCCTCGGCCTGGGCTGTAAAGTCGTCCTATCAATCCCACCAGCAGTAACCTCAGGTCGGCTTGAGGGAACTTCGCCGGCAGGATCATCTCTCATCGAGGCTCCCTGACTAGGCGATTCGTTTTCCTTCAATGGCAGATCATCCGCAGGATCGACGTCCTCGAAATCTTCTACCGTAGCCTGCATCCTCGAGTGCTTATCCATGTTCACAGGAGCCGCCTTTGGATGTCGATGGAATCTGTATGATCTGTTGATGAATGGCCACACGGGCTGCAGAGGCGACGCTGTCTTACAGTAGTCCGAGCGATCTCAGCGAGCAAGGATCAGGAAGGGGTTTGTTTGCTGATAGAGACAAGCTGGACTGCAAGTTTCGGTGCCGTAGTGTAGATGTCGACTTCTGCAGCTGGAAGAGAAGATATATCGGACACCTTGTTGACCAGCAGCGGTGGGTTATCTGTAGCCCAGACGCTTCAACATGACAGTACGGAATAAATGTCGTGTGATGATATAATGCTGAGTCGGAACCGATGTGAATGAGAAGCCTAGTCGTGATGGGTAGGCATGTAACGATACAGAAGTTGAGCCACCACGCACCAAAAATTTGTATTGAAACTTGTAATAGAGATGAAGAGAACTCTTCTGCTAGAAGAAACAAGAAATAACTAGAAGCTAATTGCGAAGGAAAGCACGGGACTTGAACAGCAGGGGCGTACAAACTGACACAAAGCAGAGAAGGCACGACGATTTGGATAGACGCAGATTGAGCGTGACAGTGGGAAAGAACTACTTGCCGGATTGTTCATCGCTACAATAGAGAACGCTGAAGCGACAAGGTTTAAAGAAAGCATGCAGGCAGCGTGGACAAACCCGCCCTCGTAATATATCATGCCTCATTGAGACTACAGTCTACTAGTAAACTACAAGAATGGTGTGTATTGAACAGTGAATGAATGCAATCCTATCCCATCCTATCCCCGAACGCCATGCATGTATGCTAAAGAGTCATTCGAATCAACACAACTGCCATCCCTGTTCCTATCCTCGTATTTTCGTATGTTGTATTTCAAGGAACAAACACTCTCGAGAAACTCGCTACGTCTCTACGGCAGCAGACACACTTATCGAAATTGTTCATAGCAAGCGTGACCCGACAGTCGTCGCATAAACTCAGGCATCGACAAGGCCAGACGATGATACTTCTCGGCGAGCTCTGGCATACCACACATTGAGGACCGCCGTCGCCCATGCCAGAAGCGCCTTTGGCCCAACTCTTTGACTGGCCTGATGAGGTGGATGCGTTGAAGTTGCGGCGAGAAATAATGAGGTGTTCGAGAATCTGCGCCTCTTCTTCCAGCGTGAGCTTTCCCGTGGCCGAAGAAGCAGCGAAATTTGAAGGGCGATAAAGAGTCGATGTGAGGACTTTGGCGCGTTCGCGTTGTATGATGCTGCGGTAGCGAGAACGTGTGACGATGCTGTCGCTTTGCAAATGGGCGGATAGAGCTTGAGCTTCGGCTCGCTGCTCGGGGGTCTTTGGATGGAGCAATTGTGCAAGGTCGGATGAAGTGAGAGGTGTGTCGGTAAAAGGGCTCGACTCTCTGGCGAAAAATGGATTTTCTTGAGTAGGCGTCCTCCTTCCATCGTCATTTCCGCTCTCTGATTCCCAATCTTGCTCATCGTTAGTCGTCGTTGAAAATGAAACAACGCTGGTGGTATCTTCGTCAAGTTCGGCTTGATCTGGATTGAAGTTTCCGCTGCTGTCATCACCACCCCACCAGCCTCCATGCAGCCACCAGTTATACAAGTTTGAATCCAAATTCTTCTCTTCGGAGTCGTCCCAATGACCCTGTGATTGCCTAATCCTACTTCTCATCTCTGCCTCGACGTCCACGTGCTCATCCTTAGGTAATGTCATCTCTCCATCAATACTCAACAGCCAGAAATTGAGCGAATCGGGATCATTTTTGTCAGGCGTCGATGCCGCCGCTTGGTTCGCTTTGGGCATTCTGACAAGCCACAAGAGCCATCGCGGCCGGCCTTGGTATCCTGCTCGGGAAAGTACCTTCAAAGCAATAGATGCCCACCAGCTAAGCAGCAGTCGAACGATACCGAGGAAGAATTCCATAGCCATGATCCAGCGCCCACTTCTTTCTGTAGCTCCAACTCCATTGACGCCAATGCCTCTTTCTCTACCCTTTCCATTCGCTACTGGTTTCTTTGCGGTCATTTCTCTCGCATAGCCACTCGATGATTTTTGAAGCAGATCCATAGGCTGGTCTTTGGCAGCGACCAGGCCAATGTTGTCAGTCAAGCCATCTGCAAGACTTGCATCTGGGTCGTTGAGTTTAAAGGTTGGACCCAGCCACTGTGCTCCAACGGCCTCAATCTCGCGAAGGCGATCCTCTTCAAGCCAAGTCCGTTGCTTGATACTGACTCCACGACTCTCATTCAAGTAGACAGCTTCACTTGCCATTGTCATGATAGCAAAGCCGGTTCTCAGGAGAGCAGTATAGAAATCCATGTGCAGCGTGATTCGAATGCCAGATAATGGAACGTTTGCTTGCATGTTTCGATGCGCTGCCAATAC
This sequence comes from Cadophora sp. MPI-SDFR-AT-0126, assembly GCA_020747065.1. Classification (NCBI taxonomy): domain Eukaryota; kingdom Fungi; phylum Ascomycota; class Leotiomycetes; order Helotiales; family Ploettnerulaceae; genus Cadophora; species Cadophora sp. MPI-SDFR-AT-0126. Next base: position 2,484,948 of record JAGMVK010000005.1, read on the forward strand.
CCTGCGGTAGAATGGATTTTGTGACGGTGGAGGCTCGTCATCAGGAGAATTTAAATCTTCAATCGCAGGTGGAGCCAATGCAGACAACATCAGAGCAGTTCCGTAAATGAAGGAGCATCCAATGATGCCGAACAGCACCAAAACATGAGGAACGAACCCAATGATGCAGACAGTTGGGAATCTCAGTAAGCTCTGGTTGGGAAGATCGTCAATTGAGAAAGACCAAATGCTCCAGACAATAGCTGACATGAATGCCAAGCCCCAGAAGCCTGTATTGGCAAGGCGACAGCGTCCTTGCAGGTTAAAGATTGCAAGTATGTGACTTGTGAGGTGGTTCATGGCTGACAAAAACCCAACGAGTAGGACCTCGGGTGTTGTATTGACTTTCTTCATGATCATGCCGCGTGTAATGGCAATCTTGCTTGCTTCTGATGTAGAGCTCGAATTGCCATCCTTTATGGTCCCGAAAGGTCCGAATCCTAGTTGGTTTCCAATTGCAGCATCAGCCTCTGCAAAAGCCAGAGAGTGCTCAAAGAGGGTCATTCCGGTTTCCCCAGCTACTGGTCGACCCGCCACAGCGCAGGAGAGAGTTTCCACAAATTGACTGAAGCAAAATGTCTTGAAAAGCGGCCAGAGTAGTGATAGAGATCCTGTCAGTTCTGTCTTTGGCATTTCTCCATCATGCGTTGCGCCTGCAATATCGTCATCGAATTCGGGTTCTATCATTCCAACAGCCACGCATGAAGCCTCATCACTTGCTCCAAACAAGAGTGCCGAACTGAGCTCGTGTAGATATCCCCCATTTTGCGTGAACATCAGCTCGGAGGACTTCGAAGCATTTCCCCAGCGAAGGACTGCAAAATCCGGAGAGGTCTGACATTGAATCGACTGGAGCAACGACTTGCACTGTACCAGCAGTAGAAGAATCGGTAGGAGTCGGATGAGAAACCGAACTTTCCAAGGTAAAGTCAAGTTCCGGCGCGTTGAAGCATATACGAAGGTCCTGTTCAAGATCACAGCCACAACGATACACCCCAAGGCCCACTTGCTGGTGGCATAGCTAAACACGTTTCCCAAGCTCCGAACACTCTCCATTGTAAATCGATTTGACAAACCGCCGGCTTGGTCGTCCACGTCCACCAGTATTTGAGTCCCAGCTTGTATGGCGTTCGCTGTTCCTATTCCTCCAGCAGCAGCAGCAGTAGTAACTGCATCCACAATCCCACCGTTGCCCGTAGCCTCTGGTATGATCCTCTGTCCTAATCGTACACCTCCAAATATGTTGTCGACAGCTTCAGGAACAGCTAGGAAGGAACCCAGCTTCATGAACATGCGAGGTCCAGCGAGAGCGAGATCCTTCGCAGATGGCACGTACTGCGTAGCGTTGAAGGTCCAGTTCCAAGCTCCTCCAAGATCGAATTTTGGATGTTGCTCGAAGGCCGCGGCAGCCATGGTCGTGTGTCTTGCATGCGGGGGGTTTGTTACCGTGGAGGTGGTAGGTGGAGAGGCGTCAGACGAGTAAGAACCAAGAAGTAACTGGTTGGAAGACTCCTCGGATCATGGAAGGTTAGAGGGCATGGCAGAAGAAGAATGACAGAGAGCGGAAACTTCACATGCCAACTTATTAAGTACTTGTGTTGTCGCCAGAAGCTTGGTGGATGGCGCTTTGGGAAGGAGGGAAGCTGCAGATGGTGCGGCGGAATCTTGGTTTCCCCACGTTCAACTATCTCGGTCCGCAAGCTCCGTACATCATCGAGCACATGGCAGCTTTAATACTCTAGACAGTTGGCACCAAGCATCATTTGTAGTTACAATGTGTACGTGAGGTTACTCAAGGTGGCTGTTTGAAATACTCTACATCCTGTCAATTCACTTTCCTACACTGTTACGGTTGCACAACCATGCACGGAGAGCGCAAGTGCTAGCAACTTTCTCATTAACTTGGACAATTATAGCATTAGCTGAACAAAGCTGGGGTATCTTCGCATCATGCTGATCAAAGCAAATCAATTTCAACCATCCTACATCCCGCCCCATTCAATGCAAAAAGTTCTAACCGTATCACCACTCCTGGTCCCTTCCGCTTCAGGGTCCTCACCACCTATCAGAAAGCCTTTCTTCACAGCTGTACCCAGTCTGCCACCGCCAATAATGTCAAACATGGGAATGTCCTGATCGAAATCATAACTCGTGGCAAGGAAATGACTGTGAAAACGAAGAGGATCACCTGGGTATACGTTGTAATTGCAACCAAATCGTAAACCAGGCATGATGAAGTAATCGCGGTAGTGCAAGTGTGCAAACAGCGCGTATGAAGACGATACTGGTGGATCTGGCTGCTGGGAAGGGTTCTGCGGCAGCGATGAGGTGAGATAGCTTGTGGTAGGAGTAATTGCAAACGGTGTTGATGCAAGAGCTGCCGCTGATTTGACAGTGGTGCTTGATCGTTCAGATTGTGTTGACTCTTCGTCGAAAAGCGAAGCAGAGTCTTCGGTGACACTCGAGGTATCATTGAAAGATATGTCGGGACTACCGCTCTCGGGTGTATCTTTCGCACCAGTGACTGCGAGCTGTTGAGCTTTCTTGGCGGCGTACCTTGCCAGGCCAGCTTCAGTCCGTTTCTTTGCTTCATGAAGAGCAGCTCTCCTTGCTTTCAGACCTGTAGATCTCAGAGACTCGAGGTACGCTTGCTTGTCTGCACCTTGTAATGTGGTGAACAGGGTTTGCTTGTGCCATGCCTTATCGTCGATAATGTATGCGACCTCTTTCTCGACCAGCAGCTTCGCTTCCTCTGGCATGAGCTCCATTGGAAGGCCAAAGAAGACATTCTGTTGCGGAGCTTGTGGAATGCTCCCAATTAGCGAACCGCAGATGTGATGGTTCCTGCGAAGGTAAGTAACGACATTGACGTCGAATAGCAGATAGCGGCCAGCAATCAAAGAGATTGGGATGGGATCCGTGACAAAATCCGAGAAGGCCATTGCATATACTTGGTCCGCTTGACTAGGGCAGGATCACTGGGTTGAGACTCGTGTTAGCAATCTGTTTTTTGCCAATGTTGAAGATCGAGCTCGACGTGAAAAGCAACAGAATCATAAATTAAAACATATTTTGAACATCATGTCCAGTTTTACTGGTGTCAGGGGATTGACAGATCGGTTTTGTAATCATAATGTTGCAAGATAGGAAAAGAAGGAAAGAGACGTGCTTACCATATGCTCCTAGATTAGTTGTCGTGATGTTCGCTGAAGAGGAGAAGAATCGGAATGGCAGAAGGAAAGCTTTTTGAGCTCGAGATCTTACTAGCGTGGTGCGCAAGTACCCCTGTCCGCACCTTGCCGTTTCAAGGATAGCTCATCCTCTGGGCATCTCCTCAACTTGATTCAAGTTTGAATTCCGCATGTTTTCCCTAGAATTTCGACCTTTACAGGAGTTTTCGATATTCAGTCGAATACAACCAAGCAAACATGGCATCTCTTTGGCTTCTTGTCCTACTCATAGCTGTTCCCATAGTTCTGTTCATAGGCATGTGAACCCTTTCTCCCCAGCAAAAGCTAAGAGGCATTCTAAAGCCTCGACTAACAGAACATAATAGCATGGTTGATAGTCTCTTCATGCCTTGGGGATTCTTTCAGAATGCGAGTCTCTAATGTATCTATCAATCCTCGCAGGGCATTGTTCGACCGGAACTACCTCAGGACTGTGACTTCAAATGGCCAGGGCTCATGGAACCAAATTGAGATGGATGACATGTTGGGAGAGAGTCCTCGCAGTTCTTTGGATTCTATTTCCGTACGCCGATAGTAATGTCTCAAGCGCCTAAGGTGTGTGCTTTACCACTGCGCCAACTCTACTGGAGGTGCCACCCTAGGCTGCGCCTGGTCATACAAAACAACCATCTCCTTTCCGCTCACAGACCACAAATACCAGTAGTTTTGCTAACCGCACCAAAAAGCCATTCATTTAGCCATCTCAAAATTCGATATCAACCTTTGTCGCCCTCCCATGATCATGGTCCAGTCCGCCTTGATGAGCCTCCGAGTCTCCTTCAACCGGAGGTAGACTGAAAGGCTTGATCACCAAACCCTTTCTCCTACTAAGAGTAAAGGCCAAATCGTTTTCAAAGCCGCTAGTTTCTCCACCACCTTTCTCGTGGAAGATCGGTAGACGGTGGATCTTAAGCATGCCTTGTGGAGGTTCCTCCTGGATAGTTGCGGTGGGGTTGGATTTCGTTGCCACTGCTGTCGATGGGAAGGGTGCAAGCTCTAGCACTCCGTCACTCAGAAGTTCTATCCATCGTGTCAGACCTGTACTTCGTGGATAGAGACTCAAGGGAAGCGTTATGATTGCTGTCAGCTGAGTGGGGTATCTTCGAAGGAGTGCCCTGAGAGCATGCAGGAACTGGAGAAGATGTTCGGGTCTTGCAGCTTCGGCCGGATAGATGGCAGGAGAGAGGATGTTGGGTATAACGATGCGGTGGATTGTGGTATTAGGAGCATTGGATAGCTGTGAGGTAAGATGGGCCAGAAAAGTTGTGAATGGAGATACTGTGCTGTCTGGGTCCTTGAACTCCAGATTTGGTCTCGTAATCAAGGGAACAAACTTTATGTTGGAAGGAGAAGGTAGGATGAGCCGCTTGCTCAAATCGAAATCATGACAAAAGATTGCCGTACTAGTAGACTCTGACGCCGTTCTCGGTTGTGATACATTTCGGTCTATTGCTAGTCAAAACATGATCCCCTTGTCTTCACTTGCTCAGCAAAATACTGACCTCTTGCACCTGCCCCGAATTCCCCCAACCTCTCATATCTCCAAGCAATCTTCATTTTCTCATCATTTTGTCGCGCCTCCACCTTCTTAGAGCCATCCTCTGCACCAAGTCCAGGCAATTCTCTTCCCCAAGCCTCAGTCATCCCTAGCACGTGGACATGGTGACTCTGGAGAACACCTTCAGCTGCATAGTACCGTAATAACGCCCCAGCAAAATCAGTCGTTCCATTCTCTTCGATGAGCAATGACGTCCCCAAGGCGAGTCCCGAATGCCCTGACAGCAGAGAGTCAAGTGAGTTTGTTCCCGTTGAAGTTGTCAGGCGTCCGTCTAAAGGCGACGGTCTTACACCCTGTGGGAGAGTCTGTTTTGCTGATGGTTGATTTGAAAGAGATCCTCCAGATTGGGGGACAACACTGCGTTTTCTGAATGACATATCTTGTGTTTTTTGTTAGTTGAAGAGGATTCAGAGGAAGAGAAAGTCGGTTAATTATTTACTCTGCAGGTATTGCAGGGATGAAGCATTTCGGAGAGAAGTATCACCGATTCCGAATTTCAAGATAAACTGAACAAACATCTTTGTAACCTTGATCTGGGCAGAAAGCAATAAAGACCACTCTCATGTTTCTCCCAAGTCTCGGATCTGGTCTGCTCCAGCTCCAGAAGTTGAATGGGAAAATATCTAGCTTCCAGTCCCAAAATATCCATATTGAAATCCAGCCTCATATTCCCCACCATCCTTGAAGCGAGCGCGAAAAAAAACTGTTTGGACATCAAGTGCTACCCCTCCAACAACTCTCAGGTCAAAGCTTGCCTAACCTCATACATCGAATCTCTCTACATATCACCAAAGAGCGACCAAGAAATCCTGCTGTATCTCCGAGTATTCCGTTGATTGAATCAAATTTTGCCAGTGCCAGTGCCAGAAGCCAAAGCCTCCTTTAGATCCTCCTGTACTTGTTTGACGAGTCCGAGCTGTCTTGTCACCCTCGGTCACAGTCGACTCCTCGGGGATAACGTATTCGGCTTCACCTTTTGGATCTGGAGATTCAATTTGCGCGGAGCAATAGCGCGGACGACTGTCCTGATACCTTCACTACATCTTCGAAACCTTCCCCGTCCAGACATAGTCAATCGCACCACGATCTCTGCGTACACAACTGCTCGAATCTTCACCAGCGCAGTGCTCGATTCCGCGAACCTTTGAATACAGCTACGAGCTCTGCAACTTCAGCAGCCTCCCCAAGCCCCAGGCGCAGGCACAACAATAACCCAGCAGAGAAAGCAAGGCGACAAAATGGCCACCGCCGGCGACTCCCAACTCTTCGACGAGCACTTCACCGTGACCACCTTCGACCAAAGCAAATACGACCGCGTCGCACGCATCGGAGGAACATCCGGAGACTCACAAACCGTCATGACACTCGACATCAACACCGAACTCTACCCCTGCTCCGTCGGCGACAATCTGCACGTCGTGCTGGCCAATTCGCTCTCGTTGGACGGATCGAAGGATGATGGGAAGGGATGGAGGGATGTCAGTCGGAATGGACCAGGGGGAGAGACGACGCTGGCGGACATGTTTGATTATGTTTGCCATGGCAAGATTTACAAGTTTGAGGATGGTGATGATGGGAATACGATGTGAGTTTTACTTGGTACGTGGGTTAATGTGTATGGAAATGCTGACGGTTTTGTAGTAAGGCTTATGTCTCATTTGGTGGTCTACTGATGGCTCTTGAAGGCCCTTACAAGAAGCTTACGCCGCTTCGAGTCGACTATGTCTATCTTCTTGTGAAGAAATAGATTCTCTACCGCCTGTACCACCACGTTATAACATTACGGCGTTCATCTTCTGGTACCTCTTCTTCGAAGACGTGGAAATCCGTGAAAGTGATCATAAACGTCTCTCCCATAACACTGGTAGGACATAGATTTCACAGGTCAAAGAATGCACACATGAATGCTCTGTGTGTGGCTGGAAAGTTGTCTTTGCCCGTCTTCTTCAGCTGATCTGGCGTCATGATCTGGGTTAGGCGTAAGTGTGGTTTTTAGAGATGGCACCTTTCCCCAGAAGATTTAGCACCATTGGCCAGACATGAAGCTGGTTGAATGTACCAGGAGGCGTTAAGGATAGCAAAAGCATGCTTTCTCAGGCGTTTGGCAGACCCCGAGATAGATACCTCGGAATATAAAGACCAGACATCAAGACTAACCAACGCTCTACCCCCAACTCCATGCATCATGATTCCCTATCTAAGCATAAATGTGCAAGTTAAATCTCCCATCCGCTTGGAGGTCCACTCACTCCTTCCTATGCGGCCCTGGAAACTCCAATTCCCTATGCAGCCTCCTCACAATCTCATCGTAATCCGCTTCATTCTCCTTCGTCAACACTCCCCATCTCACAAAGAAATCCAACATGACCAACGAACAATTCGGCTTGAACTCTCCTCTTCCCAGAGCAGCCTGAATCTCCTCCACAGTCCACAGATAGAACTCCTCCACCTCGCTATCATTAGGTTTACACACCACATCCTTGGGCAGTTCCAGATCGAAGATATACTGACATTCCGGCTGTACCAATCCCGTCTCCCCTCCTGCTCTCGCCTCGCGAATATAACTATACGTGACCGTACCATGCGCCTTGACATTCTCCCTAACAATATCTTCAGGCAGAGAAGCCTCTTCGTCACATTCCCTAATCACGCATTCCAGCGGCGTTTCTCCCGTGGCCATCCCTCCCGCAACAGTATTATCCAGCATGCCCGGATACGTCTGTTTCGTCTTCGACCGCCTAGGCACCCAGATCTTGATGCCAAAGCTCGCCTCCTCTTCGGGAACTCGCACATAGGCCATCAAATGCACGCCATAAGTGACCACGCCAAAAAGACAACTCGCCGATCGCTCGACGCTGAACAACAGCTCATTGCCCGGTCCGTAGACGGGGTATAGCTCGTCTCGCCAGCCCTTCAGCACAGCGAAAGTCGAGTTGCTGCGCCAGTAAGAGACGGTGGCTGCTACCGCGGCGCTGCGTTCTGGTTCGGAGGCTTGCTGGAAGGCGAGGATTGTGCGGGCGGAGCGGGAGACTTCGAGCTCGCCTTTTATCTTGATGGGCGTCTTCGCGAGGGCGTTGAAGACGGGTTCGGTGAGGTAGCCTATGGGTGTGCCGGAGGGGGAGAGGAGGGTGTAGAGGGTTGAGAGGAGGGAAGTGTGGGCTGGGGTGGAGGGGTATGGGAATCTGGTCGGGAGTTAGCTGGGTTGAGGGACCAGCTCGAGCGGGGCAATGAAGTTTCAGTGAAAGATATAGCTGTGAATTTCACAATAGCAAGTGTAAAGGAAATGTATACATATATCTGAAGCTCGCCGTAACATAGAGCACAAATAGGTGTTACAAAAATTACCCCGCCATTTGCCCTGCTCCAGATATAAGAGGATAAGAACGGGATGTTTGACTCACACATCACACTCATTAAGCAGATCCAGATTGCTCTTCGTCATCTTTCGTTCCTGGAAATCCAGTCGGTCAAGATTCTGTGGTATTATCGGCAATGTTCTAGAAATTTCGACACCTGCGGTCTAATCTCCCAGGTACAACGCCAGATCTGATGCCAAGAAACAACCCCACCAGAGCTCTGTCCTTTCACCCCACCTCTTTAGTCGATTCTTCTCCAACCTTGTGGAACAGTCGACCACATTCGAGCCTCAACAGTCAATGGTACTGCCACACAGCTACACATTATTCCCCCCTAACTAATCTTATTATAATCTTATTATCCAGCGAATCACCAAAGACTTCCAGTCGCAGCTCCAATAGTCCAACCAATTCGATCCTCTCTCAGCCCGACCAACCCGTTTGTCCTCCTTCTTGCGCCTCCAGCCTTCATACCACGACCACTCACTCTCTACTCTTCAAAACCTAGCGAACTCCTCTCCAGAATCTCACTTCCATCCCATCAATCATGGCAGAGCCCCTCCCCCAATTGTTCGGCGTAGTGCCCACCGGCGCACCCTGTATAACACTCCCCACATCAGCGCCTTCACAAACTTCGTTTGTGTACACACTCCCCACAGGGCCCAAACCTTTCTCGCACATCGGTATGCATTTTGAACTACCAATATTTCTCTCCTAAAGCACTGTCTGGAGATCCTAGGACTGCGTACCATTTACTAATCTCCTGTACATCACAGTCGTATTCCTCCTCCCCGGCATAACGCTCCCCCCTTCCACCGCAGCAGCAGTCTACATCGCCCTCCCCGCACCTCTTAGCAACGCCCCTCCTCCCTCCCAGCCCCCTCCCCCAACATTCAAATTCCTAGGCGGTATCGGTCCAGGCAAAGAGAGCGCCGTATTCAAGATCTCCGGACTATCATCTTCCACCTCTTCACAAAATACCATTGCAGGTGGATCCACAGAAATAGATATGGACGCCGATGAGAATTCCCTCATTCCTGGAGGAGGAACAGCAGAAATAACACTCGGCATATCGCTCGAAAGCGCAGACTCAGTATCCGCGCAAATGGCCGCCTTACACTCCCAACCGTCCTCCTCTAGTACAAACACTAACAATCCCTCCTCGGCACTCGTTCTCGCCAACTCGGCCTCCTCCATCAGCAGCAAGAAACCTGACACGTTATTATTGGCGCAGAGGATCATCAAGAACGCGTTCAATTTCCTGGCTAGTTTCAGCGGGAACTTGAATGGAGGCGTGGAGGTCGTGCCGTTGAAGGCGTTTGAGGAGTGGTGGAAGAAGTTTGAGGGGAGGGTTAGGAGTGATCCGGGGTTTTTGGAGAGGGGGGATGGGGATTGAGAGGTAGCTTGAGGGTTGTGTGAGAGAGAGAGAGAGATTGGGATTTCGCTCGAGGAGCCCAAGGTTCGAAGTGAGAATGGCTTGTTATGCGGGATCAGGGACGGGATCCAGGGACTGGAAGACGGGAGAGGAGAGGGAAGCAAGTCTTCGCTCGCGGAAGGGAGAGAGGGTATGGGGATTTGTGCGAATATATCTCGTACAATGTAATTGCAAGGCTCGCCAAGGAGGCCGGATACTGCAGTAGACATAGCGACGGATATTTACCTGAGGGTGCGGTGCTATGTATCAGGTCAGATGTAGCGAGAATCCAAGATGAGAACGAAAAATGTGCACCGCAAAAAACAAGCGAGATTTTCAAAATGTTCATGTTGTTGTTATTGTTCAACACTCACTCTTTCTTCACTCGCTACTCTACGTATTTTCTCCACTCCAGGTCGCTTCAATTCCCTCAGTGGCTCCTATAGAATCTATACACAGGCCACATCTCCTAACTCAACTACTCCTTAGAGCGAGTTAAGCAAGGCTCCATCCACATCTGCTCATTCAATCAACACAAAGAAACCGCCGCCTCGCACTCTCAACTTGGTCCGTTGGGACCATTTGAACGCCATGTATCAAATCCCGATCGGACAAGTAAAATTCAGACCCCCCCACCTCCGTTCGCCATTCCTTTCATAAACTCCAGTCCAGTCCAATCCAGTAGTATCCAAAACATATGCGCCGCGCTAATTAGGTAGGTGTGTTGTTTCTATTCAGTTCCAATTCCCAGTTCCGAGCTCAGTCTCCGGTCATGTACTGGATCCGATTCTTGTCTGTATCGTGTATTGTGGTGTAGTTCACACCTCCTCCAAAGGCATCATTAACGGACTTTTCATCCTAGTCGGACTTCCCGTCCTACTCCTCCTCCCCGCCCCCAACATCTGCAAATTTGGGCCTAGACGCTCCCTACTCTCTGTTCTGACGACCAAGCCCGCCCTGTCAAATGCGTTGACAGTACCGACATGATTCAGTCCAAGCCCTACACCCTCAGTCGGAGCATTCTCGAAGTAATTGCTCGAGTCGAAAGTCACCACGTTCATCTTTGGTGTGGCCAAGCCAGAAGTCCTGCCAATACGTGACCCACCACTGCTGTCCGAGTGTTCGTTATCGTCAGATTCCACATCACCAAGTTCGAACTCGCCAGCTGCTTCACCATCTTCAAGGACTCGTTCGTAATTAGTTGAACTGCGGCCAAAGAGCTTGCTGGAGCTGAAGAATCCGCGGCCGCCTTTGCGGGGGCTACCTGGTCGGCGGTTGCGCCGGAGGTTGTTGAAGCCTCTGTAAACTCTCATGCGTCTGTCGCGTTTGCGGAAGATGAATCCAATGAGGATGAGGATGATCATGAAAAGGAAGAAGCCGGGCGTGGTTCGGGAGTGGACGGTTTCCGAGATTTCCTCCGCGGCTTCGGTCCATGTGTCGTCTTCGCCGATGGGGACTGGATTAGAATTCGAGCCTGCTTCTTGAAAGTCGTTGGATTTCAGGTTGCTGCCAAATCCGACTGGTCCAGCATTTGCTGAAGATGGCGGTATCTGCCCTGAAGCGTAGAGAACCATCTTTCCCAGTGTCCAGCTGACTTCCATCCCATCGATCGTATTGACTGCTTGGAATGGGTCCAAGAATCCCTTGTCCTTTGCGTGTGAGGCAACTTCCTTGGTACTGTTATACCCAGCGCCTGCTCCCTTCTCAATTCCGACTCGCGGTATTCCAATTCCTTCATGGAGAACATTGATCAACCATGATGCCTTGAAACACACTTCTTGGGCAGTCTTCTCGTCCACCTTCTTGCCCCACCTTCCAGCTGCAACACCATCCTCGATATCGTGCCATTCCTCGCTGCAGAATTCTTTCACTAGATTCTGGTATGCTGCGAAATCATAAGCTGCATCCTTATGTGCCATTTCGAAGATCTCGTGGGTGGTATGCCAGTATTCCGAAACGCCAACAAAGTGATTAACCTCGAAATCAATAGCTGGTACATGTTGGCCATGAAGCAAGCACGGTAGATCCGCGCAAGGGGCATCTTTATCGAGCAGTGGATACGTCTGTCGCAGACATTCGTCGAATCGGCCAGTTCCAACCAGAACGGGGTCTTTACTTGCTGCACCATCACTGATCTGACCGTGCAAGGTGGTCTTTAAGCCAGATGGTAAACATGGGTCTGGGAGTTCGTGCGCTGCTTTCGTATATGTCGCTTCCATTAAGGCGTCCACGTAACGTTCCCTTGCCTGGTTCACACCAAATCCTAGCCAAGTGGTTGTGAAGACCTTGTATTCTGTAGACTGTCCATTCAAGGTTCGCATTCGTAATAACTTTAGATCATTTGCGTGCTTCTCGGCTTCCGTGGCATTAGGAGCGAATGCAATCTGCGCTGATGCACCGCCCATATCCAGGAATCCATAGGTGTGGTGACCTTTTCCATGATTGTTCCTTTCCGGCGAATTGAAGCCTCCTAGCAAGTAGTTCGCAGCAATCCATCCATACAAGCCCTCTGTCTCTCCCGGAATCACCTGAATATGCAAATCGCAATCTGGCAACGAGAAATCGGTATGGGTCCGAGCATAAGCGCAAATCTCGTTCAGGAGAGCCTTCTGTTGCAACGGCTCCAATAATCGTACACCTGCGGTTGCCATCAAGAATATGGGCGTGTCTTTCACTTGGTCTTCGGGAATTATGTTCAGAGCATGGTCGAGCAGCTCCTTCAAATGTTCCGGACCAACATCGGTTGGCCTGTCACCGAATGTCGATACTCCCGGCTTGATCTTCTTCGTCGACTTTGTTTTTATCTTCGGCAGACTGAGCAGGTCCTCGGGGTCGGCCTTGTGTATGGCTTTGGCGGCATTGAGCCATCTGTAGATGTATACTCGAGTTCCTGACGAACCCGCGTCCAGGATAACGCCCCATCGCCCTGGAAAGTTGTCAGTAAGGGAAAGGCAGGCTGCAGTAGCATCGCGACGTACATTTACCCATCAGGATAGCGAGATGCTTGTATTCGGGTGGATCGTGGAGCTTGCGAGGTGAGGAAGCCTTTCAGTTGTTGGCGATTCAAGAATGGACTGTTCTGGATAATCGCGAAGGCATTGATCGCAGGGGGCAACGCTCGTCAATCTGGGTCGGGTGTGGTCTGGTATGGGGAAACGAATGTGGGCGTCAAAGACGGCTGTAATACAATGGATAGATTGAAAGACACTCAAAAAGGTGCCGGCTCGTACCTCCCGAGGGTGAATTGTTTCGAAGAGTGAACGAATGTGGTGAAGTGGAGAGACGAGAAAGACTTGGAAGGTAGACAGAGTGAGGTAAGGTTGGTAGGGATACGGAGTAGGGGCAGGGGTGTTTCGCTGAGAGAAGATTAGCAGAGGCGTACGAATCTCCTGGACTAAGATAACGCCAGTGCCGACCGGATCTGGCTTAGCACTGTGTGCGGGGCCGGGAGAGACGTCAAAGGCCGAGACCAAGGCAAAAATGCTGGATGACAAGTGGCCAGAGAAGAAGTGCACCTAAATTCCGCCAGGTGTGGGTGTTGTGATTGGATGGTAGCGTTGGGATTGGCGTTGCTGAGTGGTCACTATTTTAGGGGAGGCGTGGATAAGGCCATGAGGAGCGGCTGAATAATCGGGCATTTACGAGAAAATCAACAATTCGGAGGTCAAGATCACGAAGCTTGCATGCAGCTGAGCATCGTAAGAGAACAACGCAGAGGCGGATTGCTGAGTATCACCAGATCGTGGACTTGATGAAGCACAACACGTTGATCTGTTTCTAGTTGATATGTTGGTCTATATCAGAGTTCGAGTTTTGTTACAGAGAAGAGCCCATGGGGAGACTCCGAGCTGTTGTGGGGAAAGACAGAGGGACGACTTTACATGAAGCGGCCTGTTGCATACAAGTATATCTGGTGCTGATAACACCGCAGATCGATAGATCTGCATAGGACTCCTGTTGATCTAGGACGGCGGTGATACAGGAATCGATACTTGGTGTTCATGCCAATACCATACTATAATCACCTTTTCCTTTCCTTCCTTACTCTGTGTCTAGGACTTTCTATCCCTTTTGTCTCCTCTTGCGAGCAACAAATCAACAACAGCAAGCATGTGAAGGCCGTGGCTTCAGGCGGGCGGGCATGCAGCTAGCATTCCCTGCATCAAAACATTGTGACGGGCCATCACATCACTTTAGAAACATCACCACTGCCAGCACCCTATCAAAACAGCGTAAAGAAGCACGACTGCTCCCACCTCACCACCGTAGGATCAACCCCGCCGCAGCATTCCTCAACTCGACAGAGCCCTCCAAAGCCCCATTGGTAGGATCAAAGCCGCATGCATCTCTACCAAATCCTCAAGAGTCAGAACCAAGACCCTTACTTCTCCTCACCAGACACCAACAACACTTACGAGTCCTCCGTTTCGCATGCACAGGCTGTGTCTCGCAGCGATGAGTCGGGATGCGATTTGCAACATTCGATACAATTTTTAGTATGGACAAGACTTTGACGGCTTCAGTCAGGGATGACGGCTTCCATCACACTCCACTCCCTGCTGCGGCAGGCTGCTTCGCCAAGATCAGTAAACTACAGGGGCAAGCTACGAGTTGGAAAGTAATTGTTTTCTTTTTGGGGCGTTTACTAACCACCACATCTACTGTACCAAGACCCATCCTCCCCACTCTATACGCCATAAAACAACGCTAACCAAAAAAAAAAAATTTACTTGCTCTTTTCAACACAGAAGCCGTAGCCGTAGCACCCGAATTGGCACACAAAGGCGACAGACAGCCTCTACGTACTAGAAGGGTATACAACTTTATATCTTGTGAGACCGAGGTTAAGAGCGTGCAACGAGCAAGAAACTGAAATGAAAACCTTGCTAGCAACTTGCTAGCAAGGCACAGAATAGCAGAGAGGAAGGTCATGGATGTCTCCTAGGATTGTATCGTGCCTTTTGGTCGATATGAGAGTTGGGTGGTGTGGGGTAGCTGGTGGGGTTGAGCCGAAGAAGGTGGTGTTTGATATTCATTAATCCCCGCCATGACTCTCGCACTATGCAATCACAGCGTGTTTCGCGACAGGATGATCTTTTGAGCGGATGAAAGAGAATTATGGCTCATACGAAAAAACTTAGCTGTCATCTCATCTAATAAACAATCAAGTAAGACAGGGCGAAAGTGGCTTGATGAAGGATTCATGCTTGCTCTGGTTTTTATGACTATTAAGCATGTAAGACTGCAAGATTTTCCTCCAAAGAAGTTGAGTAGTGCAGAGCGATAAGAGGCGTCTGATGACATATTATATATGACGCTGCCAGGTCTAGGCCCTGAAAGCTATGTCGTAAAGACCTACTATCAATAACTCGCGTGCATAGGACAGTAGCAGCTCCGTCTAAGCAATGCCCATCAAGTGTTTTAGGGTAATAATAACCCTGATATCGCTAGAAGAAATACATTGATCCCTTGTATCTAATCTTTGAAGTGCTAGTAAGAGTAATGGACCGTTGAATAGACCTCGCAAAGGGGCCTCACGATAACTTTTATACGCCTGCAGACATTTAACTTCCCAATCCCGACGATGTGTGTTACACTTGCTTCAACCTTGATAAGCAAGGCTTTGATCGAAAGACTACAAAACCCTTCAGCAAACTCTGCTTCTTCAGCCGACTTCTTTCTTAATCATTATTTCTAGAATTCTCTTAAATTTTCTTGTCATGCTTCCCCTGATGCTAATATGGACGATATTCCAGGTCAGTTGGTCATAGGCGAAGAGCCTTTAACTTACTGTCCTCGGCAAAGAGCGGGTGCGACATTGGCAGACTCTTGTGGGAAGGCATCATGGCGAATCTTGCAATGATAGGCAATGGGGCCCAGAAGTTTTTGAGATCAATCTAACCCTCCACTATGTACATGTATATTTGGAGAGTAGAACTCATTCCTCCAGTCGTAGTTGAATTTCATGCCAAGCAAGGTCTGTATCACCCACCGCCATGTATCAATAGGTGTCGATACACGGAAAAGCCTGTGTGGGCATGTCAGACAGCCGCGACTTGCGAATGCCGGTCACTACAAATCGGCGGAGAGATTACAAGATATCTTGACGTTTGGGCTATTGGAGATCTGAAAAGGAAAATACAGCCCAAACTCAATTCAAACTCAATCGAGACCGGTATAAACTGGCTTCGGATTATATCCGTCTACTCGCAGTTGAAACTGACAAAAGCTAGCAATTGTTTACCTACGCTGTCAGGACTGGCGGCTCATTTCTCTCAGTTCATGCATGGCGACAATTTTTATTGGCTATGGACTAAGGCTTCCCACTATCCCTGCTCTGGTTTTGCAAAGAATACGCGCAGCCGCTAAGTAATACAAGCATGCGCCAAGTTGATATCCCAGTTTCGATATATAGGCACTTCAATTATCTCACCCTCTTCTGCGCTGCATGAACTTCCCTCTTATGGCGCAGCAACTTGTCCTTGCGAGAGAATGTTTGATAACACTCATCGCACATGACACTTTGAGAAGGATACCCGCTCTCTTCGGCCCAGACCTTGTGGTTGCTCCAAACATGTCGATCCTTTTGGCTTTGGCTCTTTGCCTCAGCCCAGCCGCAGTCTTCTTTGGGACATTGGCGGTGGGCGGAGGCGTGACTTCTGAGCGACGTTAAACAGAATGCCCTTCAGGTATTGAGATATGCGAACTTACTTCGTGTCGTCGGTATTACATCCACGATACTGGCAATCTTTCCATGTACAAAGGGAGCGAGCCCTGGAAGTTGTCTTGCGTGGAGTAGATCGCATGGAGTCCAAAGACCCATCACTTGCCTCTCCTCGAGGCTGATCGCCTTCGTAGAGATGCGACGAGACTTGTCCCGCCGCGCCAACGTCAAATGCCCCTGTGTGGGGTGGAGACAGCATGCCATCATCTCAGAAATAATGGATGGGCGCGGCGTCATTCGAATAATTCTCCAAATCTTGATGCTGGGTTAGCAGCAGTGCCGGATCGATGGTAGCGTCAGCATTCCACACAGGAGCTGGCGCGGATGGTGATATTTCAGGTTGAAGCACTGCCGAGTCCGTGTTGGAGATAGACCATGCCATGGTGTCGTCGTAGTCTGCAGAAGCTGAGTAGCTTTCTTCGATATGAGAAACAGCTGGGCTATGTGAGGAAGCCATATTGTAAATTAAAGCTGTAGCGGGCCTCTGGACGAAAGAACTGTATTGCTGTACAAGGAACGACAATTTTCCACAAAAGTGCTGTAGGTTGAAATATCAGGACAATACGCGGCTGCCGGGCGTAGTTTTGGTCTTGTTTATCATTGGATGGAATTGTGGTCGGCCAAGATTGGCAACATGACTATATGGGATGCTGCATCTCTCATAACGTGGTCCAATAAGATGTGTATCCCCCCATGAGATGTGTATTGCCCCCAACGAGATGTGTACTGCCTCCCGTGACATCATTAGGCAATATCGAAGGCTGACTCCATGGTGGAGCTGAGAGCCTTCAGTTTTATTGTGCCTGTTCTCAAAGCTCATCCATCATATCGCCCTAGACGCACTATGGTAATGGTCTCATCCCAGGATTTCCAGATGGTCACCGACAAAGCAGCATCGACTCGAGAACGCGGCGAGGCTCGCAAACAATTGTTGATCAATTCTGCTTTACTGAGCCTGATCGAACCTGTTCGTGGAGAACCAACAGAATGCCTCCTCGAGTGTCACCCTGATGCCGATATTTTGAAAAGTAGCCAGCTAAAGGAGAAATTCCTTAACTCATTCGCGCTTATCTGCTCAACTTCAAGCATCGGCAAGGAGACCGCTTCGGCCGTCTGCATGGAGCAGAAAAGGTCGTCTGGAACCATTTTACGTATTGCTCGCAATCGTGGTCTATCGCAGCAAGACCGTATTGGCCTTGAAAGGGTGCTACAAATTCTTATTGCTGCTGCAAATGGAGGTATGTAATCATTTATGGCAACTGTCACGCAGGGCTACTCACACTATGCCTAATGCAGAGAAGCTATCAAGGCAAGCGGAGACCGAAATTCTCGAGGAGGTGGTTCTTTTAGACGAAAGCCGCATATTGTCGCTGGTACAAAAGCTTGAGAAAGGTGGAATACGACATGTCTTTCAACTGGCAATGCCCAAGATATCCAGTCGCGATTCCAACCAAGAAATACTTAAGGAACCAGGTTTTGGTAATTGGATGAAGACATGCCCTTTCATAGCCACGCCTATAAGCTCCTCTGGCACTTCCCAGTTGAGCTCTCTGGTGGAATGGGCATCGCAGGCTCGATGGGTATATCAAAAGCATTTGCGCATCCTGCTCGCCTGCGGCTCAACGCCGAATCCGCCCTGTATGGAAACTCTTTACAAACTTGCTCGTTATTGGGGAGCCATCAAGTCCATGGTCAAACTTGCCATGAAACAGCCCGAGCTCTTTGCAGGTATTCACATTCGGGATGTTGATGCCCCCGCGCCGGAAAAATTCGCACTTCATCAGGAGAAAACACCACTTCGGAAAGCTCTCAAGCGACTACTCAAGAACGATTGTGAGATGACGTTGGATAAGTTGGCCCAGCGCTGGGAATCAGATGATGTAGAGGCCAATTTGCGCAGAGCATGTCGCTTAACGCTTACACTCCATGCCGAAATGCAGCTTCTCGAGTTCTATGACTGCAACCCAGCTTTGGTGCCCCAGCTACGTTTGATGGGTACGAGCAAAAAGGCCTGTTATCTTTGTCACGAGTTTCTACTTCGACATCCACTCCACATCCGGGTATCAGCTTGTCATCAAAAGGTTTACCCTACATGGATGCCGCCATCCTCCCGTGATATTCCTGGAGTGGTCAAGAGCAAGGTTTTTTGGAAATTCAGTAAACATATTGAAAAGGTGACGGTGGAAGCGCTGAGGACAGGTCTAGCGGCTCCACGGCGGCGTATGAGCAAGGATTCAACTGCAGGTCCGTCTTTAACAGCAACAGCGACTGTACCTACCGAGGTTCTGGGTATAGCACCTAATAGAGCGATATATACCGTTTAAGGGCGATAGCATAACGGGCGGAGGAGCTGAGACAACGATGGCGGGGCTATGAGAAGGGTAAACTGTTCACAAAAGAGAGCCATGATATGCCAGTATACTCATAGATCACCTTGGCACGCCACGTAGAAAATAATCCAAATGAATCGACTTTCCAGTGTCTACCAAACACGTCCCATATACTACTTTAGGCAGCAGGACTCAGCTGTGAGACTTAGTTGCGATTCGCAACTTCAGGCTCAGCGCGTCATAATGATACTTTACATGGCCGTGTGGTGCATAATCTGTCGAACGGGGCTTGACCTTTATAAAGAAAGACTTGCTATGGCGATTTCTTTCACAGCACATATGACATTATACTCGATGTATTTAAGCTTTATTACGAGAATAACTTACATTTCAGTTTTGAAAGAAATTGATCAGAGATAAAAGCATAGATAACTATTAAAGTTGGTAGGTCCAGGTTGCAGTAAGTTAGGCGGAAGTGGACGGGATGAGTGAAGGTTAACGCTATACATTCAATATGTCACATGCAGACTTTGACCGGGCGAACACAGCCTGCCTAACTGCTAGCCACTCGGCCGGACTAGAACCAATCAACATGGAAAAGCGCCGCAATTGCTTGCTGCCAACAGCTGTGGGGGGCCATCCACATAGTACTCGGCCTCATTAAGATTTGAGATCGCACCGCAAACTCTTGCTACTAACAGCTGCGGGGGGCTATCTACATACTACTCGGCCTTATCAAGATTTGAATCGCACCGCAACTTCTTATGCCAATAGCTGCGGGGGGCTATCCACATACTACTCGGCCTTATCAAGATTTGAGACCGCGCCGGGTCTGAAATGAAGTATAAAGAGGGAGTTTTGGGCAATCATCCTTCATATAATCTTCATTGTACCATCATTCACACCATTACTCACACCATCACTCACACCATCACTCACACCATCACTCATACCATCACTCACACCATCAAACATGGCGGCCGCAGACATCCCAATGGGAGACCATCGAAACCTCTTAGATATCATTGACAGCCTCCGTGCGCAAGGAGTCGGCCGGTATGTGGACCTTCCCGAGATTATAGTCTGTGGTGATCAGTCTGCGGGCAAGAGCTCCGTCCTTGAAGCTATTTCTGGTAGGCGATTCCCTACGAAAGACGGGCTTTGCACTCGTTTCGTGACAGAGTTGGTCCTGCGCCGAGGCCAGAACACAAGCCCAAAGGTATTCATCATACCCGGCGAAGCTCGATATGACAAAGAAAAAGAGGATCTCGAGCATTGGAAACCCCGGTCCAGTGTAGATAATGACGGTCTCGAAGCAGTGACAGAGGAGGCAATGGAAGCCATGGGGATTTCGGATGCTCGAAAGTTCTACGACGATATCCTTCGCATCGAGGTTACCGGCCCCAACCAACCACATCTAACCATGGTAGACCTCCCTGGTCTCTTCAGGACTGGAAACAAGGAGCAATCTGACACCGATGTCGACACAGTACGCAGCATGGTTGAGAAATATATGGCTCGGCCTAGGAGCATTATTCTAGCCGTAGTGTCGGCTAAGAACGAGTATGTCCTCCAGGAAGTGACATCAATGGCCAAACACGCCGACCCAGAGGGACTACGTACTATGGGGCTTATCACAAAGCCCGATACACTGGATATTGGCTCCGATTCCGAGGCGTACTGGGTGCGCCTCGCGCAGAACACTGAAGTGGAGCTCCGTCTCGGGTGGCATGTTCTGAGGAACCGCAACTTCGAGCAGCGGGGTTCGACTTCTGCCCAACGTGATGCCACCGAGAAAGATTTTTTTTCCGGAGGCATCTGGATTAGCGTCAATAGAGAGCACTGTGGTGTGGAAGCTCTGAGGATCAGACTCAGCTCTGTCCTCAAGGACCAGATCCTGTCTCAGCTACCAAGCCTAGTTCAAGATGTGGAGAACGGCATCCACGAATGCACAGAAAAGCTTGAACGACTTGGCCCTGTCCGGGGAACTCCGACGGAGCAGCTCAAGTACCTCCTTCACCTGAGTGAGGAGTATACATCCCTGATGAGGCAGGCGATTGATGGCACGTACGGGGACCGCTTCTTCGGCGCTAGAAAGAAGCATGATGGATATCCTAGGAGGCTCAGGGCCGTGGTGCAGAATCTGCTGCTTGAATTCAGACAGGAAATGTTCTTGAATGGACAGAGCCAGAGAATTACCGAGTCGGAGAGTGAAGGTGAGGACGAAAACGAAACCAGCGAGTCGCCCCGTATTCCTAGGTCTCGATATGTTGAGGAGGTCGCCTTTCGCTTGAAGTTTAGCAGGGGACGCGAATTACCGGGCCTTTTCAGCCCGCTTATTGTTGGCGATCTCTTCGAAGAGCAATGCGAACCGTGGCGAAAGATTGCGAAAGCGGTGGTCGAGGATATCGTGGAAGCTGCACATCAGACGACGGAGCTCGTGATCCGACACGTTGCTGCCAATGATATCGTTATTGAGGTGCTTAAGTTTGTCCACGAAATGGTAGAAGAACTCAAGATCGGACTGGACGCTAAGGTTGACGAGTTACTGGTTTCTGCCACGCAGCATCCCATTACATACAATCGTCAATTGACGGACAATGCTCAGAAGGCCCAACAGGCACGGCACAAGCGCGCCATCAGACAGCTCATTCGCAAGGTATTTGGCTCACAACACTTCGATGACGTGGACAGGAAGATCAATCTCAATCCGGTACATTTCGTGGACCTTCTGGCACAGGGTCTGGAACCCAATATGGAGCTATTCGGAAGCTCCACGGCGGTTGACTATATGGAGGCATATTACAAGGCAAGTTGCACTTGGATTGACAATATCCGGTATACTGACTATAGTCCTACTATGCTAGGTTGCAATGAACAGATTTATCGACGACGTTAGCGTGCTGGCAGTTGAAGACTGCCTCATCGGAAAGGTTGCTGGGCTCTTCCGTTCGGACAAGGTCGTGGACATGAGCTCGGATGATATCTCTCGCCTCGCAGGTGAGACTGCAGAGTCTTCTGTCGAGAGGAAGCGTCTGGTAGATAAGCGCAAGATGCTCGATGATGGATTACGCGGTCTCAAGGGCTTACAAAAGCAAAAGCAATTCACCCGCCCTGCTGACTGGGCTCCGGTGTCATCAGGAGATGTGGAAGAACAGCTGGAAAAGACTACATCCGATTCAGAGAGTGCATCAATCGTCAGCTTCGTTAGATCGCCGTCCCCTGAGATATATTATTAGGACAGAATACACCTACCCCATCATGGAAACTTTCAATTCCCTGGTGCTCAAGTCTACAAAGTATCAGGATCTATAAGGCGATTTAGCGTCCAAGAAAGACTTTACATGACGGCTGCTTTGGTACGAAAGGGGGTTTTCAGTGGGTCTCGTCCGCCCTTGTCAGGCAGTAAGGTTATTCTTCCAATTAGATGGTTGAAATTCTTGAATCTTCTCCATAAAGTACCTTTAAAATGATAGCAGAATACCTGGGGTGGACGAAACCCACTGAAAACCCCCTTTCGTACATTGGGATTGATGATTTGATAGTCATTTGTTGATTTAGGTTTTAATTCTGTAATATATACTTTCAAGTCCACTATATCCATACATACTAAGGTCTGGTCAGATCACAGCTTAGCCGGAACTCGTAAAACTGTTTCGTAAAACCTCTCTGCGTAAATTAGTAATTCTTTTCTGGTCTTAAGCCTTACATCATAGTCCATGTAATCACTAAACTGCCTAATTTGCAGTTTACTTACGTAATACCTCCAAAAATATCAACTCGGGGAACCTGGGTTCGCGTACTCGGCGACCCTTTCGCGCATTATCAAATGCGGAGTTTTGCCCTGCCCAGCGAAATTGCCCCTCCGTCTACAAATCTGCAACAAGCCCTCGCTCTGCAATACTATGCCCAAGACCAATCCCAAGCCCATCATCCCTTCTCCTCGACATCATCATCGCAAAATCCACGATCAACATCAAAGCTCAAAGATCAAACACCCTTTTCTCCGCTCGGCGCCGCCTTTCTCCCCAGAATGACATCATCATCATCAAGCTTCGGCCGGCTGTTCTCCTCGCATGCATCGGAGACCCTCCCTGATGTGGAAGCTGTGCTGTGCTGTGGTGGATATTAGAGTATAGAGGACTGCCGTATCAATCACCCTTGAGTTTATCCTTGGAAGAATCTCCCCGGAACAGTCGAGAGTAGGTATGTAGAGGTAGCGTCATGGTTCGGTTAATTTGAGTGGTGGGATTTGTTTTGGCCACTCTTGTTGGTGATCACTGAAGTACTTGTGTTGAGTTCTACCGAGAACCCACTGCCTTGCCTTGCCATGGCCAGATATTTTGAAGGGGTGAGGTAGGCTCGGGCCCAGTCAACGTTAATACTCCGCACACCAAAATTGACCAACTTCAGGAAACCAGTTGTAGAGAGCAACGAGAATCCCGCAAAATTCGACTTGAAATTTTTTAGGAACAGCAACGTTTCTTTCGAGTCGAATGAAGATTTTTTCTTAATGAATTTTGCTTGAGAATTGATATCACAATTGTTTGTTCACAAGAGGGTGTTTCGTCAATACTCTACGTTCTCGCTTGTTTGGTGTGCGGATAATAACTTCGCAGCGTCGGAGGAAGGGCGGGTATGGAATGGTTGTGAAGAGAGACTTCTGTCGATAGTATGGATACATATGGCAATTGATCGGTTAGGGCGGTCAAGCGAGCAACTCACAATCGATGGTAAGTAAACTACTTCCATCTAACCACTTCACTCCAACCATCACTAACCCAATACCCACCCCGCCAAACCCTCATTTTACTCAATCACAAAATACTCTTCCTGCATGTCCCTTCCCCTCTCCTCCTCCATCATCTCCCCCTTCATAGCCCCAAAAACATAAACCTCGCCAATCAACACACACCTTCCAGTCCCCCTCCCAATCCCCCTCCCACTCCTCTCCCTCTGTCTCAAGACAACAGGAAAACTACATCCAAACAGCACACACACTAAATCACCCTTCGCCGTCTCCAGCGGCGCGAGACACGCCATCTTGCGCTGCGAGGTGACAGCGAAGCATTTCCCGTGCATGCGGAGACTGGCGGAGGAGACCATGGCGAGGTAGTCTTTTTCTGTGGCCTGGGCTGGGGTTGGTGAAGGCGGTGATGATGATGATGAGGTTGCCGAAAGGGTAGGTTTCCAGTGTGGCAGATCTGGAGATGTGGTGTTTGAAGTGGGATCGAGATCTGGATTGACGTTGCGGGAAGAACATGTCTCTGCGATTTTACAGAATGCTTCGAATCGCCTAGTATGTGGGAGAGGTTCGGTGAAAGACGACCACTCGCCGCCATAGACTGTGGTGCTGAATTCCAGTTGATTGTCGCCCAATTCCTCAACACCGCCTCTCGCATTGTTGTAAGTTTTCCACCATTCCTTAAAAGTATCCACGGTCCTAGCTGTCTTGACACTCTTCTCCTCATCCCCTCTAATGCTGAAACCTACACCTACCTCCGCAACCACATCAACAACGTACCCTTTCACCGTCAGCGTATTCTCGTTTTCCGTTTCCGAGAACGAGTACACGGGTTGAGAGGAGCCGGATGCAGTGAAGCGAGGCCGCCGGATGTGCAAGCCCATTTTTCGGTGGTTAGGATAGGACACTCGACACTTGACGGAAGTTAGTACTGTTTAGCAATTTGGAGTTCTAATATATTTGGGAACGCTGGATAGTGGTGAGGTTGAGAGTGCTCAAAGTACATACATGCCAGTCGGGAGCCCAGGATGGCAGGTCGTAGATTGAGTCGTCATTTTGGCGGAGGCAGATTACGTCAAGTGTGTTGGTGGTGGTAATAACGTGCTTTGCGGCGCGGATGAATGTGGAGCGAGTGGAAGCGGTGTAATCAAGGGGTCCCTGTATGCAGTCAGTGCTTTGTTTATATTCAGAAGAATGCTGGATCTCGATAATGGAGAATAATGAGAGTAGATTGCTTTATACATACAAACGACGCAGCCGAACTTGAAATACCAACAAGTGCATACACCTTGTCCTTCTCGTCCGAAGAATTCTTCGCTTGGTGCGTCAATAACAGCTCAAGTAAACTTGGGTTATTCCGGTTCTCGGGAGCGGAATACGTTGATAGTGTTAGCTTTTTTGGGCCGCCGTTCATGAGAGCGTTGCTCAGGGTCGCGTCGTTGGAGTTTATTGCTGTGAGGACTTTGTTGACTTCGCGGAGTCGGTCACAGACTAGTTCGAGGTTGGTCCAGGGGATCTTTTGGGAGCCGCAGTAGACTGTAACCTATATGAACGAGTTTAGTGAAAGTCTGATGGAGGGGTGGACTTGAATGATAGTCTTGTTGATGGCTGGATTGTGAAACAGATCCGCTACCTACTGCTTTTCCTCCGCTGTTTACTTCTTGAATCACCCATATCCGAGTCCACTGTATCCAAGATCCTGAAGTCAGGTGCAATTCGATATGCCATAGACATGCAATGGACGTTACTTACATATGGCCTTCGAAAAAGCGTATGAAGAGCACTAATATCATCTTTCCTCGCCGGATCCTCGACAATCCTCAACGTCTCTCTCACACTCCCATCCCCACGAACGACATCCTCCATCAACTTCCAAGCCCTCACACTACTCTCATCAGCCTCTCCAAGCCATACATAAACCGCTGTAGCTCTCTGATAAATCTCCCTCATGATCCCCGCTTGCTGACTCCTCTCTACCAAATTCTCTTGATCTATGCACAAGAAATCTATCCATATTGTTAAGGTTCCAGTCGGCGGACGTATTCTCCGTAGTGCGGCGTCGAGATTGGAGGTTATGGAAATTTGGCGGAACGGAATTCCTTCAGAGTCAGCACTTTCGACGGTGATAGGTGTGCGCTTGGTGGTGTCGCCCCAGGTATAGGAGATGGCGCTGTACGGTGGTGATGTGGTGAACTGGGCGGGTCTTATGAGGCAGTGGATTGGAGATTGTGTGTCTGTAGATGGAAGGAGCTCGGCAATCCGAATCTCACCCGGATTCAAGGTGGGATATCGGTAGGACGCCATATCGTTGATGTATACAGAGAGAGGAAGGGAATTCGTCAAAAGTGATTCAGATCTGATATATCGGTCTTTATAGGATATTCACAAGCTCCTTTAGAACATGGTATCGTTTGGATTTTGAGGGGTTGAAGTGCGGCTGAGCTGCAGTCACTGTGGAGTCAGGAGGGAGCGCCAAGCCAATTGGAAGACAATGAACAGTCAGCGCTGAAGTATAGAGAGGTTCGCCATCGACTTCATGAGCCTTGTCGTCAATCACGTTTGTGAAGAAAACAGAATAAGACATCTAACGTTCCCCACCTCGACCTGGAGCCTAAATAAACCGAAGCCCCCTCCTGACTACCAGCTCGCTAAACCCTAGGCCTAAACCTCGAAGTCTAGACGGTCTTGAGACTCTCGGTCGACCAGAGTAGCAGTCTGACAACAATTCAAAAGTACAAAGTGCTGTCCATTCGAATGAGAGAATCTCGAATTCCTTTGAAAAAAGTCGTGTTCATTGCAATCCAGATCCTCCAATATCCCCTACTTCTCCAGCACCACAAAATGGCACCGACAATAATCCTCATCCGCCACGCAGAAGCAATTCACAGTGCGTCGCATGCTCCCAGACAAAACACATCCTAACCATTCTCACTCAGACATCACAAAAGACTACACAATCCACGACCCACCCCTCACCGAAAATGGCCTGACCACCCAATGCTCGACCCTCTCTCGCCGCCTCCAAGAATCTCTCCCACTCGCCTCCCAAATCGAACTCATCGTCGTCTCCCCCATGCAACGCACTCTCCAAACAGCAGCCGCATCACTCGACTGGCTCACAGCACGAGGAGTAAAAACAATCGCCCTTGCAGAACTCCAAGAAACGACCACGAATGCGATTGACATCGGGCGTCCGATCGAGGAGCTTACACGTGACTGGCCTGATGTTGACTGGTCGGCGATGGACCCGGTATTCCCTTCAAAAGAAGGACTGTATGCGTTCTCTGCGGACGCGTTGCTAAGGAGAGGTACAGCGGCGAGGAAGTGGCTGAGAAACAGGCCTGAGAAGGTCATTGCTGTGGTTGGACATGCGGGATTCCTGAGAATTGGACTGTGTAATCGGAAGTTTGATAATGCTGATTGGAGGGTTTTTGAGTTTGAGGATGCAGATGGGGAGGGCGAGGATGATCGGAAGGGACCGAGACTGGTGGAATGGGAGGAGACGGAGAAGAATGGTGGGGGATTGGGGACGAGTCAGAAAGGGTTCTTTGGGTGGGAGGTGCATGATTTCAAGTATATGCCTGGGAATGAGGGGTTGAAGAAGGAGGAGTTGGAGAAGTTGTGTATTACTACTCCTCTGAGGTAAATTACCATGGGTTACTTGAGAATTCAATTATCCATGGGACTGGGCAAGGAAGCATGGAATCTCAAGTTTGAGCCTATCTAGAATCCATCTACAGTGTCTCTCTAACGCGTCTATGAAAACAGTCTATCGAATGATTTCTCTAGAAATCTAGCTAAAAGATTTATGTGGAGGACTATCTAAAGTTCTATTCTAAAGTACATCTGAAAGCATATCCAAAAGTATTGCTGAGATCATTAGCAAAGATTGATAATTGTCGCTGGTAGTGTCAGCCTCAGCAGTTCTGTTTTCATGAGTGCAGCAATACTGACCTTGTAACAGACCTATGTAATTTGAAACTCTGTCAAAGATTCCAGCAGGTAAGCCGAAAGTGTAGTTGTTGGATGCGGAAGTGGAAGGTATGGTTCTGGTTCTTCGCTGCATTATTATTTTGTTTGAGGATTTCTGGTTGAAACCAGAAGAATTTTCCTCTAATCCGTATCGATCTAATATGAGCTGCAACTTCCAATTTTCTGCTTATCGTCTAGAATTTTAAAAAATTAATGAAGTAAATTGAATCAGCTAGTGTCTTTTTATTTGTTTGTTTATGTTTGCATAAGCGAAAGTAGTGAAGCTAACGTTGAGGCTACCAGACAACATATTCGAGTATAATTATTCACATTTCTCTCACTTCCAGTGTTCTACACAACGTTTTACTTGCACCTAGCAGCTCAAACTATACGCATAACACGAACGCAGCAACGCCATTTCCAATGATGCCCAATGTTGCATAAGCTATTGCATCTTGTGTGTTCGAGGTCTAAAGCACAGCGATTTTAACGTCTCTCAACAATTGTTCCCTTAACAAGATCATACAGACATTCTCGACGCCTCACTTCCAAGTTCCCGACCCCGACCAAGTTCCTGTCTCTGATTCTGGTATTGTCGCTCCTGGACCCTCTCACGACGCTCCCAACCGGGCCCAGGATTTCCCATCTGATCTTTGTGCCCTCTTCCATCAACCCAGCCTACGTAGGGACTCGCATAGAGGCCTCTCCCATCCATGCCTCTACTGCCATTACCTCCCATATTTCTGCCGTCAAAGGCTTCACGACCCTCCCTAGACCCAATCGCAAACGCATTGAATCCCTGAGGAACGTATCTCGCACTATCCATCCGATTTGTACGCCCTCCCTCAATTGCTGAACTAGGCGATCCATACCCATAAGAATGCGAAGTCGCATACGTGCTATACGCCGGCGCAGGGATGGTAGAAAGCGGGTGTTGAACATGTCCAGCTACCGAAGTATTGGCAAATGTGACAGGATGCGGAAGGTCCATTGCTGTTCGTTTGCGTAGTTTGGCAAGGGGTATCTCATCCTCCGAATCCTCATCATCCTCGCTCTGGCTGTCAAAGTCGGCATCAGAGCCACTGTGATTCTCGATTTTGATTTTGGTGTCTTTCTTCTCCGTTTGCGCGGTCCTCTCAAGTCGCTTCTGTGCATCGCTACTTGGAACTCCGTCTACAGGCGTGTTCTCATTTTTGTTGACGGTGCCAGCACTTACCTGTTTCTTGTCACCATCTTCGCTACTGTCAGGTGCCTTGGCAATCGCGACTGTAACTTCAGATTTCTTGCCTCGCTTACGCTTCTTGGGAACGAGATTCCGTATCGAAGCCGACGATGTCTGTTGGCTAGGAGAAGACGGGGGAGGGAGTGATGCAGAGGAGAACCCTGGTCCGTGGCCGGTGTTTAGAGCGCCGGATTCAATTTGTCGGCGGAGACGGGTGTAGCGCATTCGAGCCGCGGGGGGTTTGAGACCTGTTGCGAGACCGACGGCGTTGAAGTCGATCTAGGCTAGGTGAGTGATTGTTTGAAACTCGAGTAAGCTGGATTTGGAATGTTGAGGTTGGAATTGTATGTATGGATTGAAGGTGTGGAGGGAGATGGAAGAGGGACTTACAGTCTTGAGATCTGACTTTTGGAGGCATATGTAGAGGAACCAGAGGTTCTCATCAAGTTGGATCTTGGAAGGCATTGGCAGGTGCGGCTATTGCTGTTGCTGATAGACTAGAATGGGATTGTAGATCTTGCTCGATTGGTTGGTGAGATGGCAGTTTGAGTAGGTATAGTGATGTTCGCCTGTAGAGTCAAGGCTAGATGGCGTGGAGAAATTTTAAAAATCAAAAGAAACCAGAGGGAGAGGGGACTTATAGAGCTACCAGAATACCAAAAGCAAGCGTCAGCTCTTTGATACTGACATGAGATCCCAAAAGAAAGGGGCGAGAGCAGAGATACAGGTGAGAAGGTAATAATAACAACGCCATATGCTCAAGCATATAGCAGCGTAAGGTGGTATCTCATTGAAAGTCAAACACATGGCCTCTGACAAAGCAAGTTCTGAACAATATGCCAGACTCCTCTTTCATGCAAACCACTCCAACTCCAAAATTGGGCTGCCAGATCGCCCAATGGCTATGTCACCCCATTGTTTGCCAACGCCATCGTATAACATGCAGAAAGTCATAAATCTCATTGTCTTTCCAGTTTCAAGTTGGCGGTTTCTTTCAAGGCCGCAACAAGAACCCGATGTGAACCCAAGGCAGCCTGCACAGCGTTGTCTGCCAATTCTTCGTACGATGCACTCTGGGCAGTGTTTGTTGACCGGTCTCCATGTCCAATATCTCCTTTGACCCAAAGATCTGTGATTTCGTCACGGGCAGGCAAATATGCGACTATGCAGGCTGCAAGAATCTCCTGATGCTCCGATGGAACAGGATCCAGTACCAAGGTCGTTTGCTTCCCCTGGCTGCTTTTGACCACAGCAGCAACTCCGCCAGATACCACATCCACGCAGTCGATACCCGCATCTGCAATAGCCGCGGAAGCAACGGTGATGCATCCACTGAGCACACTCATCATTCCCCAATCCCCAGCCGTAATTGATCCACCTCGGTCGTCGCCCCACCACTGATCCTCCTCACCCTCCAGAATAGTGATTATGACTTCTACTCCACTCTTTGGCCATCTATCTCCAATAATAACGCCTCTCAAAGCAGTTTCCAGGTGTACTCCCAAATCTCTTTCGCTCGAATCTCTCAGGTAGCCTCTCCGTTTCCTTGTAGCGAACGGTGCGTATTTGACGTGTGTTGAGAGTATTATATGGGGAGAGAAAGGTGCGTTTTTGGGAAGAGGTCGAGGGCCATGGACGGTACATGTGAGCTTCAACCCAGAAGTCGAGAGCGACGCGAGGCCTGGAACTCTTGAATTGGGGGCCTTGGAAGCTTCTAACTCGAGATATGCGGAACCTGAAGCTGACGGAGTGACGCCAGTCTTTAGGACTATTATTTGTTAGTACGTAATCCCCATTTCATGCAGCATTTTCTCCCTTACACATCTTTCTCAAAACATTTGGTTGTCTGGTCCTTGAGGGTCTCTCGGTTTGCGACGCAGCATCTTTTTGTATATATTTCGAATAAATTGGCGCCGAAGTCCCGCCCGAAGGCCCATTGATTCTTCTCCTATCCGTCATTCTGCAGATATTGTCAGGTGTGTGAAGTGGCTGCCACTGATTCAACACAATACTCCACGATTTCACTTCAAAAAGTTGAATGCGGCACACTTTGCCTGGGAGCGGCCGCTTAAGCCGCATGCGCTACACTAGCGCCAAAGATCCACCTGCCACCGCCTCAAAAAACTTCGCGGAAGCTCCAACCTCTTTCCATCCCACAACATATATTTCTCCAACCCAAAGCTCCGAGTCTGCGACTGGAAGGTCAATGGATATTTGCTCTACAATGGCTTGCCGGCCAATGGTCTTGTATAATGCTAACTCGCAACCGGTGTCGCACTAATATTACAATGGTGAGTTCAACCTCGATTTGCTTCCCCCTCCTGCTCCTGATGATTCCTATCACAACAGTTCTTCGGCGATCTCCTGAGCCACTGAACAAACATGCATCACCATCTGAAGCACTGCATACTGTCTGGACTTGCAATTATCATTTGGGATTGTGCAGGCGCTGACTTGCATTAGCACAGGAAAGTTTGATGTATCGCCGACCCTATCGTGGCCACGCGTCTCGGCAATTTCGATGTTGGCTCAGAGGATTGGGGCAGACCATCCAAATCGGATAGAAATGGGAAGGCAGACTGCGAGATGACATGGCCGACTTCATGCTTCCCGGTCTGACCTCCCGGCGACAATACCTGGTTAGTGCTCTCTACTTGTCAATCACCTTGGTCCTCCCTCGTTTTCCTGATGAAAAAAAAAATAATCAGTTCTGCTTCTGAACTACATTGTTGACAACCCAAAATACCAAAAACTTTCTGAAAAACACTCAACTTTTTTGTCACTTGTTTCCTTCCGTCAGGATGTAGCAGGCTTACTGACAATGCATAGATTCAATCGAGGATGACAGCAGCTTGAGCGGAATGTAGCTCTCCACCCAAAGAGTAAGCCTCAGCCTCTTTCTATCAATCTTTCGCCTTGATGACAACAGCTTATCCATTCCATGAATGCGTCTTGGCCGAGTTCCTCCCTCGTACAGGACCAATCAATTTATTGATTGGGATGATATGTTGTGGGGTAGTGAGCTTCAGAGCTTCAGCAATCTACAATGCGTCTTGTAGGGTAGAGAGCTGTCGCCGGCCGAGGTTCCTGATTAAACTGGCTTATCTGAGCAACACCTCTATATCTTCGTACATTTTGATCGCCCTTCGCAGCACATGCTGACTTGGTGACAGGGATGGGTATGCCCAATCGGCATTAGAGCAAAAGATGAACTAATGAATGAGATTGTACGAGTGGGAATGGAATATAGAGTTCTAACAGAAATAGAACCATTCAAGTGTATTGCCGTGTCTTTACCCGTTTCGTCCCATCCCCTTGAGGTCCAAGATGATGTCCTCTTCGCTTCCCCTGATGTGCAAAAGGCAAAATCCAGCCCCACATTGCGTCTAAATTGACCTTTCACTGGCTGATGCAAGTACATTAATTCCCCGACAGCATATTTACTAAGTGCTCAAGGGCATACCTTGAGTTTTTCGATTCTGATTCTGAGGTCAAAACAGAAATGTAGAATACCGTAACATCAACATGACACTTTCTCGGTGGCTCAAGCTTAAATGCTTTCCATCAGATGAGATCATCGTGAAGGTTGCCATTCCAGAAGGTCCATCAGCGCGTTTGTTTCAAGATGCCAGGCTATGTTAAGCGAAAACGGCGGCTGCTCCCCTAAAATAATGCCTAAGAATAATTCAGACCAGCTATCTTGTTTCCGCCTCATGCCAGTGCCAAACTTCGAATTGTACCTTTGTACACCACGTTAGTGCACGACAGAGGAGGTTGATTCCCAAATTTGTCGCCAGAACCTGCCACACGATAAGAACCTCGTACCCATCCCTGTCGATGCTCCAGTCCAGGGGTTGATTACGAGAGTCAGCCATCGCAAATCTCCCATCTGGCAAAGTCGCTCCCTTCGACATTTCTCGCCCTCACTCCTCCCCAAGTCACTCCTTTGAAGATGCTCCCCAGGCATCATGCGAGCAATGGATACCCAAGGCACAAGAGCGAGAAGGAGGTCTATTCAATATCTCCTCACAGGTACGATCACCCTGAAGACGCCCCAATCTCGAAGACGTGGAACTTTCAGGCCATCTGCCCGAAATGGCTGTGCGATGTTTAGAGTATACACTGACTCTCGACCTCCGCAGATTCCAGCCTAGAACAACACCTGCAGCGGTCCGACGCCGGCGACAACTTATATTTCGATTCTCTGTGTGCATAGTAATTTTCCTCATCTTCGTCTTCGTATGGCCCGGCGCCTCCATATTTTCCATTCTTTCACTGGGCTTTCTGTCCTCAGGAGAGGACTTTCAACTGGAGACTGTACGTTATTATGATCTTACGAATGTTCAGGGGACAGCTAGGGGTTGGGAGAGGGAAGAGCGGATTCTCCTTTGCGCCCCTTTGCGCGACGCCGAGTCCCATCTTCGAATGTTCTTTGGGCATCTGCGGAACTTCACATACCCTCACCACCTGATTGACCTGGCATTTCTGGTTTCCGATTCTAAGGACCAGACTTTGCCCCTATTGTCACAATTGCTAGAGGAACTACAAGCCGATGAAGACCCAAAGCAGCCATTTGGAGAGGTGTCGATTATTGAGAAGGATTTTGGGCAGAAGGTCAACCAGGATGTTGAGAGCCGTCACGGTTTTGCCGCACAAGCCAGCAGAAGAAAGTTGATGGCCCAGGCGAGAAATTGGCTGCTTAGTGCTGCTCTGCGACCTTACCACAGCTGGGTTTACTGGAGAGACGTGGATGTCGAGACTGCACCTTTCACTATTCTGGAGGATCTGATGCGACACAACAAGGACGTGATTGTACCAAGTAAGTGCTGCACAAAAGATCCGAAAGGCTAGAACACCCGGTTGCTAACGAATAATTCTAGATGTTTGGCGGCCCCTTCCAGACTGGCTCGGCGGCGAACAACCTTATGACTTGAATTCATGGCAAGAGTCTGAAACAGCTTTGGCATTGGCAGATACACTTGACGAGGACGCTGTCATTGTGGAAGGATATGCAGAATACGCCACCTGGAGACCCCATCTTGCTTACCTTCGAGACCCATATGGGGACCCTGATATGGAGATGGACATTGATGGCGTCGGAGGTGTTAGTATCCTGGCAAAGGCCAAGGTTTTCAGATCTGGAGTCCACTTCCCAGCATTCAGTTTTGAGAAGCATGCCGAGACCGAAGGGTTTGGAAAGGTCAGTCTGCCTTGACGGTTGTGTGACTATTGCTAACGTCAAGCAGATGGCAAAGCGGATGCAATTCTCTGTTGTTGGGTTACCCCACTACACCATTTGGCATTTGTATGAACCTAGTGTCGATGACATTCGTCACATGGAGGTAAGAAGATCTGTGATTGCTTGGCGAGATGTGGTTTGACTTCTTTAGGAAATGGAGAAAGAACGTATAGCTCATGAAGCGGAAGAAAAGGAACGGGCCGACCGAATGAAGAAGATCAAGGACCAATTTGCGGACCCTAACAGTCAATGGGAGAAGGACAAGACCGACATCCAAAATGAGGCACTGAAGGAAAAGAAAGAGAAGGAGAAGGCCGAGGTTGCAGCGGCTGAAGCTACCTCCAAATCCGAACCAGCTGCTGCTGCTGCGAATCCAGAGACCAAACCAGACGCAAAGGTTGATCCCAAAGTCGAGACGAAGCCTGAATCGAAGGTAGACACTAAGGACGACTCCAAGCCGGCACCCAAAGTACCTGCCATGCAGGATGCACCATCGAAAGCACAATAAGCCACACGAGGTAAAGCTCTTTGTACCTCTGTCTACCAAACTTTCATTGACATGACCAGGTATTGGACAAATACTTTGACGAGTATAGGATCTCCTTCATTGTTGTCGTTCTCAGCATTATGAAAGGAGAGAGCGACTTCAGGTCGGCTGTAGGATTGTATTTGCAGCGGACAACACTGGCCCTCGGACATGCTGAGCAATTAGGCGCAGGTTCGGGGTTGTGTAGCTGTTCATCTGAGGATGATATCGGCATTCTTCTTATAAATGGGAGCGCTTGTTCAGCCAAGCCTGCTTCGTTAAGTAATTTGGGAGGGGAGTTTTGTACAAGTATAGACGGCGCAATGAGAGAACACGTTGAACACAACCACGGAGTAGTAAGATGACATAACATAACATGAAGAAGCAAATTCCTTTCCCGTGCTAGCTCGCCACTTATCGTGCTCCAGAAATAGGGGCAAGATTGGCTGAAATGGCCGGTCACGTGGGTGGACAGGACACGTTCAATCCGTCATGCGGCTCGGGCTTTTAGACATGTTGGGATTTATATTTGTACCACCAGGGGACATCGTAGCACGACAAGATTTCCAGTCGATTGCTACTTCCCGACTGCTTAGGACAAGAAGCCAGTCTTTTTAATTCATAATTTCGAAGCTGGATCTATGCTGCGCCAGTTATAAGGACATTATGAACAATGATGCCCTCGCCGTGAACTCGCCAGTATCTGGACAGATGAATTATTCTGCAGCCTCCTCAGTACACGATACCGATACATCCTCGATTCTCGAAGCAAGCAGGCAGATTGAACGGGCGCCGCGATACAACGGCGCCATGAATACCTCGAGGAAAGCTTCCGTTTCAGTGGCAGTCGACCCCGTCGCCCTGATCACAACAGAATGCATTACTGTTACTTCTGCCATGCGAAAGCATGCTCGATGGGCGCATTCATCAGTATCTGCTATTTTGGGGGGCAGCTCCAGTCCCATGAATCCAAGCTTGCAAAGCTCCAGACCTTCAACACCGCGAGATGAATCTGGGAAGACGAGAGGGAACAAGAACAGGTCTTCCACGGGGTTCGCAGATGGAGATGACGGAGGTTTGGCGAATAGATGGGGGCTTCGAGGGAAGAAAGGGAAGAGCATGCAGGATAATCCTCTAATGGCTGGTTTTGGACGACTGAGGCGCGAACTTACGGGCTGCAAAGGTAAGAAGTGCTTCATGCTTGAAAGACGAATATATATTAATAAGAATCAGATATACACAAATTCGATACTCCGTCATTACTATATCCTTTCCTGCAAGTTATCCAAGCTTCTGCGACATCTGCACCAATTACCTCTCTCGCGCTCGTTGCCATTACAAAGTTCTTCTCCTACAACCTCATAAGTCCCGATTCTCCACGCCTGGCATTGGCTATGCAATCGCTATCTGCAGCCATTACGCATTGCCGGTTTGAAGCCAGTGACTCTGCGGCAGACGAGATTGTGCTACTGCGGATATTGAAGCTCATGGAGGGAATGCTGTCAGGACCAGGAGGAGACCTACTTAGTGACGAAAGTGTCTGCGAGATGATGGAAACTGGTTTGAGCATGTGCTGCCAAGCCAGACTATCAGAACTGCTTCGACGCTCAGCTGAGATTTCTATGGTCAAAATGACCCAAGTGATTTTCGAACGTTTAAAACATCTGGAGATTGAGGCCGGGGATGACCTAGAGGCTCTGGATGAGAAGACCAAGGAGGATATGGATACTGTGAAGATGGATCCTTCAGCGAACAGCAATGATGCTATCAAATCCTCTCTCGCCGCTCCCCCAACGGATTCGCGGCCTTCATCGAGTTTTGACAAGGCTAGGAGTGGACCTTTGACTTCTGGCTCGACGTCAATGGACAATGGATCGGAAATTGGAGTTGGTCCAGCTTCAGAAACATCTGATGAAGCGCCTATCAAGCCTTATTCATTACCGTCGATACGGGAACTTTTCCGAGTCTTGGTGGATTTGCTAGATCCTCATGATCGCCAGCATGCAGATACGATGAGAGTCATGGCTCTGAGGATCATTGATGTTGCTCTGGAAGTTGCGGGGCCTTCGATTGGAAAGCATCCTTCTTTGGCGACTCTTGCAGAAGATCGTCTTTGCAGATATTTATTCCAACTGGTTCGATCAGACAATATGGCCATTTTACACGAGTCGCTTATTGTTGCTGGAACGCTACTTGCAACGTGTAGAGGTGTGCTGAAGCTGCAGCAAGAGCTGTTTCTATCGTACCTGGTTGCTTGTTTGCATCCACGTGTTGAGATACCGAGAGAGCCAGGGATAGATCCATCACTTTATGCTGGTGTGCCGCAAGCTCCGAAACTCGTCAAGCCACCGCCTTCGCAGTCAAGTAGTGGAAGATCGACTCCTGTGCCCGTCAAAGACCGCCAAAAACTTGGTATGGAAGGCGGATCCCGAAAACCAGATGCCAGAGAAGCCATGGTCGAGAGTGTCGGTGCTCTGGCACGGATACCGAGCTACATGGTTGAGTTGTTCATCAACTACGACTGTGAAATCGATCGGAGTGACTTGTGTGAAGATATGGTGGGACTCCTGTCTCGAAATGCAATCCCAGATTCTGCAACGTGGAGCACCACCTCTGTTCCGCCATTATGTCTGGATGCGCTGTTGGGCTACATCCAATTCATCGCCGATAGACTCGACGATGAGCCTCAGTTTGAAGGGTACCCGGACCAGTCATATCTTCGTGAGAAGCGGAGAAGGAAAAAGATCATCATTCAAGGAGCCCAGAAATTCAACGAAAATCCTAAGGCCGGACTTGCGTACCTGAACAAACATGGAATTATTGACGACCTACAAGACGCCAAGCAGATTGCTACTTTCTTGAAAGGTACTGCCCGGATATCGAAGAAGATGTTCGGAGAGTTCATTTCAAAGAAAGGGAACGAGCCTATCCTAGAAGCTTTCATTGATACTTTTAACTTTGATGACAAACGAGTGGACGAGGCCCTGCGAGAGGTCGTGGAGAGCTGTCGTCTGCCTGGAGAATCTGCCCTGATTGAGCGCATCGTCACTGTGTTTGCAGAGCACTACTTCAAGAGCAAAATTCCAGAGCCAATGGCAAATCCAGATGCTATCTTTGTTTTGACTTACGCCATTCTTATGCTGAACACGGACAGCTACAATCCCAATCTCAAGAACAGCTCGCGTATGACCGTAGAGCAGTTTGGAAACAATTTGCGAGGCGTCAACGGCGGCAAGAACTTCGAGCCTGCCTATATCCAGAGCATTTATGACTCTATCAAGGCAAATGAGATCATTCTCCCAGATGAGCATGACAACAAGCATGCTTTCGATTATGCTTGGAAAGAGCTGTTGCTGAAGACGGAGTCTGCTGGGAATCTGATCGTCTGTGACACAAATATCTACGATGCAGATATGTTTGCAGCAACCTGGAAACCGGTTGTTGCTACACTGTCGTATGTATTCATGTCTGCCAGCGACGATGCTGTGTTCTCAAGAGTCATTACTGGTTTCGATCAGTGTGCTCGTATTGCGGCCAGGTACGGGCTGACTGAGGCTGTGGATCAAGTGGTGTACTGCTTGAGCTACATTACCTCGCTAGCTACCGAATCGCCGTCAAATACAACCCTTAACACCGAGATCCAGGTTGGCGAGAATAGTGTTATGGTTAGTGAGCTGGCAGTGAAGTTTGGACGCGACTTCAAGGCGCAGTTGGCAACTGTTGTATTGTTCCGAGTTGTCACTGGCAGTGAAGCCATTATCAACGACAGCTGGAAACATGTAAGCATCGCCCATTATTTCCGATGAATTCGAAACTAACATTGTCAGATTGTTCGCATCTGGGTCAATCTCTTCGTCAACTCTCTAATACCACCATTCTTCGCGCCAAATCGCATAGAGATTTCTCCCATACCTTTGCAGACGCCCTCTCAGATTATCGATCGAGGCCAGAAGCCTAGCGACACTGGCCTCTTTTCAGCCTTTACTTCATACATTTCTAGCTATGCAGCCGATGACCCACCAGAGCCTTCTGATGAAGAGCTGGAGAGTACACTGTGTACAGTGGATTGTGTGAATGCTTGCTACATGGGAGACGTCTTTGCAAACGTTGTGTGAGTTCCGTACTGCAGGTTTGAAATCCTAAAGCTGACATTTGTAGCAATATGCCTGTCGAATCTCTGAAGCCCCTCATTCAAGCACTGCTTGCTCAGCTCCCTGATGATCCTACATCGATCGTCATTAGTGTCAAGTCGGAAACTGACACAGCAGCGCCGACAAATGGCCAGAAGATCGCTAACACCGGACCGGTCTATGACCCAGCAATGGTCTACATACTGGAACTTTGCACGGTGCTCGCCCTCAGGGACAAAGAGACCGTTGCAGCTCTTGGTGCTGATGTGGCCGAAGCTTTGCAAAATGTTATGCGACATGTTGGAAGTTACCACAACATCATGATTTCCAGAACTATGTTCTACCTGCTCCACATATTGCACGCAAGCTACGTAAGCATTCCCGAGTTCCAATACTGGTGATTCGACTGACATTGGTAGGAACATGATTTTCTACGCGTTCCCGTTGTACTCCATACAGTCTCAAGTTTCAAGAAGGATCTGCTGGAAAAATCAGCACCACTGGTTCTTCAGGGATTGACTCTATGCATTAAAGAGCCTGGGCCACTCAGGAATGAAATCATGACCTCACCTGACTTCTGGGTTGTTCTCCGCAATCTCACAGGCAATGCTCAATCTGCACCGACTGTGTTCGAAATTCTAGAAGGTGTAGCCATTGGATCGCCACCAACTATAATGGCTGACAATTACGAATCCGCGGTGAAGCTACTGAACGATTTCGCTTCTGCTGGTAGCGTTGGATCATCAGTTGAGCAGAAGCAGGATAAGCGAGTTCGCAGAGGCCAGCAACAGCAAAAGCAGCCCAAACCTCAACCGCAGCCACAGTAAGTTGCCACCCATTCTTCTGTTACATTCCGACAAGCTAATCTACCCTAGGGTTGATGCTGCCGTCGCAAGAGGCGTCAAGGCTATCACCATGATCTTCTCCCTCACTACCCGGATCCCAGTCCTAATGCAACAATCGCACCTTGAAAGTAAAGAAGCCTGGGCCGCCTACTGGTCGCCCATCTTCGGTGCACTCACAACGCAATGCACCAACCCGTGCCGCGAGGTTCGGCACCAAGCCTTCTCGTCCCTCCAACGGTCGCTTCTCTCCCCCGAGTTAACATCAGGCGAACACGAAGAATGGACCGCCATCTTCGGCGAAGTCTTGTTTCCGCTCATCTTACGCCTTCTAAAACCAGAAGTCTATTCGTCGGATCCCGTGGGCATGAGTGAGACCAGGGTCCAGGCTGCTACGCTGCTCAGCAAGATCTTCTTGCACTATTTGACATTACTTTCGAAGTGGGATGGGATGTTGGATCTTTGGTTGAAGATCCTGGATGTTATGGATAGATTGATGAATAGCGGCCAAGGTGATAGCTTGGTATGTTCTTCTTTCCCTCTCACCCGAACTCTATGCTTTGATACGAGCTTGAGGAGCATAACGAATAAAAATGGATCAGAGCTAACAACCCTCCAGGAAG
This sequence comes from Cadophora sp. MPI-SDFR-AT-0126, assembly GCA_020747065.1. Taxonomy (NCBI): domain Eukaryota; kingdom Fungi; phylum Ascomycota; class Leotiomycetes; order Helotiales; family Ploettnerulaceae; genus Cadophora; species Cadophora sp. MPI-SDFR-AT-0126. The sequence goes on from JAGMVK010000005.1 coordinate 2,524,897, forward strand.
AAGCTGTCCTCGAATCCCTCAAAAATATCCTCCTCGTCATGTCAAGCAGCTCGTACCTCGTTCCGCCCAGCAAAGACCCATCACAAGAGAAGCTTTGGGTCGAGACTTGGAAACGCATCGATCGTTTCTTGCCCGATCTTAGGAAGGACTTGGGTCTGGATGCGCCGAAGGAGGTTGTTGAGAAGGAGAAGCCTGCGGAGAAAGAGACAGAGAAAGAAGTCGTACTTGCGGAGAGGCCAAAGACAGAGGTTGCTGCTGGTGCGGAGTAAACTTGTTTCGAATGGGTGATATGTGTGAGAGACAAACGTTAGGATCGTGAGGCGGATTGGTGGAGAAGAAAGACAGCGTTGGCGGAATATAGGATGTACGATATTGTTCACCTGGTCTGGCCTGGTCTGGTTGTACAAACAAAAGCGCAGCTTTCTCATTTATCGGAGCCGCTGGATCGAAACATCACAGGGTGAATGCAAGCAGGGTGGATAATTGGGAAGAGAATAAGAGGAACAGAACGGCGTGAAGGAAAGAACGGAGAGACGGTACGAATTGCTATTTTGTCAGCATATTGCGGCATAGCTAGCGAGAGTGATAATCGGCGAAGATTAGGCAGGACTAAACCAGGTGGATCTTGTATAGAATGAAGGAGTGGTTTGGGATGATTCTGAGCTGTTTGGCCTGAGTGATGTTGTCGTTTGCGCCTTAACTTGAATCTACATTGGATTTGGGCTCGTAGTGAGTTTGTGATTGGCAAGTGCCGTTCCCGCTTTACATGATGTTGTGATCATGGTCGTCAAGTTGCCGACTGGGATAAGATTCGAGACTTGCTGTTTTTGTTGGTTTCATTTGGTTATATCCCGCGACGGACAGGAGGTGCTAGAACGGCTGAAGTCTACTGTCGTGGCTATCATGAAGGTGTTTCTCATGTTGTCAACATAAACGCGCAAGACCGCAAATTGCTCCGAGACTCTTCGGAGGACATGGGAAATGGTGCTACTGGAGGTAGGGACCATGCCTCTGCGCACCGATCCTTTTATTGAGGAGCTTGGTTGATGATTTTGACAAAGATGGCCATGATCTTGCCCAAAGTCGAGCGACGAGGTTCGAAGAATGAGCAGAAAATTCGCTGCATCTTGTGAATTCTGTGGGAGCTCTTCCGCACAAGTGGCTGGCGGCCAGTCTGGCTTGCAGCTTTCCTTTCATGATGTATTATGTGGTAATGACGACTTTCAATCTTACTCCCATTTATCTTGCATTTCTCTAATCTTTACAATGTCTTATTGTTACGACAGAGGTAAGGATGGATGAGTGGAATTGAAAGCTTCCCAGCAGTCAGAATTTCAGTAAAACGGGTGGAATAGTGTAATAATCGTGATGGCTATACACGTTTAGCGGAACCGATTCAAGCTTTCTCTGAAACGACTCACTTGAGATCAACTTTCATACTCTACAGCGCATTCGAACGTTATGTCACAGTTCGCGCAAACCTGAAATGGCTTGGCTTGGTTCGGGTGGTGAATGAACCTCTTTAATTCTCGCTTAATTCACATCAACAATAGAAGGCCTACCTATTGTCATTCGATCCTATTGTGTTCTGATCCTAGCCGCATCATACTTACTTCTATTTCCTCGGTCATACTCCTCATTTCCTTTCCTCTTCGATATCAGATCTCTGCAACAACTTCCTGCAATCAGCCACAGTAACCAAGCAAGCAAAGCCCAATTTTCAGCTAGGAGATGAATCCATCAACCTCCGTCGTCAAAGGAATGTCAACCACTAATACCTCTATTAAGAAGAGACGAGCTCCTTCCGATCTCCATAGCAACCCCTCCACCTTGCAGCCGGCTTCCAAAAAGCCTCGTACAACCACGTCTAAGGCGACGAAAGGAACGAAGCCCAAGAAAGGACCAGCTTGTGCGACTTGCCGCAAGAAGAAGATCAGGGTAAGCTCATTTCTCAAATTGAATTTGACTATTCGTCGCTAAATATGCCGTTAGTGTGCGCATAGACTTGAGTTGGGCTCGGTCACGAAGCACCCATCTGCCCTTCCATTGCCATCGCTCGCCAACGAGCGTACCGAGCCATCATCTTCCGTAAACAACCCATCCTCCCATCCAGTCAAAGACAGCAGTCACAGCACACCATCCGAGGCGCCTGAGCCAACAAAAACTGCCTCTCCGACCACACCAAAGAAGTTCCCAAAGCTCGACAAGGACCGAAATGCCACCCCAGAGTACCGCGAGCGCATCGAGCGAGATCGCCAAAAATACACCATACAGTTCACCGAAGAAGACTGGTACCGAGAGCCAAGGTGGGCAAGCCGCGTCTTCGGAGGATACGACACTGTCGAAGAGCATTTGTTCCACGCAACGGCACCGAGACACGGATCCTCAGCAGGTAAAACGCCCACACCCAGCCTTTCGATGTGCGAAACGAACTCCAGTAAAAGCTGTGATGTTGACATATTGCAGAGCTTCGCTAAGGAGAATCCGCAAGCCTATCTTTCCTCACCATTGAATGGGCCGCTGGCGTCGGTTCTCGATGGTTGCCTCAAGGTCAGAAATCAGTCAAAGGATCGTCCTCTTACGAGTCCTTTGGTCAGTGTCCCTGAATCTCAAGATTCTACCAAAATTCCTCAGCTGATCAGCAGTACTGGCTATCGTACTGCTTCAATCTCGGAATCTGAGAAGGATTGGTTGAAGAAGACTGATGCTTGGAAAGCAGAGGCGCATGCACTCGTCTATGATCAGAAGGCATCTTATGATGATTGGAGTAGGTGACTTTGACGTACTCTAGAGGGATCGATAATATCTCAGGCCTTTTCAGCTTCCTAATGCAGTCGCAAAAATTGGTAACCGATTTTCTCCTCTTCTGGTCTTTATTGTGAAATTCAAGATCTATCCACGAATCTCCGTAAGTAAGACAATTGTGTGATCCAAGTCCTTCCTAGACCCTATCTCACCTTCATAAAAGATCCGGAATGCAAACAGGCGAAGAAAAGGTTGCTGGGGGGCAAATAAACAATCGCTAAAGCTGTCATGCTTAAACATCCGTTTCTGATTTCGGAAGACCACCACTTCATTACGGAGGCAGAGGCGCTACGCTCTCCCTACTCAAATAACTAACTTTCGAACTACCATGCCATAAAAGCTGCTTGTATTACAACTCTTTTTTCAGTCAGCTGACAATCAAAACATCCCCTCATTCAGACCCCAGGTCTCGCTTCACAACCCTACTCCCTACGTCATCCTCTCTCCCAATGAAAGCTCTGCTCGTAACACCACCAAAATCTCTCTTTTGCGTATCATACTAGGACATGCATGGAGGCGGGTTTTGGCGCTGGGGTATTTTTCCATATGCTTGTATTTCGCTTGATCCACTTCTACTTAAATGCCGTACCCCTACTGCAAGGGTTCACAGAAGGGGCTGCGATTACGTCTGAGGCGTCTCTTTGAGGTGGCGGAATTGTAAATCTGCCATGTGAAGTGAGCTGTTAAACTCGCCATGTAGAAGTAATTATCTAAGTAATTTACATATTGAGTCTCTTGCTGCCTCTGCTACTTCTTCTCCGTTTTGATCAACCTCAAAGACTGGATAAATTTACTCAACTCAAGCTTGAAACAAAACACACCATGACATACATCACAACACCACGAACAGGCGATACATCTCTCGCATCCACACAATCACCTGCTTCATCATCCACAAGCAACTCACCACCAACATCCGGCACCTCCCAAACCTCTAAACCTCACAACGACGAGCCCAAATTACCCTACCCTTCTCCAACCGTAGAAGACATTTCCGGCTTCCCCCGCATAAACCCAGGATACATCCCCCCTGAGCCACTAGAACACGATTCTGTGTCCGATACAGCGGCATCTTCATATCCAAACTCGGCTTCAAATAGGAGCCCTAGTCCGAGTCCGAGCAGAAGTGAGGATCCGTTCGCGGCGCAACGAAGCGGGGAGGGAACAGAGGGCAATCCGTTCAGGTTCGAGGCGAGACACAGAAGCGAGGATGAAGAAGAAGATGATGACGAGGGACCAAGACCGGAAAGAGCCTGTGATAAGTCGGACAGGACGTTGAGTGGTGAGGGTGGTGCGTATCTGTCAAGAAGAATCTACAAATGGGGTTTGGCTAATTTTCGTTTGCTTAAGATGCTTTGACGACCTCGCCAAGATCAAGTCGAACACAACGTCCTGAAGGAAGTCCAATGGCTACACGGGAAAATCGAGATAGTAGTGCCGAGAAGAGTCATGAACGCGATGGCAAACGTCATTCTGGGCTGGTCGAGAAGGGATGGGCGAGAATTATTGGGAGGAGTAGTAAAGGGGAGAAAGATTGAGCTGTAATTGGCGGGGCAAAAAATTGCTTGAGATGCCAAAGGGCGCCAAATCATGCAACGGAAAAGTGAGACATGGTAGAGTAAAGGGCGTCATGGAGTTGGGAGAAAATGGTGCAGGATTAGGAGTTGATTTTGATTTGCCTTTTCTTCTTCCTGATAAGCCTGGCATTGAGTCCTCCCCAACTGTACCACCATTTCCCATACCATACATACACAGAGCCATTGTTCGCTCATCATTTCAAGCTCCAATCACAGGCGCAATCATCATTTGCCTATGAAAGCAATAAAGTCCCGCCGTAAAAACGCCATCCTATGCACAGGCTGAATCCAGCCTCCAGATTATGTCCAAACTCCATGATGCTCTCGTGGCCCCTCCGAAGCCTAATCGTCGTCCATACCATCTACATCGATTGCATCGGGATTGGAGGCAACAACCACTGCTGCTTCCCTGATGTTGCCCCCTTGAGGTCCTGTGCTCGCAGCAACGAAGCCAACAGGAGCTCTGGCCTCTCGCTCTAATGCAGCCATTGCATCGGCCCGTTCCTCCTCCGTCTCGCCTTCTGCTTGGGCCTGGCTTCGAGCCAAAGCTTGCGAAGCGATGAAATTGACGTCAGTATTGTACTGTGCTTGTACACTTCTCTTGATACGCAGCATTTCCTTGAAAGTATCTTCATTTCCGTGTTGAACCTCGAAAGATTCCCATTTCTGCCAGAAGTCGGGACTGGTGCGAGGGTCGCAGAATTGCGATGCATGACCGTAGATGGCTCTTGCACGATCAATTTCGCCGAGTCGTTTCTCCATATCTGCAAACTTCAGACACATATCGCGAGCATCCTTGTCTGGCAGTGCCGCGATGGCACGTTCATAGATTGGTCTTGTTGATGGAAGTCCGAAGTTTGAAGCGGATTTTGTGATGTAGAAGTTGAACATGTCCGCGCGGTCTTCGTCTGAGACGGCTCTTGTTGCGCGTTCGTATATCCGCATAGCATGTCTCGCAAGACCTCTTTCCTCTTCCAAGTTCCCGTACATCAAGTACAGTACTTTGGCGAATTTAGGTGGGCAGCCTTCCACGGCTTGCTCGAACAGGTCTCTTAGTCGCTCGATACCGATCTTCCTGTCCACCGCTTTGGTCAAGTACAGATTCCACAGTTCGAAGGCGACTGGGTAGCTGAACAAGTCCAGTCCTCTCTCGTAGATCTTGAAAGAGTCCTCAAAGTATTTGTTCTCTTCCATGAGGTTGGCGTAGTTGACCACGGTCTGTGGTGTCGCGATTCGGAGCTCGAATATCCTCTCATAGACTTTCTTCGTCTCTTCCAGAGTGCTAACACTCTCAACAAGATCAACGTAGAAACTCCACAGCTTCCAACTCTTGTGGACTCTCTGTTGAGGCGAAAGAGTTTCATCAAAGTAGTCAACAGTCGAACGTTTGGGTGCTTGAACTGCCTTTGCCATGATCTTTACGGCTTCGTCAAAGTTGTCATTTCTCAACTCCATCTCAGCCCATTCAATCCACATGTCAGCGAGCTCTGCCACCGACTTAAAAGGAACCTTCACAGCCTTCTCCATGATGACCCTTGCATTGCGAATGTCCCCGCCCTTTTCATAGCATTTGGCATAATTGGCCCATAGTTCGTGGAATCGGCCCACTGCTTTCTTGGGTTGCACAGCAGCAATCGCATCCGTGTATGCTTGCACCACTTCGACCTTGTTGTCACCCCACAATCCTATTCGGACGTTCCATTCTGAAACATTATTGGGGTTTTGCCGGAGTAGCACATCGTTAATCAAGAATGGTCGCCGGTCCATCAGCTGCTCAAATCGCATCATGCGGATATCCAGGTCAAAGTCCAAATTCTCATCCACGATTCCCTTGTCAGACCGAGCTGCAGCATCGTCCATCAGCTGGCCAGTAATAGCCTCTTCAAACTCGACGTATGCGTCAAAGACAAGGGTGAAATCGCGGACAGTCATGACTGTAGTGATTCCCTCTTCAAAAATATCACGGGCCTTTTCAAAGCTTCCTCGTTTGATCCAGTATGTTGCCAAAGCCGACCATAACTGTCCTCTCTGATCTGCAAACCGATCGATTCCACTACGTATGATCTTGTCCACGTCGATACCCACCTCATCCCCAGTTTCAACAGTTTTCGCGTGACCAACTATCAGATCGACCATTTCAATCCACAACTGATAGTGCCCCTTGCTGTTCTTGCTTCGAAATTTCGGGTTGTTCAGGATGTCCATATACTTCTTCACAGCCTCCGTGTAGTGCCCCATCTCAACAAGCAGCTCGATGAAATCCTCCACATCTTCCGGATGGATTTGCATGTACCTTCGCCATATCTTGACTGCGGTCTGGCCCGAAGCCGAGTTTGCGAAAGGTCGGTACAGCGCCCAGATGCGATTGTGCTGGGTTATAGGAAGAGCTCGTAGCGCACGATCGAAGGTTCGACGGGTAAGAGTAACAATCGGCTGGAGCAATAGGAATGATAGATACATCTCCCATATTCGCGGCATTTTGTTGAGAAGGATGAGCGCTCGCTCGTACAGGGCATTAACTTTCGCGTACTCGGATCGGTAGATGGCGGGATTTAGCTTCCCCAGGTGTTTCATTCGGAGGGTTAAATACTATTGAATGTTAGCCATAGCTTCAATTCGACTGAATACCATATGCATACCATCTTCCACAACTTGAAGGATCGTGGGAGTTGTCGGCAAGCTCGCTCCAGAACAAAAGCCTGTTCGAGTAGGGTGCCATGTTGAAACTTGAATTCGATGTATGCCAGCCACGGTTTGGTGCTTCCAGGGTCTCGGAGGATGTCTTGCTCGTAGATTGTATCTTCTTCAGACTGTCAAATTGTCAGCGACTCCGTTCGTTCCGCAGTGTTCGCCAAACTTACAATAAGATATAAGTCTGCTTTGGCTCGTGACAGCTTCGATTTCGAGACGCTGGGAGCAGCCATGATTGGCAGAAGCTCACCAGGCATTCTCTGCCTGCTGTGAGATGCTGCGACAACCTGCGGATAAAATAGAAGAAAAGAAGGACGAGTGAAGAGAGGTAGCACTGTCGCGCTCCAAGTCGCGAACGAGTCTCAAGAGAAATCAAAGTTACGGTTAGCGTGTGTTGGCCTGGCAGCCTCATCCCGCCGCAAGGCCGAAATCTATGGATGAGTGCAAGTGCAGCGGTGGTGCCAAGGTGGGTCTATCGATGGAGCTTCAAGCAACAGCTTATCGGCAGCTGCTATCACAATTCATCTCTCAGCCTTCTCCTCCTTCTCTCTTCGCTTGCTTAGTGACTCGAATTACTTGAAAAATCTCAATTTGACTTGAGTCGACAGATCTATCAACATGTCTGGAGCAGCCGTAAGAATGGCAGCTTCTCTGATTCAGCATCCCAGCTAACAAACTCCGCAGAATCGAGAGGTTGTTTTCCCAACCCGTCAATCTTTGGGAGTAATGAAAGCGAAACTCAAGGGAGCTCAGACTGGCCATGATTTGCTGAAGAGGAAGAGTGAAGCTTTGACAAAGTACGTTCAAGATCAATTGCTACTCAGCCATAGCTAACCAAGACTTACAGGCGTTTCCGAGGTATTTGCTAGACTTTGCATCGAAGAAGCCAGTATCTAACCTTGGACAGAAATCACAAGACGAATTGATGAAGCCAAACGCAAGATGGGAAGGGTTATGCAGATTGCAGCATTCTCGTTGGCAGAAGTTACCTATGCAGTAGGGGGAGACATTGGTTACCAGGTCCAGGAATCTGCGAAGTCAGCACGATTCAGAGTACGAACGAAGCAGGAGAACGTCTCTGGTGTATTCTTGCCAGCATTCGAAAGCTATACGACAGAGGGCAACAATGACTTCGGTTTGACAGGTCTTGGAAAGGGTGGACAGCAGGTACAGCGGTGCAGGGAGACATATGCTAGAGCTGTGGAGACACTAGTAGAACTTGCAAGTCTGCAGGTATGTTGGAGTCATAGCATATGTGAGAGTTGAAGACTGACTAGGTAGACCGCATTCGTGATTTTGGACGAAGTCATCAAAGTCGTCAATCGAAGAGGTGAGTTCGACGTTCTGTGATGTTCTGAGCCAATGTTAACTTCTATAGTCAATGCTATGTAAGGTTTCCTGGCAAAATAGCCTAGACACAAACTGATAAAAAAAAACAGCGAGCATGTTATCATTCCAAGAACCGAAAATACCATCAAATGTAACTCCCGCCGATGCCCCACGATTGTACCCCGCTAACAGCATCAGACATCAACTCCGAGCTTGACGAACTTGACAGAGAGGAATTTTTCCGATTGAAGAAGGTCCAAGGCAAGAAGCAGAGAGATACAGCAGCTCAAGATGAGGAAATGAGAATCAGACGAGAGGCGAAAGAGGCAGCTGCTGCGGGCAAAAACAAGGGCAGCGACAAAGAGAATGAGGGCAGTGGAGACATATTGGGAGAGTCCGAGGATAACGACGTTATCTTCTGATCGAGGAATCTGTATTTCTGTTTCCCAGTATGTAATTTCACGGTGATTTTGTAGCATTAGCGCATGGAAAGATTATAGGCAGAGCATTTATTGTTAGGGTTTTCCGCCAACGCCAGAGGAGAAACCAGAAATATGATACACATCCGAGATCTATTGTCTTTGATATGTGACCTTCATCACCTGTCCGTCACCCAAAGCCATACCAGCAGTATTCTCTTTCGCACTAATAGCGCCTGCCTCGCCGTCGTACTCCACGAAAGCAATGCCTCTACGGCCTGGCACCAATCTAACTTCCCTAAAGCCCTCAAAGCGACCAAAGATAGAAGTCAAAGCATCGATGTCGTAGTCTTCCGGTAGGTTCTGCAAGAAGAGGATCTTGTTGGGAGGCAAGTACTCGTCGGGAATGACAGCTGCGGCACCGGCATTTGTAGACTTGAGACCAGCACCACGAGTAGCTTTGATAGGTCTTGCGCCAGCATCTGGAGCCAGTCCTGCGGGAGCGGTATGCTTGAGTCTCTTCTGCTCCTCTGCTTGCTCGGCGGCCTTCTTCTTGTCTATCCAAACATTAGCCATTATCCGAAAACTACCTCCTCCAATTGTAGGGACCACATACCCTTCTCCGCAAGTCTTCTTCTCTTATGGCTCTCCAGCTCCTCATCACCAGCAGTCCGCTTCACAAAAGCGTCACTCCTCGTTTTCGCAAACGCCAACTGCATCGGCTTTCCAAAAAGATCGAAACCTTGTACATCCTCAATACACTTCTGCGCGCTCTCTACATTATCGAAAACGACGAATGCCTGCCCTTTGGCTTTCAAGTTCGTCTTCGCGACTACATCGATGATTTCGCCGTATTCGGAGAACAGCTCCTTGAGGGCCTCGATGAGCTCGCCGGGCTTGATACGCTCTTCGAGGTTGCGGACGTATACGCTGTGGTTTGTTAGTGCCTAGTTTACGGAAACGGAGGGTACGTGTCGGAGTGCAATGACACGTACGTTGCGTTTGGTGGTGGGCCACCGACTGGGAGTTGGGTTGCCATTTTTGTGGTGTTGTAGAGTTGACGAGGCGGAGGTTCGATTTGCAGCTTCAGCCTTGGGATTTGAAGCTTGACCGGCAAATCCTCGGCTATGGTGCGGATATCTACTAATGGCACTTCACTTCGTCCCGAGACCACTTACACACAGAGCTCGGAAAGAACATGATACTATTTATGGACTAAGTATCAGGGTGAGGATTCTGCGTTTTTAGAGGATATTCTTCAGTCTATATGACGATGCCTCATCGACAATGAACTGAGGGCTCAAGACCAAGTGGACGAGCCACAATTTCTTCCATCAATTGTACAGATAGATGCCAGTCTGTATCCAACGGCAAGGTAGCACCTATCTATAATCTACGTTCTCTTGCATGCGTTATTTATTTCCTTTTGAGTGTTTCCTGATTCTCTTTCAAAGCAATTGAAATGCTGCTGAATAGAGCTTGCGAAACCCAGCTCTGACTCCTCTGTCCTCTCTGCATGGTCGTATATCTTCGTCCTTCAATTATATGGCTCTTTAATCTTTGAGAAGCCTTCAGTGTATACCTTCCCATCGCTCTTATCAGTGATACTACGATTATTTTTTCGGTTTGCTTGATTACTCAATTTACCTTGACCTCGAATTTGGTGAAGAAACGGCCCCAGAGAGCAAATTATGCTTTGCAGTTGGCATATGCGGTGTAGACAAGCCCTCGGGGCGTAATGAAAGTAGTTTCCTAACATATCATGACGAAATATGTCTCACTCCGGCCCGAATCACACATCTCGAGGTTGAATATCCCATCTCATCAAGAGTTTCTCCTTCATCCAAGATCTTCCTCACACGGTCTATTCCAACGTCTCATTCCTCGTTTAGCATCTCCCTAATGCTCTCCATCAAAAGTCCATCCCAAATCCCATAGCCCACCTCATTCAAGTGCACATGATCGTCCAAATGCACATCCATCTCCAATCTCGGCGGCTCCAACAAACTCACCCTTGTCCCCAATTTCTCTACCATGTATCTCAACTTCCCATTCGACTCTCCAACACACTCATCCGCTACATCCTTCCTCTCGAAGATCCCACAAACAAGCACTTTGCTCCTTGGTGCAACCTCACACAACGCCCTAACAAGCATCCCATATGCCTCCACATCAGCATCTTTCAATGCCTCCTTCCCCAGATCATTCGTGCCCATCATTAAGACCCACACCTTTGTCTCAGAGTCGAGATATGGCAGCATGGAGAGAAGTCGATAGACCACATTGCAGATTTTATCACCGCCGCAGCCAGCATTGAAGGAGGAGGGAAGGTGGGCGACTTGTGTTGACGAGCCGGTGGTGAGAAAGCGCTCGATCATGGAGTCGCCGAGGAGGACTACGGAGAGGGGTTCAGCTTCCTTGAGGGAAGGTAGGTGTATTTCATGGCATGTTTGGTGAGACCTATCTTTAAGTTTGGCGAGGGTGGTAAGTTGTTGGAGGAGATCGGGTGGAATGTTTGGTTTCTCTCGTGTGTTGTCAAGAGACGACATGATCCGTTGCTGATAGTTTACATAGGCAAAGTCGTGACAGTAGACTTGCTTCTGGCGTAGAATTTCCTTCTGATGTTAGGTGCAAGTTAAAGTATCTTTCAACGTTAAGAGGAAACATGTGTTCCGGTCAAGTGACTCACACGGTCAAGCATTTGGCAGGGTTCTATTCTGCACGACGAGCAGAATTCGCTTTTCCAGTGAGACTGAGTCTGGTATACGGTTCGATTATTGAGCCAATCTTATAAGCTGCGGATGCTATACATAGTTATTCGTGCATGTAATGGACATGTATGACTAAGTACTTTCAATTTCTTGGGGTACGGGAGCGGGGGCGGTTCAAGCGAGAATGCTTGTTTTCGATATTGTTTACTTTCATAGCGAATGAACTGATATCACTACTCTAAGTGATAGTAACTAGCTTGTACGTAGACATACATACGAAGTCTTTGAGACTGTGTGTTACTATGGTACACCAAATGTCAAGGGTCAAATTCGCAAAATACTGACAGCGGCCCTTCCCGCCCTGAATTGTTTGGCTACTCGCCCTGCCACTGTGGCTTGATAACAAGACTTTGCGACCGCTTGGGGGCTTCCACCTCAATCTCTCGAGAGACGGTGTCCTGCTGTTTTGACGTCCCAACCCCCCTTTCCTGCGAAATAGTCTTGGAAATACCATTGGGCAAAGACAGACTCCTCATCTCAGCCATCCGCCAATTCATCTCATCATCAAGCGCCTCACGAGCCCTCCGACACCGCTCTGCCACAACATCAGGTGCTGTACGAGCATATCTTTTCAACGCCTCGACCACAGTCCGAAAGCCTTGGTCGTCGGTGCTACCAAATCGGCACATTTCCCTATGATCTGCAGCTATGCCACAGCGTTCAGTGTTGTCAATCATCGGTGCTGCACTAGGCTCGTCCACGATGTAATCACGCTTATATTTCAGATCAGTCTTATGCTGTTCCCAGAAAAAGAACACGCAGAAACGTGACATGAGAGGAACGAAGGCAGCCGTGGCTTCCTGGAGCGCCTCGGATTCTGACTCGAGAGTCCGGAGCAGGGTCGTGGATAGTGATACTGCTGCACTGGGGAGTACGAGGGAGGCAAGGTTCGTCATGGTGTGTAAAATGCGGGCTTTGGATGATCCGTGGTGGGGAGTGCCGAGGAAGAGTATTGCGTAGGTACAGGTGTAGACTGATTGTAAATGGGCGACCTGAGCTGAGGCTCGGCTTGCTGAGTATACCAGGGCCTTGTAAGATCAGAGAGTGAACAAGCATCGTGAGTACGTTTGTAGATACCTTTTTCACAACAATTCCGCCTAAAGAATGGCACACAAATATTATAGGTCTTTGGGAAGCATCATCGAGCTATGCCATGGATTATTAGATCCGATACGAGATCTTGTTTATCGGAGATCTTCACTTCTCTATCAGCGGTCAATTGAGCAACAAGCGTTTGCGCGTGTTGCAGCAGTCTCTCTGACCCCGCAATTTTCGAACCAAGAGATGATATATTCGCATTGTATCCATAAGTTAAGACGCGTGCCTGGGGTAGGTATCTTGGAAGAAAGTCCGGATGGCTTAGCCAGCAGACAGGGGAAGGCCCAGACTGTGTGGTCCATGTTCGAAGTCTGTCGCCGTTGAGACCATGAACAGCAACAATGCTGTCAATATTAGAGAGTTCGTCTTGACCACTGCTTAAAAAAATACTGGTATTGGATTGACTTACTCTACTTCAGGTACAGAGTTCGCGGGTCTGTACAATTCGCGAACTCCGAAAAGCTGAGGGGCTGCCGAGGAAGGCATTCCAAGGGGACTTGTGTTCACATACAGCAATGTAGACCCTACTAAGTTTCGAATCTACGTCTTGTATATGTGAGAAAGGGGAAGAGCTTTGAGGACGACCTATTGAGTGCTGGATGTGAAATGTCTGATGAGGAGACTTTCATAGCCTTGGCTGGCGTTGCTTGAGACGCGATGATGTGGGCTGCCGTGCTCCGCCAATTGGAAGGGTCTCGGCGATTGAGGGCAATTCATGGCTAATAGGATTCCATTGATCTGGGCTAAACTCATTTAGGTATCATTACTTGTATATGTGAGTGTGTTTGATTCGGATTTTCATGCAATCATATCTAACTAGAAATACGACTCCCAGGCCCCAACTTTCCCTCCAGTTCGGACTTTGCAGCATATAATTCCGAGAAAATGGAGTTCTCGCGTGTACTTCTTTCCTCCAATCTTGCTTCTAAACCAGGCAGTTGACTTTTGAGGACGACGATTTCTGCCTCCCGCCCCGTCTGCTGATATATGTTAACCAAGGTCTCCGCAATCCCGAATGTGAGTGGATCACGTAAAGAAATGACCTTCTGCTTTCTTATAGCCTCGAGCAACTGCTTACAATCGTCTTCAGTCTCTTTCAACTGCCCCATTTTGACACGAACATGAATATACCCACACATGATGTTGACCCGATCAGGATGGTTGACTAGCTTATCGCCTTCGGTGAGCATCTTCAGGAGATTGGCAGCGTCAGTCCAACGCTTAGAAATCGCATATGCTCGGGCGAGGTTAGATTGTGTGAAGGACATTCCAACATGGTCTTCGCCAAGCGTACGCCTGACAATTGGAACGATGTCTTCCAGCATTGTTACCGCTTGTTCACAGCGGCCAAGATCGCATAAGACCTTAGAATACTCGATGACTGACCAGAGAGTATATGCATGCTCCTCACCAAGAGTCCTTTTGCGTGCTTCAAGAACATTACCAATCATCTTTTCCGCCAGGCTGATGCGGCCAAAAGCGTGATAGCTGGTACCAAGCTCTGTCCTCGCCATAAGCGTGTCAGGGTGGTCAAGTCCAAAAAAGTGCTTTCTCTTTTTAACCACAGAAACAAGATAAGCGTAACTTTTCTTGTACTCTCTGAGATGGTGATATGTTCGGCCCAAATTGAACATAGCATTCAATGTTATTGGGTCATCAGGGCCCAAATGTTTTGTGAGACCTTTCACGGCACGCTCTCCCACCCGCTTCGAGAGATCGAGTTTCCCGGCGAGCCATAGGCTTTGAGTCAAATCAGACAAATTGATACAGTATGAAACGTGGTCAGGATACCATGGCGGCCAGATGACCCAATCCGACACCGAACTACGGAATAACCAGTGGGACCAGAGAAGGTCAAGTTGAATGCCAACACATGATTCAACTTCGAACAAATTCCAATGTATGTCAGCCAATGTTTTCTGGGCTCTCAGTGTCTCCATGTGCCTTTTCCCAAGTTTTTTGGCTCTCCACTCAATGACTTTTCGTAGCAAGCTCCGTGCCTGTTTCCATAAGCCATTTTCGGCATACACAGACGCAAATCTCTCGAGCTCATCTGCTTGCTGGGCTGTTTCTGGAAATGTTTTGAAAATTTGCGGAAGACTTCGCACGACTGCATCGATGTGAGAAATCAGCTGCCTTCTGAACTCACGGCCAGAAGCCTCGAGGTTTGACGAGATGCATTGAGCGATCATGGATGTGGTACAGGTCAGCCACCGAGCACGCTCGTTGTCAGCGAGTCTTCTTCTCGCCCACGTATGCACCACTGGGTGTAATGAGCACGATTTTTGTTCGGGATCGTAATCGATGATTGAATAATCACACAAGACTCGAAAGGCCTTCCTCATCCGAGCATGGGCTTCCTCGTTCAACATAGATAGATTCTGAAGAATGTCGGGATGACCACTCAAGGACGTCTCGGCTCCATTGGCTGAAGTCCAAAAGGCTTGGAAGATGCTCTCTGGAATTGACTCAAAGTGCATGAATGCAAAAATATGCATTATATCAACGGCGTCTCGGCAGTCGACTGAAGGACGTGCTTCTATTTTCCTGAATGGTATCTCCCAAGTTGTGATGATATTGGCATCATCCGCGTCACTGATGGCGGACTGACTCATCATATCTCTACGCCATCCAAGATAATAGTGAAGGTATTTGTCCAAAGTGTAGATATGTCTCCGGATTGTCGCCCCTGCATGGGTGAGTGCCAGCGCCAAATAACCAAGTTCTGCCGCAATGCCTCGAGCAAGCTCTTTCGATTGATCATTCGAAGTTTCTGCTGAGAACATATGAGCAGATCTTAGGAGCAGTGCAGTTGCTTCCTCGGGGTCCATTCCTCGAAAACAGAAACTACCAATTGTTGCTTCTAACTCAGCCACTTCTCGATTTCTTGTTGTTACCAGAATGTGGCCGTTATTGCCAGACGGGAAATATTTCCTAATATCCATATCCCGATCATCGGCATTGTCGATGACCAATATCCATGGCTTTGACTGAGACGAGAGCCAGTGAATGCCAGCCGCAAAGCTAGCACCTTTGCCTGCTTGCAATGCAAGGGATGCGAACCCTGATTCAGCGTTTTCCTCACTACTGGCGTCAATCCAAAATACTCCCCAGTACCTTGGGCATGACGTTAGTTGAAGTGGGTAGAATTAAGCATGGATGCCAGACGGTCGTACCTTGACTTGTTGTCTTCAATATACTTTAAACAAAATTGGGTTTTTCCAGAACCTCCGAGACCGAAAACCACAAAGATCTTCTGCCGATGGCTCATTGACTGTTTTAATGGCGCACTGAAGGCTTCTTTCATGTCTGCAGCGTACAGCTTCCGGCCTGTGAAGTAATTGCTCGAGCTGCGCAGAACCGCATAAATCTCATTTATATCTTCTGGATCTGTTGTGACTGTTGTGATACCCATCTCCATGAGTCCTGTGGCGGGAGGTATGCTTTGATGCTGAGCATGTGAACCACTGAGAGTTTCCACCACGAAAGGCTCTTGGTCCTGCCTCCACCTTGATGATATGACCTCTGGGGCGCTTTTGATGTAACGTCGAAGCGTGGCAAAGACAACTGGGTACCCGCGATCCTGAGAACTTCCGAATTTTACCATGTCCGAATGATTTGCTGGAAGACCGCAACGATCAACATTGTGCCATGCGGGGGCAGCTGAATTCTCGTCAACAATACGACCTTTGAAGCTTCGAACTGTTGTATCCCGCTGTGCCCAAAAGTAAGATATCATGAAGTGCTTCATCAAAGGAGAGAATAGGTCCGTGATATTCGCCAACACTTCCGAAGACTTGAGTAAGCTGAGCGAGAACTGACTTGGACCGCGCAGCCTGTGTTTCGATAAGCCCAGAATGGCATCTTTACTCATCCCATTGTGTGGTGTTCCTAGGAAAAGGATGGCATGTGTCGATGTATAGATGGACCTTCGGTGCTTAACATGATCCCCCTGACTCGCGCTGGAGAATACAAGTGCTCGTTTTAGCAGAATGCCTCCAAATCCATGGCAGACAAATACTATAGGCCGCTCGGAGGTATTCGATAGCTCACGGAATGCGCAGAGTTCTGCAATGAAGCTGGTCGCTTGCGGTAGAATCCCGTCCGCGGAGCCACCTGGCTCGAGCAAACTCGCAGTGTCATAACCGTATGCTATCACCCTGACCTTCAATTCATTATGTGGAAAGAGATCTCGCAACCATAAAAGCTTAGTCTGCGGATCGGTCCATGTGTCAAGCTGGCCTTCGTAGAGTCCGTGGATTGCAACAAGACTATTTGTACGCATTACATTAAAACATGATACATGACAGGCTGCGTGGCAAACACTTGAAGAGGGGAATGGATGCCTACTCTACAGTCTGAACTGTCACAGAGTGATCCGGTGGATCATCATTACTCAGGACAGTAATACTCATCTCATCGGATCTGACATCCGCCTCAGCTCATGATCTTTGATGGGACGAGGAACAGATCGAGTAAATGTGATAGATAATTCAGTGCAAATCATTGATGAGAAATCGATACCGTGGTAAAGTGAAAGAGGAGAAGGAGGAGACCTGCTGCCCCCCGCCCTGCTGTAAGTTCCACGCGGGGGATGGGCACTGACCGGTCGCGGGACGCGGCGGACCTAGGCAGATTCAAATCTGTACTTATACCATATCTGCAGTGACTACGGCCAGGCCAGTGCAGTTAACCTTTTTACAAACATGACAGGGCCTGTTCCGATTAGCCGTGTCAGGCAGCGCCCCTGTGTCGTGCATGCGCTTTGCTTGCCGCCCACATGAAAAATCCCCTGCACAACTCAAACCAACGCCAAGGAGTGATGGGTGGATTCTCCCCCAAAAAGCCGCACCCGCACCACAGCGATCACTTGCCGGTCATTTTCAAAATGCTTTCTCTAGTAGCAGGAGTCATTTCTCTCCCCCCTGATCTATACTCGTAACAAAGACCACAAACGCTACTGGCTATTGTTATTGTTCCACTATCGGTTCTGCTGTCTCACTCTACGTACCCGAGGTGATGATGGAGATCCCTTATTCCAGGTTGCTGCTGCTGCTCTGCCTGTTCCTTCCAATTGTCTATCATGTACATAACAGACGGAAAGAACGCCAGGTATGTCAGGCGCATCTAAACATAATCCCTACTTTCCGTTGACACAATCAACTCAGGCAGACAAGATTCTTGCTCTCCAACACGGATGTCTTCCTCCACCACGATTACAAAATCAGAGACCTTTTGGGGTCGATCGCCTGGAGCAGATCTTCAGGGCAAACACGGAATCCCGGCTCATGGAGTTGTTTCTTTTCCATTTCAGACAAACAGGCAACACTCTAGAACAAGTTTTCCTAGGATCACCAGCATTTGGAACTGTTGACCCTGCCAACATGGAAGCAATACTATCTAGCCATTTCAAAGGTCAGTTGCTACTCTATGTGGAAGAAATTCGACTATGCTTTCTCACATTTGAATATAGACTTCGCAATGGGTCCTCGTAGAGAGATAACGTACCCCATGTTTGGTGACGGCATTTTCAATCAAGACGGTGACGCCTGGAAGCAATCACGAGAGCTTCTGAGACCACAATTCCACGTTAAGGAATACTCAGACTTGAATATGTTTAGAGATGCTACCGACAATCTGCTAAATGCAATACCACGAGAAGGTGGCGTGATCGATCTTCAACCTCTATTCTTTAGATTGACTCTGGACGTAACGACTGAATTTTTGTTTGGCGAGTCAATCGAGAGTTTAAAAGTGCCCGAGTCAACAGGCGAAGACACCTTTGCAGAGGCTTTCAATATCGCGCAGGAATATGTGGCGAAGCGTTTCCGTCTGCTTGACCTCTACTGGCTCATCGATGGGAAGAAATTCCGAGATGCGTGCAAGAAAGTCCATTACTTCGCGGACAAGATCATCGATCGCAATCTCGCAGAAGATTCGATCGAGGGCCAAGGGAAATATGTCTTCTTGCGAGCAATGAGTGAGAAAACACCAGATCGGACGGTGCTTAGAAGTCAGATCATCAACATTTTGACTGCGGGACGAGACACAACTGCTTGTCTACTTTCATGGGCCTTGTAAAAGCTTCTCATTGCGTAGACGACTGGAGTTCATTGACTGATTTTTTCTCCTAGCTTTCTCCTCGTCAGACATCCACACGTGTTAGAGAAATTAAGGGCAGAGATAGCGACGCAAGGCAACACTGAATGGACTCGAAGCGGCCTGCGAAACATGAAATACCTTCAGAATATTCTCAAGGAAAGTAAGTGACATAATTATCAACCTATAAAGAGATTTCTGCTGTTCCTGACACACATCAGCGCTCCGTTTATATCCTTCGGTGCCAGTCAACACTCGTACAACCTTGCGAACAACTATCCTCCCAACCGGTGGCGGTCCTGACCGAAAATCTCCAGTCCTCGTCCCAAAAGGTACTGCAGTAGCCTACAGCGTGTACACCATGCATCGTCGACCTGACCTCTACGGTATGGACGCCGAGTTGTTTCGTCCGGAACGGTGGGACGAAGACATGCCTCTAAACCACGACGAGACGAATGCAAAATGGGGGTACCTGCCCTTCAACGGCGGACCGAGAATCTGTCTTGGCAGTAAGTGTTTCTTTTTGAACGATTAAGAGCTGAGCACCTCGTGACTAACATGTAACAGTGGATTTTGCACTTGTCGAAGCAGCATATACGATTGTTCGGATCGTTCAGAGATTTCCTACAATCAAGCTCCCGAAAGGAGAAAAAGTTGAGCTAACAGGCGTAGAGAAGCAGAGGATAACCTTGGTGATGTCCATCACTGAAGGATGTAACATTGAGCTGGGGTAAAGTTATACATATACATATAGCATCATGCTTAAAATCTCATTTGTATAGCAATCCAGGTTCATGATGAACAGGACATGGACTTCAAGGACGCATCAATTTTGACGAACCTGCTGTTCTATTTGAAATGCTACATGATGTTCCATTGATGTGATCAAGCGAACTCGGTTCAAAACAGTGCTGAAATTTTTTCCCACCCGGCCCATTCACTTCCACGCTCCCAGTCCAAGTCGTTCTTCCATCATCCCTCATCATCCCTCTATCATCTATTCAGACTCACACTCATCCCGCAATAGTAACAGTCGGCAATCCAACGGTCTGCGAGATCGTAGTCGTGACTCCAAACGGAGCTGCGAGAGTACAGAGACGGATCTGGCACAAATTCTTATCAGTATATATGAACTCAAAAGAATCGTTCATCATACATCGAAAGAGTTCTAGTGATACAATAGTGTCCTGGGTGGAGAGAAGAGTTCAAGCAAGCAAGAAAGAAAGAAAGAAAGAGAGAAAGAAAGAAAGAAACTTACAACTCCTCCACTAACCAAGCAGCAATATCCTGTCGTTGGAGCGGCACAGGTGAAGTCTGCGGTTGTGCCTGTTATGGGGCCACCTGTGAGGAGTAAGTTGTTAGTATACCGGATCATAGTCTTACAGCGTGCCCAGAAAGCAAAGATGTATAGGAGCCTTGGAAGGTAAAGGATCAAGGATATAGGAGGAAGACGTACATCCAGCACCAGCCGAAACGCAACACTGAGCTGTAAGTTGCCTCGAGCACGAACAGTGCCCTTCTTGTCCGACAACAAGCGTTGAAAACACAAGGGCAAGAGTCGCCATAGTGGTTGAGCTATGCATTTTGGCGTTGAGGATCACTTCGATGAGTCGTCGGGTAGGTTACAAGAAGTAGATTTCGAGATAAAAGTGAGTGATGGAAGACTTTTGTGGGGGTAAATGAGATGAAATGAAGCTTGAAGGGGGTCCTATCCTCGATCTTGGGGAGGAGAAAAAGGACATACTTATACTCCTTCTCTAGTACTGCTTTTTTTCAATCCTACCTCCAAAGTGACATAACACCACAAATCTCCAGGACCGTCCCATTGCAACCATATGACAAGGATTCCACCTCTCCCTAAGAAAGCAAAACGGGCAGGTACAGAAACGTCTCAAATCTGGTACTTACGAGCGCGAATCCCGTACTGGCCATACTTACATACATACCTTCCCCATCAGACTTTCCTCTAAAGAGACTTTTCATGGCACAGCAACTTTCTCTTTCCCTCTTTCCTATAAAGGTAAAGAAAGACGCTCAATACACGAGGTCATGGTATTCAGTGGACAAACTCGCGACTTACGAACCGCACGCATTCTCTGACGTTCGGTTCAGATATCCCAGTAGAAGAGGTGACTCAGATGAATTGGAAGAATTGATCGCTGAAGATCATGATTGTGTAACAGCTTCTTCACGGAAGGGTAGGGTACTGTACAATGGTATGCTACGCTGACCTCACCAGACCAGACCTTCCTTTCCTCACTCAACAAACCAAGCGGCGAAGTCTCGGCTCTCGGCTCACACCCTTTTCGGTCTTGCTACCTCTGGATGTAAGATCTTATGTTAACGTGCAGTAAGTAGTACGCTACTGAGATGCGAGATTCTTTATTTTTTGGTAAGGAAAAGTTGGTTGGTATTCTTGTTGTGGACGTCTGTTTCGAAAAGAAAGGAAGGAAAAGGTAAAGGGAAAAAGGAAAAGGCAATTGCTATAGATCTTTGATTGGGTGATTGATTGATTGATTGATTAATATGGCCGGATTCTTTAAGCACACACTCTTTATGGTCATCTTAGATAGTATACTGGTAGTACTGGACTTTGAAGATGTCAACGTGTACAGATGGGAAGATAAGGCGTGAAATCGTTCCACATATATACCACCATTTCGAGGCCGAATATCCGAATTTCCGTCCAGGGACCAAGGAATTTCCTTTCCCAATCCAATCTAGTCCGAATCCAATCCAATCCAGGCCATTCCGATCCAAACCACCCAAACCCTCCACAAAACCCAAAACGCCAACGCTAAATACCAGAATTTTATCCTCACACATCACCCATTAAATCCTCACGTCACAAACTCCTCTCCTCCTCGTTCCCCGAAATCCGCTCCTCCTCCCAACTAAACCTATTCTCCGCCGGCTGCGGCACATGCACCAGATCTTCACCGTCCAACCTCCTCCTACTCCCCCACGGATCCAGCATCGACATATTCCGACTCAGCATCGAACTCCCATTCTCATCTCTAAGCTGTGTCCTCGCTTCAGTGCTATTACTGTTAAGTGAGGATACAGGATCCGTATTCGCTCCCGCCGAACCACCAGTACCGGAACCGGAGCCCGCTGCTGAGTTCGAGCCGGAGTTGGAGCTCAAAGCGACGGGAGAAACAATATTTGTGCCGCCACTGCTACCACCGTACAAATCTTCGGATTCATGTTCGGTGAATTGACTTCCCAGTGAACTGTCCGTCCCAACACCAACATCAGGTTCCGTAGCCAGTGTCTCTTCCGCTCTCACCGTCCGCCCATCAGGTCCTATAACCTTCGGTACTACCCGCGGAAGCTGGACATTATCGGGTAAGCGACCAGCGTAGACGACGTTTGCTGGATTAAGGTTGAAGCGCCGGTACGTGGGCGGGGGACCGGCGGGTGTGGTGGGCGCGGACACGAAGCCGGGACTTACAGGGGAAGTTTGTCCGCTGATGGTTAGGGAGCCGTGGGAGTGAGATTCATTCATGGGGCTTACGAGGGGGCTATCGATGGCAGGAGAGTCGGGGGTGCGGTAGTGGGCCACTTGGGAGATGTCTGCATCGCTTTTTTCGACAGGGTATGTTTCTCTTGGCGAGGAGGAGAGAGCGAATGCAGCTGCTTGCTGGCGCTCTAGTTTCCTTCTTGCGCGCTCGTAGGCGGAGATGTTGGCAGAATCTTGGGTTGAGGAGCCGTGCTCGGTTGTCCCGTCTAATGAACTGGTTCCTGTGAATTCGGAATCGAGTTCAGCTGGTCCTAAGGGTGCGGGAAGTTCGAAGCGTTCGTGGGTTGCGTCTGCACCAACTTCGGTAGGGTAAGAAGAAGAGCCACTGGCTTCGTGGATTCCGGTGGGAGGAGCTCGGTTGCGATGTAGCAGGCGAGAGAGAAGTGTACGTTGAGGTCGGTCGGCGGAGAGTGGTTTCTCGGAGTCGGTGTCTTTGCCTTTGCTCTGGCGTTTACGGCGGCACAGGAAGAAGATTAAGAGAGCGACGATAGCGACGAGAAGCACGGCACCAATGACTATACCTGCAATGGCCCCTGCTGAGAGTTTCGATCCCGACCTTTCTGGGAGGCCGGAGAATGTGCTGTCTGGAGGTGGGGTAATAGACACAATGCTTGTGTTTCCTACAGAGTCCGTTGGGTGGATTGCTTGGTGGACTGAGAAGGTGTTACGTTCGTAATCTGTGATTACATATGCTTCTTGAAGAAATGCTCGGCCAATGGTATATTGTGCTGCATTTGCTGCTTGACGAAGGGGAAAGTAATACTTCGTCGAGTTTGCGTCTCCGAAATTGGTAAATGGAATCGCTGGATATGTAAGTTGCAAGTCGAACGCTGCATAAGGTAATGTGATATCAATCGAAGCTGGTGTTGATGAGATGTCCGAAAGACTGAATGTAAATGAGAGTGAAGAAGAACCGAGTGTATCGTGCTGAGTCGAATTGCCCTCGAACGTATACAGATTGAGGGTAGTGTTGTAAGTCAAGCCCAGACTCTGAGCAAATCTCTCACAGACAGCTTGAGGTAGCCACAAATATGGCGTAGAGCTGTCGATAATCGCAGATACTCGGTCCGTGGGGCTGAGGAGCTCTACCGGCGTGGTCCAGTTGTTTGAAGCTGCTGACGAGGCGACGGAAATTGAATTGACGAAAGTCAAGAGCTGTTTTCCTGCATTGAGATTGAAAGATATATCATGAGGGATAAAGCGATTTGAGTCATATCCACCAAGCGTCAAAGAGTTCACCACTCCTTTTTGTTCTGTTTCTGTCAGTACTCAGATCCTTAGTCCAATCGTGAGGAAACTCACGATACTTGGCTCCAGCTGTGTACCCCCAACTATGACTAGGAACAACTCCGACTTCTTCAACCAGAGCACTGAGCGCACTCAATGGCGAAGTGTTGTTGAAACCTCCTGGAACCACGCCGAGACCGAACAATCCAAGCAGGTACGAAGTTCCACTGATCGGACCACTTCCATTAAATGCACCTATGATCGCGGACGGGATCATGACTCCAGTTCCTCCAAAAGTCAGGTTGTCTAGGCCATATTGAGCGTAACCCGTGTTCCCCAGTTGCTTGTCTGCTCCCAGCTCGAAGAATCCTTGATTTTGCCATGTTGAGGACTTGGAGGGGTCGAAGATGCCTCCCCTCGTGAAAGAGCATGTACTGTCTGGTAGATGTTAGTACTGTTAATCATAATTTGGAATGGCCAAATTGACATTCCCGCCATGCGAAAGTCAGAAATCTAGTATAAGATTCCCACGGGAAAGTTACTTCTGTATCTTGCATTCCAACAGTATTTCGCATATCAAAGAGAATCGACTCACCACCAGCACCACACCCTCCAGGCCCAACAACCCAAGTCTCCGAGCTCACAGTGCTAACCATAACATCCACCCATTGCAACGGATCCCCCAACCGTATCGAAATTGCAGACCAAGTCCCATCATCGCCATACCTATATTCCAGATCTCGTCAGCACAGCCATCCAAGCATTCACACATTCGAGCATTCTCTACTTGGGGATTAAAAAATTCCCAAAACAACAAACTCACCAATTCTCAGAAGGCGGAACACTCAACGCCTTAACCTTTGTCCCCTCTGTAGAAGCAGCATCAGCGCCCTCAACGTTACGCAGACATATCGACGACAGCGTGAATGCTACGGTAAGAGAAGGGAGACTCTTAAGCTTCCACCAGGAATCCATGGTAGGTTGATTATGGGGTGGTATGGACGCGCATTTCAATCTGGTTCACCGTAAGTGACAGTAACGAGTGTGTACCGCGACGTGTCGTGTTCCGTTGTGTGATCACATCGAATGGAGGAGGATGAAGTCGCAATCCAAGTCGAGTAGAAGTCGTCGGCTAGATTCCGGGGTCGGGTTCAGGACGGATAGGATAGGATAGGATAGGATAGGGGAGAGATGGTGCGCTACCCACCACTACTTCACTCCACTCCGCTAATCTTACAGTGGGCTGCAGCCTGTGGCCTGAGAGGGGACTACGGCGTGCTGGTGAGGTGTACCCTTGTCCTAGCCTAGAGCATGGAGGTGTGCGGATTACGGAGGTACTTCCCTGGGATGGGATTGGATTGGCTTCAGAGCGTCGGCTGAGCTTGGGTGATCGGCATCAGCGAAAGGCTGATTTTTGTCTTGGATCTTGGATCTTGGCTGCGATACAATGCGGCGAGGCTTCAGCCCTGTGCGACACTACTGCCCCTCTTTACGCCACAAGGCTTTGGTGGTGGTGGAGTAGTGGATGTGGAAACACTGAAACTGTGCCTGAGATGAAGGGTTGACTCAATCAGTTGGTAGTGATAGGATGAGATGAGGTAGATGTTAAAGAATGAGTTGAGATCAGTTGGAATCGGCCGTTCGTGCACGGTTCTACTTAGACCAGGACCAGACCCGCAATTGAAGCCTTGGTCAAGATCCGGGGAGGAAGTGGACTGAATCAGATTGCGATCTTGCCTCCGTCGGCTTCAGAGGGAATGAAACTGAACCAGATGAGGGGATGAGGGATGCAACACAGCGAGAATCAATGAGCCCACGCGAACGTTGCATGGCGGGCATATTGTTTGCAGGACAGCATGCAAGTTTTCGGGTCGTTGTTCCCCGTATGGAAGGCCTGCTGATTGGAAGAATAACGAGATGGAGGGAGGGAGAGGTGCTTCATGGATATTCGGAATTGGCAGCCACACAGGCAAGACGTTTATCTCTAGGTTGTCTACATACCAATCTAGGTAGGTAGGTCCTTGCTTTCTTGAAACCTCCTCCTCCACCAACTCTTTCCAACCCCACGTTTCTACATATACATACAATACTTCTTGCAAATGACTGTACTGTAATCCATCTTCTTTCACATGAAAGGAACCTCATCAAATCTCAAACGTCCTCGATCAGCTCAAGGATGGTCTACTTACTGAACCATTGGAGGGATCCTGAAGACACGAAAGTCTAGTACGAAGCGGCAGATCCGGTACACTTGGCATTACATACATTAGCTCGAGTAGCCAAGTAGCATCAAGAAAAAGAAAAGCTAGGGAAGGGAAGGGGTCCGGCAGATGCTCGGTTGCGCGTGCTGTGCTTACTTCGCTGGTGGGTTGCTTGTGTGTTGGTGAGTCGTTTGTTTGGCAGGTTTACGAGGGGAGAGAATTTTGAGAGAGTACGTACCTAAGTATACCAGTGGAGAAATTTAGTTTAGTCGGATGGAAGTACGTGATTTCATAGTAAATTTATTAGTAGTAATGTTCATCAGGATCCCCTGTTCAGGAAACGTTTAGATTCTGATTAAAGTTGGCTTGGTTTGGTCGACGATCTTCGAATTTCCAGGGTTGGGAGATCACGGCCAGGGGGATCGCCAGCTGGTAGGGACAGTGGATACGGTCTGGGCTTTGGAATTTGGGATCTGATATTGAACTTGAAGGCATGAAGCAGATTTTTGGGGTAAATCATGAACAAGGAAATGTGTCTCGGAGACAGAGTCTTATATTAGGACTATCTCATCTCATCTTATCTTCTTGTCTCGTTTCATCTTTCACTTCGTCCATTACGTGATTAATCGACTGAACTCCCAACACTCAGGAACCACTGCACTCT
The DNA here is from genome assembly GCA_020747065.1 of Cadophora sp. MPI-SDFR-AT-0126. Classification (NCBI taxonomy): domain Eukaryota; kingdom Fungi; phylum Ascomycota; class Leotiomycetes; order Helotiales; family Ploettnerulaceae; genus Cadophora; species Cadophora sp. MPI-SDFR-AT-0126. Next base: position 2,551,301 of record JAGMVK010000005.1, read on the forward strand.
ATCAAGTACCAAGTATCAAAAACCTGGCGACCTGCCTCCAGAACAATATTTTGCAGCAGCCTACTGTACATGTCGGAGGCCAAGTACCGCACTGCGGGGAAATTGACAATAGACTCAGACTACACAGCACAGCACGGAACAAAGCAAGAAAAAAAACGTGGACTGCCTGTCGGTCTGGAGAATTGCCATATTAATTGCTTGTAAACCCCACGCAATGTATCGGCGCAGTCGCATTGAAGGTAGCGAGGCAATCAAATCCAATCAAATCTCAAGCTGGGTAAAGATGCCGGCTGTTCAGATATGGGAGAGGTTGGACAGCCACAATATAACAAAAGGACCCAGGAAGAAATGATGCGGGTCCATTCAGCTGGTAGGAATGGTGTCTGCCATTTTGCTGGTTTGGAGGAGATGTATGTGTGGTTTGTGGGAGACAAAAGAAAGGAGGGAGGGGGAGAGAGAGGCCGGTAAGCTGTTTGGTTGCCTCTGTATTTCCGTTGTATTTATTCTTCACTTGAGAGAGGAGTATTTTGTTTGTTGATTTAAATACTCAGCAGTCTGCACCGTTATCGTGAATTGGATCTGGTGACCACACGCGGAGTGGCGGCGGTCTCGTGGGTGGTAACACTTTTAATACAGCTCTGGATATTGCACTGCATGGAGGGGTTGCTCTAGAGTCTAGGTTGTAAATTGTGTTGTAGATGGGATGTACCCTTCGTGCGTGACTTGTTGAGCATGATAATTTGGAAGTCGCACAGAATGGCCGGCGGAAGGTCTGGTCTGGTCGAGAACAGTTGAAGGAATGGAAGGAAGGTAGATTTACATGTTCGGAGGTACAGTTCTCGAGGTCGCGTGGGTTGAATGGGATGAATGACAATTGTGAGGTTCCGAGCGAGAGAAAGGATTGGTTGCTTCCGTGGGACACTACGTCGGCGAGGACGTACATGTCGTGATACTGAGTTTGAAGGGAAGTTCGCGTGGTGTTTCCTTTCGTTTCCCCTGAGCAGTGTAGCACTGTTGTGCTGTACCTGTGGCTTCAGGAGATGAGACGGCTAAAATCTGATATCAGATAGAAGATGCTTCGATTTGGGGGGAGATGACGATTGGTGGTGAGACTTAATCTACCGCCCCCTTTCATCTCATCACCAAGCTTCGATCATTCATGCTTCATGCTCAGCTGTTGAATGTTAAGTTAAGGTTGAACGAACGCATTAAGGTTGTTTGATTATGGCAGTTGTTTGACAACCAAGACTTCTGTACCGAGATGACAACGGACGAGTCCCTGCCCTGCCCTTGCTCCTTACGGTTCCCACATGCTGGGATTATGGGGCAAGGCAAATCAGCCAGCGATCGCTGGCTCCGGATTGACCAATTGTAACGGTTTATGGCTTGATGTTTCTCCGATGTGGTGGGCCGGAGCTGACATGATGGGACAAGGATTCGAAGGTTGAACAAGGACCGGGTGATATCAAAAGCCACGCCTCGGTGCCTCCTTGTGAGTGTTTGGCGAAGATGCCTGCGCTGCCAGCCGTTTGCGACGGACGGCCTCTGAGAGGTTGGATCTTGGTTTCGGTGTCAGCCACTGCCGTTGAAAATTCGCAATCTTTTTCAGCCCGGGCAGTACCTCCGTACAATAAGGTTTCGTGTTTCCCCTCTTTTCTTGCTTTTTTGGAGGGAGGATGGCATGTGAGGTGGAGGTTGACGTGGACGTATGTTTTGCTGTTTGTAGGCACTACGGACACAGCCATCAGATCGCAAGACTTCGCGGAGTGCATACCCTAACCTACCCAACCCGGCAGGATGGGATGGGATGGGATGGGATGGGTTAGGATGGGATAGGAGGGATCATGTTCTCCACTACAGTGCTTCTTCATGACACAGGCACCAGTCGCACAGCACCACTCAGCACCACACTACAACTGTGATCTTAGGAGCATGCATGCTGTCTTTCGGGCCTTGACCTTGACCCTGCAAGAAAGAAAGCAGCTACTGTAAAGTGCCTGCCTGCCTGCTGAATGGCCTGGACTTGCGCTTCTGACTTGATATTACAGTAGGCCCCTGATCCCCGGCCACCGCCTCCTCCTTCAGCTAGAGGCCCTGCTAGCTTTGGTTCCCCTCTATTTGTTGTCTCCACCCTCCAGCCGGACCTTTAATATGTACATCATATACTCGCTGCCAGGTCAGGCAGGGTACGAGACTTCATCCATCTTCCATCCCCTTTCAGCTTTTTTGCTCGATTCCTTTCTTTTAACCAGTTACCCAGTTACCCAGAGGTACCGTGCCATCTTCAACCTGCCTGGCCGCTATTCCATACCACTGTCGTTTTCGCATCTTCGCCCCGTCCGTCCTATCCTACTTGTGACTTCTGGATTTTACCTTCCTATCTACATACAAGCCAAATTTCTCACCTACCGACCACCTAAACACGCGCCTGTCCCCATGTTTTGCTGGCTATGAGATCTTTAGGTCTCTTCCACCAAATGCCACTTCCCAAATCAACCGCTCATTTGCATCCAACACGCTGTTCGACCGTCATTGTATGTGTCGCCCAAAGATCGTGACCCGTCCATTCTCCAGCTGGTGACAGCGTGCGAAAAGTCCAGCCATGATTTACTCGATTGGAAGTCTGCTATGGATGCCCGTCCTGTTGTGTCCTTGGGTCGAGGCCGTCGGTATGTAAAGTATGAAAATAAATGCGCTGTACTGTGCTGATAAGTCGCAGGTATAATACCGCAAACTCGAGTATTCCAGAACTCGTCAGATGTCACGAAAGTCACTTCGACATACTCATATCCAACTTTAACACTTGGGACGCACTCATATACGACCAATTATTGGATCTCATACACAAAGTCTGTTTCGAGACCGCTGGAGACGCCATACGACACTAGCCTTGACAGCAATGGCAACCCTTCTATGTACACGACCTGGTACATCACCCCCGATTCCAGTTCTTCTTACGAGGCCACCACTACCGAACCCACGCAATCTTCTTTAAGTTCCATGAAATGGTTCAACATGTCGAGTATATATCCCTCAAGAACGGCTCCTCCATTGGACCTTTCTTCATACACTAAGTCTGAGAAATGGCCTGTCAAAACCGAGACGCCAAAAAGTGAGTCGTCGTCGACATCAAGTTGCTCGAGTCTAGAACCATGGGAGCCAGTGACAGTTTGGTCGATCGTTCCAAACACAACAACTGTGACCGTCACTGTGACCGGCAATGCCTCGACATCGTTCTCCACAGTTCCTGAGTTCACTCCTCCCGTGTATTGCCAAGAAACATCTTCAGCAGCCGTACCAATAGCTATCACGCCAAAGTTTTCCACTACCGGTCCCAAAGAATCAACAGATAGCGCTATCGCGTCGTCAAGTACGCCGTATGGACTCTCGCCTCCAAAGACCAATACGATTCCTGCGTCGGCCTCAATACGTTTCACAGTGACTGTCATCACAACGAGTAAGAACGCTGTTACCGTCACGACTCAAGCTACACTTCCGACATTTCCGGGAGAGAAAACAGATAAACAGACTGTGGATCCTGGCACTTATTCTGATACCCACGTGTGGTCACCTTTTCCTAATCCACCCCCGCAAACTAATCCACCTCTTGAGGTGACGACGATCATCAATCCCGACCGATCAGCGCAAACTCGAATTACCCACGTGGTGGATGGTATCACACTTGTTGTTTCGCCGAGTCAGGCGGTGATTGGAGGCCAGGTTGTGGGAATTGGTTCGCCGCCAAAAACGATCACGGAAGGCGGTGATGTGTTTACAGTTGGCCCCAATCAAGTGGAAGGGCCTTTACTTATTATTCTTGTTCCTAATTATACTGGTAATGGAGGAGTGTTTGAGGAGCCACCAAAAACGACTACCATTCGAGGAGTTCCAGTCCAGGTTGGACCAACTGGAGTCGTAATAGGTGGCGGAGGTGGATCAGGGAGAACAACAACAATTCCGATTCAGCCGGGTGCTAGACCTACAACTCTTGTGGTCAAGGGACAGACTATATCCGTTGGACAAGGAGGAGTTGGGTTCTCGGGGACCACTATCACGCCACCGCCAAACATGCCAACCAATGTTGTCGTGGTCGGAGGACAAGGATTTTCGGCAATTGGGAGTTCAGTAGCTGTCATTGGAGGTACAACGTTCTCTTATGGTCCTGGGATTGCAGCTCAAACGGTGGTTCTTAATGGAGAAGCCATTACGGTTGGGCCCCAAGGAGTTATTTTCGATGGCACTACGATTGGAGGACCTGCTCATGCATCTGGAACACAATACGCAGTTGCTGGTGGACTATCAATCTCAGAAATTGGATCTACCTTGGCCGTCATCAACGGAATGACATTCACAGTCGGTCCAGGAACAACTCCAATAACAACGGTCATCAGCGGACAAACGGTCATCGCAGGACCCGACGGCCTGGTGATAGGTGGCGCCACACTGACGATTCCGTTCAACCCAACCACGCAAGCAGTCACAGCAGGGGGCATTACATTCTCGCAAGTAGGCGCCTCCATCGCTGTGATTGGCGGCAAGACATACACTTTCGGGCCTGGTGCTCCACAGACCACAACCGTGATTAACGGCCAAACGATCAGTATAGGGCCGGGTGGGATAGGGTTCAAAACGACGACATTCACGGCCATGACATCGAGACCTACCGGGACTGCGGCGGCGCAGACTACGAGTAAGAAAAAAAGCGGCGCTGGAAGGCTCAGAATTGGATTTGGCGTTTGGGCTTTGACGGCAGTGGCGATATGCTACTCTGTCTTATTATGATGATTAGGAAAGGAAATTGTTGACAGGTTGGATGAATATTGGGAGGCAGGCAGGCAGTCTGTGTTCAGTGGCGTTTGTGGGAAAGGAAATATCTCTGCATATACCCCGGAGTTTTGGGCCTTCTGATGATGTAATGAAAACCACAGAAGCCGTAATTATGTATTTGTATAATATAGAAATGAACAGAACAAAAGTTGACTATCCCTATACTGTACCTCGAAAGCCCGATCATCTGAAGTCAAGGAGAGAAAGCAGGGGTGCACGAGGGTGAACTACGCTAAGCCTAGTAGAGCACTAATTACTTTTTGAACTCTTCCAAAATCGTCGCGTCACCAAACCTCCTTTCAACATCACACACAATAACGCAGCTCCCACAACTCCCAAAGCCCTCAACTTTTTGATACAAGACTGACCCAGAATCACCTGGCTCAGTCAAACTACGCAACCCGAGTTCTCCGCACCCAATTATATGCAACCAGAGCCCATCGAGTCTTCAACATATACCCCAATACTGAACGCTCCCGAGTCCTCTTCCACCCCCCAATATGGCATCAATGATTTTCCTCAGCCTTCCGCAGTCCTCCGTGACTCACGAGAGCAACACCACGCCGATCAGCCCGAGTCTGCAGCTGGCCAACAGCCTGCGGATGTCGTCGGGCATGGTGTCTTCGAGCAGCAGATGCCGGAGTTGCGAGGATTGAACATCCAAGATGGGAATGAGAATAGACCTAAAGCATCCTTCCAACTGATTTCGGAGTACGAGAATGCATTGTCGCCTTCACCGGCCAGGAAATCGAGTGAGGGTCTTGGATTCAAAGTTGTCAAAAAGAAAGGTCATCGACTTGATGGTCCTCAGCTTGAGAATTTCCCGAATGGTATGTTGAATAGAGAACTTCACTTCTTATAGTATTGAATTGGAGCTAATATAAATCAGAGGTCCTCACGCATATCCTGTCCCATCTCCCAGCAGCTTCCCTGTCCGCTGTTTCCACCGTCTCCCGCCGCTTCTACAGTCTCGTCACCACACCTCACGCCTGGCGCACAGCTTTCTCACGCTTCTTCCCAGGGCAAGATGCGATCGAGGTACCAGTCGTCACGAACCGTCGCGGCTCAGATCTTGAGGCCAGAGAACAGCTTCGATCAGAAACGCGTCTGTTCACACGACTGACGGCTCTCGCATCCTGGCGAAGCGAATACATTCTCCGGACACGACTGTTGAGAAGTCTTGGCAGAGGGAAACCTGCGCAGATTGCTCCGGGTCATGGTGCTTCTTCGAGGACCAACAGTGCGGCGAATAATGCGAATGCGGTGGTCACGTATAGCTCGCAGTTGTTCGCGACGGTCAATCATATTCATGCTGTCTTTGGAAGTGGCAAGAAGTCACCAAGGTTTATTCATGGTACTGATGAGACTGGTACAGCTTGTACCAGCGATCCGAATATTGGCAAGATTGACAATTGGGGTCTCTCTGATCCTCAAGCTCTCCCGCAATTCTCGGAGCTCTTTATTGGTGATCAGCCGTATGGAGAAGGGGATGGACCAGCTGGATTACCTAACACCATGGATGTCAGTCAGCCTTACGGTATGATATATGGTGAAGGATTTCCTGGAGGCCAAGCATATTTTCGTTCTTCGGAAGAGATGCGTGGGCGATTCTTGAGCCAGCCAAGTGATATCACTGCACCGGAAGCTGGTATTCCCAAGGTTCCAGGGCTCGTCGAAGCGATTTCTGCGGTCTGGATCGCCAAGTCTTCATCCGTTCCTCTCATGACAGATGGGCTAGTCGGAATCGTGACTGGATCAACTCTTGGTGTCGTCACTGCCTATTCTCTGGGTGCTGATACAACTTCTGGACGTCGCATCACAAAGGGTCAAATGACTGCGAAATGGGTCCTCAGTCCTGGTGTTCCCATTATATCTATCAAGGTCGATGATTCTTACAATGCAAAACGTAAAGCCTCTGCACGTGTCTGGGCTGTTGCTTTGAATGCTCTTGGTGAGGTTTATTACCTCACTGAAACTCCGTCGTCTGCTTTGCTCGATGCCAAGGTTGAAGAAAATGAATTTGGACGACATGCTTGGGTCACTGGTCGGACAGCTTACTGGAATCTCGCTGAGCCGTCCCGACGTGTTGCTCGCGAGGATCCTTATCACGAAGCTGAAATTCATGGAAGCTACTCGCCAAGATCTTCCTCAAAGAACCAACGGCTTTCAAAGGCCCAGATCATTGCCGAGACAATTGAGATTGAGAAGTTTCTTGGCTATCGCCCAGCTCACTTCCGCAAGTTATGCGAGGGTTGGGATATGCGCCGAAGACTTGAAGTGGATTTTGCTGGTGATGACGGTAATGGCGCTGGTGAAGCGCTGTTCGTCATCAAATGTGGCATCGTCGAGAGCGAAGCAGCTGAAATTCGCCGATATACCAGATGGAAGTCTGAGCAAGCGTCTCTTGATGAGTATCCTCTCCCCAAGACGCCACCGATGGCTTCTCGAACGACTACAATGGCTTCACTGTTTGGCGGAGGTACAGTGATCAGTCCTCCTAGGACTTCGTCACCAGATCGCTCTCAACGAGCATCAATCTTCGGCGGAAGTGCAACAATCACGCCTGCTAGAATGTCATCACCTGAGCCAAACACTCCTGGTAGTCCTGTCCGAGCATCAACTGCACTCGTCGAGGAATGGCGGTCTTCCATCTTGTCACTCAAGAATCACCCAAACATTGAGATCACCACTACTGCAATCGATACGTCTACATATGCACTGCTGACGGTTGAAGAAGATCCTTTGAGAACAGTGAACGGAAACTCAAACTTCTCATCTCCATTTGCCACTCCGTCGGATCTAGATACTTCCTCTTCGACGCACATTCCCGGCCATAGAGCTCGATTTTTGGCTGTTGGAACCAAGACTGGCAGTGTCATCATGTGGAATATGCGAGGTCCTCAATCTAATAATCCGTCGATTGTCAACGATCTTCACCCGCTACGTACTATCTACACTGATTCGCCAGAGATCTCTTGCCTGGCAGTGTCTGCTTTGTATCTTGTTCACGGCGGTAATGATGGTCTCGTTCAGACGTGGGATCCACTGGCGTCTACGCTGCAGCCCATCCGAACATTGAACTCCCGATTCTCGTCTCGGGCTCGCCGTCGTTTGGTCCAAGCTCAAGCCTCGATCTTCGGAGTTGGTATCAATCTCTATGCTGCTGGCGCTATTGCAATTGATCCAGACCCAACCGTGCTTCGCGGCATGGTCTCTCTGGGAACTCATCTCAGGTACTGGTCATACAGCTCCTCTGCAGCCGATCAATATCAAAGCAAGAAACGTCGTGTCCGCCGTGGCGAACGTGGAAGCAATGGTGCATCCGATCGCTTTACCAGCACTGGCCGAGGTGCACTCATGGACTACATCGCAACCGAACAAGACGAGCTCAAGAAAGAGAAACTCCGCCGATCTCGCGAAGACGCCCGACTTCAGAACCGCTTTGGCGTTGGTCTCGGCGGGCTCTCCGAAGAAGAAGCTATTCGCTACGCAGAAATGGTCTCCGCCGAAGCCTTCCAGAAAGAAGAAGAAGAGCGCCGCACAAGCGATATGGGCTATCTGGGTGACATCAATGAGAGTTCTACCTCTCAATCAGCCTGGTCCAGCAGCGCAACGGTCACCCCAGCTTCCTCGCCTCCAAAGTACAAGCCAGACTCAGACTTCGAATCCGACCTTGAAGAAGCCATCCGTCTTTCCCTCCTCGATGGCGTCGATGAAGGTGGACGGTCTCCGAAAGCGTCTGGATCTGGTGAATACGATATTCCGATTACGTATAAGCAGTCTGGGAAGAAATCGAAACGTTCGCCATCGGCATCTCCTTCTACATCGAGGAATCGGAAGGGGAAAGGGAAGGGTGAGGGAAGTCGAAAGACGGAGGTCGCGGCTGATGATCTGGATTATGCGCTTCAGTTGAGTCTCGCTGAAGAATGAAGCCGTTTAGATGCTGCTGCTTCTGCTTCTGGTGGAGCTGAAGATGGAAGTGTGAGGGACGAATTTCCGGTTCTTGAAGCGCCTGAGGTGCAGGGCAAGGGCAAAGGGAGAGCTCTCTAAAGTAAGTGAGCTGTGATATTGTCGGGTAGTGCAACAGTGGATGGCGGGCGCTTGCGTTCTTGGGGTCTGGTCGACAATGGTTGAGGTCGAGTGTGATAGATGCGTCTTGGTTAGGGATTCCTTTGCTTTTCATGCTTGTTTAGCTTGCTTTTTTTTCGTTATGACTTTCTTCGCCCATAATAACGCGCTGGGCTTTAATTTCTCTCACTCGCCGAACTCACCAACTACTAATAGAGTAGCTGGGGCAAGGTGTGCTTCAATGACAGATGATTTTCTGCTTTGCTATAATGTACTGTGCTATATTTGACTTACATCAATCAGGTCTCGTGTATGATGATATGAGAGAACGACATCGTGCTAAAGATCAAAATGTGAAATGAGTTTCTGAATTTAGTAAGAAAGCAGAGTATGTTGTGTGCTCCATATCATCAATCTTGAAGGATACAATTCAAGTTCAGCTTCGGTATCACCACCATTTCGAGATGACGCTTCGAGCCCATCCGGTTTTGTTGCTTTTTGCATAACACAGGTAAGGTTGTAAGAAAGTAAACACACATATCCCGCGAAAGTCGTTGTCTGTAACTCGGTTAATTTTTGATTTGGTATATAGACTCATAGTGCTTTCAGAGCGGGACCGAGAGTTCGAAGTGGACGAACGGAGAGCAAAAGAGAAAGCAAAAAGAAGACGAAGAACCAAAAACACATCACAATGTTAAAAAAGAACCTATATCCTCCGACCCCACGCACTTCATCCCATCTAAGGGGCAGCGCACTTTTTGGCTGAATATAGTCTTGTTCCATTAAGTGGCTACTATCAAGCTCTTTCCAACTAGGCCAGGCCAACCTAGGAATTGACGGGAGAGTGGTGCTAATTTGGATGTTTGAGGAGAGGAGGGGCGGGAGGGGTGAATTTGGAAGGGGGAGGGGGGGATGGAAAGAGACTTGCGGATGGAGTGAATGGGATATGAGAATGAGAATGAGGCGAGTGGATTGATGATTGCCGTTAGAGAGGTGTGGAGACTGGGCTTGGGATAGGTGGTATTCGATTGTTGGAGATCAGTCTGGCTTTGCTGAGATAAGTGTAGTATGGAGATTTGGCGAGGTGGATTTCGGTCCTGGAAGTGTATTATGATGTAGAATTTCTCAATTTTGAGTACTACTGTAATTGTCGACATATATACTTCGTTTGCATTGTAATTTATGTACTTTCACTGTTTGTGCAGCTTTTTGATATTTCTACAAATCTCATGGTTCCAGAGAACCATCGTCTGATTTTACAGTTTTTAACATCCCAAATAAGACCGCAGGGCACAGAGAGCGAATTGAAGCCTATAAGAGTAATATTTAACGATGGGGGTTAGGGGCCCATGAAATTAATGAAATTCTCTTCCACTGGTGACCGACCCGTCATTGCTGCCTACCTTAAGTAAGCACAACAAACCCTGTGTCGCTTGCATCTTTCTCCATCCCATCTCTTAGCACCCACACAATCTTCACTTCAAGCACGATACATTGAAAGTGAAATTTGGAAGCGTCACTTCTTACCCTAGTAGTTTCCCAACTGCCCCTTCCACATGTCTCTCTGCACCCTCTGTCAGCAAATCACCCCCTGGTCCCTCAAACGCCTCACCTTCGCCGGCCTCATCCCTCCCTCCCCACACCTCTGCAACCCCCACCACAAATCACTACACCTCCTCCAAACCTCCGCTTCCAATTGCCCCCTATGTCATCTCTTCTACAACGCTCTCTTAAACAGCCGTATCCCAGCAACCAAAGACCTAGATTTCGATGCGCCTGTTTACTTAGCGTTGGTTTTAAACGCTTATAGAGATCGCATGGTGAGGGAGCCGCAGCTTGCGGAGCTGGTGTTGTGTTGTGGTGGCGTTTTTGTCAGGTTGAATGCTGTTGCGGAGGAGGGGAGTAGGGCTGCGAGGGAGGGCGCGGTGGCGGGGAGAATGCCGAGTGAGCCGGGGGCAGAGGAGGCGTTTGAGACTGTAGGGGCGTGGTTGGGGGCGTGTGTGAGGGAGCATGGGGATTGTAGGCTTGGTGGGAAAGGGATTTCGGTTGATGGAGAGGAAATGGTGGACTTGCCTCATCGGGTTTTGGATGTTGGGGTTGGACGCGGAGGGGATGAGGGTGTTATTCGGCTGGTTGAGACGGAAGTTGATGATGTGCTGAGGAAGGGACAGTATGTTGCGCTCAGTCATCGGTGGCCTGTTGACCCTAAGGAGCATTTCATGACTACAAGACCCGTGCTGGAGCAGAGGAAGAGAGAGATTAGGCTGGAGGAGATACCGGCTACTTATAGGGACGCGGTGATGGTGACTAGGAGGCTGGGGGTGAGATATCTGTGGATTGATAGTTTGTGTATCGTCCAAGACGATGCAGGGGATTGGGAGAGGGAAGCTGCGTTGATGGGGTCTATTTATCATAATTCTACAGTGACGGTTATGGCTGCTACCAGTAGTATCAACAGGCCGAAGGGTGAAGCCGGAGACTCGGAGCAAGAAGTGAAGTACTCGAGCAATGGGTTTTTGGGTAAGAGACAGGGATCGAAAGAACAGGTGAGGGTGAGGTTGGAGTATGTGGATGAGGAGTGGAGGAAGACTGGGGATTATTGGGAGGTGGTTGATAGAGGGAACTTGGAGCTGGTTGATCGGAACATGGAATTGTTTACTAGAGGCTGGGTGATGCAGGAGGAGATGTTGCCAAGGAGGAGAATTCTTTATACACCCGATCAATTGGTTTGGGTATGTTTATTCCTTCCTAATGCTTCCATACTATCCAATCTTTCATTTTGCTTTTCGATTTCAACGGTGACAAGCTAAATTTCACCCACTAGTATTGCAACGTAATGGTCATTCGAGAGATCAACCGGAAAGTCCGCTGCGATGTAGCGGACATGCAAAAAGACGAGGGCTTCATCGATCATTGGCTCGGTCTCGTTGAACGCTACTCTGAACGCAACCTCACCTTTGAATCAGACAAGCTGCCTGCATTATCTGGTCTCGCTACCTACTTCAGCGAGTTGCACAAGCAGAATTATTATGCGGGAATATTTAACGGTGCAGTTGCAGAGACTCTGCTTTGGAGACCGACTAAGCTGGGTGGTCTGGTGAAGCCGAAACGATATGTCGCCCCAAGTTGGAGTTGGGTGAGGCCGAATGGTTGGATTAAGATGGTTGCGCCGCAACAGCCGGGTGAGTCAAGGGATCAGAGAGCGGTTAGTCAATTGGAGAGTGTGCTTGAGGATGTGAGATTTGAGCTGGAGAGTGAAGTTGTAGAGGCTCCGTACGGAAGAATCAGAGAGGGAGGCTTGATGAGGGTGAGAGGATTGGTGAAAGATGTTTGGATGGAGCTGGTGGAAAGCGATGACAGTGGTCGGTTGGTGAAGATGCGTCTTCTTGCAGATGGAAAGTTCATGGGTGTTTTCTATCTTGATTATTCTGATGACCTGGATAGAGCATCGATGGAATTGGGGATCATGAAGTGGAATGTTAAATGTTTATGGGTGCTGAAGGAATGTGAGTATGTACTGGTTTTGAGAGCTGTGGGTAAGGAAGCGGGTCTATATGAGCGAATTGGCATTGCTGATATTGATCCTGCTTGGTTTGAGTTTGGTGGATTCCGGAGGGAGCATGTGTCTATAATTTGAACTCCAGGAATGACCCAGGTAGTGTTTGTTTAGATAGAAGACGAGGCTTGGGGATGGTTAAGCGAAGATGCTGCGGCCGCCCCGCACTTCCACTCCTTTGCATGTCTTCTAGGTCTTACTGAACGATCCACCATTCTTACTTCACGATTAACGTACTCTGCCCCCAAAGGAGAAACGCACAGGTGTTGGAATGAATCCTGAAAATTTCACAAGTTGCTCCTCATGTGTTCCATACGATGCTGATTTTCCACTTCCCTGGATCGGGCGGCGCGGAGCGAATAATAAGCGAGGACGGTCTATCGCAGGCATCCGCGTAACCTTCTCCCGGCTCAGCCACATCAACACCTTAAAACCTCGCGAGTCATCACGTATCAAGATCGCCGACTGACCGCGAACGCGAATACGCCTCTCACGCCGCGCTATTTCGGATTACATAATTCGTATGGTCGGATTGCTGTGGTGAGGTTTGTAGGTGTGAATGAGGCTTGGGTGACGGAGGGACGGTGGAGGGTTACCGGACGAAAGCAGGCTGCCATTTAAGATGTTGGGCTCACCCTCCCTCGCGACCCGAAATAATTTTCAATTCTGCCGAGTTTCTTGGGTAATTGTTGTGTTGAGCTCTGTCTCACGAGAAAGTCTGGTGGAATTCTTGAGGGTTCTGTTTCAGAGTCGTTTTCCTCTCTCTAGATCCAATCAACAACATCTCGTCCAATCCTCCCATCACACTACTTGACCGCCTACAAAGAACAACGAAATATGCCACCACAACTCTCCCACCCCCTCGCTCCCCGCTACGTCCCACCCTCGATGTACGTCCACGGCGCCAAGCTCTCCGCCAAACTCATCGCTCTCATCGTGATTCTCACGGTCTTCACAGCGCTCTTCAGTACCTGTCTATGCTACATCTGCATCAAGCGACGTCGGGCCAGGAGTCGACGATTAAGAAGGGAGAAGGAGGAGCGCGAGAATAAGCAACTGAGACCCAGGATCAATGGGCGTAATGCAAAGTTTTTCGCGCCGGGATTGTATGCCATGAAAGAGGGGAAGAAGGACGAGAGTTGGCTAAGTGATTTAGCTGGGAGGGTTAGGAGGGGAGAGGATGGAAGGAAAAGCAGGGGAGGGTGGAAGGAGGGGTTGAAGGGGAAGGTTGATAGGGGTGTGCTGGAGAGGTGGAATAGGAGGGAGAGGGAATATGAGATTGAGAGGGATGGGTTCGATGTTAATGTTAAAGATGGGGTTGAGGTGCAAGAGATTGAAATGCAGAAGCTTGGTGTTGGTGTTGCTGGTGTGTATTATGAGACGGGTGGTGAGAATGGGAAAATGGCTGTTAAGAAACCGGAGAAGGCGTGGTTGAGATGGGGGAGGAGATGAAGCTAGGCTCGTATACGGCTGTTGCAATGTTACAGGACGAGAAATGGTTTTATGGAGGGAGAGAGTAATGAGAAATGACATGTTTCCTTCTTTCTTCCATACGCGAGTCACGGTTCTTGATTAGGATTTTCAATAATATACTCCGCAATCAGAAGGAGCGATTCTCCTTCAAATATACTGCCAAGGTCTATATGATTACTAATGTAATCTTTGGGTTTCATTGATAAGAGCTGCTGCGCGGGTGAGGATAGAAAATATACTCATCTCGTGGGAATGTGGAAACTAGTTCGGGATTCTGGGTCATTTCATCTCTTCTGATTCACGACATCAGCTAAGAAGTAGGCCTGAAAGATGGAGAAAACCACGAAATTACTTGTGAACAAACTGAGACAGCGTCTATGTATCCATTTGTTCATTTTGAACTCATAGCATAATTATAGATTGAGCTTTGGCAATGATTTCCTAATCAACTCCGAGAGTTCGCTTAAGAAAAATCAACAAACCAACTTTCGTGACTTTATCACCTAATTCCATGGAGCAGCTTGAAATCAAACGCGAGTGGTGAAACGGTTTGTGAATGATTAGAAATATATGACTTGATGTGTATCTGGAAATGAAAGGTGGAGTCCTTTTACTTTCAGGCTGAAAGTGATTGAACTGTTCCTGTACAGCGGATCGGAAAGGAGCTTCTGGATTATGTTAATTTGCTGCACAAGTTCCTTGTTCATCAATCTAATGACAAAATTCCTCAAAAACATTTCATCAAGTGATCTAGTGTTCTTGATCTCAGACCACGCATGGTTGGGACAATATGTACCGTCAAAGTTTATGCAAACACAAAAAGCACCATTTGCAAAACCTTGAGCTTGCGACTCTTTTATTTTAAATCGCATCGAACCAGTATAAAACATCCTAATATCAAGCCAATCAACTCCTACTCAGCTCCAGGCATTCCATATCACCTAACATCCTCCCGGAACCGATCAAAAATGCTTCCGCCACGACCCGCACTACCTCCAGCACCTCCCCCTCCAGTATACAAATCCCACATCGTCTTCGTAGAATCATGGATCATTGTGACTGGATCGGTATCTCTGTTCCCATCACATCTCAAATCACCTACGCGTCGTAAGTCCTCGAAACAGCGTTCAGCTGTGGGTCTGTCATAGACAGCCATTCTGACCATGGCGTCAATGAAGTCGCGGCGGGTGGGTTGTGGGGATGGTGGGTTTGGAGCTGGGGGGTACTGAGGTTGTGAGTATGGTGGTGGTGGGTATGATATTGGCGGCTGAGGTGGTTGGGGGTAGGGTTCTGGATTATAGAGTGGGGGATTTGGTTGTGGGTATGATGGTGGTCCTGGCGGTGGTTGGGGATATGGTTGTGTGGTAGGGGGTGGGAAATGTGGTTGTGTGTAGGGTTGAGGATATGGTTGATGCGGTGAAGGTTGGGGTTGCGCGAACGGTTGGTTTGGTGGCGGCTGCGGATGGTATGGTTGCGGTGGATATGGTTGACTGTTTGGCTGGGGTGGGTACTGAGGAGGAAATTGAGGTTGAGTTGGTTCTTGTGGAGGATATTGAGGCGGGTATTGATTTCCTGGGGGTGGAGCTGGAGCTGGAGGAGGGGAATATTGACCATATGGATTTGGGAAAGACATTTTGGATTTACTGACGTTAGAACGACACTATCGTTTGCTGCTATTCGTTTCGATTGCTTGTAGGTAGTTGTGTTCAATGAAATGTCTCTTGACGTGCTCTTTGTTGTTTGGCAGGGTAAGACTCTTGTCCAAGTGGAAGTAATACTCCCAGTTTATATAGACAATTTTTCTCTTTCTGATACTACTCGTGAATAGTAGCTCTTAGGTTGATTCAAACTCGAGTTGAGGAGTTAATCATGCAAATGCTGCTCGTCACATGCTGGCATTCTGTGACAACGAGCGGCCCTCTCGCCTCATACTGGGATTGCTGAAGGTTAGATGATTGTCAATCCCTGGTACCTACATTCATTCTTTCGCTAAAGTCAGCAAGTCAGGTCAATCAATCAATTCTAAGTGAAGTCATGCATATTTGAACTGCCTGGGGGATGGTCGCTTAAGGCCTTTGGACAAAAAAACACAGACTTGACCCTCGACACTTCCAACGTTCCTTGGAATATTCCTTCAAATGCCACAAAATATCAAACAGGATCCGGAAAACGTTATTTGCACTATAGGGGATCGTAGACAGCTTTTCATTGTTTCAAATTTCAGATTACGTATACGTACGGCCTTGTGGTGAATATCGAGGACAAAAGAATGGCAAACATCAAAAGAGTATTTCAATCAGCTAACTATCTGTACAGCTAGAGGCATTGCTAACAAGCTTCTCTCAAGCTCTTGGGTATCTAACATGACATACATAGAACTTTTCGTCATGTATCGTCGCGCATTTGAAGCCGGCAAACCTTTCCCACCAACGCCATCTATATCCGTTGTTGTTACACGATCCATTGTCTTCGGCAAACTCCTGGTACACCACTCAATGCTGCCCATAGAACTGTTGACCCATATTCATATACTGATTTTCTAATCCAGACGGCTGCTGATCTGGAAACACATCATCTGCAGGATCACCGGCCAGTCCCCGACTGACCTTGAAATCAGGGGGCACAGATTGACCCAAGGCATCGGCTCGATTCTTGCGTCTCTGATTGGGAAGCTTGTCTCCGTCGAGTCTGGAGTTCATTGCTTCATTCACATCCTGAAATTTGCCAGCTGCTGCATCCTGTTGGAATCGCTGCACGCCAGATATGATCGGGAGAAGTGTTCTGGTATCGTACCAACGACCTTTAATATCCGTCAAGGTCTTCTTGGCCAGGGGATCCAGAAGTCGCCATTCGTACCAAGTACCTGTCTTCGCTGCGTCGGCTATTTCGTTACGATATCGTAGATCGGCTACCATGCGAGGAGGGAGATCGGGGGTTGGCCATTCGGATCGGTTGTTGTATGGAGTGGGCATTTCAACCCATTTGTAGACTTCACCAATGATCGTGACTGATGATGAATCTGGTGATGTATGCTCGATGAGCTTGCTGATAATGAGCACAGAGATGTCGAGTGCATTGCGTCCAATTGCTGGTGGGACTTTCAACCGAACAGGTTCTCCGACCCAAACCTTTTCGCCTCCCAAGAACATGCCATTGTAATGGACCTCGCCAGGAGCTGCTAGTGCCTTCTCGTTTCGATCAAAGAATGAATAGCTGGCATCAATACTCCTTGCTGCCAGTATACTGCCGTCCACGACAAAATCCCTAATATGACCTTGATCAAATTGTCCTTGGCTCACAACGCGATCCCATGGTACAGCTTCGAATGTCATGTTCTGCAGCGCGGGGACAGTAGTGTTGGGCAGACTCCAAGCAAGCCAGGGCCGAAGAGAGCTTTCTTTGTCCAAAATTCTTGTGGGCTGAGGTTGCAGAGGATTCGACAAAGGCTGTATGAGGTATCTCGGTTTATTATCCATTAATCCCCTTTTTGCAATTACACCCAGACGCCAGTTGTTCGCAGGTTGGTTCTCCCACCATACAAGCTCGCCGGGTCTGTACAGATACGGTGCACCGGCTTGACTGTCGTACTGTTGCTCTGGAGATTGTACCACGATCTTGGAAATCGTGGGTGTGGCTTTTGGTGTAGGTTGGGGTTTCGGAGTAGCTGTTGCGAGAGCTTGAGGGTTTGAGTATGGCGTAATGACCTGTGGTACGGTGTTTGGCTTGAACTGCGGATCTACGTTGACTTCGTCGGTCTTGATATCAACTGGGAGTTCTTCGTCTTTGTCTGGGCTGCAGAGCTTGCAAGAGCAATTCGCTCTATCGCCATCTTTATCCGATTCGAGCCACAGGAGGTGGGGTACGAAATCCGCTGGGCTTCGAAACCTCTTCTTGCGTCCTTCGGGATGCCCATATAAGTAGGCGTCTTGTCTTTCGAAGATACCATTATATGGCTTATACTTCTGACTGTCCATAGCCTTGGTTGCCAGAACTTTATACTTCAAATGCTCCCAGAGCTCGTATCCTTCTGGGAATTCCTTGAGTATCCATTTTCTGCCTGCAAGTTATTAGTGCCGAGCGCATTAGTCTCACGTCCAACATACGCTTCAAGGCCTTGTTGTCCTCTGGCACCATGATCGTCATCATCATCCCACCAAGCTTTCTCCTCCACTCAATTGCCTTTGCATCTTTGGGATCCAGCTTCTTGTAGTAGTCCATGATGAGGCATTTGGGAGCTGCTTCCTTGCTATTTTTCGGAGGTTTTGGCGTATCATCCATCTGTGCTGCACTTGGCTCATTCAGCTCTCTGGCTCCATCTCTGCCAGTGAATGTCTCTCTACATCCATCGGATCGTGTAGCCCAACACTGATACCAGGTGTTGGAGGTCGCCATTTTGTTTGGTATGTGCCGCGCGAGAGCGCATAAGAGGGAACCGTTGTAATACAGGTAGGATATAACAGTTCAATGAATTACAGCTCCGCACATGAGTAATATGGAGGTTATGCACTCGTGACTGTTCCTGTTGAACAATGGCGGGCAAAGAGATGTGTGAGAGAGAGCTTCCAGTCGGCCGCCGGAAGAATATAGAGCCGACCCCAGCACTCGGCCATTACCATGACCTTATCTGGAAACCCCTGACTATCCCTACACTGTGGCAAATTCTGAAGTACCCTGTATGAAAGGAGGAAGCATGTGGTTAGAGGTTGTCTTTATACTTGGTT
This sequence comes from Cadophora sp. MPI-SDFR-AT-0126, assembly GCA_020747065.1. NCBI lineage: Eukaryota > Fungi > Ascomycota > Leotiomycetes > Helotiales > Ploettnerulaceae > Cadophora > Cadophora sp. MPI-SDFR-AT-0126. Next base: position 2,569,946 of record JAGMVK010000005.1, read on the forward strand.
TTCAGATGAGTAAGAGTCGCCAAATTCTGATGTAGATGGCCACTAGTGATTGCAACCTCCGAGCCGTAAAAATCCAGCGTAAGCTAATTTACGCTTTGAGGGCTCTGCCGTTGATCTGACGGTGCCTTGACAATTCACATAGGCTTCCTGAATCAATGCTGTTAATAAAGCCTCTCTTTTCCACTTGTACTGGGCCAGTTCCAGGCGGCACTTCAAGAATTAGATATGTGGTGAACTAACCCCCGAGTGGCTGATTTAGTCGTGATGTTCATTTGTATCCGTGGCCGGAGAACCAATCCTCTAGCTGCTCCTACGCGGCTCCCTGTGACACATCTTTGCGATCTCTAGGGCTCTAGCCCGGTAGTCTATATCAGTTGTGATTCGTAGTATTATAAAATGTACCTTTCTATCCCTCAGAACGTCTGCATAGGAATAAGACGACTTTGTTGTCAATTTTACACGATTTTAAGTCTGTTTTGAAATAAATAACTTAACTACTAACCACAATCTATATGATTTACAAGATAAAAGGTAACGAATCGCCTAGCAAAATCCATCTCAACAGCGAAGAAGAAACAGGAAAAAGAAGCTCTTGCTTTGAGGCTTTTCTGATCCTGAAATTAAATTTCATAGCGTGATATGGGGGATCCAGGCTTCTATTTTAGCATCCTTTTATCGAGATCTGATGCAGGGACATGTCCCCTATAGCCAATAGATAAGCGTTGATAACATGCACCAACGCGGGAACTAACTCCTTCGATTAGAATTTACAAATGATTCAGATCAGGGGCGTGCTCGAAAGCAAACAGGACTTGTCAGGGTGCATTTTGACAATTCTGAAATGGAGAATAAAATGATATAATATCTAGACCAAGTAGCAAATTTCAGGTGCCGTTTGCATCTGGTAGCTGGGAAATTTTGGCTTACATGCAGCGTTTGCGCTTGGTCCAAAGTAGCCAAGTAAGATTAGAATTATTGCCCGGCGTTCTCTTCCACTTTCTAAATTCACCATCGCAAACCTTCACCACCTGCACATTACTTTCTTTCATTGCAGGCCCGTATCAATTTTAGAGATATTTCCCAAGTGTCCATAGACCTCGGCAGATCAATGGAATCTCGTTCAGTACTTCTCATCGCATGCGTACTGTCCTGATCCTGTCGCCTCGCCTTCAGCCTCAACATCCACCTACATCCGAATCTTCATTCTAGCGCCAGCCTGGATCCGGAAAGTCTTCACGATGCAGGCTCTTGATCATCAATATCCTGACCTGCCCGAATACTCAATAGCTGACCAAGACCCCCTTGCTTCCCAGCAACGGCCGGCGGTCCCAGAGCACTCGTGGTCTAGTCCACCCCTCGCTCCCCGCCCTCCGCTTTCTCATCCACAATCTTCAGTCTCTGATCAACAAACATTCGCTTCTCGACCAAATCAAAATTACTCTTCCCGCGAACAACACCCCTTTGATCAGCGATCTGCAAACCAGAATCATTCCTTCCATAACCAACACTCTTTCGCACCCAGCCCACCTGCTCGCGATTCCTCAACCCCCCTGCAGCAGACCTTGGACACTCGACCTACAAGTCTGCCACAATACACTTTATCAGATGCGCAGCCAGTAGCACCAACTCGATCTGCCGCTTCAGATCTTCTTTCAAAATTCCTCCCGGGTGTAAGCACGGTACACAAGATGGACCAGATAAACCGCAGTCCTCAAAAGACTGCTAGGATCCAATCCACATATACAGAGCCTGTTTCGACTTACCCTTCCTTCGACCCATCCCCGAAACAACGAATTCCAGAATATATCGACCTAGTCGGCGACAGCAGTGATACCATCATAGTAAGCCAGGGGAAGCAGGTCAGCCCAGATGGCGAAGCCGAGATCGAATATGCACCGGCCAAGAGCTCGCGTCTACGAGCCCGAAAGCCGAACATGTCACTCAAGGCGTTGGAGAACACAGAGAATGCTACTCCGCAGCGATCTCGTCCAAAGAACAAAAACACATTTGGCGACCTGGCTAGAGTGAACCTCACACCTGTTGTCAGTAAGAGAGGTGAGATCAGACAAGAGATCGCGAACAAGACTGCAGCATACAGAAATCATTTCTTCGTGGTGAAGAAGGATCTGTTCCTGCCTCTTTTGCCGACCGAACACAACTATGTCAAGAAGTTGGTCGAGAAGCATGAACAGATGACCCCTCAGGAATTGGCGCAGCTTCCTACTATTATCCCATACAAGGAGATTGAGACACAACCTCGAGGAATCACTGCTACCATGAAGCCGTATCAACTCTCAGGCCTCTCATTCATGATGTATCTCCACCACAATGTATGTTATTCCCTGCCGTTTCTGACAATAGCTAACCTTTTCAGGGGTTGTCTGGTATTCTAGGTGATGAAATGGGACTTGGTAAAACCCTACAGACCATTTCGCTCATACAGTATCTTAAGGAGAATGATCCGAAGGCTGGAACCGGCAGGTTGCAACGACCTTTCCTGGTAGTGTGCCCGCTGTCTGTGTTGAGCAGTTGGATGTCTGAAGTCAAGAAGTGGGCTCCAGGGTTGAAGGCAATTCGATTTCATGGACCTGTTGGGGAGCGTCAACGCCTCAAGAAAATTGTCGTTGGCGAGATTGATATGTATGGCAAGTTGACGGCGCAGGCAAAGCAAAAGATGAAGGGCCGAAAGAATGTTGGGAAGATCATTTCCTTGGATACCGATTCGGAAGACGAGGATGATGTTGGCGTCGATGTTGTCGTCACAACGTATGATTGCTTCAAGGCCGAACAATCCTGGTTCAAGACTGCATTCGTGTGGAGATACGTCGTCCTCGATGAGGGCCACACGGTCAAGAATCACGCAAGTCTTACCTCGAAGTCTCTTCATGGCATCAAAGCCGAATATCGTTTGATTCTAACCGGAACACCGCTTCAAAACAACCTCTCCGAGCTGTGGTCGCTTCTACATTGGCTTTATCCCGAAGTGTTCATCGATAAGACCAATCATCTATTTGATACATCTTTCAATTTGTCAAAGGGACAGTATTCTAATACGGTTCTGGATGACTCGCGACGGCTTCTGGAGTTGATTATGCTTCGTCGCATGAAGAGTTCTGCTGGGGTTGATCTCAACCTTCCACCAAAGACAGAAGTTTTGTTATTCGTCCCTCTCTCGTAAGTCTACCAATGCCTTCTCATCATTCTTTGCTAACGACACCAAGTCCAATGCAGCGCTTTTGGTACACCAGAATGATTACAAAAGCTGATCAAGGTCTTCTTGATGAATTATTCAAAGGTGCCAAGACTAAGGAGGAAGAGAATATGCATGCATTGAAGATGGCTGAGGAGCGTGAGGCTGAGATCATGAAGATCGAATCAGAAGCCCTTGCAATCCTTGACAACGATGCACTCATCGGCAGTGATGCGTGGAAAGAGACCAAGGCGATCTTGGAACAGACTGTTCAACGCGAGCAGATGGAGAACCAAGACGAAGGCAAGAAGTCGAATTGGCAAAAGCTAATGAACTTGCTCATGCAATTGAGGAAGGTCTGCAATCATCCATATCAGATTCAAAACGCCGAGCCACATCCCTACGAGACTGGAGATCACGTCATCACAGCTTCTGGGAAGTTTATTGTTCTGGAGAAGCTTGTCAACGAACTTGTTGTCAAGCAGAAGAAGAAGATTCTTATCTTTTCCGGGTTCACCAAGATGTTAGATCTCGTCGAAGAAATGCTTTTACTGAGAGGAGGCGACGGGACAAGCTTTAGATCCATGCGGATTGACGGCGCAACAGCTCGAGCTCGCCGAAACCTGGGAATCCGACAGTTTAATAATTTGGATAGTGATTACCGAGTCATGTTAATCTCTACCAGAGCCGGAGGACTAGGCATCAATCTTGCGACTGCTTCGGATGTTGTTCTTCTGGACCAAGACTGGAATCCTCAGATCACCCTTCAAGCCGAAGCACGAGCACACCGAATTGGCCAGAAGAATCCAGTCACCATTTATAAGCTCGTCTCTCAAGGCACGGTGGAAGAACAAATGATGGGCAGAATTCAGAAGAAATTATATCTTTCCGCTAAGGTCACTGAAGCCATGCAAGATATTCATACGAAGTTTGGCACAGGTAAGAAGTCAAAGAGAGGCCCTGCCAAGAACGATGACAACATGCCTCAATTGAACACTAACCAGCTGATGACCCTTGTTCGACGTGGTGCTTCTGCCATTTCTCGACCTGAGATTGATGTCAACGACATGCTCTCATGGGACTGGGAGACTACTGTTGCTAAATGTAAAGATCAACCAGCCGATGTCACCGTCAAGAAGGACGCAGTTCCCGATGCCAAGGTCGACGAGGAAGCAGAGCGGAAATGGCTGTCTGAGATGGAACGTGTTGAATCCTCAGTCTTTGATGGCAAGAAGCTATCGAAGGGTAATAAACCCAAAAGCCATAAAGAAATTGCTCAGGAGTTCTTCAACAAGGAGGATCGTCGTATCGGAAAGAACACGACCGTCATGGTTGATGGCTTTGCAGTCTCCAAGGAGTCCATGAACTGCGCTTGGGGCGAAGCTATTCCTACCATGGCTGGCAAGGATCCTCGACTCGTAGAGCCGAAGCGTGCAAAGAAGGCTGCTGTCGTGCCTCAAGAACATTGTCAAATATGCATCGATGGTGGCGAATTGCACTGCTGCCAGCTGTGTCCCCGCGCCTACCACTTCGACTGTCTGGATAAGGACTACCAGGTCAAGGCCAAAGGTTGGCAATTCAATTGTCCACAACATCAATGTTTCGATTGCCATCAAGGTACCTCAGATGCAGGTGGTATGCTGTACAGATGCCGGTGGTGTGAGCGAGCCTTCTGCGAGGACTGTCTGGACTTTGGGGAGACGACCTTGATTGGTGACACCCTCATGGAGTACGAATTGCTTGGCTACCCTGCTCAAACCCAAGCCTACTACATCCAGTGCCCGGCTTGCACGACCAATTTCAAGGAGAATCCCAAGGATGTTAAAGTGATCAATACGCTGGCCGCAGGCATCCAATCACACTACGAGCATCAGTTCGGTGATGGTTCTCGGGAGCGCGAGATGAGTAGCAGAGCCGATTCGTTGACCGATGCTACTACCATCGAGACAAACGGCGTCAATACTCCTTTGGTCATCGACGATGATTACGACACCAATAATTCTTCGAAGAAGCGCAAGATCAAGCTCAAGATTAAGGATCTCAAGCCAGCAAAAAAGGGACGACTGGGCGCTTAGATTTTCTGGTGCTGTTGATGCAGCTGATTGCATCATGGGGAGTTTTGAAGTTTATTCCTTGGCGTTGGATGGAAGGATGAAATGAGTTGTATACCCTTACGATGTCTCGGCGCGATGCTCTGGTTCTCGGTACTCGATTCCTTGTGTATGTTTTTTCGAATTTCGTTTTCCTTCTTCGGACTCTGCGGCTAGAAGAACGGAGTGACTGGACAGACACGCCGCTGCTTACTTTTCCCGTATTTGCGCTCCGGAAACTTCATCATAGATGCTTCATCTTTGCATTGTATTAATAGTGATAAATCAAATGCGGCTTGTGGAGTGAGAGGGGAGGGCTGGCTGCTCTGCATGAATGGATGGATACAGAGATGGATAGAGAGTGAGCCATAATGCTGCATCACTTGTAGATTTGTAGAATGAGACGATTTGAATTTAAATTGGTTTCTCTCGAACTGCTTGAAGCTTCACTTTGTGTACATGTACCCGATCTCTCCATGCGTTCTGAAATATGCGTTATTCACGAATGGATCGAGTGGGGAATTCAGGTTGTTACGGATCTATGATCCTCGGCATTCAGATATTTGAGTGATAGTCTTTAAGCAACTCTGTGTCTACTCATTTTTTAATGAACCATACAAAAACACCTTGTCTTAGGAGTCAAACCTCCACCTTCCGGCGTTGAGAATTCGAAGAGGTTGGAGAGGTGTGAGGATTAAGCGAAGTAAAGCCGATCCGTCAAGTCAAACTCTATTACCACGTCATAGCTTCGAGCTCGAGAGCTGTACCGTACCGTGTGAGTAAGATGCGACATGCCTCCCGATGCTGCGCAGAGACTCAACAGTAATTCCAACTCGAGTTATGCATATGGCAGCATAATCACATATTCCACCCTCCTCCCTTAATTTGAGTCGAGTCTTTTATCTCGTGAATTCTCGGTGACGATTCGAGATAACAATAAATAGTGCAGGGGGTGGCTAATTATCAATCAACTCTGCCGCATTGGGAGCAAGTCCCTGTTCCTGCTCCCTCGGCACATCTCGATCTGCACCCGAACCTCGAACAGCCAGCCGGACTCGACTCGAACACACAACACTCGACCTCTGTATGTTCCCCTCCCCCACCCTCCCCTCCCTCCCCTCCTCCAATCCCACCAAAAGTAAACATGTCGACTCCACGACGAGGCGGCGGCAACAGCAGCACCAGCAACACAGGAGTCGGCAAGGCCTGTCGATTCTGCTCGCGCCACTTTGCGAAAACTGAGCACCTGATTCGTCACGAGCGATGCCATACCAAGGAGCGTCCGTTCCAGTGCAGTATCTGTGGCAAGAACTATAGTCGCAAGTAAGTTCGAACTTTCATCTCTTTCTCGGTGATTGGGATGGATGCGAGGAGGGGAAAAGGGGTAGATAAACAAAACAGACGAGTGGATACAAGATGCTTAGTGGCTGTTTCCATGTTTGATGGGGCGGAGGAGGAGGGGACCGCACTGCACTGCACGCACAAATACATACCATACCTGCCCCGCATCACAGCACATCCCCACCATTGTCACGGGGCAGAGCATGCCATGGTGGGACGGAGGGGCAGGGAAGGGAAGGCATGATGAGTGCTGATGATGTTGACGATGTTGAAAGAAGGGATGGAGTGGAGACGAAAGGGGTGGCGCCGTGTGGAGTTGATATATTGGGCGGCTGGGATGGATGAATATCTGTTGTTAGAGCAGGCAGAGGGCTGACATCTCTCCTCACCTACAGTGATACCTTGATCCGACATCGAAGAACCCATGGGAATAACACAACCGTCGTCCCTCCCGATGTTTTCAGCAACAATGATGCGGCAACGACAGCTGATGGAACGGTCAACCCCCCAGCTACGCCCGTGTCAAGCCGCATGTCCTCTTCTCATCAGCCGATGTCTTCCATATCATCCTCTATCACGGCCTCGGACTACACAGGTCAAGACTTCGAGACTAGTCCTGTTGACTTCCATCCTATGGGGAACGAGATGTACGGTCATGACATATACGCTCAACCCGAACTCGGGTCAGGCCCATATCAACACATGAATGGTGGAACTACGGCCATGCCTCAGATAGACCCAAGTCTGACTGGAGGCCGAGAGAACCTAGGTGCTGATACCAATATGGAATTCTCTGCCTCATACCTTGACCCAGCTCTACAGCAATATCCTCCACCATCTGAAGCCAACGGCTATCAAATGCCCTACACAGCACCCGAGATCGACCAGTTCCAGTCTTGGTATCTGACCAACGACTTTGATCTCGTGGCCTTCAACAAATCTTTCAAGACTCCTACGGCTGCGGAGTTCCTTGGTATCAGTGGAGCCCTTTCTGATCATCAGTGGAAGAATCATGATATGCCTAGTCCTGATACAGGTGGGAATCTTTCACTGCATATGGAATGGGAGCAAGATCTCGTGCCGTCTGTTGAATTCATGGCAAGTCCTAACTCCTCTCACGGCACTGAAGACAAAAGACTAACAGAAGATACAGAACATCACCATCCAGTTCTTCTTCACCAGATTCAACCCCATCTTCCCCATCTTCCATGGCCCGACTTTCCGGTCCGCTGATCACAGCTCCCTGCTCCTGCTTTCGATCTGCTCGATCGGTAGTTTGTTGATCAATTCCGATCAGGCATGCCTGAGAGGCGCTAAAATGTTCGAGACCGTTCATAAGACGATTTCGGAATCTGTAAGAATCTTGAGAGTATTTCTTTCAGAAGACGGTCGCTAATGACAATTTTCAAGTGGGCTACTGCTGAGTCAAAGCCTCTGAAAGAACGCAATGCGTTCATTCAAGCTGCACTAATCAGCCAATTTTTTGCTTATCTGTGTGGTGTATGTGCCTACCATTCGAATTTTTGGTACAGAGACTAACCTTCAGTAGAGCCCAAAGTATCTCGCTTTGGTCAAGCCATTCCATGTAAACTTGACTGATGTAAAATGATATCCCTAATTGTATGCTTACTTGACTAATTGAGAGTAGCTTGCAAGACGATGTGGCGTGCTTGACATTGTTCGGACCCTTCCGGATGTAAGTGGTAAGCCTCAAGAAGAGCTCGATGAGGCTTGGAACTCGTGGGCACGAGATGAGGAAATCTCGAGGTATTGCTTGTGATCATTTTGTTCATCTGTTGTATACTGACTTCAGTAGAACCGCATTGGGTCTGTACGTTCATGATGCACAATTCGCCAGTACTTTCAACAATGCCCCCATTCTGCAACACAATGCTCTCCGCCTCTTCGTAGCAGCAACAGACGAGCTCTTTGGTGCAGCCACTCCAACACGCTGGGCACATCTTCTTCGTCTCTCGCCAGACCCTAGCAAGCTGAGCACACACCTGCATGTCAATCAACCTGAACATGTAGACACGGCACCTCTCTCCAAGGAACTCTCTTGTCGCGAAAGCCGTTTCTCCTGCTACGTAATTCTCCACAGCATCGGTGCCTCCGTCCAAGCCAGTCGAATCGCCGGCACGCTCACACCTAAGCAAAAGCACAGCTTCGAGGAAGCCCTGATCTGTTGGTACCACGCCTACGAGCAGACCCGCACAACGCAAGACCCAGATCCACTATGCCTCATGGTTCTCTATCACGAGATCTTCATGACGCTGCTAGTCGACTTCTCTCAACTCGAGAGTGCAATCGGTGGTCAAGCGAAAGGCGCAGATGCCATCACCTACGCTCGCAACTGGTCCACTAGCATTGAAGCCAAGCGCTGCATCATCCATGCCTCACTCATCCACCGCCAATGCGAAGGTATCCCGTATCACAGCGAGCCTGCACTGCACGTCCCCCGCTCCATGTTCCTCGCTGCCAGAGCCTGGTACTGCTACATCCAATTCGACCCGTCCGTCACGCCCGCCCCTGCCTCTCCTCCCATAACCCAAGGACAGCAACAGCAGCAGCAGCAACAGTTCACTTATGACGAATCATTCAACATCCCCGAGGTGAAGATGTTCAACATCGATCCCATGCAGTACCTGCCTGCCGTCAATGGGTTCGGAACAGGCAAGCCGCAGTTGACGGAGGCGGCTACGTTGTGCAGGTTGGCGGATCTGCTGGAGCAGAGCGGGCGATGGGGGATCTCGAGGCGCTTTGCGAGGATTCTGAGGCTTTTGATTTTTGGTGGTGCGGGGAATGCAGACGGGGTTGATGGGCAGAGTGAGGTTGTTGCTTGAGTTTGATATCAGGGGTAGCAGAGGTGATGGAATGGTAAAGGACGGTAAGGTAAGGTAAGGTAAGGTTTTGCGGAGGATGATATTGCAGCAGGGAACTCGATGGCCAGTGATGTGGTTGATGGGTGGGTGTTGAATTGCTTGGGCTAAACTGACCTGGGCTGGAGGTGTTTTTTCAGTAGGTGCTTTTCAATGATAGTACCTTCGCTGAATGGATTGATTGCATGAATATCAAGAAAAATAAAAGACAGGACAATACAATAAGATAGAATATTTGCGTATTTTTAAGCTGATCTGCTCCTGGATGGACGACTTCAGAATTTGCTAAAATACTTTGTAACAAGGAAGAAGTGGATGAATGATGTGTAATGAGAGGAAATGGATTGTGTTTTTGACTATCTTGGCAAGTGAGCGGGCGTCCGAAGCATGCAAGCGAGCGGAGTTGCTATACTTTTTTTTTTTTTTGGAGAATCGTTTCAATCAGATTCAAATAAAATGTCTGAAGCGAGAATGAGGACTTTTGATTTCAGTTCTCGAGCTTAGTTATTTTGATGATTTGGATTTGGTGGGGTGATTGGGTCTAGGAGAATTTGTTTGGTTCGATTTTTTGTTTTTGCATGCACTGTATGTATGGGATTTTTACTTGTATTGTTAGTTTGTTGGGATTTTTGTTTTGCGAAGGTGAGGATGGGGAGGAGAAACTGGGTTGGTAGGGGGAAATTAAGGAATAGGGGAATATCGCTGGTTGGAGAATTTGAATGGGAACTATGATGGAGTTTGACTTCTCTTTTTTGGGGAGGGGGGGTTGGTATCTGAATTAGGAGTTGTGTGTATAAGAGGGATAGTAGTGGTACTTGTACTTGTACATAAGTCCGGAAAGCCAGCCGTCGGAGCGATAGGCACCCCTTACTTATTGTCTCTATGCTACGACGCGAATGATTTTCTTGAGACTCCAGGCGAGGTTATTCTGGCCTTGCCTGATAGGCTAATTGTCAGTTTGTGTTAGCTGAAAGCCCGCTTACGGCGGGGTAACGAAGGAAACTGCAAAAGTAAGAACTAGACAGATAACCACGGAAGACCAAAACGATATCCGGCCATTCTTTTTGTAAGGAACGACAAGGACGAGTAGACAGACAGATAGATGGATGTATGGCCACGATACACCAAAAATAAATGGGGTATTTCTTTCAAAAGATCGTCCAGCTCGGTACTGCTGGAAATTACGTCAAGTCCCGAAGGTGGTTCGAACACCTGACCTGAAGATATCTTGCGATTACTGCAATCTTCCGCTCTACCACTGAGCTATCGAGACCAGTTGATGTACGAAAAATGCTTATTTGATTACATATTACAGTTTGCGTTTGGAACACTTTGCGGCGTCCAATTGGCGAAGCGAGTGGCGGGCTTGTGGGCTTGTACTCCACATCGCCCGGTCTTGGACTAGGGTCAAGCTTGAGGAATGATTAGGTAAGTCTCTACCCCTCCAAGTCGAACATTTGTTTGTGCTCGAGGGCCAGCTTCTGTGTGCTTCATAAACACTTTTGTCAGAAGATGCTCCTTGACTGTAGCATAGTCGGGATAATATTAAATAAGAGTGCCCTACAATTACTCCTGTAATTCAAGAAATGACAATCATCAAGTCCCCCAAAGGCTTTGAGAGAACCTGGTTCGGGCTAGAATTAGTTGTCATTTTTATTACAGTAGTATTACAGTCCGACAACCCATCGCCTATAGATTACGACATCTTCCAAGTTGCAATTACTGAATGCAAAGATTCGGCCAATCATTAATTATTTCTGGAGTATCTAGATCTTTTCAGAACTTTACAACATTCCTCCTCGGGTGAAAGTAAATAAGTTCCTCCCGTCCTCACCCGTCATCACCCATCCACTTCTTCCAATGGGCTCCTTCGAGGAACTACACAATTGTTGAAGAGTACCATCATCCGCATGATTCGCAAGAAACCGATGCCCATTTCCTTTCAATCGTCCAACGATATGACCCAATTGCGGGGTTCCATCCTTCTCGAATACGACAGTGTATGTCTACCCAAGTCAGCACAGCACTTGACCAGAATCGAATTCCCTACCTCAATTATAGCTTCTCCTTCAGCTGTATCATCAACATCAGGTACTGGATCATCTTCGAGAAGTTCGGGAAGCGGATTGCGATCGGGATATGGTGTGAGTCGCGGCAGTGACGAAAGACACACGACATATTGATAAGTCACCAGGCCGCCATTTGCAAGAACAAGCCCTTTCTTCACTTCTCCTTTCCTTAATTCTCGAACCATTTCTGTAAGTGCCTGACGAGATCGTCATCAACTGAAGTCAGTGTCTATGCAGTACTCACATGCATCGAATAATTATTCCCCGCTCCGCCGAAAGACGTCAATCCGCCCAGAAGCGTAATCGGCTTCGGCTGCTTCGTTAAAGGGAATCCAAGATGTTGACATGCCAGTTTTGGCACGATGGGAAAACATGAGTAGAAGTCAAAGATGTCAATCTCTTCTTTCGTGACACCCGAGACCCGTAACCCCTCGTCTAGTGACCTAGAAACGGCGGGACTCGAATGGAAATTTGGCCTTTGCCAGACTACAGTCATCAGCGGGAAGTTTTGATTTTGACGGGGTACATACAGTCGGTGTTATCACTTGAGCCTGCTCCTCCTAGTGGGTAGATCCATTTACTCTCTGGAATTCCAAGTTCGCTTGCGTACTCGGTGGAAGTCAAAATACAAGACCCCGCCAAGTTGATATTGTTGAATGCATTCATCAAAAGCGGATCTATACAGTCAGCAGGAGATTTGGGGACACTCTGGTGAGCAAACATACACGGAAAGCAGATCATCCTGTTCTTCTTGGAGACAGTCCCAATATCTTCTGCAGTTGCAGCCGGCTTGCCATAATTCCAAGCGAGAGGGTTTCCCTCCGCAACCTTTGCAAAACCCGCATACAATTCAGCCGACTCTTTATTATTATCCTGAATAGACTGCCCTCTATAAGCCCTAAATCCATTCTCATAAAGTGGATAAACATGGATCGGTAGTCCCACAGAATGAAGCGTTCCAATGCCTTCTCGTTTAGCGAAATCGAGACCAGGGACATCCCAACTCACTTTCTTTCATGCTCGAAACATCAGAAACTGACACAGACTTCACACTCTCATCAACTGCCGTCCAAGGAGGTGACCTTCCAGCCGCGGCATAAGTGCCCACTTCCCGAAATCAGCAGTTCTCACTCCCCCAGAGAATACAAGACTCTTACATGACGCGAGCGCTTCCCCGCCTGTTATGATCGCCACTTTACTCTCCCGAACCGATATCCTCTTCGCCGCCTCATCGAAGAACTTGGCAGGCGAATCTCCTCCATGGTGACTGAGTCCCTTGTATTTTGGTTCGATCCCGAGATTCTCTGATATCAGGCCCGGCAAGTCCGAGTAGTTCCACGACCATGTGTTGACGACGGCAACGCTGTCAATGCTCGCTTGGAACTCTTTGGCTGCAGAGGATGAGAGGCCGGTGTCTGTGATGGCTGCTTGGATGGCTTGGAGCATCAGTTCCATGGGCTCGATGGCATCTTCTACTTTTGGAGAGCGGTTCTTGATGTCGCCGACTCCGACAACGATGGGTACGGCTCCTCTGGATTCCATGCTGGGTTAATATATCTATATTAATGGAACAGAAGGAAAGAATAACAGTATTCTACTACAATATGAATATGTGAGATTTCGTGAGCACATTGCTTTGATGCAGATAGAGCCTCTTGCCCCTCTGCTCATTCTGAGTTTACCGGGCATTGTTGATCTGCCGTGGAGCGATGCCTCGGCATGTGGAATGCGGGGAGAACTCATCCGACGGTTCTTGCAGGTGATAAAATCTAATGCATTTCTTGGTCTTGGGAATTTTCATTGAAAAGTTGAAATTGAAAAGTAAATTCGATAAGATGCCAACGGAGATGTAAGTGATCATCACCCAAATACTGTGATGAGTAACACAATGTTCGGCAATTCAGGGGCGGACATACGTCTTGGGTGAGATATACATCTTGGCAATTATTTTGTTATCAGCGAGAGAAAATTTCAACCTTCGCGAATGAAACAACTCGGAGACAAGTGTTCTTTCGAAATGATTTTTCTTCTTCTATCTGGCTCTGAGCGTTCGTTTCTCCGGAAATTCCCATTCTTTCGAATCTCTAGTTCTATTGTTTGTTTGCTAGCTGCTTATCATATGATCCCATTCAGCACACGTCTCTTTCTATCGTCGCATTTTTCCAGCGTCGCTTTTGTATGACGAGTCCTGTAACCAATCTGGTGTGAAAATCTGTTAGAGACTGTATTTTGGAATAGTCCATTCGTCGTACGTGAATTTTCCTGCTCCAGGCCCCACCTCGCTCCCGAGGTTGTCCACCCTTTCAGCCGCATTTTCTGCCATCGGAAGTTTAAAACCAGCCATGTATACAGAAAGACTTGGCATGAATATTACTGCATCTCAATTGGAGGGCAGGGCACCTTTTTTATGTTCTGCTTGATTATACTTCTGCCAAGGTTCGCCGCGACATGTTCTGTTTCGACGACGCGTATTTAGCGAGACGATCACGGCAATCGGACTTCTTTATCGGGCCGTCAGCAACGTACAAGCTTTGGATCAACTCAGGCAAGAGGATACTGATGGCGTAAAGCATTGACGCATGCTTTTCTCGAGACATCTGAATGATGCAAGATGAACCATTCTTGTGTCAAGCTTTCCAGAGTAGCCTGGTGCTCTGGTGTAGAGGTCGCTTCGTGGGGCCTTTGCCAGGTCCACTTCCTCTTGAAACGACTTTACTTTCATCTTGAATCTGTCTGAACGCTGGTGAGAAGCTCACTCAGGTGAACTACCAGAGAGTTTCCTCTGAGACGGCATCTTCAAGCGTTTGTTCGTCCCCAGACTCGAAGGACGATTATGGTTGCAGAATGTGGTCCCGGTCTCAGAGCAGCCCACACCCGTTGCTCGTGCTTTTCAAATCTACATCATATTCAGCCCTATCCTCGCGAGCCCAACTTTGAAAACTGGGGTGCTGGCTACCTGTGTTTTCTTACTACTCTACTCTCGGCAAACCTTTCACGGCCTCCTGGAGAGAGCCTTTCAGATCATTCTAGGTCGAAATGACGAATACAACAGGAAATGGAGCAGTGGAGGAGAAATTGGGTCGCGTTCAGCTCCGCACCGAATCTGGGGAGATCATCTTGGTTCCTAAGCCGTCAAGCGATCCGAACGACCCTTTGAACTGGTCGCAACCTTTCAAATACTACATTGCAATTGTGACATGTGCTGGCATGCTCATGACGACATTTCTGGCTGCCGGTCCAACAGTTGCCCTGGTGGAAATTGCTACGGATTTTGCTGGTGGTGACCCTTCAAAGCTGGGAGAAGTCATTCCACAAGTTGCGTACTTCTTCACTGTCTCGGCTCTAACTCAAGGAACGGGAAATCTCATTTGGCAGCCCCTCATCAACAAGTATGGTCGGCGACCTATCTACATAATCTCTTTTTCTGGTTACCTCGCGACAGCGGTCTGGTCCGGTTTGACCTTAAATTATGCCAGTGAGCTCGTTGCTAGAACGCTTCTTGGATTTTTCTCGGGAGCTGGAGAATGCCTTGGCCCCGGAACAATCTCTGATTTGTTCTTCCTCCACGAACGGGGCTCTATGATGGCGTAAGTACCAAGCTGTTCAGTCGGACCTGTCGCTGACTCCTTCGCAGTCTTTACAGTTTTGCTGTTGGATCTGGAGTCTCTATTGGTATCATCGCCAGTGGATTCATCGTCTTGAAGAACACCTGGCAGACAATTTACTTTGTTGGAGCGGCAATGATCGGAGGCCTACTTCTCCTCATTATCTTCACCATGCCGGAAACGGCTTATAATAGATCGTACGATGATCAAGAAGATGATGTCGTACTCAAAACGAAGGGTACCGACTGTCGTCTCTCGCTATCTATCATTCTTGATGATGCCGAGAAGGCTAAGGTGGCACGTTACTACGAAGAAAACGACCGACTGGCAAAAATGGCTTTCTCGCAGCAGACTTCAATTATCGAGCGCTTAGAAGAAAGAATACGTAGGCTTGAAGAAGCCGTTCTTGGGAACAAACAATACGCCCCGCTGTCATCTGGTCTTCGATCGGCCAAGAAGTCCTACTGGAGTACATTAGCCCTGTTCACTGGAGAGAAATATACCACCCAATCGCTTTGGACCATGTTTATACGTCCTTTCGGAATGATTCTGCTGCCACCTGTATTGTGGGCAACTCTTGTCATGGCCACTCTTGTTGGATTCAGCGTCGCGATTTCATCAACGTGTAAGACATCGAAGTCCCTTTCGGAAAGAATTTTTGGCTAAGTTACTAATACAGTTGCAAATGACTTTGCTGTTGCCTACAATTTCACAGCATTCCAATCCGGACTGGGTTTCTTCGGGAGTTTGGTTGGAGGTCTTCTCGCGAGTGAGTAATACCGTTCATGTATTCTCTTTCGCTGACCACTTTAAAAGTGCCCGCCGGCGGCCCCGTTGGAGAAGCCGTTGCAAATTTCTTTACAATCCGAAACCGAGGCATTCGTGAGCCTGAATTCAGACTGCCAGCAATGGCCATCTCCATCATCACAGCCCCGCTTGGTCTCATCCTGTATGGTGTAGGTCTGGAGCACAAAATGCACTTCATGGTACCTATCACAGGTATCGGCTTGCGTGAGTAGCATTCCTTTCATATATTTTCTAGGACTGAGGATTGACAAAACATCAGTGTCTTTTTCTGCCGGGCAAGCGATGAATATTTCATTCGTTTAGTAAGTCAAATATTGGTGGATGGGGGAAAAAAATACTGACGCGTGACAGCACTCTTGATGCGTATGGACCCGTTGCAGGAGAAGTTACAATTGCTCAACTCGCATTCAAGTGTATGTCACACCTGTCTTACAACCCAGATTTCCTCCAAGACAGCCACCCCATGCATCCGTTTTCGATTGCTAACACTGCATAGCTGTCATTGGATTCGGTCTCTCTGCGACTACCAATTCATGGATTGCCAACTCAGGACTTATAGTTGCACTCAGCGAGATGGCGGGGATAACTGCATTCGTTCTTCTCCTCTCCATCCCAATGTTCTTCTGGGGTGCGAGGCTGAGGAGATGGAGTCTGGGATGGCCAGTCGTGAAGTTTGTAAGGTGGGAAGGATTGTGACGTTGAAGTACACCTAGTTCGTCCAATGAGCTGGTGGACTTCAAAGGTCCAATTGCATATGTTTCGGAAGCGCTTGCCCCTGAGGAGAGGAGAAATTTGTCAACAGGAAAACCGAGTTGAGGTTGTATCACGTGCTAACCGCTCACAACACGGACGGCAGCTTGCTGGACCTCACGTCCTTTCGTTTCAATGCCCATTTGCGTAATAAATGTTACTTTTGCCACAGAATATATATTGCATGCCATGATCATTTATGTTTAAAAACAGCCATCAAGCTCGTACATTTCTCGGTGAGTTGGCAGCTCTCGAAAACAGTCAGGGGCTCGCTTAGATGTGGCTTTCACCTATACCAATTCGGTCAGGGCTTGTTTCTCTGCTGAGACTTTCTTCAGCTCCTGCAAGGTCCCTCCAACCAGAACCATCATCGCCAGCCACCAATATTTCAAAGCCTCATTGACATCCCCAGCGCGTACCGTGTCTTCCGAAATCGTCGTCGTCCCTCACAGTTTCGAGTACTGAGGCTGATCAGAAGCCTTTATGATGGAGCTATTCCAACTCACCGAAAGTGCATATGCCATAGATCTACGGAGAATTATTCTCGTGATGGACAGTGAGTGAGCTTTTACCGAATCTAATGCAAATGACAAGGCTGAAGGGTGCCTAACCACTGGAACATGGCACAAGCCGCTTGCTCTATTACCATAATGAAGCGGGTCCAGATGCGCCATGCATAGATAGGCGTTTTGAAAGACAAGCAGTCACACAAGCTGGGAATTTGGTGATCTTTAAGAGCCCCTTCATGCCCCTTTGCATTCTTCAGTTCGTAACGCCCGGTTGCGGCCAGTACAACAGTGTGCATATATCTCGGTGTCGAATCTAAACTGGGACATCGAGACTTGCGACTGAGAATCATCGAGTATGTAAATTACACCACCATGATTTTGGAGTCCACCCATTGATAATCGGGCCGAGCAGCAGCATATCAGAACATAGGATTAACCGGTAGGCAAGATGGGATTCCTCGGCAAGAAATTCTCTAGCAAGAGCCGCCTGTCTTTGATCGATGAATTCAAGGAAGCAGAGACGAATGTATCAGACGGAAGTCGCTTGGGCAGATCCAATACACTTCGACAGCAACAGCTTTATGAGGAAGATTCTCTGAGGGCGACGATACAACAACAGGAGATAAAAATTCAGGAGCAGGAGCACATTGCGAATGACCTGACCAACGTAGTTGAGCGAATGAAAAGCGAAGAGGAGCTCCTTCAAAGACAAGTATGGAATTTCTCAGAACAACTTAGCAAGGCCAAAGCGGATGCGGACAATTTCAGGAGTCAGGTCACGCCACTGGAGGAGCAGAACAGGAATCTCAACTGGCAATATCAGACCATGGCTAGAAGTGTGAATGATCTGAGAGGCGCCTCGAATGAAAAAGATCAAGAGCTATCAGCTAGGTCCAACACGATTCATGTTCTGAGCGGACACAACCAGCAGCTACAGAGACGGGTTGCCCACCTAGAAAGAATCGTTTCCTCGACCAGCCAAAATACAGGAACCGATATCCAAACTTTCTTTGATCGTTATACCGAGATGGAGAATGCACATAGAGATCTATCAACAAGACTCGAAACCGAAGTCCACGAGAGGCTGGAGTTGCGGGATGCGTTCGAGGCAATGGAGTCGGAGAACGCCTCGCTAAAGACTGTCATCGAAGAACTGCAAAAGGATGCATCTGGCTCTGAGAGCTGCCAGCCACAGACACTCCGGTCGTTGTTGACAATGAGGCTCGTTGATCAGGCTCTCATTGGTACCGAGGCTGAGAGCTCATCCCAGAACCAAAATTGGTCGCCTACTGGACTGCCACAGACATCGTTGGACGTCAAATGCAGCCCAGCAGAGATTCAACAACTAGCTAATTTGCTGCCAACTGGGCCTGAATACGTTCATTTCTACAAGAAAATGAGCTTAGATATTTGTTCCCTCTGCACGAAGCCGAGATTCAAGCTCAAAAGCGATCCACGTCAGAATTTCTCCTCGTCAAAGTGGTTGAATGAGTATCTCGGAAAGACTCGTTACTTTTCATGCTGTTACGAACAAGTATGCAAGAGTTGTTTTACGAAACATGTTCTTGAGACCCTGCGATCGAAATGGTGGTATAAATTAGGCACGCTCCAGTGGTTTCCGTGTCCGAGGGATGGCTGTGAGGAAGCTCTTGGCATAAGATGTGAGGCAGACTTGGAAATTTGCTTAGAGAGGAACTGCGATACAGAGGCAGAAGATCATGTGAAAACGTGAGTGACAGCCCACATAAACAATCCGACTCGAATTGACCATGTACACAGGTACGTCAAGGCAATGGCATTCCGAAACGCTTTAGAAGCACTCGAGCCAAAGCCGGATGACGAGGCGCTGCAAAAGGCTGCAGAGCTAACGAAGCAATTGGTGGAAGCAAACCGGATGCATAATCTGTTTGATCCCAGATTCGATCCAGCGATGGTTGACGAGACGGGATGCATACCGGAGTTCAATACCGGAACGATATTCAATGCCGTGCTCGACAACACATCATCGCCGGTACCTTTGTTCCTGCGGTTCATTCGACGCCAAAGCCGTCCCAAGTCTTGCATGGTCTGTAGCAAGACCATGTTCGAAATTGATTATGGAAATGTACCGACATGGCAAGCCGCTTGTCAGGGATTTGCGGGTTCCTGGATGTGGAATATACTTGTGTTTCCTACCAGGGAGAATCAACAGTGCGAGCACGACTTTGAAGTGTGTAGGGTTTGCACAGCTGAACACCTCCGAGGAGCGTTGACTAGTGGCGGGCCATCGGCTTGCGACAGTCTCTCATGTCCCCAATGTAGCAGGGTACTTTCTTACCAAGAGATCCATCAACTTGCTGATACCGAAACCGTGGCAAAGTGAGTTAGACCCAATCTGCAGAAGTTTTGCAGTATCGCTAATCTACAATAGGTACGAGAAGTTTATGCTACAGACCTTCCTATCCCAAGATCCCAACTTCCGCTGGTGTCTGAGTCCACTTTGCGAGACCGGACAATTGTACCAAACGCCCCCAAGAAATCCAAAAACCTCATGCGAAGAATGCAACTTTGAGATGTGCTTCAAGCATGAGATGCCCTGGCACGAAGGTTTGTCGTGCGACGAGTACGACAGTATCAGAGAACACGGAGACCCAAGCTATGGAGAGACTCAGGAATGGATCAGAACAAACACAAAGCCATGCCCGGGCTGTCAAGTTGGTATACAGAAAGGTGAAGCGTGCTTCCATATGACATGTAAGTTGAGCATCACGTTTGTCCTATATATTGGTGCCGGAAGTTGACTTTCTCTGCTAGGTTCCCAATGTAATCATGAGTTCTGTTGGCAATGTCTCGCGAACTGGACTGAAATCCGAGCCAATGGCCAAAATGGACATGCCGAAGGTTGTTTCTTTAGGACGAATGACGTTCGTCCAACAGGCCTAAGGGGCGAAAATCTCGAAGATGCTTTACGGGCTAGAAATGGATAGATAAAACGAAGGTATTCAGTCATACAAAATTTCTTTCAGGACTTGATATTTTCTACGGTTGGCAAAGTCATTTACCACCAAGGGTGGTTACTGGAGATCCGACAGGGATTCGAAGAGAGCTACACAGGAAGCAGAAATCGATTGATCCTTCCGAAGATCCTTCAACGTAGGACGTAAGAAGGCTCCTGCAGCATGTTCTAGCCTCTGGGTTCCGCATCGTATGAACATCTGCCGATGCGTATCCATCACCAATTTCCCAGCTTCATTCCTGAGCTGCGTGTAAAGGTCAAGTGAGGTCTCGTTGTTCTTCAGCTCTGAATTTAGGCGAGGGGCAATGTGTCAAGGCAGTTGTTCACAAGACCGACAAAGAACAAGCCTTGTTGGCTTCAAAGCTTCAGAAGGGACTTCGACGCATGGTGAAGCCTTATCGGGTCAGACTCCGCTTCGTTGCGATGCGCTGGAATTTTGGAGTGATTTGTGCAACCACCCTCCATAATCCTACGGTTCTCGGCAGCTGAACCACAACCACGGGATAGGTGAAAGAAATCCTGCACAGCCGCGCAGTGCCGCGCAAATTCTCTAGGCGCACAAAAATACTGAGCTTCAAGTGGTCGAAGCACTTCCCCGTCCATGTTCAGCCCTTTGTGTCTCTTTTTTCAGATGCAGGCTTTCGGAGGTCTGTGACCGACTTCCTCGGTCTATATCATGGTCGCGCCTAGGAAATAGAATGCGTCTGGAATTTATACTGACTTTTACTCACAATTCCATGATGCCTTTCTGATAACTATTCAGCTGCCTCGAGCACGTATCTTTATTTTGATTTCCCAGTTCCCGCCAAAATTTGATCGTCAAGATGCCCAACAATCAGCTCAGCAGTCTCGTGGGCAGCGATTCCAAATGGGACAGCATCGTCTCCCAAGGCCTTCTCATCAAGCTTTCTACTAGACAATTTACCATTTTGATATCCGTATTCACGTTTGCATTCGCATTCCTCGTTGCGCGGCTGTTCCGAGTCTTCGGTCTCCTCATCTTCTGCATTTTTCTCCGTGAGAGAGCACATGAGCCTGGCCTGGAACAATGTCGGGTGGCTGTTGTAAACTACCGTACACCTTTCCATGTCATCGGGGAGAGTTTACCTTGGAGGTTGATAATCATTGGAAGGAGAAGAGAGAGAAGATTCGCTCTGATCTGGCTCGCTGGAGCGATTGCCTTCCTATTTCTTGGCATTGGGTTGCCGTTCACTCTGTCCTTATTTCCTGTCTCCAATGGTAAGTTGCACAATGTTTGCAAAACTTCGAGCTAAAAAGTTACATTAAGGCTTTTCTGGTGACTCCATTTGCTGGTTCGGACCAACAGACAACAATGGTGAAAGCGATGTATTTCGTGCATACCTTCGTCTTGAGCAGCAAACCGCACTTTCTGAGACAGACTCGATGAATTACGACTACAGCGGAGATAATGGATATGACGTGGGGTATCTGGGAAGTGAAGATGATGTATTGAAGTCATCGATCTGTCCAGAACATGCTGAGACCAGTGCTTGTCAAGATGGAGATGCACTGAATTTCCACGGACAATACACGATCTCACCGAGAGATTTGGGTGTTGGGAATCTCAATGGGTTGAACTTCACCACATCTGTCGATTGCTATAAAGTCATTGATTCTGAACAAGAACCGACGGCTCCGCAAGATGAGCAGATGCAGCCCGTTGGCCTGTTTTATGGACCCAGTCGAGGACTTGCCAATTCTTCTGAGCACAATATGACTGCCCTGATATTCCGGGAAGAAGTCTATGGCCGATCTTATTATGTCTTAGGTTTCAAGATGGTGGAAGGCGATGACTTGGCAGAGGATGGCCAGACAGCTTGGACACCAAGGGAAGATCTTCGTCACCAAGGTGATATTTCTCTCCTCATATACAACTTGGGAGCCGTTTATGCTCTGGAACCAGGAGATGACTCAATGTTCGCGACCATTCCACTGAATACGAGCAGGATTCCAGCGAAAAACTGGGCAGACCAGAATCTAGAGAACAGAACGGGATGGAACGACCGGCAACTTTTCAAATCTAAAAGGCAAACGGTCACGGTTCTTTGCAATACAAGCTATGTCATTTGCGATCATAACACTATATCGCAAGAGTCTGCGCACTGCCTAAATCTAGGAGGGTGGAGGAAGGTCCAGGAGTTCGCAGATAGCCTACAGAATGCCTCAGCTAAGGACAATAAACCTGCATCTGCACGAGAAGGCTTCATCTATCTGTTGGCAGATATTGCACATTATTCTGGGATGAAAGAGTCGGCAGAAGTTGTCAATGGTGTCTCTGCAAACGATCTTCTTCAAGCTGACTTCAAGATCCAGCACTTTCTCGACCAAATTTCTGGTCATCGAGAACTTACGCGACTGTTCCTCTCAACACGCACGAGGTTTATACTTGCTGCTCGAAGGGCCGTGCTTAATGAGTGGGGAACAAGGGTATTGCAGATGGGGTTTCATGTCAATGATTTCGATGGAACAATGGTTGGGAACCCTGATTTATCCGCAATGTGCCAAGCAACATTGATATCGGACTCAAACTTCAAGACTACAACAGCCAGACCTTGGATCATAGCTGCGTGTGTTTGGCTGGCGATTGTGTTACTGACATACTCGGCACCAGTGATTCGAAAGCTGCGATGGAGTTGGGTCGAAGCCATCGAGCAAAGTTGGTCTTCGAAAAGAGCCATTAAGCTCCATCATCAGTTAACGAGAGGGAGTACCCATGGATTCCGGATTGATTCGAAAGATCTTGGATCTCAGATTGGACAGGCTAGCAGTTTACCCCTGTTGGTTCGAGGAGACCCATTCACGACTGGCTCTCAGGTTAAAGGCCAAGCGGGGGAGGACGAAGGAACGCTGAGTGGAACTGGAGCAGGAGGTACAGAGCCAAGGGGCTATCAGTCCCCCAGAATCTAGCATTAGAAGGGTGTTGTGGCAAGAGAAGTAAAATGTGGCAGTCCCTGGGCGGCTTTAACAGCGTTTACTAGCTTGTAGAGACAGCGTTGCAAAATCTGGTACAGTTCTAGGACAAGGGCATAACTTGTAACCCATAATACAATCAAATATTAAGATCAGATTCGTCGGATCGTATGTGTCTGCGCCAGAGAGCGTGAAATAATGTCCTGATTTGCTGTCCGAGAAGAAATTACATTTATTGAGGGGGGAAAAGGGGACGGGGAAATTAAGCGAAAGAAAGGCCCTGGCATCCATCACTTATTGATTTGCAACCATCTTAGGCAAGTCTCTAGAAAGGCCATATCTTTCAATGAAAATGGACAGGATGATAAGGTAGTGGCAGATCTTGCGTGATGATTATTTTCAAAGTTGATCAAAAGTCTGAAGGTCACACACCACCGACCGCCTTGATCACCATTTCTATATCCTCCTGTGGCAGCCCCAGCAGCTCATTTCCCACGATAATGTCTTTCCCTGGCGCTCCATGACCATTTCCATCCTTACACAGGAACCATCCCCATAATCTTCCAATACCTCTGAAATCCCCTTTCTGCAACATCTCAACGCCTTCCATCTTCCAGGCCTCTCCATCCACCTTCTTGACTTCAAATTTCTGCCCTGTAGCACGTTCTGCATTCTCGAGGATTTCGTTCTGCGAGGTCTTGAAAGAAGTGACCAAAAGATACTTGTTTGCTGTGTCAGTAGGCTTCTGGAGACTGCTGACCACAGCACGAGCAATTTGTGGAATGGTGGTGGTGAGATAGGACTCGTTGCCAGAGTCAATGATAGTGGATGTGTGGTTTAGAACTGAGGTACCCAGAAATCCTGATTTGAGAGTCTATGGCATGTCAGTCGTTTGCCACTCGCAACTAATGTAGTTGAGGGAAATACCCAGTCAAATAATGGTGCTGCCCCAATCGCAGTCCAAGTAAAAACCAGGATTTTGGGATCCCTTCTCAGATAGATAGTCTAGGATTTGCTTTTTCGGCTTCAGTCGTTGATGCAACGCTGGAAGGTGCTGCTCTATCGCTGACATATCCGGGGTATTGAACGCGAAATCGCTGGGAATGAAGCGCTTGACTCCATTGGCGATTGCTGCATCAATGATTTTGGTCTGCAACATCGTGGCCAGTGCACTTATTGTAGATATAATTGCATCTTGGCCTCTGCAGGCTTGTTTAAGAGAGTCTTCAGAGTAGTCCGTTTGAAGAATGTCGACGTTGGGGAAGGCGTTGTTAACGGAGCTGTCGCTGGACAGGATGCTGACTTTGAAGTTTGCTGAAAGAAGGTGCTGGATAAGTACTGGGCCGAGGTTTCCTCTCGCCTATATAGACTTAGTTAAATCCCTGTGATGGTGGACGGGGACTGTCACTTGCGCCGACGACTAAGACGTTCTTGATAGAGGTCATTTCGAATTTGCAGTTCTTCAGAGTCGTGTAGATTGTGAATTGAAGATTTGAGAAGACAGCACTCACTGCTTGGCGAAGGTCGATTACTATATGTGATTATCTGGACCGAATTTGAGAAGAGTGGATGTTCTGATCGTCAAGCACGGTGCGTGTTGAGACCCGGAATTAAAGCCAGAGCCCAAGCTAATTCCGTCTGCATCTGCATCATTAACGACGTCGACTTGGATGTGATTCAAATGATTCCAAATGGCACCGTAGATCACTGTCAGATTAATACTGGTGGTTCGCTAATCTCTCTTAACCAATGCCATCCTGCTTGCTGAAACTGCTCAAGACAATCTTCAAGTGAGTGTAAGGACATTGGAGCATGCTGTGGATGTAGCTACATATTGCGGATCGCATGAGAGACTAAATTTCGAATTCAAAGCATGTGATCACAAACTGGCCACTGGGTCAAAACGATGGAAATTGGAGGAGAAAATGTAAAGCAGCAATTCGCAGTGGAAATTTCGTGATCAGAAAGATGAGATGTAAGACATCTTCATTGACTGAGATCGAGCGATGAGCATTGCTAAATTCGCTGCATGACCCCTCATGATACAGTTTCCTTGGTCTCCAAGAACGTCTGATTCGTGATGACCCGGATGCTCCCCATCTAGTGGCTCAACCCCTTCGCTCTCGCTTGATCGACCCATCTCCAGTATGTGTCCGCACTTCTCATCCTCAATTTCTTACCCCACATAATCATCGGGAACATTGTCGCGTTACAGACACCTGCAATGACAGCCACTGTAATAAATGTATCTCTCTGTCCCATAGCATTGATCCACGGTGTAATTCCATAGTTGATCGCAAAACTCAACGTATTTCGGATAAGGATGATGGTGGTGATATGCTCACCTCCCAGATCTCGGTAAGATGACGTTGCATACTGAATAGCTGTCGACAGACAAAGCGTGGAACTGATGGCCAGAACGCCTTGTGCGAAGACCATACCGAACCAATGGATTTTGGCTGCTCCTCCGAGGCCCCAGAGTAACATCGCGAAAGGCACGGCGAACAGAGAGGCGAGGAAGAGCCAGAGAATGTGCTCAGGTTCAGCAACTCCCTTGTTGCGACGAGCAAGGCGCATGACAAGCTGTGGTCCTGCAAAGGCAACCCAAAGCGACCTGGAAAGATGTCAGAATTGGTCCCGAGAGGGACGTAATGGAGTTACATACCCGACAACCATACCCACGACAGCACCAAAATACGCAAATCCGACATCATTACTGCCAAATCCATAGACCTTGGTGTACGTTGGACTGGCTGTCGCATTTAGAATACCAGGCCAAACAAGAGCATTTGTTCCATACATAAAGCCTGCCCAGGTGATGACTGGAAACGTGAAGAATTTGAACGGAGCCCACATAATTTCCAAGACACGGTTAGGACGCTTCTTATCGATCACGCTGAGCTTCTGCCAGTACGTCTTTCGGGGATAGATGACTTGGCCCGCCTCTACTGCGGCAGGGTCAGAGATGACAGCTGGAGTCTTCTCTGAGGAGTCCTTGTCGGATGAAGGAGTAACAGCATCAGTTGCGGCGATGTTCTCGGTACTACCTCCGGCGCTGGTTGGCGAAACTTGGAGCTTTCTGTCATAATTGGTTTCTTCCATCAGGAAGAAACAATAGACAAAAGCCACCGCCATGCCAATGGCGCACCACCAAAGAGTCCACTTCCAACCCTGGCCAGTGTTTATGAACGCTGCAAATACCGGAGCAAACTTGCCCGCGAAGGCGAGACTCAGGCCGTAAACTGCGAGGTAAAGCGGTCTTTCATGGGAGAACCAAATATCTGTCATACTGATTTCACATAGAGACTCCACGGGTGCACCGAAGAAACCCTAGATCTGTAAGCGGGGTTCTCGAGAGCCTGTCCGAGGGAGACGAACCTGAAGAATCTTGGTTGCAAGATATGGCCCATTGGTCGTGCACAGTGGGGTCACTCCCATGAGGACAATAGAAACTCCCATTGAAATGAGGTACGAGGGTCTCTTGCCATATTGTAAGGCCAATGCTTGCCAGACGATACAACCCCATCCATAGAACAGGAACATCGCTCCTGTGCCGGAAACCAAGTCGCTGACCTTCAAGTCTGTTGCCCTGGAAATTGGCGTGGTGACGGAGTAGACAGCCGAAGATGGGAAGACCATCATGACGGTGTACATAACCATGCATGATGTATGAAGGAGCTTCCGCCGTTTAGACCAATTCAAAGGATCTTCCGGGTCATCTTTGTTTGGTCAGCATGAAGTGAGTCACGTGGATGGGGGTTCGGACCTGAGGGCATAGGGATCAGGACAACATCGTGGGCTGCCTCTGAATGCTTGACATGGAGCTGTCCTGTCTCATCAATAAGTTGAACCGTTCCTGGCGCCGCTTTGTCTTCGATAGCAACCATGATGTGACGTTCTCAACGAAGAGGCTGAAAATGGAGAACACCGACAGACAAGGTTCGAGGCGCAAGCCAGAACTTTAAGTATAAAGCCATGCTTGCTGACCACCGAAATGATAGAGTGATAACCAAAGAGATAGCTTTATCAAGATACGGCGGGCGACCGCGAAGATAGGGCCATGAGAACACTTGCCCGTGAGGCAAAGGTGGGATAACCAAAAGTGGCGGCATTTTAGCGCTTGATGTATTCAAAGTCAGGTTTATTCGAGCTTTAATCGCATTGCAGTCAGTGCTCTTATCATCTGCGCTGAAGTATCATGTTCTTCGGGTGCTTAATTCCACGTCGCTGATGTGTGATTACAACTGTGTTGAAGGAAAGTGCTCTTTTCTATGTGCTTTTTTCTATCTGCTAACAGCAATATACTCATCGTCGTCGTCCCAGGAAAGCCTTTCTACGGCTGAGTCCCCCCTGACACCCCGACGACAGATCTGCTTCCAAGTCCGACCCCATCTTTGACCTTCTAGCCGAGCAGATCATCATATCATCTCTATCTTTCAAAGGCCACTTTTGCTAGGGCATGTCCAAATGCTGGCCATCCTTCCATTCAACCTCCCTTCACCGTTTTGAGGGAGTGAAAACTTTTTTGTCACCAGGTGGTTGCTAAAGTCCGGCATACATCTATAAAGACGACATCTCGAGACCGATCGCACAAGAAAATTTCTTACAACTTTCCCCAAGCTACCAATTGTCGTTGAAACATGAATCGGCATGTCTCGGAAAACCCGCGTTATCCTTGACATGGTGCAATCGAGGCAGTCTCCACCCGATCTGCCGCCGTCTCCTTCCTGTTCCTCTTGATCCCACCTCTCTTCAGGCACGAGTATTTTCCAGGGGTTAGTTACACCTCGTCGGCTTTGGTTGTCAAGTGACATCTCTTTAGATACAACTATTATTTTCCACTTCTCGATATACAAATCAATCCTCTACCTCTCTACACATCCCTCGCCCTCTCCTCTCACATGTAAACCCCTTTCTTATCCCACCTAAGCCAATTCACTCGCCAAGGCCGTGATTTGATCCAATGTTGCCTGACTCTCCCTCACCGCGTTCTTCGTGACCTTGCCTAGAAGATGCTCGACCGTCTGCCCAGGATCCGTAATCGCAATCCCCTGAGCCGTCTTGATCCGCGCAACCTGCATCGCAAGGAAAAACTTTGGCGCCTTGATCGCCAGTCCTCCGCCTACACTTCTAATGCCCGCTTCGGTGGCCAAGTAGACATTGAGCTGGTCTTGGAAAAGAGCGAGGTCGGTGGAGGCTAGGGGAGTTTCAGTCGCGAATTCGGAGAGTGCGAAGGTTAGGGGGCTGGACGACGAGGCGGAGAAGTCGATGGAGGAGAAGGTTGTAGAGCCGGAGGTTACGTCGGGGACGCCGGAGATAGTAGTGGCCGACGAGGAGCAGGTGACGGTGTTTTGGAGGGAGGTTACCACGTCCTCAACTTCAGCAGGAAGAATAGTGCTACCAACGATAAAGCAGGCGCTGGCTTGACGGGGGACGAAGAGGGGAACTGGAGAGGTGTGTAAGTATATGGCTATATATGAAGGAGGCTATTGCCTTCAAAGGAGTAAGCCGTACCTGAGAGTGCGGTGCCAGCGAGGGCGAAGGCGCTGATAAGAGTTGTAGAGTGCATCTTTGCGGTCGAAGATTTCGTTGTGCTGAATAGATTGATTTCTTGTATACTTTCAGAAAGAGCGTAAGAATAAAGATGAAGCAGCAAGACCAGTTGCAAAGGATAAGGGATTATAGAAAATAAGCAACACAGTTGTTAATGTAAAGTAAACAATAAATGCAAAGAACGAACGAATAGATAAGAGAGTAAGCAGAGAGAAAGATCAGACGAAAGATGGAAACCCGTCAACCTTTAACATGTCCTACATGAAGGCACGAGGACACGAGAGTCGCAGAATCGAGGAACACACTCCGGATTGGGAACGTCAAAACGTCTGGAGTGGAGTCGCTAAAGGAGATCGGATGATGGATGAGCCTTGGCGAGGTGTTTCGGACGTTGTTTCGCAGGGGTTGGAGGCGACATGAGACGAGACGAGACGAGACGTTCCTTCGCAAGTTTGAGCAAAATGAGGCCCGAATGCTGTCAAAAATCAAATTTCTATTACATAGGGTTCAATACCAATGCATTGTTTGTTTTTGTAGAGTAGAACATTTGCCGACGTGAAAGCCATCATCGTCAACAACTCCATTTGGAAGTTTGCAAGAAAGAAGACGGGCAAAACAAGCGACGTCGCGTTTAAGATGAAAACACCCGCCTCGCAATTTCAAGGCGATGTCCATCACATGGATTTCAACTGCCTGGCAGATTCCCCTGTGGCGCATGCGAATCTCGTATACTATACAGCGATACCCCTAGATCTATCTCCATAGAATCTGATTAAACTCATGCGCTTATAATCTGTGTCCCTTGGGAAAGCTCGATCATCACGTGCAGAACAGATGAGAGGATCTCAGATAGTCTTCTAGGTGAACGATGTCCGGCTTTTGGATACACTTCGCCCGAAAGAATGTTCGCAGGAGCTTTTTCAATCCCCGTCCATGATCTTGCTTCCCGGAAGACCATTCTATATAGAATATTTTGACAGGTGCTTAGCGAACATTAGGGAAACAACCGCATTGGAATCAGGTTGATTAGCGGTGCATGGCAAGATCGAAGAGCAAACAGATCGCCAACTAGAGGGAAAAATGAAGTCGCTTCAGTCGTTCTTGTTCCCGTCAGTAGTCAAGAGCTTAGAATGGGAAATTTCCCCAGCGAAATGTTGCCGTTTATAATAGACGACAGCAGAACAAGGTCTTGGTTCAAGATGGAAATTGACTACACAAAATGAAGAGGTTTTGAGGGAGCTCTCATGTAGATATAATCACAGCAGCACTAGGAGAGTCTGTTTGCCCTTGCGGTAACGTCACCGGCCAAGTGATCCTCTCCGTAATCCAGCCAAACAATACACGATCCGGGTGCATCGCCTCACATCATTCAAGCAGGGGCTCTAAATTACGAAGCCGACTCCGTTCTTTCGTTGGCTGCTTATAAGTTGACTCGAATGGATGAAGTCTAAGGACCGGAGACTTTTTGTTCCATAGAACCCGGTCGATCGTAAGGACCGTTACGACTGTTGGGTCAGAAGTAGTAAGGGAGAGTCGGAGAGTGGCCCACTGCGATCAAAATTGGTAGACAGAATTCGGGTCAAATAAGATAAAGGCAGTCAAGGAAAATGTTTGATAGAAAAAGCGTCCAAGAAACCTTCGACTTCCTCAATACCCTTTTCAGGATGACCCTGTGCAGGAGCCTCCCGGTGACACGAGTTTTGACGTCAGAACAAATTTTGTGTAGAGAGCGGAAGTGGCGGAACCGACAATCCAAAATAGTAACTTCGCACCATGCATGTCATCGACACAGAAGGCACTCAATTTATCCCAAAGCAGCTCGTGCAGGATGGAATGCGGAGTGGGGGGATGCTAACTCATCTTCGCATAAATAGTCCTAGTCTTCCCATCCAAATTTTGGTCAACAAAGTCAAGCGAGAATGCAGGACATCAGTGCCGGAGCACAGTAATCAAGATGTGAAGTCATCTCGGCATCAGAAGCTTAGATTGCAGCCGTATCAACGTACATCTCGCTTCGGCATGCACGGCACTTAGTCAACATCAACGAGAATGTAATCGGGAAACAGAACGTGCTAGAAATCGGAATGCTAATGCAAGACACTACCCAAAGAGGGTAAGGAATTTATCGCCATTCTTTCACTATCTCAGGGTTGAAAGGGTGCTGAAGTGAGATCGTGGTATCCGTAATTGCTGACAGGGACACGACTGGCTGCAAGTGTCCGCTAGCAAAAAACGCTTGCAAGGACTTCCTGATCAATCTGTACTGGATACAGGAACATGCGATCAATTATGAGCCATCATACCTCTTCTTGTTCCACACGCCTATGGTGCCCTAAGAAATCCGGAAGACGAGTTCCGCACGGGAAGCAATACAGTCTAGCGAATCTGATGCAAGTGGCGTTGTGTGGAAGATGGATATTGACAGCTTTGAAAGCTAAATGAAAAGCAGCCACAAAGAAGGATATTGAAAGCTAAACATACTCGAATTATTAAACGATGTTTTATTTCTTCTCAGATTTTAGTTATTCGAACTATAAAGGCACGAACCATAATTTCGAACTTTTCTTTATTTGGATTGGAACTGGCGCTAAATAGTAAGGAGTTAGAGCCACCGCGACCTAATACGGCAAAAGCACCATACAAAATACAAAATGTATGGCGCCCCGAACCAGATCCTATAACCCCCGAAGGCGTCATTATGGAGACCGATCATGGTCCTGGAAACTCCGAAGACGAAGACGAAGGCAGTTGGTCTGATCCAGAGAGTCTCGACCACTTTGGCGTGGATGCGCTGTGCAATATCCTCCCACAAAACACCATGATCGAAAACCGAAGTAATGGACTTCAAAGCGAAATACAGCAGATGGAGTCAGATGAAAGCTTTACCGGTACATCAGCAATACACAGCGCAGCAACTTCACAACTCCCAGCTGAAGAGAATGACAAGAGAAGAAAATTGAATGAAGCAACCACAGCCGATTCTCAACAATTTCAAGGTCACCTATAGTACCTTCAGCGATTTCTTAACCTACCAGACCGCCTGTGCACTGGGGACACTGGCTCCATTTCCTCGTGAGGAAGTGGTTCAGTAGGTGGTGCTCGGCACAGCTCCTCGATCCTCCTTTTTTAGCAGTTCGTTCTGTAGCTCAAGGAACTGCCTTTCTTCGTTGGGCAAAGAAGGCTCTGGAGAGGGATGGAGGCGTTGGCTTATTCATCCTTTTGGAAAGACGAAGGCCCAGAGGTGAAGGAAGGTGAGGGTAGAAACGAGTGCCGCGAGGCCAAAACCAGCAAACTCTGTCCAAGACATTATTGCGATGAAGAAGAAGAGATAGAATCAGAGCGGTGGAAAACAAGGAAGGAACTTAAAGAAGACTTACTAAGGTAATCGATATCAGAGGCAGGTACGAACGTGGAGTTAAGAGTGAGTGTTGATTTTGAACTTAGGAAGGTGCGGACGAGTTACAAGAATGGAGACCATGAATATGGATTTCGGTTCAACAGCTTCATCCAATCTGTGTGACCTGGAACATTATCGAATTTGAATAAACGAAAGTCTCCGCCTTCAAACGCAGAGCAGATACTGCCCCTTTCAAATTCGACCCGATCCCTTGCTATTGGATTGCTCAGGTGGCTTTGCCACTTCTCGTTAAGAAGGGGTCTGCTCGATCCAAGATCTTTCCATGTCGTTACACAAGCGACATTACCGGAATCTCCGAAGGACTTGAAGTCAAGTCGAAAATCCGTATAGCAAAAGAGGCATCGCATGAGTCCGGGGCCGGAGTGGCAGACTTCTGGTCCCAATGGATCAGGCTTCTCAAGCTGAGATCGCCAGCTATCCAGCGAATTCAGCTCATCCCCAGAGTATACCCAGAAGTGAGGGCAGATCCAGAAAGTCATTTCTCGCGGAAGACGGTTACTTGTAGGCACCTTGCACACTCTTTGGTCCCGAAGTAGCAAGCGATTGTCAACAACACGAGCCAAGCTACTGTACTGCTCGAGATACTTATCATGAAGATATTTTCCGCTCTCCGATGACAAGAAGCCGAGAATTCTAGATGCATCTCGTCCTTGCTGATTCAGCTTCATAGCCATCTGAAAGAGAACCAGCGAAAAATCCTTGTGAAGATGGAATTGCACATGACGCCGCTTCAGCTCAACCCGACATGCTGGAAGAGGGCTATTACCCATCCACCTGTTCTGGACGTATTTATGGGCTTTCTTGATCGAGTGAAGTTTAATACAGCTTTGACACACGATGTGATTCGGTAAATCTCGCTCCAGAAGTTCTAAGAACTCAAGTTTGTCGTCGTCGTTCATGAAGCGGCACGAATTCGTAAAGAGACGGTAGATAGGTAGGCAGGTGAGAGCGAAGTTTGCACCTGCGCTGGGTTGAAGAAAGTCGCCAATCTGAAGTATGATCTCATTGGGTAATAGTCTGAACGGAGACATATTGAGGGAGGTGGAAAGTCGTTTGGGTCTTTGAAAAAGGCCAAAAATGGCTATTATAGACAGAAAACTTCCCATGGTGAGTTGGGGAGGAAATTTTTACAGGGAGGGAGAAAAAATATGATGTAAATTCGAATGTTTGTCTCTGGTGGTCTGATGGATGATGTGGGAACTACCTAGTTAGCTTGTGGGTACTAGACGCATGGCCAACCAAAATATTTTTTTGGTGGTATATTCGCTTAGGTTTACTAGCTATACGAACACGAGTTACTTCAGTATAATCATAGTATCTGTGGCGTATCATGGCCTGTATTCTATTAATTTGTATACCTCAGAACGCTTTATTCCTTCTATCATTCTTTGGCTGCCTCGCTAGTGCGTTAGCTACAAAAGAAGAGGTGCTGTTCGGCATGCCACTCGAGTAAGTGTACAATTAGACAATCTGAAATCCGAGGTTTTGATTCTCAGATCCAAGAATCGGGCGACTGAATCACATTTC
Organism: Cadophora sp. MPI-SDFR-AT-0126; assembly: GCA_020747065.1. Taxonomy (NCBI): domain Eukaryota; kingdom Fungi; phylum Ascomycota; class Leotiomycetes; order Helotiales; family Ploettnerulaceae; genus Cadophora; species Cadophora sp. MPI-SDFR-AT-0126. Next base: position 2,603,610 of record JAGMVK010000005.1, read on the forward strand.
AAGTCCTCTCAAGTGATCTAAGATACGATCTCTGAATAATTTTGAGGTCGTGCATACTAATGTTCCAGAAGCTGTGTAGATGGCCCAGTTCTCCTCGGTCTATGGTCGCATGTGTTAGTCAGAGATATTGTTTTGGATTAAATAGCACTCAAAAATGACACAAAATAACGAAATACAAACATGCAGGTGAGGTTGAGTTTCCACGTAAATGTAAGCGAAAAGATTGCCGAATGAGTCAGGCCGACATTTTTACCTTCCGCTTTTGTACCGGCCTGTACACATCACATGACATCTCTCCCAAGCCCAAACAATGTTATTGTTAAGTTCTCATCAAGAGGGGACTTGATAAACAAGACGAAACCTTTCAACATTGACTGACGGCTTAGAGCGAGTTTCTTTCATGTTTGCGCTGTATACTCATAGAACGACCACAACTCCAAATGTCTACTCCACCTCTCCAACCCCAACCCGAACCCTCTCAATCTCACCAGCCGGACAAGAAACCATCACGGATCCACATACTGGGTGCTTCTGGTAGTGGAGTCAGTACACTCGGCAGTAACCTCTCATCCATTCTCTCTATTCCCGTGTTCGATGTCGATGATTACTATTGGGTCCTCACCGACCCACCATTCACCACAAAGCGATCCATTCCCGACCGCATCGCTTTACTCAAACCCCTTCTGATATCTGCTCAAGAGGAACATGGGGGATGGATCTTAGCTGGGTCGATGGGGACTTGGGGTGGTCCGCTTATGGAGGATGTTGAGCATGTGATATTCGTGGATACGCCGACGGTAAGTAGGCTCCCGCTTTCATTTTGTAATCCTTTCTTGATGATATTCAACTTCTCTGATCACAGAGAGAATTGTATATTGATCATCTCAACAGGAAGTCCGAATGTCTCGGCTAAGAGAACGAGAATACAAGCGACACGGCGATAGGATCCGGGAAGGCGGAGATATGTATGAAGAGTCGACAGCATTCTTGACTTGGGCAGAGAGATACGAAGATCCCACCTTGGATGAAGGGCGGAGCAGGAGGATTCACGAAGATTGGTTGAAGGAGGTGAAGGTGCCCTTCACGCGCTTTAATGGCGAGAAGGAGGAGCCGGTCGTGATCAGGGAAGCTTTGGAAGGGCTGGGAAGGAAACCTTGAGTTTCGAATATCACATTTCTTCTCGTCAACTTATGAGAGTACTAAGATGAGATTGCTCTACTTGAAGCAACAAGACATGAAAAGGGCGGTTTAAAATGTGTATGATCTGTATCGACAAGCTTCAAGACTTGTGTTTTGCAATTCAACGCGAAGGGTGAGTCTCGCCTGGCATACAGATCTACTCTGGCACATAAGCTCAAACTCTACAATTATTTCCTCGAAGGGCTAACGCTGAAGACGCTGGGTCTGTCGAAGGAATTGTAAGGGAGACCGTTTGGCCTGTAAAGACGTTGTTGACTATGTAATATCAACCTACGTGGGCACAAAAAAAGGACTTGATCAAGCCCGGGTTGACAATGAAATTTGATTCTTGGAAGAGAAATCTATTAAAGCTTCTTGTATTGTATGCTACTCTCGGACACTTGGACAGGACCCGTATGAATTCATGCGCAATTCTCTGCCTTCAAACTCTAACCATTAGCTCATTTCCCTCCCTCTTTACCACTAGTCTGCGATTCTCGGTATGCCTCACGGTTCCGAGCCTTGAGCGCTTCCTGGCACTGCAAAAACTGTGTGAAAGATATCGTTCGTCTTGTTTGAGCATTAGATCTAGCGAGCCAAGCATCTATGTTGGCCTCGAAGATCTGTTGCTTCTCGCTTAACACCCCGCCTCTGTTCATGTATTCCCAAACATGCGAGCCGAAGTCACGCCGCTCGGTCATTGGGGATCCATTGCCATCGCGTCCAGATATGTAGCTGAGTATGACTGTATTCTGCATGAACCTGGGAAGTTCCCTGTATCCTTTCTTCCAGCCTTCTCTGAACGAGTTGCTATCATTTGGAAATGCGATCTCTTTGGCAAGTTTGAAGCGGAAATCGAATTCTTCTTGCTCTGTTCGTGATGGCCGCCACCTGATAAGTAAGTTAGGACAAATCTACCTGTGACTTGAAGCAGAGCCTCCAATCGCTTGAGACCTGTAGATCCATCAGCTCCTCAGATTTGGACAGGATCTCACCAGATATCGAGATTTTCAAGAGCTGGCCATTTGTGTTGACTCGTAAAGCGGATTATCCTCGATTTTTCTGGTTCATCGCAGGGGAAGATAGTCATGTCGCAGGCATTCTCGTCTAGAATTCGATTCAAGCACTCCAAGTGATGGGCATCTGAGGTTGTGACGCCTGTATGTCAACTGTGATCAGCAGGCGTCCCTGATAGCTTGCTGGGAACATTGTGTAGAGCGTACCCCTGGCCTCGATCAACAATTCCTCACCATTCCCGACAAACATCGCAAGGTGATCTATTGATTTACTTACTAGGGCTGGAACCAGAATAGCTCTCTGCACAAAAGGTGATATGAGGCATGTATCGGGACCAATAAGGTCAAATGCGACTGGGTCGTCGATCACTCGAAAACCATAATCTTTGAACAGATTCCTGTTTAGCATTGTCAGTACGAAAGTCGAGGATAAAGACATGAAGGCCCAGTTCTGAGCGCTGCTCAAATCTCCTGTCGGTATTATACCTACCTCATACCTGGTTTCATCTCCAGATCCTGCACAAAAAGGTTGTGCAGCAAGTCAGGTTTGGCGATGACGAGTTGCTTGGCAATCTCAAGAACGACCATGAACCGTGCTATGTCAAATTTCAAGTCTACCCTGCCTGCACCAATGCCCAAGCAAACGATGTTGGAAATTGGAGAGAACCTTCGATCTTGAGTGATCTGGTCCAACACTTCCGCCAGCTTTCTAGCATTCGCCGTGTTTCCCCATTTCTTCTTGATCCAAATCAAGTATCTCTCGTCTCTTGGTGGTGCTGGGACATTCAGCGCAGACAGATTCCAACCACTCGTCTGCCATCTCGGATGACGTTGATAAGATCGGTCGCCGTTGATGTATTCCAACCAAGTGAGGTTCCTCCCTGAAGCGTTGGTGATCAACTTCCAGCCATCGATACCTGCTTCATATGCCCTTTGCCTCCCAGTGAGACCTCCATTCAATTTCGCAACGTAGTAATGTTGATAGTACTGTTGGAAAGACTGGGCATTGCGGTCTTGACATGCAGCGACAAAGCTGCAGACAATTCTATCTCGAAGGGGTTTGGCAAGTTGCGAATACCCAAGTCTGTAGGCTGCTTCAAACTCCTGGGAACTTCCTGGGAAGCCGAGAGCACAGGCATGGTTGTATCGGATAGTCAGAATTCGGTCATCTGGAATGACAGGCCTCCACCAAACATCGAGGCCAGCTAATCCAGGAAATGTTCCTCCTCCATGCTCATCCATTGACTGGTTTGTAGGAACGTCTTGATGAAAGCAAAGCTCTTCGTCTATTAGAGGCCCGATGGTCCTGATCCAGTTGGGGGTTTTGTCCTGGGCCGCTTGGAGTCACGTTAATATTTGGCTCCTGTCTCGCAACAGTAGCAAAGGAAGAGGCGACTCACAATTAGCGATACTAAGTATCCTTCTGCCATATCCAAGAAACAGACCAAGTTCTCTAAGTCCTTTACCTTCCAGTCCCCGAACAAGATTCTCTACGTTGATGAACGTGGACACGAGGAATGTGTTTGCATTGACGTGCTCGAACGCGGTAGAGGACTCCACAACCCTGCAGCCGTGATTAACGAACAGCGAATAATGTGCTGCCGTCATTTCAGGATCCTAGGGGCGAATCTCAAAGTCAGAGTCTTGATGCCAGTAGACCAAGAGAATCAAGATTGCTCTGGCAATCAGGAAGATGCCACACGTCGGAAAGCGTTCTCAAGCAATAGGCTCAAATGAATCGAAGAAACAGTTCAGGGTAACACTCACCTGCACGTAAATATTTCTCAAAAGACTAGGATCCGATCTGCAGAGCTGAGCCACTACTTGCGAGAATATCAAAAAATGCAAGCACCAATGGTCCGTGGCGATGCCGAGGCAGACGATATTGGTGATTGGACTTCCCGATCGATCTCTGATGATCAAGTCAACAATAGCTGCTAGTTTAGTGGGACATGGACTTGACAGCCATTGCTTCTTGAAGATTAGGATACTCCTTTCCAGTTCTGGTAATCCAGCCATCAAGTCTTTTGGGAGTGTATCAGTCAGAGTTCTCGTTTGCAAAAATTGGTAGACGGGAGAACGATAACCCTGCCGGATTCCTCGATCGATATCTTCGGCGCTCGGGGTTGGATGGCTGATAAAATACGTAAAGCCACTTGCTTCGTTGTCTGGGCTTGTTGTTATTTGGGTGTTTGATCCTGATGAACCTGTTTCCACCCACGCAGACCCGTTCGGGAACGTTGCCCCAAGTTCTGCTTGCTGTTCCACCGTAGGGACAGGTTCCTGCTCTTCCGTAGCAATGCTTTCTCCAGCTGGAGAACATGGAGCAGATAAAGAGGACATCATCGCTTTGGCGGGAACTTGTAGTCTAGAAGTCGTCTGGCTTTCACTGGTCGTGAAATGCGCCGGACTTCAAGTACCTCTCTCGCGGACGTGAATGGGAGTTGCATTGCATATTGGCCACCTATCCAATGTTTGAAGCTCGTCATCTGGTTCGTCGTTGCTCGGGGCGTCGTCGCCGATAAGAATTGGTGCTGTAAGACTCGTTTGGGTGTCATTTGCTGTAAGAATGCCGTCTTCGGGTTGACTCATGTTTGCAGTAATGTTTTTTTCTCGCAAGAATTGATATTTTGATTGCAACTGTCAGTGTTTGAAAGCGAATGGTTCTTCTCCTTGATTCCCAGAAGACGCAATGGTCGTTCCTGCGTGATATGAAGTGGTGGCGTTTTCGGCAAGTGCCTTCGAAGACTGCTCAGTGCTTCAACAGACTTGACGTTCAAGCACCCCTAAGAACGAGGAGAGCTTCCTGTGTGAATGAAAGCGATAGATCAAACATTTCTGGTCTAAGCAGGAGGTGGCAGACGAAGACGGTGATCTCGAGCCATTGTTTAATTACTCGGCGAATGACCTATCTGAAGACATCAAGCAGGTTCGCAATCTCTCTTTGTATGGTGGCGAGCACCCCATCGACTATGTCATGCAATGGTGCATTGATGAAACCTTAGCCGCCTTTGGCAATGTTGAGAATCTGATCATAGCCATTCCTGATGCCAAGCATTACGGAACTACAGAATTGACCTTCGTGGAGCACAAGGATGTTGTCGAAGATCCACTATATCTTGATGATAACGAAGAGCTTGATGTGCACCCTCTCTTTTGGGACATGTTCGAAGAAATGGATAAGTTCAAAGACTTTTTCGTGGTATGGGAGGCTGTGGGCAAAGTCTGATGAGATGTGGTCTTGTGATATGCGCGTTTACTGCAAAGCTGATGAGATTCACCAATATACAGCAGAGTTATCAGAAAACGGAAAGCCAAAGTGGGAGAAGCCACATTTGCAGGTCAAGCCGCTTGTTGCGGCTCAGCGCAAGGACGAGTTCCTCAAGGTAAGACAGAAATACGACATTGCTAGACCTGCAAAACAGACGGCTTCCTTGAGTAAAGACTGTAGTCTACAGTCGTCTAGCGATTCCTCACTGTCAGACAATGAAATTGAGCTGGCCTCCATGTTCTGTTGAGTAAGAGGCATACAATTATATGCTGGCAACACGTCCATCTCTGCCGACTATCACGTCATGGGACGAGATCGCGAATGAACTCATGGAAGATAAAATATTCCCGATATTACAGTCTAAGGACCAAATACGATGGTGAGCATCTCTCTCGATGAATGGATCTTTAGATGCTTCGATCTCACCTGGAACTAGTAGCCCTTTCTCACGGCAAGTCCTAATTATCGTGCAAGCTCGACCATGAGGACTAGGGAGAGGCAATTTTGGGTGGTGTTGTATCGAAGGAGCTCAGGGGCGTCTTCTCACTACATGATGCCATGTCGAAGGAATACGGAAGTGCAACGACGCATAGCGATTCAAAGAGCATCCAGAATATGGAGTCGAACATTGAAGTATGCCTTTGTGTCTGGGGCTCGGATGAAATAGAAATGTCTGTTTCTACTTTCCCTTTCATTTCATCCCTGAAGTTCCGACAACAGCCTTCAAGCGGCAATGAGAGGCGGGCTCAGTCTATTCAATGCACTTCTTGTATGCTAAATGGAAATGAGAATTCGCGCAACGTGCGTTTAACATGGAAACTCTTCAATGCCTGATGACACTTTCAAAAAGAACGGTACAGCATTTGGTGAAGTGCGAAAATGATACCAAGACATTACAACAAGCATGCATCTGACAGGCACCAAACCAGAAACGACGAGATAAAAATTCCGTAAATCGTCACCTAGGGTTTAGTGTCAGACGGTCTCGCAACTTTCCGTAGAAGTATTACAGAACACATCGTCATACCAGGCCAGACAATAATGATCGGGGATACGAACAATATCTCCCACTAAGGAAACTTCCCAAACACCGACCATCTCAAATTCAGCCAAACGCCAAACAAAAGGCCAAAAGAAAAACTCCTCGGAGATCTCAACCTTCTCAACCTTCTCAAACGCAAAACTTCGGAGAATATCAGTCAGTACTACGGAGTAGCTGAGGCAACTCCCAGACCTGGCGAAAACCCACCCCACCTAGCAAAACCCACCCCACTAAGTCAGACCGCCACCAAAACCACTTTAAACCCGGTGAAAACCCTTCTCCAACACCCGTCCCTTCACTTTATCTCACCGCACTTTTATCGCACCCCGAAACATTCCCGTTCAGTAAATCACTCACACCTCTAGAGAACCTATGAGCGATTTACCGCACCACTCGCATCGCTCCATCCATCCAAGAATGTTCTGCATCCTAGAAAGGTGGGGGAATAACGCTAGAAATCTTCTAGAAAACCGGAAGAATATTTTATTTCATGGAGGTAGAGGATCATGCCTGTCTGCATGCATACATGCGTGAGGCAGGTCAGCTTCCGAATAGCCGCATCATCTTATCCTTTTACAGTATCAACCCAACCACCGGGAAATGTAAATGTGATGTAATGCAGCTGCAGAGCGAGTAATGAAATATTTCAGGTCAGTATGAGGGAATTAATTACCTTACTTGCATCCTCAAACAGTAAAAATCCAGGCCGAAACCAGGGCACAAGAAACTCCCAAGAACGTTTTCTTCCAAAGGACCCAAGACACGGCGGAATGAACACCGCACGCATCTTACACCCCGCATAAACCCAAGAAAGTACACCCCATGCTAGGCTTCCTTCCTGCCTTCTAGAAGGTTAAGGTAGATAGAAGACAAAAAGCCGGAAGAATACATCTCTCTCCCCCTCATTCCAAGACTACACAAGCATCTTGGGTACGGAAGAACTCGGTTCGGTACTTGGTTTTCGACTTTCCCAGACAATCTATCCATATTTCAACAAAGGACAGTGTTTTGTCTTGACCGCCGGTACTTACCTAAGCCCACCATACCAACCATACCTTACTCGTGTATGTCCCAGCGAATTCGAGAGCTATAACATATTCACCAACCGTAAGAGTAAGATATAAGTGGAGAACAGTGGAGAGCTCATGTGGATATCATCGCCGCTGCAGGGCACACATACATTCCACAGAGAATTAAGCGGGAGAAGTGAAAGAAAAATTCACTGACACCGAGACCGAGATGGAGATGGGGTAAGTACCTAGGGCGGTGAGAAAGGTCCATTTCCAGTTCCAAATCCAGTTCCAATTCCAATTTCATTTTCGATTTTTCTGTTGGAATAGTTTGGATTTTGATCCCAGAGGGTTTGTGAAAAGTTGGATGAGATGCAAAACTCAATGGCACAAGTGTCGCGAAACCTTACGCAAATCAGGTGGATATAGATACCTCCGTAGGGGGATCCTCCTTACTTAGAAGTAAAATTTCGCCGAGATTATTTGTTCGTGTAGGGTTGTGGAGTCTGTGGAGTTAGGTTAGCTTACATCCTGGATCTCGATTTATGGATTTATGGAGTGGGGGAGGGAGATTTGCATATGTGCGTTTGTGGAGCTGGGAGATGGGACGGGTGGTAGAGATTTGGACGGCGGACCTGGTGTATGTACGCTGAGATGAGATTTGAGTAGACATCTAGCTTGGATCAGGAAGGGATGTATGAGAAGTGGAAATATGGAGATGGTGGGCATTGGATATAGGTACAGAGCATTTGCTCGTTATAGGGTGACATAAAGGCGATGGTAGAAGGAAAGTCGAGACGTGATAAACGAGGTTAAGATTGGAAAGCATTTAGTACCTAGATGAAAAGATTATCACAGTACAATTATATCACCGAATCACATCTTCAATGTAGGCAAGCAGATAATTTAACATAGAAAAATTTATTTGTTTGTGGTATCAACCCTGACACCATTACCCTTGGAAATCTAGACAACACAAACATATGTCAAAAAAAGGAGGTAATTACACACTAAAATTCGCACAACAGATACAACAAGAAAACCCAAACATGTTATCCAAATAATATCAAACACGTTTTCATTTCAAAACACCTTGACCACCAACTAACCTGCAAACAAACAGCTCCCGTTATCCAATCAGAGACGTTAGTGAATGGTAGGGTGTATGCATGTAGATTGGTTGTTGATGGAGAGATGTGATGAGATAGGGTAGGTAATCTAGTCGTCCTCCTCGGCCTCGGTGGCCTTGGGGGTAAGGTGCCATCTGTCGTTTCCGTGCTCGTCTCTCTCGTGGGCAATAGCGACCTTGGACAAGTGCGAGAGGATGTTCTCCATTTGAGTATCGGCACGGCTGCGCTTGGCGCGGCCGAGGTTGTCGAGCCACGACATGCGGTTCATGAGGTAGTAGACGATGGCGATGACGATGGAGACACCGATGGAGTAACCCCAGACGATGACGACGGTGACGATGGAGGTGTGGCCGTTGGCGGAGAGGAGCTTGTTGACGGTCTCGGGGTCTGAGGGCTCGCCGCGGCCGCCGGTCAACCAGCCGAAGACGGTGAAGAGGGTAGAGAGGACATCGACACCGAAGATGGCGCCGACGAGTTGCCAGGATGGCCAGGTCTCGCCTCCACGGGTGACGAAGATGAGCCAGTTCTCAGTGAGGGAGACTTCGAGGAAGAGTATACCTTGGATGGAGCCGAAGTTGTTGATGATACCTCCGTTGGGCATGAACATGGCGCCACGGATGACCCAGGTGCCGAGGGCAAGGAGTATACCGAGGACGACGGAGATAATCCAGATCTTGGGGAGTTGCCACTCGACGGGGCGTTGCTCGAAGTGTGCGTTATCGTAGGCGACGGCAATGGTGGCAAGATCGGCGAAGAGAGCGAGGAAGACGATGAGCTCAGCGCGGATGGTCTCGTTGATGATGATCATAGATGTGACAAGGTAGATCTCCAAGTGCAAGCAGAGCGCGATACGGTATTGGATGTATGCCTTCATACGTTGGAAAATTTGACGGGCGATCTTGATGGCAGAGACAATGGTGGAGAGACCTGGGGCGAGGAAGACAATATCGGCGGCGGCTTGAGCGGCTTCAGTAGCACCCTCGACGGCGATACCACAGTCGGACTTCTTGAGGGAAGGAGCATCGTTGACACCGTCACCAGTCATGGCAGTCAAATGTCCACGTTGTTGCAACATCTCGACGACCTGGTACTTGTGCTCGGGGAAGACCTCAGCGAAACCATCGGCCTTCTCGACAAGATCGTGCTGAGTGGTACCGGAGAGACCACCGTGGATGAGACGCTCAGAGTTGTAGACCTTGGTGCCGAGAGCCAACATCTTGCAAGTTTCCTTAGCAATAGCGATGGCATCACCAGTAAGCATCTTAACAGAGAGACCGAGAACTTGAGCTTCAGCGATGGTGGAGGCGGTATCCTCACGGGGAGGGTCAAACATGGGCAACATGCCGAGCAATTGCCAGTCTCCGTCACCTTCTTGAACGGCAACACCGAGGGAACGGAAACCACGACGAGCGAACTCAGTAGTCTTGGCCTTGTACATATCGGAGTCTTCCTTGGAGCAGTTGGACAGGTTAAGAATAGCCTTGGGGGCACCTTTTGCGCAAGTGTAGCGGACACCATCCTTGACAACGACAGCAGTGATACGCTTGGAGACAGGGTCGAAAGGAGTGAATTTCTCAGTCTTCCAGCCTTGAGAGAGGATCTCCTTGGCTCTTGGGTAACGCTTGAGAGTGAGAATGGTAACTTTGTCGATTGGGTCGAGGGACTTGACGTTGTGGGAAGAGGCGAGAGCGGCAACAGCCATCATCCAGTTCACATCGACGCCATCGGCGACGAATGGTTCACGGATTGAGAGTTGATTGGCAGTGAGCGTACCAGTCTTGTCGGAGCAGAGAACATCAACACCCTGAATTGTTTGTTAGATCTTGATTCTGCACATGCTATTGGCATTGGAGCTCATAGGCCGGCAGTCTGATGCGGGCTTCACAGTAATCCAATACGAAACCAGCGTGACATAGAAGGCGTTCGGATAAGAGGTTCCAGCCAATAGTGACTGGGGAGGCTGCATGATCAAGCGACTGGTCACAGCACTAACTGCAAACCACATGCAACACCAAGAACGTGCAAATGAGGGGAAATGATTGAACTTACTGCGAGGGATTCAATGGCAGTGAGCTTCTGCACGATAGCCTTCTCCTTGGCGAGGTAAGCAGCACCGACAGCGAGAGTGGTGGTGGTGACGACTGGAAGACCGACGGGAACACCGACGATCAACAAGATAAGAGCGTAATGGAGCAAGTTGTTGGAGCTGTCCTCGGGAGTAGCAATCTTCAAGTGATGGAAGAAACCTCCAATCCAGGCAGCGAGAATCCAGCCAACGACCAAAACCAAAAGCGACGTGCCGATGGAGTTCATGATGGCCTTGAAATGACCCTGATCCTTGGCACCAGAGACCAAAGAAGCAGTGCGACCGACGAAAGAAGTCTTAGCAGAGTGGGTGATGATGGCATATGCCTTTCCACGCTTGCAACCAGTAGTATAGTAGATGACATCTGCGACGTACTTGTCGACAGCGAGGGACTCTCCAGTCATGGCAGATTGATCAATGGCGAGAAGAGCGTATCCCGATCCGTGCTTGTGTTCCAGCTCATCGTCATCCTCGTTCTTCTCAGCAGCAGACTCGCCAGCCTGAGCTTCCAATTCGCGGAGATATTCTTGGTAACCGTTGGGATTGTCGTAGGCAGAGATAATTCGGGCGTCACCAGGGACAACTTGTCCATCTTCGATGATGATCTGTAATAACAATTGTTAGAATTGCCATTGAAAGTGCTTTTGACTAATTGAAACCACGGTTCGAAACTTACAATATCACCGGGAACCAATTCACGAGCCTTGATCTCCTCCTCAACACCATTACGGACGACAGTTGTTCGCATGGCGATATCACCCTTCAAACTGGCGACGACATCGGCAGCCTGCTTTTCTTGGTACCAACCGACAACAGCATTAAGCAACAGAATACCGATAATAACACCGAGATCAATCCATTGACGCAGACCAGCCGCGAGCAGGACAGCGATTTCCATTACTAGTGTGATGGTTAGGTGATTGTTCTTGCTGCTCAGTTCGCGTCAATTGAAGCTTACCATAGAGAATGGGCCCGGTGAAGAAACCCAGGAACTTGAGGAACAAGTTCTCCTTCTCCGTAGTCAATTCGTTCCACCCAGTCTTCCTTCGTCTTTGCTCGACCTCTGCCGTCGTCAGACCCTTCTTCCAGTCGGTGGTCATCCACTCCTCGGGAGCTTCGAAGCTGCCATCGGCACCTGGTTGCAGCTTGCGCTTCTTGCCGAACTGATACCACTTCTTCTTGGGAACATCGTCGTAGATGGAGCCAGCGACGGAAGCCCGACGACCATCTCTGTAGTTGGAAATGTACTTTACGAGGTTACCGTACTCGCCCAAGTCGCCGCCGTCGTTGGGCTGAGCGTCGCGACGGAGCTCTTTTTCGGCGTCGCCGTTCTCAATGTCCTGATGAGGAGCCATTGCGATTGGGAGGAAGAGGGGAGATGGGAGGAGACGACAGCTCAGAGAAGACCACACAACACAGGCACCTGCACAAAGACGAGAGGAAAAAGGATTGAAAGGAAAGTTGTGCTCGGGGGGTGGGAGCTCTATTTAATCTAAGGCTCGCGACGGGCTGGCAGGATCACCAGCTAAGTCTTTGCGGGTCTAGCGAGCCCATCGGTTTAGACGGCCATTGCGGGAGTCAAGCTGTAACGGCGTCACTCTCGCTCGGACTTGACGGCATCTGGCTTTTTTTTCTTCTTGCCTTTCCTTTCAGGATAGGATGGCCACTGACTGACCAGGTAGGGAAGTGTAGGGTGGATTTCTTGTCTAGCTGCTAGGGTTTCTGGCTGGTCGTGGCTACTTGGCCTGGGGGGGGTTATTGGAACCGTGGGATGGAGGGGTGTGGTAGTGGGCATTCTAGGTGGACTACTACTGGACTTTTCATCTTGAGTGAGGCATTTTGGCACTGGCAGCAGCAGGCGAGCGCAAAACATAGCAAAGCGGCTTTACCCATTCGCAGACGACGGAGCTAGCTGATTAAGGTAGGGAAGAGCAAGCAAGCAAGCAACGGTGCACGGTGCTGCGAAGCAAATCAAAACAATCATTTCGAATTGGCGCGTTAGTGGGGGTAAGTGATAAACAACCAGAGTGGCAGAATGGAGAAACGCACGGAAAACAGAACAAGTGACAGGCATGAGTCGCTTGGCCCTTGTCTGGCACGGAGGTAGGGGTAGACTAGGGTGGGTAGGGTGGATTAGATGGGTGGGTAAGGTAGGGATGAAGGTATCGGGGACTTTGTAGGGGAGACTGGAGAGATGACAGCAACACACCAGATGATGCTGCTGTGGATTTGTGACCAGAGGAGTCAGTAGTGTGTCAGCGATGGGGGCAAGGAAGAGAGAGCATTGCGGCGAAATTTCCCCCAGTGGACCAGTGGAGAGTACAGAGGTAGGGACCATCTGGCACCGGGAATGGCCTGGAATGTTTAGTGGATGAAATGAGAAACAGGAGATTTGATAGCGAGAATGAGATATGATAACAATCATAATAATGATGATCAGGATGATGAAAGTATGTATTGATCCTGTACCAATAGTGCTAAGAAAACATACTTTGGAAAAGAGGAACAGGCAATTCGTGGGGGTATGAGGTAAGAGAGTTTAAGTAAGATAACCTTTGATAGTGCTGGAAGATTCCGCCTGGAGTGCTCTGAATACAGGCTCTAGACGTCAAACAATCTACTGAAAGAGTATCGTAGTGCCCCAAGACCACTGGAACATTGGCTGAGGTACCCTAAATGCCTGGGCTGCAGGTCATGACTTACACTTAGCCCATTGTTATTTCCAAAATGCCTCCTACTGCATGCAGTAATCCGCGAAGTATGAGGAATCTACAGTCATCCTTAGAAAAGCTAATCGAGACGTCAAAAGTGTTGACTAAACACACTCATCCTGCACAGTCTGCACCGAGTATCGAAATAGGCATGATGACAGCCGCAAAAGTCCATCACTTCATACGCTGACTGTGCAAATTGATTCCATCACCTCACCTCGTCAACCGCATCCAGCACCAAAATATCAACCATGATGCAATACCGACCTCCGTAGCCCAGAAAGCCAATACCCACCATTCCGCCTTACTAACCCGCCGGCGACCGTAGACCCCCCTGGACCCAGCAGGGAATACCAGAGTAAGATGACGGTGAAATGATGGGGGTAAATCCCAGCTCTAACCTGGATAATCCCTTCCCAGTCCGACGCCCACCAACCAGACCGTCCGGTCTCAACAAGGACTATCCATGGCTGGTGGACCTCTGGCGCACGACTCGAGGATGACGAGGCGACCGGTGCTTTGCTGGGCGAGATATTCCCGTGCTGCAATTGGCCAATGGCGGCTCGCTCGATGTATGTTATTTTGCACACACACCCACATCACACTTCAGTAGTGGACTGGAACCCACTGGATCTCTGTTTTCCTCGGATGTGCTCTGCCCTGTCCCTTGTCCGTCCATCTGTCGGCCTACCTGCAAGATGTTTCTGCGAGTAGCGCCATGCCGCTTGTACCGTAGTGCGGGCCGTGGTGGAAGAGGGCAGATGCACACGGAGGAACTGTACTGAATGTGGGATGGCTGTTGGCTGTTGGCTGTGAGATATGAGTGAAATGGTCTTTGGTCGCCGTATTGTGCTGCACTCTGGTTCTGGGCAGTGGGCACTGGGCAAGATGCAGCACGCCATACAAAATCTCCGCGTTGTATCTTTGAGACCTGTCGATGCTCAGATGCTGTGAGCTGCCTGCTTGCTTAATTGCCCTGTAAGTCCCCATATAAAAGAGGCATTTTCTTTGGACGAGTTCAAAGCTTCACATCACGGCTTTACACTTCCTTCAAATTCCAGCAGCAAACATCAGCGGCGCCCCTCGGTCTGAATCGGAAAGGAAAGTCTGTCTCCAATCTTTCTCGACCGTCGACTCGACTCCCCAGTGGACACCGCAATTCAACTGTGCGTATCTAGCTCGGCTCACACGGCTGCTTGCAGTTGCAATACTCGACCCGTCACGGTATATACACCCCAAAGCAGACTAGACCAGTCGAGTCGCATGAGCGAATATCCAGTGCACTATTGGCGCAAGAGGTGAAATTGGCATTCCCGATATGGCTTCACTGGCCTATCTGGTGGACCTGATTTGATATGAACTTGTATGCGATGAAGAGTAGCAATTCTATCTAACAAGGCAGAAGAGCAACAGTATGGGCAAGATTGACAGGACAAAGCGGCGGCTGGCTTTTTGCGATCATCTTTTCCATTTTATTTCCATTTTCATTCCAATTGACATTTCTGTTAGCAAATGCAATGCCAAACAAGCATTGGTGGTCTGGTCTGGTCTGGTCTGGCCATGTCAGGTCTAATCTTCGCTATCATTGCTCGCAGATTCGCTGAAATTATCAAATGGATGCTGCATGCGGCGGCGGCAGCGAACCGGACGCTCATCCCATCATTCTCCATTCCACTCATCCTGCTATTGTTGCATCTCTGCCCCCCGTAGCGCACCAGCTGTGGAGAGAGAACAGCCACCGTAGCAAGCTCAAGCCTCATCATCTTCCCTACCCACCCTGCTAACGCGAGTCAGCTAGGCTGGGCGGTCTGGAGAAGGTCCTCGAAAGCTTAGCAGCCGATTGACGTTTGAGCTAACGCTGTCCGTACAGCTCTTTCAGACTGTTTCTGTTTCCCCCTCCTCCTCTGTTGTGAGCTGTGCGAGTCGAGCTCTCTCTCTTGTTTTGAGGGGTTTCCCTCGTTGCCACAGGTCTGGGCAAGCCTCTCCAGTGAGTCCACTTCAAGCCATATCCCGCCAAACAGCCTCATCTCCAGCTTGTCCTGTCGCTTGTGGTATGCATGGTGTGGCTTCGACTGGACTGGCCTAATGCATCTTCATCTGCAGCTGCAACTGTATCGCATCGCATCGCATCTTCAAATTTCTTCATTACGTTCATCTGCGATCTTGCGACCAATCTGCATGCGCCTATCTACTGCAACAGAATCTTAAGAATTGCGCGGAACTTTTGTGCCGACTAGTGTGACGGTATCTATCTCATCCTCCCTGTAAACTTTCGCTCCCATCGTATTTGGGCTTCCCTTATCTCTCGCATCTATTCGCTCTCTCTCTCTCTCCCTCAGGCTCACTCACTCACTTACTCATCAATCTCACAAAAACAACTCTGGCCCGGCATGTCTCAATCCAGTCTGCCGTGATACTCTTCCGCACGTAAAAAATTTACTACAGGTACAGACAATAACTAGGCCAGCCTGTTCCATTTCATTCTGCCCCGGTCTCACCGACATGTATCGCATGCGCTCACTCTTACACCGACTGACCGACCGACCGACAAGACCGATAAATGCCTCTTTCTATGCGGTATTTAAAATTTTCTCGCTCCAGTCACGTGTATGATGTACAAAGTGCCTCATCCAAGGATCGGATCGCTCTCTCCGCGTGTCCACCCGGTACACGTCGGTCGGTATCGGCGTCTGCTTTTTTTTTCTATCTGGTTCTCGCTACGATCTTTTCCTTCCACGTTCGTTCTTCTGACCACCACTACGACATGACACGACACTACTACACCAACCAAGTCTGGGGCAAGGAAGAAAGACGGGGGACGTCGTTTCAACTGATTCGACAACACTTTGATGACGGGAATAAAACACTTCATCCCTTTCTTGGCAGGTACAGGATTCTGTAACCTGTTTCTGGTTCTTCTATTTCCTTCGAGAAGCCTTTGTGACAGGATTCCCTGCTGAGCGCTATCATTTTCTTTCTGTACGAGTATGTATGTATGGAGGCAGATTATTGTGTCGGATGCCAACCCAGCAGTCACAAAAACAATGGAATGCAAAACCGTTGCCATCAGCGACGGGATACGACAGACCCCAATCTTCCATCGAGCCAATCCCACGTCCTGTCTGACTGAACCTTCAGCATTTCATAAAATAGCATCTCGAATTATGAAAAGCCAGCGGCTTCATCCCGCGTTTCGTTTCCTTTCCATTTTCTTTCACACCCCTCTCGCTAAACCGTCCAAACACCCAACCTCCCCTGCCCCCAGCAACGCAAATCACCACCAAAAGCAAGCAACAGGGCGCCATCCCACTCTGCCGAAGTCACTGACTGCAGATCTCGGGGCGACCAGTTACAACAGAGAAGGGGAAAAAATCGACGTTTCAAAACAATGCAGAATTTTCGTCCCCTCTGCTTCAACAACCGTGCATCATAATTAACAAGCGAATGATAATTTTGAGGAGACTATTTTGCGCACATAGCGCTATAATCTGAAGTTCTGGGCATGTCGCAAAGTCCAAGCATACAAGGAAAGAACCCGTAAATACCCTATTCCTTGCCTACGACTTTCCGCCGATTTGTTTGGGGGCCCCAGGATTGGGATCGTCTGGTTTGAGGCATTTGCGGTTTTCTTCTTCGTAGTTAGACCGACTTCAGTTTTAATAGGGATGTATGGAAGGATGAATGGAAAGAAAGGGCCCAGTTCGTTTGAACGGAGTAGGCAAAAATGCACTTCTACATTTCATGCCCCATATTTATTCATTGGCATATCTTGTCCAAGTGCTTGTCCCTTGTTATTCTCTTCGCTTATCGCTGGGGATTATCGTACAGTACAGGCTTACTCCGTACGGACAGCAAGCACAGTCTGGTCTGACTGTCAGTCTTACCACGACACAACACAGCGAACAGTAGGAGCGTAGCAAAGAGGGGGACAAGAGAAATAAGAAGGATTGGCGAGCCATGGCGGCGGTGATCCATCCGTCTTCAAGAGAAAAAATGGCTCAAAGCAGACAGGCAAAATTGCACATCTCAGATCTCTTCTCGGCAGAGCGACGGTGAGTCGTAATCTATATTCGTGTCGCTCCCAATTTGGCCGACATTTTGATATGTGTCTTTGATTTTCTCGGCACTGTGGCAGATGATGGAATTATTCATGAATGAGTGATCTACTAGAAAGTAACCGCGTGGCGTCTGCGCCGAAGCACTGCGTTCTTTCTTGCTCTCGTATCCTCCTCTATTTTGTGTTGCGATGCGCACGTAACATCGCCAAGACGAAAATCAAGATCGATTGATTAATTATTTCCTGAGCGGCCGAGATCGCGAGGTCCCCATCAGCATATCGTCACTATTTTTGATTACTGTTGCGTTGTCGACTCAGCAATTCAACTCTCAAATGTCCGTCCTCGGTTCGGCCCATTACTGTGCTCGTACTTAAAATGAAGCCCTGGACCTTATGACGGCATACAACCCGAGATATATCCAGTTCGTCCTCCAACGAGCGAACGAACGTATGCGAAAGCCGCAATAAACAAATTTCAATCCACTCCACTGCACTCCACAATCCCGCCGGACGGACTCACCCCATCGAGCTTGCAGCTGTAACCCCCACATATAAAACATAAAACCTGCCCCCGGGACAATAGCACTCGTTACATAAAATATGCAAATAAAGTGGACATTTTTCAAACAGGAAGGGACCAGCGACCAACGGAGATAATCCCGCAAAACAGACTTTTCCCATACCCTGACCTGGCCAGCAGACCAGACCAGGCACAGGGGACCAAGTCTCCCGCTGCCAAGTCAAGCTGCACGACCAGACCACAGTTTCACGCTCGCTTATCGGTCAGGGTCTTGGTCTTGGTTGTGGGCGTGCGTCGGATTTTTTCCCTTCGATTCCGTTTCATCTTCGTCCAAGATACCTCCGTACCTGTGGGAGGAGGAGATTATTGAAACGCCGTTTCCCTTTTCCCCATACCCGCCTATCTAGGAAACAAATCATCCTCGGGCTTATTATCTTCTCTTGTCTTTCTTTTTGGGCGTGCATGAAACCTCCGCATTTGGACCAAGACTCACCAAGCCGCCGAACAGAACACAGAATGTGCCTTGGCCCAGAGGGGTTGCCTTGGCAATAAAGTCTAGAGAGATTTGTTTGTGGTCGATCATACTATGAGATGGGATTTTGATACCCTGGTCTGTTCAGTACAGTAGGTTTGCAGGGCAGCGCAGCGCAGGGAACGTGAGATGAAGGAGAGATAAGCATGAAACCTCCACACGCCGAGCCAATTACCAAGCCGGCAGTGGGCAGGCATTTCATTTGGCTTGTGAGCCTGGAGTTTGAGTGAGTGAATGAGTAAGTGCTGCTCCAGTGCTCTACTGCCGGTTTGGGGATGAGAGAAGGATGCGCATGGGGCATGGGATCCCTTCCGCTCTGTTGTGAAGCTTGTGATGGTGCTGGGACTTAAAACGCGGGTTTATGTCAGAACGCACGCAAGTCAGTGAGAACGGACGGACAAATGGTAAGTCAGAGGACGGAGCGTTTACGTCTAATCCTCTTTCTTGCGTATGCAGCCGCGAGTACAATTGAAGTCTCCAGAGCAGGTAAGATAGTCGAGAAGGGCCCATGAGGGAAGGGGAACTATTATTGATCGGCAAACGTGATGCGAGATGAACCACCAACCTCCTATCACGGGTGATCAAACAGGAGAAGGAGCCGCAAGGCAAAACAACCCGACCAAGTTGTTATTCCGCTGTGCATGGTATGGTTCAGCTGAAGTACCAAGTCGATTTCGAGTCGAGCTCTCATGTTCGAGAATTTGAAAGAAGACAGTTTGATAGTCACTACTCGCGCGCGAACTAGGGTCGGCTCGAACTCGACTCGATAATTCCTTCCTCATCCCTAACGCACATTCTCAAAATAGCCATACACCGAGTAATTTAGCTCTGCTTCACATGTTCCCTGACGTGACAGCCTTGCCGTGACTACCAACCAGCCTAATCCGTGTCTCGAGTCTAGAAAGATTTCAGAACCGCACATCAGATGACTCTCAAACAACGTTGCAACTCTGCCAATGTTCTTGTCCTCCTCACCACATCCAACTACCGAAATCGTACCCAGCCCGGCACGGCACTCTAGGCCCATTATTCCTCAAATTGGACAGAAAACTGAAATCTCGAAACTGAGAAAGTCGGCGCTAAAAATAGTTCCCCTCTCCCTATTTCCGTTTCCCCGGATTTGTTTTGTTTCTTGCAAGATGTCTTCTTGCCTTGTACTTTCTTGGCCGTAGCTGACACCTCTCCACGTAAGCCTATCATTGTCCGTGTGCTGTACAACACTGCGGCACATCTGTGACTGCCAATTCTTCTTGTCCGTAACCTCTCGCTACCTTCCATTCGCTGCTATTCCTGCTCAACCAATCAACAATTCCATTTTCCATCCTCAAGTCACGTCTTTCGTTCGTCCACACAAGTGTCAATTCTTGGCTGCGTTTCTGTGTTGTTCTGTGTTCCATTTCCCTTCTTCCCCACGCAACATGATCCCCGGATTTGTCTTCACCCATACTCCAGATTTCACACTGCATACATTATATGCCAACCTAGTATAACCAAACCTGACGCCTAGAAACGCCCAGCTGGCTGCCCAGCCGGCGAGATGTCTCGAGCAAATACAATCAAGCAATGATCTGTCCTACTCACATCTCTTAACACATCTCTTACACATCTTGGCCGTGTCTTGTCCCATTCTATCATGTTTTGCCTGTCCATTTTCCAAAACCAAATATGGATTCTGTCACTTACCCCAATGCCCCAACTCCATTTTCCCCCGCACAACGTCTCCGCATCGTAACATGCTCGAAGAAGGCACCCAAATGAGACGCGCTCGTGCGGGTTTGAGGTTTGGAGTTTCCCAATCAAGACCTCTTGGGACATGTCTTGTCCTATCTTGGAACACAGGTATTTCAGAAGATGGTTCAATAAGTCGTGTCGATCAGCCTAGGTTGGACAGCTACTGGTATGCCAAGGTGTATGGGTAGGGTAAAGTGAGTTGGAGCCTCAATCGCTAGATGCTTCATCTTGAACAACTGATGTTATTGTGTTGCTCTGCCAAGTGGGATATGCGCCTTTGGAGGTTGTAGAGGGTGTTATGGAAGACCGTACCATAGGATTGTTTGGAATTATATTGGATTTAGTCTGGCTTTGCGTTCCTGGTTTCAAAGAGGGTATTTAGGAGTGTGTGTGGTGTTTGAGGGTATGGAGTTAGAGGGTATGGAGGAGCGACCGAAGATGAAAATTGTAATGGAGGCACTAGGTGAATGCAGTGGATTATTTCATTCCTTGATATTTTGGTGCTGATATACTGTATTTTAAGTGTTGGTGTCTGTTCTTTGGGGCCGTCATTGACTTCTCCTTATTTCATACAAACATCCTAAAGATATTAGATGCTGTGCAGAAATGTTGGTAATGTACCTCCGTGGCCACGACTCTGAGAACCACGGCTACAGTTGCTTCATCCATTTCCGTGCCATGTCGTATACCTTTGGGACTTTTCCTAGCTTCTTATTGAGAAGTTTTCGATATGTCTGCTAGCTTTGCCCAGACCAGGTCATCCACTTAAGTTACCTCAAGGATGTAGGATTGTGCGATCTTAGCATCTAGATAAGCTCTCCACTTTTTGTTTGACTGACTTGGTTTTGCTATCTATCGTCTTTTTCTTCGATCATTTGCTCGTGCCTGAATGTGCAGCTCTTCTTTCAAGCATGCACTCAGTCACTCAGTGTTCTCCTGACCTTGAGAATTCAGACCGCCCAATCGTTCCTCATCTCAATATTGAGGAGAATCATATATGTGCACCATCAGTATCATCATATCAAGTCTATCTTCCGTGTTTTTATCGTGTTCGGTTTTTCGCCGCATGTCTTCTATTTCACAACCTGTCCTCATCGTTGCACGGCTTATGTGCATCTAGCGACCCAGTTCTGATGCACGTTGTAGTCAGTAGGTCTAATAGCTACTATGCCGGTCTGTGGAGCGGTGATCTGCAGCGTGGTCTTCTATGGTCAGTCTTCAATCCCTTGCTCCGGCCAACATCGGAATATATAGCACCCAGTTGGTCCTGGGCATCACGAGCTGGACAAAATATCAGCTCGTTTTTCGACAAAAGGATCATGTGCGATCCTTACTCGAAAACGTCGCCGACTTGGAGAGAACTACTGGCAGCCCTAGAGCCGCAGAATGCCCATGTCGAAATCGATTTAAAGTACCCAGATGCAAAATATGGCGAAGTAGTCGCGGGCCGCCTACATTGTTCAGTCCGGCTCCTACATGGTGCCAGGGTGGGGAAAATACTCAGGAACGGCGAGAGCATTTATGGAAGACCCCATCCAGCCTACCATCGAGGTATTGGCGGAATTCACAAAGACGACTTCTTTTATAATAGGCAACTGACAGTACCAGTCGGTTCAGGCGTTGAGCATAGCAAGACGATGCCGATACAATCGGAAGGGGAAATCATTCCGGACAACTTGAATGTGGCGCAATTTCTGTGCGAAAAGCCCTCCGATTTGGCAGGTAAAGACATATCAATAATGCTGTTATGGCCCTTTAAGTTCCAAGGTGACAGATGTATTGGCCTTGCATTGCTACCGGCCGACGCTGAGAGGAATGAGTACAAAAAGGGTTGGGAGGGTGGAATACGTTGTCCAGTACGAGAAGCTGTGGGCATGGACTCGATCAGATGCACAACTTGAGGATATTGTGATTGTTTAAGGAAACTTTGACTCCACTCTTCGAACTAATCCACTGGAAACTCCTGTTACCAAGAAACGCGCCTCGATATCATAAAGCTTGATGATTGCTGAACCAAAACTAGGCTGTCTACCTCTAAGCGAGTGAGTTTCTGATCAAGGCCTGACTTCCTCCACAACTGGCGCTCCCTCATTGTACAAATCCGTATTATACTTCCGGAATTTCCTCGCCGGCACCTTATTTGCGAACAAAATATCAATCTCACCAAACGTCCTATCCTTCGTCTCCGGTAAGCGGACATACGCCCACATGAAAGTCAACAAAGCCGTGCCACCCCAGACAAAGCCTGTATACCCCTTCAGATTCCATTCCCGCGGGTTGAGGAAATACGGTTCCAAAGTCCGAGCTACGAAATTGATAATGTAGTATGAGTCGCGGGCGAGACAGATAGTTTTCTGTCGTAGGCGTGTGGATCCAACTTCGGCAGGTAAAGCCCAGCCGAGTTGCCCGGCTGAGAGTTGGAAGACAAAGGTCCAGATTAAAGTGAGTGCTGCTTGGGTGATGACGATATTGTGGTTTCCCTCTTTGATGTTGAGGAAGCCGATTAGGAAGAGGATTGTTGTCATGGTGCCCATTCCCCACAGATAGTTCGTTCTTCTTCCCACGTATGGCATTATGGCGAACCATGCACTGGACAGATAAATCAGCATCTCTCAAGGCTAAATGTCAGAAGCGAACTCACATGAGTGTTGCAGCCAAAGCCATTCCTGTACCACCAACATTCATACGATAAGTCGCCTTCGTCCCCAATCCGATCTGTTGGAAGAAATACGTAGAGTTGTACGCAAACAATGAACCAGCAAACACTTGCCCAGCAAAAGCCATGCACGTGATCTCCGTCCTTCTCAACTCTATACCCTTGAAACAGTCCAAGTATGAAGTACCAGCCTGGATCTCACGTTCCAGATCATTAGTGTGGACGATGTACGCGAGGGTCTTCTTGGGATCGATGTTGGCGGACTTCCGTACTAAGCGAGTAAGAGACTTTTCGGCTCCTTCCAGCTTACCGTGGCGGACTAGATGCCATGGGCTTTCTGGCGCGAATAATAGGATGGGGAAGAGGACTACGGGCCAGGCCCATTGGAGGGCGAAGGGAATGCGATAAGCCCACTGGTCGTCGCGGGTGCTGAGAGAGGAGAGCACTCCAGCGGCGATGAGTTGGCCCATGATGAAGCACCTGTCGCAGCCAGTCAATTGAACCGTTGGCCGTAATTCGAGACGATTTGTTACTTACATGTTGGTATACGAAGTCATGTACACTCTCAGTGAGAGCGGGAGGACCTCAGAAGCATAAGCCGGCGCAGTCGTAGCGAAGACACCCCATGGAAGGCCACATAGCATCTCCCCTAAGAGCAGAATGACTTTCGTGTCGGCCTTGAAAGTCATGGTGATGAAGCAGGACAGTACTACAAGTGAATAGAGCAGCAGTTTCTTCTTCCCAAAGATATCAACCAGGTAGCCATTCGCGAGGACACCGAAAAATGCTCCGATACCAGAAGCGTTTCCGAGCGCGACCTGCCATGGCGCAGTGAGCTGGTAGTTGCCGGTTTCGGGAACGTATTCGCCGTATTTCTTCGCAAAGGCTGGGTAGGCGTAGAAGTTTCCAATCAGGATGAGATCGTATCCTTCCTGGGAGGTATTAGTGTTCTGTCGTTTATTGAGGATAGAAAAATGATGGGTACTGACCATGACAACGCACATCGATACCATGAGACACCAGAAGACGGCCATTGGATACGCTTTAATAGCAGCCCAGCGGGCGAGCTCATGCTCAAGGTCGGAGCCAACAGCAGCATTTTGGACGAGGACTTTGCTGGGGATGGCATCAATAGCTTCGATATGGTTCGCCAAATCCGCTTTATTCTCGATATCGGCCATATTTAACAGATATTGAATGATCCGAGAGGAATAGAAAGCGAAAATGCGCGGATGAGTGAGATTTTGGATCAAAAACAAAACAGGAAATCCCAGGATAGCAAAACTGGGGAAACTACTGTGCTCGAGTGATGATCAGCGAAAACGTCCCAAACCTCTGGGTCATACAAAGTATATATCCTGTGGAATTCTGTACCCTGTCGAAGTAGTGTTGCCCCATTTCTGACAAGTCGCTAGCGATGTGAGGTTCTGCAGACCCCGCCATCCCTGTACTCCACGGGGATAACCTCGAAGTTGGCATGTCCGGAGTCGAGCTTCGAATTACCACTACTTTCCATCGGGATGAGGATCAGCTCATTGGTTAACATTCCGCGAACTTGGGCTAGTATCAAAAGTGGGATGTGGGGATGAGGGGAGACTTGATTTTACGCCGCTTTGAAGCTCGGCTTTCCTCTTCGATTTCGGGGTGAAATTGTGTGCATTGGTCTGTACATGAGATTAGTGGAGGTATCGATGAGGGGAGAAGTGAGCGGTACGTAAGTTAGTGATTTATTGGAGTGTGTCAATGACTTCGAGAACAATCTTGTGCCACACTCGCCAAGATGCAAGGAGCATTGGAGAATTTTGCTGTATGTCAACTTATGTGATTTCTAAAAGAAAGAGATTGGGGGATGCACTGCTCCTTAATCTTCCTTGGGCCTAGGATCGGAATGAACTGGGCATTATTGGTTGGACTTGCGCGGGCACTAGTCCAACTTCCTGTGTGAAACTTGATCACATATTTTCCACGAATGTTTCATTTCACATCCCGAACAGTCTACTTTCTTCAATTCTTACCAGGTGCAGTGCAAAGGCTGTAGCAATTCCAAACCATCAAGGACTTAGTAACACATTTCGGACTTGAAATATATGTGAAGACTTTGATTGAAGTGTGACCCTCGGGGCAGGAGCACAATCTGTGACATAACGTCAGAGGTCAGTTGCAGCAAATGCCATAATTTCTCGTTACACCATGCTGCTTTTGACAACAACCCATGCTCTTGTAAGTTTTATCACTCACATTATCGCAGACAAAAACGGTCCTACGAAAGCACCAGCGTTCGGCATCATGTTACAGACGGCAATCATCCTCGTAGTCCTCACCAGCCATGTGGCTGCTGTCAACAATGGTCTCGCTAGAGTTCCACAACTGGGCTGGGTCAGTGAAGAGAACGCTATCATTTCAAGTCTCTGAATATTGACTGACGATGCAGAACAATTGGAATGCATTGGGCTGTGACGTATCCGAGTCTCTGATCCTGGATACTGCAAAAATTTTAGTCGACTCTGGTCTTCGAGATGTTGGATATAATTATGTTGTTCTTGATGACTGCTGGGCAGCAATGACACGAGATGGGGACGAGATGCTTGTAGCCGACCCAGTCAAATTCCCAAACGGGATGAAGTATGTCTCTGATCAGATACACGATATGGGATTGTTGTTTGGTATGTACTCTAGCGCGGGGGAGATGACATGCGCAAGATATCGTAAGTGGCGATAACCTCAGGTCCTCCAATTTCGAGCCTTATTGACAGATTTTCTGTTAGCGGGATCTCTAGACTACGAGACAAATGATGCGAACGCTTTTGCTAAATGGGGAGTGGATTACCTCAAGTACGATAATTGCTTCAACAAAGGCCGATTCGGGACCCCATTTATATCGTTTCAGAGATACGAGGTCATGTGGAAAGCTCTCAATGCCACTGGAAGACCTATCCTGTACAGTCTTTGCAGCTGGGGTGAAGACTATACTCATGCTGTATGTCTCCTTGACCTTCAGCTGGTGCAACCTAACATCAATCAGTGGGCAACTGCCATTGCGAATTCATACCGAATGTCAGGAGATGTGTACGACTTCTTCACTCGGCCAGATGATCTCTGTAGCTGCGACAACCCCTCAGATCCGATGTGTATCGCTCCTGGGAAACATTGCTCTGTTCTCAATATCATCAATCGACTCGCTCCTTATGCGGATCGAAGTAAGCCTGGTGCTTGGGCGGACATGGACATGCTCGAGGTGGGAAACGGAGGCATGTCGGACGACGAGGTAAAAGTTTACGAACCCCGTTATATGCAGTGTGCTAATTTGAATTACTAGTACAAGGCTCACTTTTCAATGTGGGCCATGCTAAATTCTCCATTGCTCATGGGGAACGACTTGCGGACTCTTTCACCTAGTGCTCTCACAATCCTTAACAATCCCGCAGTGATTGCAATAAACCAAGATCCTCTCGCCAAGTCTGCCATCCGCATATACCGCAACACCTCCGTTGCCAAAGACGAATATGGGCAAGGTGAGATCCAAATATGGAGTGGGAAACTGTTTGGTGGAGACCAAGTGGTTGGATTTCTCAATGCTGCGAATGAAGACCTGGAATTGAGCGCTAGTCTGAAGGAGATCTTCATTCGTGAGGCAGGAAAAGCGCCACAAGTGGAAGAAGAATGGAATTTTTACGACCTCTGGGCGGCTCGAATGGATGAGAGTGATGCGGAGAAGATACTGGAAGCATTGCCTGAAGCCCGGCCCGCGATGTTTGCTGACCTCAACTGGTACAACTCCACCGAAACTCCTTACGAGTTGGGTATCATGAACGGAGATGCTCAGCTCCTCGGCAAGAAAGTTGGTACACTTGCTCCCCATGGGACTTTGAAGGCAATAGTCAAAAGACATTCTATCAAGATATTTAGACTTCGAAGTCCAAACAGAGACGTAAGGAAGGATAATTTGGCGACAGATAAAGTGGAGGAGAAACACCAACACGAGGAGTTGTAAGCCTGGGTACATCTCAACAATGACACAAATCGGATGAGGATCCAGTTTTCAAGCTCAAATTTCGTTTACGTGATGACTTGGTTCCAACATATTTATCACCACCTATGCCATGATCTTGACCCATATCCGTACTCGGTGCCAAATTTTGTTGAAAGAACCGTGTCCCTTCTTTCTATGAGAACCTTGCCGAGGAGTTCCAGCACGATGCAGTAGTACCAAAAGTGAAAATTTTTGTACAGCGAGGTGGGAAGATGTTGCCGCGGATACGATCACCAGGATGGCCTCGTGTAGTTGACCCCGCACCCCACTTTCGACGAGACCCCGGAGTTTCTGTCAACACTTGCGTCTGACCACCAGCAGGTGGATTAACAGAAACATGAGAACATCTACAGCGTGCGTTGCTTGTCGGTATGTGTCTGTGTACAGATAAATTTTCACGTAGTCTAATTGCCCTCGGTTTGTGCCAGATCTCGGAGGAAGAGATGCATATTTCTTGCAAGAGATATTGTTTGCACTCATTGCAGGGAGAAGCAACTTGATTGTACTGGACCACGCCTGGGGAGTCAACTAATTCCTCGAAATGATATCACTACCCTCACAGCAGTGGTGCAGAAGTCCAATCCACCGGTTTCAAATTTACTGCGCCTTCCGACCCCGATTGTCCTCGAGATCGTCGAATTATATTTCGACCTTATCCACGATCAGTTTCACACGCTGTTCCATCGACCCAGCTTCACAGAGTCAGTAGCGAAAGGGACAGCACCTCCAGTTATTCTATATGCGATGCTAGCTCTGTCGGCCCGGTATGACATCTTGCATTGTCCGATTTAATCTTAAACACGTGCCAATTGTTTTTAGCTTTTCAACAAATCTAGCTTTCGAAGAACATTGCTACTGGGACAGAGGTAGTGGATTTGCAAAAGAAAGCGCAAGGCTACTAGATATCAGAGATGTTTCTCTCTCTACGATTCAGGCCTGTATACTTCTTGGAACTGTGAGTCGATCAGAAGGTGATGCAGCGGCTGAGTCGGTATACTATTCGGTTGCAAACCGCATGGCGAACTTACTTGACTTGGCGAATGTCCCCGCCAACAATGCTGTGGAAAAAGAGGTGAATGTTAGAGGTGAGGGGCCCCTCCAAAATGAACTCCTCTGCTAACTGAGCGCAGTCTGGTGGACGACCTGGAAGCTGGATACCTGGTCTTCGGCGGGAGTAGGCTTACCGAGACAGATGGTTGAGAAGAACGATGTTCCCTTGCCCATCGAAGAAGGACATTTTCTTGGTCTCCGAATGGAGAATAAGTTGGAAACCGAGATAGGCCTGCCATCGGACAGGAATCTATCACTGTTCACGCAAATGATCATCCTGAACCGAATTCTGATAGAAATCAACGACTTCCATAAGTTCTTGACCAGCATCACAGGTTCTCCTATCAACCTAGATCATCACGAGCAGACAATTTTGCACCTTTCCCACAAATTGGAATCATGGCAATCGTCTTTACCTCCACAAATGCAAAACACACCCGAAAACTTGCGGCTATATGGCAGCCAAGGTCTTGGTCGAGTTTTCGTAGCAGTACATCTAGGTTACTATCATTTCGGGCAACTTCTCTTCTATCAGTACCTCCAAGAATGTCAGCATTCGCCATCGAATGAGAGCATAGTCCGGTGCTATACGAAGAAGTGCAAGTCGTTTTCATCAGCACTCTGTAGTCTTGTCGATGAGGCTCACCGAACACCCGGCTGCAACGTTCTTTACACCATGGTCGGTCACAACCTAGTCGTGGCCTCGACCGTTCAGATACATACGCTACTGTTCAGTGGATCTGAAATTGAGATTGTCGAAGCAAGGAAACATCTGGAGAAGAATTTCGAACTGTTGCTACAATTGAGAAATTTCTGGCCGGTACTTGAGATCAGCTTCGAAGCTTTTCGAACATTCAGGGAGGCTTGCCGAAGAAACATGGACACAGCTTTCAAGATGGATGCTTGGATGTTACGATTCTTGTATGGATTTGCTAACAAGGTCGAGGACAAGCAGGTCTATGAAACGGCTGCTGGAGGTGCTTGGCCTGTGGAGAACATTGGATTCAGTCCGAGTGAGTGGATGGACTGAGCAATGACCAGTAACGTGTCTTTCCGAGAACAATGCGACACGAAGTTGGAGATTAGATACTATTCCGCGAGGTTCATGAACATCACAAGAATTTCAGTCTATACATAGCAACCAGAAAAGAGCAGTGTCATCCCACCGCTCACAGCGAGTTCCAGACACCAACATAATCAACTTCCATCGCAACAGCTGGCCCATCCACGGTTTGAGAATTAGGAGCACCTGGCCAGTTTCCACCTATCGCGATGTTCAACAGGAGGTAATGCTCATCGTAAGCCAGCTTCTCCCAAGCCGCTTTATCCCCCACACGTGCGCCAGTGAGCACAAAAATATCTTTTCCATCAAGAGACCAGGTCAATGACTCCGTCTTCCAGTTCTCCTGACCTGGCGCATTATTCAAACTTCTGTCTACCAATAGGCTTACAGTATGAAAATCATCTCTCGAGAAAGGAGCGCCAGGACCTCCGATCCCATTATCTTCATTGCAAGGACCACCAGGACGCGTACCACAATGTGCAGTCGTGCGCATGATAGATTCGCCGTTGATAACCTCGAGAATATCCCATTCTGTCACAGCGGGCCAATTCCAATAATTCCCCCTGAAGTCCTTTCCAATCGCCCAAAAAGCGTTCCAAATTCCCTGCTGCTGAGAAGCTGGAGCAGTACCGAGCTTGATCCGAGCTTCAATCAACAATTTTCCTCGAGGAGCAGCTGCAAAAACTTTCTGTGTCTCGACACGGGCAGAGGTCCAAGATCCATATTTGAGACGTGGAGTGATTGTCAGAGTCTGATCATTGGTAATGCGGATGTTGTCCGCCGAGTCAGTGTGGCTTTGGAATTCGTTGTTGCCCCATTGTGCTGGTCCGCCAGGATACGAAGTTCCCAGTTGCACGATCCAGTCTGAACGGGATACGAGTGAGCCACTTCGGCCTTCGAACGTCTCTAGAAAGGTTGAGAGATATCCGGGTTTGATGAAGGCCATGTCGGTGAGATTCGAGCGGACTTCAGGCTGTATTGACATGGCGCTGGCCCAGGTTGCCGCGCTCGCCAAGAGGACGATTAGAGAAGAGAACATCGTGATGCTTGGCTGGAGTGGTTCGAGGAAATTGACTGACTACGTAGTTCGACGACCACAAGCAAAGAAAAGAGGAGTCCGGATAGTCGGTCAGGTTATACATTTTGGGATGGGAAGGGGCACTGTGTTTACGTCGTTCCTGCAGTTGGGATCTTTCTGTGATTGTCGAGGGAAGGTGCATGCATCCGCAGTGCAATGCAGCTCGAAGTCGCAACATCAAATGAATTATTTACCCGCATAGTTCTAACATGAGGTAAAAGCTATAATTGTATATTGGCAGGCTCCAGAATAGGTGTAGGAAGGTATCCATAGTGCGAAGGACACTTCCCAACTGGAACTGCTTACAATAGAATTCACTGAACAATGAAAATACAATCAATCCTGCTTCCCCAGCCAAATCAAACGAGTCTAGTGCAGTAATGGAACTTAAAGGCATTTTGCTAACAGCAGACTTGGTCGTCCACGATGTTCGGATAATAGCAGAGGAACGCGGGGGATTAGATGTTGGCTGACACGGGATGTTAAAGCCTGAGCCGGATATTTGGGCAACCAATCGCTCTGTTCTTGCGCTTGCAGATCTTAATTGCTGTAGCCGCATTAAATCTTGACCAGGGCGCGTAAGCAATCAGCCGGTAACATTGTTTACTGTTTTCGGTAATTCTGGCAGCATTGTTTACTTTCAAATTTTAGTGTATCGAAGCCAGGCATATCCACACCACGCCGGTGGCATGGGCTTGAGAGGACGGAGTCACCTATGAAATTGTAGTTTATGTTTCCTGAGATGTTGATGAGCTTCAAGCATCGAAAATTATAAAGCTCTTCAGCCTGGATATCTGATCGTAGAGTGAAGTTGAGTTCCGGTGGGGCACGTGATTTATCATTCATGAGGAACGAGGACAGCCCATTTGCGAAGCTGGAAACTGTCTGCTGTTTTATTCTTCATCTCGAGAGTCTGAGATTCTACATTTCACAGTTGGGTGACCAAAAGTATTGATTTCAAGTATGGTTGGGAACCATTTCAAGCAGTAGATTGTTGCAGCAAATGCGTTGTATCGGTCCTCCGTGATGAGCAGAACGCAGTTTTCAAGACACTTCAGCCGTTGATAACAAATGCCTTTATATCCATATATCCCAATAAATCGTTACGAATATACTCTAAATTATCACTGACGAGTCGCACTTTTCAACTTAACACTGCCTCAACTCGATAGTCTTGCTACCAGTATAACACTGCTCAACTTCTTTGACCCCATCTGTCCTAGTTTCTGGATGTGAGCTGTGACAGCTTTCAAGTGAGTGAAGAATGAACTTTCTTAAGCATTTCATTACCAATTTTAAAATTTAAGGGCCCGTTTCTCCTCGCCCCTGGCCCAGAAACATTAAATGTATATCGTAGATAGTAGAAACCGCCGAATTGATAAGATAAAGTCCTTGTGTAGTTTCGGATATATTTCGCAGTGACGATTGTTCTCGAGGCTGAAACAAGTTCCGAACCTGAGAATATGGAGGTGTAGATAGAAGCGCGGGGTCAGAGATGAGGGGCCGTACGTGCAAGCCTGGTTGGGGCTCATTTTCAGGACCGCCACATATTGAGATCGTATGGGACATATTGAAAGACATTTTATAATCTTTAAGGTTTAAATTCCGTAGAATATATAGGAGACTTAAGAGGCAATAGCAATGGAATCGTGGGAATCCATGCATTGCAGATACAAATGCTAGACCTTCGTTTCCACTAAGTTGTCACCAGGTAAAACTTCAGACGATGACGCAGTCCCACTCTTGACCCTGGGCAATTTAGGGCACCATGCTACATACAAGTGGTTCGCCAAGGTCTTGAAAGAGAGTGATAAGGTCTTAGCATTCGTAACATTGCAAGGCCTTCTGGGAGTTGTTGCATGCGAATAGAATTTGATCGTGGAGATGGCAAAGATGGACTGATTGTGAGGGAGGACATCGGACAATCGGCTAGGCCCATGCATTCCTCGAATAATCGCCGGTCATTGGTTGAAAATCTATCTCCACTTCCTTGTACCTGAAACTCGATCGGGACCCTGGAGCTATTAGGTCGTCGTCCTCCGTCAAAAGCGCACCTATCACTGCGGCATTAAACGAAGACCCTGTTACGACCTCCAATTTCTTCCTGGATTCTGGCGACTTTGGTCCACCAGGTGGTCTCTCATCTACGATCAGCATTTCCAGTTGCATTCCCACCACTGATCTTCCCGGGCAAAAAAAAATACATAGCCGACATGAGCTTGTCGTTTTGAAGGGGGACAAATCCGTGAGCAATGAAGCGATGTTTTGTTGTGCCGCATCTTTGTACAATTTACAACAAAACCGAATACAAGTTCTCTGAAGAAAAGACGAAAACGAAGAACTAGTCACTGCGACTCTCTTCGCAAATTTTGAGCTTTCTTTAATAGGGTGTTGTCTCGGGAACCTCGATCTGACGTGTTTGGAGGAAGCTCGCTTTTTTGTTCATGTTGTATCCGTCATTCGTGGATTTTTGCATGCAAATTCTGGACGTGGATTTATGTAAGAGGTTACAATATGGCTATCAAAGGAAGAGGCTAAGAACGGGTTTAAGATTTTCCCATAAGTAAACAAGCTTTCCGGTGAAGACGTAGTAATTTTCCGATAGAAAAACAAGCTTCCCCGCCTTCCCCACTTCGCCAGAGACAGAAAGACACGAAGACAATGCAAGGAATACTAAAGATGATGATCATCATTCCAGGAGGACCATTTGAGACTATTAGGCCAGGGTAAATTCTACTTTAATCAGCCTAATCAATAATATATTGATAGTGGATCAACTGTCTGAAAAGGAGAGGAGTCTTATAGAGGATCATCCGGCACTTCAGCAGCTTGTCGAAAGAGGAGCTCGCCTACAGATTTTTGTTATTATATCAAGCCCTCTTCCGCCCTTTGTAGACTATCAAACTTATCAGTCAATAATCAGATATTTTGAAAGAAGCACATTCACGTACACCACCTTGCAATATTAAACATGCCTTCATTCCGCAAACTTACACCCATGGCCCTCCTCGCGGCAACGGCCAACGCCGCCTTTGGTCCTTACTTCAGTACTGGACCGACAGCATCTGGGGTCTATATCTACTCATCGACAGCAACAATTACACTGCCCAACTCTCCTAGTGGCGCTGGCAGTGGCTACGACCTCTCACTCTGGGTTGGGATGGGCACCTCCCTAGGCGACCTAGTCCAATCTATCACGGATAACTTCAACAACGGCTGGTCGGTTTATGCCTACACCCTCAAGTCGACGGGCCCAAATTCCCAGGAGGTCATCCAAGGCCCATCCAAAGCCGCTAAGCCGGGCGACGTTGTGAGAGTTGAATGTAAGTTGAATCTAGCTATATACCTGGATATGAAATATCAAGTTATTTTTCTCACAGCTAGTAGATCAGTACGTCGCCACAGACAACTACAAACAGACCGTGTACCTCAATGGCGTGGCCGTGTCTACGTTGACGACCAACGACGGAAAAGCTCAGGGTTGGGGATCTGCTGTCGAATGCGCGGCCACTAACTGCGGAACCGTTGCCGCACACAGTAAGTTTTCTTGATGGCTGCTCTGTTTAACTACATCTTACTGATCTTTCTTCTTAGAGTGGACAAACGTGCAGATTGTCCTGTCGGCTGCCGACCCCAACTATGTCAGAACCTTGGGCTTGGCGGGAGGTGCCACAGGCTCGATGACCACCAGCGATGGAGGAAAGACATGGAATGTCGGCACTATCTCTATTCCACAGTTCACATTTTAAGGCTGGGATCTCTATCATTTCTTGACGGTTTTACCTTCTTCGTAATACAGCAAAGACTCAATGCTGAACTGTATATGCTTCTTTTTGAAAGCCAAAAGCTGTCCATCTAGTCCCAGATCTGTGCTTAACAATCCAAAACTATGAATTGCTTCAAGGTGGAATCCATCTACATCGACTCTGATTGCGATATGAAGTACTGTACCTTCGCAATAAAATTATTCATTCTGGACGAAATTCTAGGCATTTGATACACAGCCGTCTCGACTCAGTCGCTCGTCTCACGGAAATCACCTCCGAAAAGTCGTTTATAACAGGTAAACCAATCAAGGAGGTCCTACTGAGGATCGTTGCGCTAGGTGAACTGTGGACTCTCGACTCGCACTGATAAGATCTCCCTCCTTGAATGCGGCCTTCTTGTTCTAAGCCATAAGCGATGACTTTCGACATAACGGGATCTATTACTTGAAGGCTCAGCTCGGGATCCTTCGTTGGGAGCAGAGTTGGACTCTTTCAAAACCATCACCAGGACTTGGGAAAAGAAAAGGGTAAGATGTGAGTCTACATACAGCCCTAATAGGATAATACGTAAGTGAGACGAGGGCCACTGCTTAAAGGCTTCTTAAGGACTGTTCAATTTGCTAATGTTGCTCAGGTGAGCTGGGTGAGTCGAGGATGTTTAAAGTAGAAGCGGCGAGCTTGTTAACCTACCTTGGGACGAAATACCACAAAAGCTGTCATTATCTACCAAAAGATAGCTAGAGTCGCGATTGAGAAGCGCTAAGCGCTATGAATGTGGAGGATTATAAGATAGGACACAGCTCTACGGCATCGTGGACATTGTGGTGTGCCACAATATCATGTTTGATCTTGGTGGCATCATGGATATTAAACATGATTGGCTGATTTGTGCCTCGAAAGCCACCACAATCACGTCTCAATCACATCTCAAGATGTGATTGGGCTAGGGAAGAATCAATATTCCTCAACTTCGGGGGGCTTTTATCACTCGGTATCATTGGGCGCCAGTGCATCACCCCGTCTAGTTTGTGTCTCGATCAAGGATCCCAGAAAAGTTAAAGGCACACGAGTTATTCATATCTAGAGGCTCTGGCTGCCTACTGTCCTGAAAAAATCAATGAAGGTTGATATCTTCTCCAATGCGTTCTCATCTGTGCTGCGTCGCTCTGTTGGCGACGATTTCCAGAGTATACACGCAAACCGTTGGCTTTACAACAATCACGGCCCCATCACAGAACCAGCTGATTTCCACATCACCATTTGACGTCGTGTGGCAGCCTTCAACAGATAATACAGGGCCAATCAGTCTCGTCCTCTTGCAAGGACATACCCCAGCTACACTAGAAATTGGAGATACTTTGGCAGGTTGGACTGCCTTCCCCTAATCAGTTGAGCCTTCACTAAAGGTGTCAGCTGGAATATCTCAAGAGAGTGGGAAATACTCATGGGACATATCACCCAACCTCGCGCGGTTCGCAACATATGGTATCAAGCTCGTTCTTGATAGCGATCCAACGATTTTCCAATATAGTTTCCCTTCCAAATCGACTTCAATAAACTTGGGGCAGATGGGGCGACCGAAAGTACCATAACCACAGCACAACAAACGGGAGGAGGAACGACAACTGTGCATCTGAGTACCGCTTCTGCGGTCGCATCTGCCACTTCAACGTTGTCAACGGCCGAACCTCCTCAAACTGCTCAGCCATCATCGTCCTCGTCATTATCAACATCTTATTCAGGTTCGTCATCAGTCCAATCGTCAACAAGCAAGACCACCGGCAGCTCCAAAAACACCGCGTCTATCGACAATTCAAGCACGAAAGCAACAAACCTTGCTTCCCAAACATCACAAATCCAATCCCTCCAACCCACGGAAACACCGAGATCACCATCCGGCCTATCAACCGGAGCAAAAGCAGGGATAGGTGTTGGCGCAGCGTTCGGTTTCCTGATAATACTTGGATTCGTAGCATTCGCATTCTGGTTTGGAAGACGTTCTGCCAAGAAGAAGGGTGCCTCGCCCATAGACGATATCGCGATCGCAAAGAGTGAACTGCCAGCTGGCACATTAAGGGCGACGGAGTTGGACACGAAGTCGGGAGAGTTTGCGGAAAAGGAAGATTTTAACGATGCAGTAAGGGTAGCGGAGCTTGAAGGGAGGTCAGCTGGACGGGTTGAGATGGATGGAATGCATCGGGTGGAGATTGGAGCCGGGACTAGTGATGCTTCGACATTCCGAAAAACGGCATAAAATTCCCGGAAAGGAAAGATATATTTCCTTGAGGCATAGGCTGAGGGATCTATTGCCAGGTTCTGTATGAGCCTCGGCGTATGGGATAGTGTCTTTAAGTTAACACTAACTATTCCACGTACGCGATAGATTCACTCTCTGTAGAATACTCATGTTTGGGAATGGATCCAAGAGCCGAAGTAGATGGTTTTGATCAGGTGCGAATAGAATCGTATTCAAAATGGGTTGAAATTTTCCCTCACTCTCGTGTCGGGCTTGGCCTTCGCTTGTGACGCTCAATGCCATTGCACAGGCAAACCTGGAGTGAAATGGAAATCGTTATTAGGCTCTTCATTCTAGCCAAACGATACCTGCCAACTGTCATCATCATCAGATTTTCTAGAGAGCCATCCAATAACGGGGGGAAGCGATAGTCAATAGTTGCAGTATCCCTCCTGAATGTGGGTGTAATGACTGCTGAAATAGAGCTCATACCAGCAAAATTATCAGAGCTAAAAGACTAGATCAGCTCTACTCGGTATAATAGTATATTATAAATTGGACACGCCAGTCCTTACAGTGAGTAGGATAAACTCACGAACACCAGGCTCCGGTCAGACTTTCTTTAGACTAACCCCGACCAAAACCAACATTTCACGTTTCTCAATCATACACCATACACTATAGTGTTCATCTATCTCATCAATTAGTTGGTACGGCATTCCTTTCTTGGTTCCGGCTCAAGTGTCGCTGCCATGGCTCGAGCTAGTTTAAGGTTGGACCGACAAGTAGGGCTGAACCGTCACTCCCCGAACTCCACGACCACCACGCTATACAGGATCTAATTGTGAGGCTAATTCGTTTTAGATAGAACGGTCCTTCTTGTTACTGATTC
Source organism: Cadophora sp. MPI-SDFR-AT-0126 (assembly GCA_020747065.1). Classification (NCBI taxonomy): domain Eukaryota; kingdom Fungi; phylum Ascomycota; class Leotiomycetes; order Helotiales; family Ploettnerulaceae; genus Cadophora; species Cadophora sp. MPI-SDFR-AT-0126. The sequence continues at coordinate 2,640,667 of JAGMVK010000005.1, forward strand.
GAAGCACCGCTATACTGAGTTCGACATTCGTTCACTCGAACTTGGTTTGGATGAGGGGTCAGGAGATCTGACCTTCGCCCGATTAGACCCTAAAGACCCCGAATGATGGAACTGTGGCACGGAAGTACAGTTTGGGATATCTTTGTATCATTAAGAAACACTTTGTGGGCTAATAGATGTCGTCACGTTAAGGAGATTTCCGCCAGGTACGCGAACGTCATTGAGCGGGTACCTTTCCCTTCCTGATAATGACGACACCTCAGGTGCAAGAAAGATCTGAGGAAATGAAAGATACTGTCGCCTTGGTAAAGTAATGCTCAAGTATTCAGAAATCCGACCCAGCACATTTGTGGCAATCATGGGTGCCATTTTCCATCTCCCGAAGTTACGGAATCATATGCAAAATGTTAAGATAGATAGAGAACAAAAGGTCATGTAGCGACAGTACTGCCTCTAGAAGCGTATCTTGTTGGGGTATTCTTGTTTCTATAACAAGAGGGTATAGCGAGTGTCGTAATTCATAAAGACGTCAAAATTCAAAAGCCAAAAACAAACGACCAGCAACTCGATGCCGAATCAAACGATATTCTCACCCTCCGCCATACCACCTCTATTCTTCCTCGCCTCCTTCAATTCCCTCTGTTTCCTGTTCGCAGCTTTCACAGGGGATTCATCAGCATCGAAAATCTCCTTAATAACCTCCAGCGGCAATCCCTTCACTTCAGGATAGAAGAAATACGCGAAGATCGTCCCAAGACCAGAAAGCCCAGCGTAGAGTCCAGCCGTGGCCGGTGCACCTGCGTGCTCAAAGAGCGGCAGGAATGTTCCGGAAACAAGGACGTTGGGTCCCCAGTTGAACATGTTCATGAGCATGGTCCCGTGGGCGCGCAGCTCGACGGGGAAGAATTCTGATGAGGTCCAGGCTAGGTTTCCTATGGCTCCGGCATAGCCTACGACCATTCCGACCATGGATCCGAGGATGATGAATGATGACTTGTCGAGTGGGGGACTTGGTCGCATGCCAGCTAGGATTTCATCGGCCAGGTCGTCTGCGATGGAGGTGTCCAGGGTTTTGTTGAATTCCCATGCAACGGCACTGATAGCCAGGGATATAAACTGTACTGGAATTAGCTCAGATGCATTGCCATTGACACTGCTGTTGGATACGAACAATGATTGGTGACGTCGAAAGCAGAAGTCTTCGCCTTCCTACGCGATCGACAAGATACATATAAATCGCGGTGAAGAGGAGATTAGCTCCAGGGATAGCAACAGCTGTAGGCGGCGGGAATCCCAGTGCGACGAGAAGTGTAGGAGCGAAGTACATCAAGGAATTGAAGCCACTAAGTTGTGAGAGCGCCATGAGTCCACAAGCGGCGAAAGTCTTCCATCTGTTCTCCTTGTTGAATAGTTGCCCAAATTGGCGCAGTTTGCCTCGATTTCCTTTGGCAAGCTTGGCGTATTCCATGTATGTGTGAAGCTGTGCGACGTGTTGATCAATTTGTTCAGGAGTCGCATTTGAACGAAGTTTCTGAACGGCAGCCTTTGCTTTGCGCCGATCGACGGTGATCAAGTATCGAGGTGACTCTGGACAGAACGGCAGGAGACACAGCCATAGTAGAGCAAGTCCAGCTCCTATTCCAGTCATGACTCTCCAGCCGACTTCTATGTCACCTAAACCGACTCCAATGCCGTAACCTACCAGCTGAGTTCCGGTAATTGCTAAGTTGAATGTACCCGTCATTGTGCCTCGAGATTTGGCTGGGGCTACTTCGCCGATGTACAACTGTTTTAGTCATTAGACATCAGTCTTGTACCAACACACAGTGAGACACATACAGGAGATACTGCCGAAGCGCCGCCAATACTCAAACCAACGACCGATCTGGCAATGACCATCTGAGGCACAGACCTAGCCGTTGCTTGAAGGACAGCACCGATGATGTAAAGTGTGGCGCTCAGATACATGACCGCTTTCCTTCCATATTTATCCGCCAGCAGTATGAGAAGTCCTCCAATGAAAGCGCCAACAGATGCCATTGCTACATTGAGTGCTTTCTCGCTTGTAGTAACACCCCCGACCAAGGCGGAATTCAGACGTGGAAGGACATGGCCAACTGTGCCAGTGTCATAGCCTAGGAATAATTATGAGTGACGAACACTTCTCAAGGAATCTCATCGTATATCTTAACCGAACGTACCGAAGAGAGCCCCTCCAATGCCTGCCACAGCAGGAACAACCCAGCCGTAAAATGTGGTTTTGTTTTCCTCAATATCAACAAGGTCCCGGACATCACCCGGTCCAATATCGACTGCTTCTCTTGCACCAGTTACTTCATAATCTGGCGGAGAAGCTGTTGGCTCGGATCTCGATGGCTCTTTGTTTTCCTCACTGCTGCGACCCGATCCGTTAGACCCTCGCTTTGCGAGCCTCTTGGTCCATGTGACTACCATGGTCCGTCTTGTCTGGTGTTGTCGGTCTCGTCTCGATCAAAAGGCTGGCAGTAGAAGCTCGAGAGTTATATTGCAATGCGTGAGTGAAATAGTTTTTGTCCGTCGAGGATGTTGGACAGATCGGGGCTGGGGACCTCCACATGTTCGGTGGAAACTCAGGACTTATAGACAGTTCATACCTGCAGCTGGCAGGCTGTCTCAATCTAGGGAATCCGGGGTTCCATGGAGTCGTCATTATCGCTTGTCCATTTCCTGAACGCGCTTGGTGCTGAAGCCCTCTAGCTTCAGATCTCATGTCTCATGACACTCAAGATGTGTTCATAAGTTACCGGACTTCTTGATGAATTTGCTGTTTAAGAAAGCGTAGACCCAGTTCAGTTGGTGGCCCAGAATATTTAAGCGCTTGCTTAGCACCGCCATCTTTCCTCATTTGTGAAGCTGGATCTCCTTGTAGTAAAGGTGTTGATGTTTACCAGTATGGATCATTATTTGCTGTCTCGAAATATCACTCGCTTCGCTTGGACATCCCTGACTAATCATCGGGTTGTGACGGCATCTCGGAAGCAACTCAAACGCTCAGCCAGCCATTCAGGTTTGAGACATTACTCTCGGGATCCACAATATTCAAGGTTGAGCCTTTAGGGGTCTGGTAGCGAGCTTCTAGACCCCGCACTCTGGGTTCCCCATATCATTTGACAAGGGGCCACTTGCACGACATCATCTTCTCACCAAGTTCTCCGACATCAATCCAAAACCAATGTTGACAATCCGCTAACCTCTTACACTCTCCAGCAAATCATCTGAGGTGAAGGGACGCGTAGGGATGGTGGCAAGGAACCGATCGGGTTGGTAAGTTGTTGGTCTCAGTCGGTTTTGTTCGGCTACAACTTGGCGAGACCTGGCTGACTTGATACCCATGATTATAGCCAGGAATGTCGCGACAAGCATGTGAAATGTACGTCTTAGCCCCCGACTTCTATCTTCACTTAGAATGTCTTGAGAAAAATTGCAAATGCACGGGTTATCGCCGAGGAAGCTTCTATCAATATACATACTCATGTCGTCTAGGTGATAAGATTGAACCTGTCTGTGGCCGATGTGCTTCCACAGGCAAGCAATGTACACGAGGATTGGTTTTTCGGAGTCATAACAGTACTTAAATTCAGCCCGCTCCTTTCAATTTTGCAGCTGACTATTCCACAGAGAAATATTCATACGACCACGAATGGGTAGCATTGAGATCAGCTAATGAATGTAAGGATTTCAATACTTGTATCAAAACCAGGAATCACGGCAGCTTTCAGTCCCTTTCCCGCTTCGAGAGCTTGCCTCTTGGGCCTTGCCGATAGGCAAAAGAGTAGAAGAATATCCTTTAATTTTAACCATTCCATCAATGGAGACTTAGACGAGCACTGACGATTTCATGACAGATCAATGGATAGACGAAAGTAACAATCGTATGGAAGATACCGGCGACTCTGCCTCGGAAGATGAAGATGGGGATGGCACTGGAGACGGAGACGCAGGTCCATACAGCCTTTCCCCTGAAGATACACCTATGCGGAACAATGTTCCTCTGCTCTCGCCTAATTCGTCTTTACCAATCAGTCCTCACCAAAGCGAGCACACGCATTCTCCTTGGCAAGCAAGCTTTCGTGGAACACCTGATGTGGTTTTAAACACTCCCTCGTATGGGCCCGTAGAGCCCTACGTTTCTCATACTGTCCGCAATGTATTTTTACCAGCCGACATCCCGGCACCGAGAGAATTTTCCAGAAGTGGGTAGACCGTCCATTGGACCTCAGCTACTACGACTAATTGATCTTTCAGTTGAGACAAGTCAACCGCCTTCCCTCCGCACTGATGACTCGGTATGGCCTCTACAAGATGCCACAGAAGCCCGTCTGTTTGGTCACTATGTTCTAGATCTTGCAAAATGGGTAAGTCTCTCGGCTATATCCAATCTACATCCCGAACCCATTCTGACGGTCAAACACAGCTGGACCTGTGCGATCCGAATCAACATTTCCAAGTTGAGGTACCGAAACGTGCAGCGAAATGTCCTGTTTTGTTGAAAGCCATTCTAGCTTTATCGGCAAGACAGTTGATGCTTACCAATCGAGCCAGCAAGTCCAACGAGATTGCAGCACGTCAATATTATGATCAATGCATCAAACTGCTCATTCCTATGCTCGGTAACGTCGTCACGAGAGCAGACGAGACTTTGTTTGCAGCATTAATTATCCTCCGAGTTTTGGAGGAGATTGATCGTACGCCGAGTCACCAACGTAAGGAAATTTCCACTGACATGTTGTAGTTCTCGAGACTGGCTCGCAAGATACAAAGCATATTCACGGAATCCAGAGCTTTGTCCGTGAGCACGGCGCGAATGTCATGCAAGGAGGGCTAAGCGAGGCCGCTTTCTGGGTTGGTCTACGGCAGGAAATTTACGTCGCCACAGTGACTCACAGAGCTGTACTGATTGAAATCGGTCACATCGATCGAACCTTTGACCCAATCACAGACTTTGGGTGGGCCAACCGAGCCGTGGTTCATCTAGCAGATGTCTTGAACTGCTGCTTTGGAGTGAGGGGAGTCGACCCCGTTCACTGGTCGAAACTACAAGCCGAAAGTGATCACTGGCAACATCACAAACCCGATTCTTTCACTCCTTATTACCACAGACCGGCAGATCGCAGTAAGGGGGAGGCTTTCCCCGAGATTCTGCATATTCATCCGTGTCACAGTCCGTCGCATGCCTCGTCCAAGTTCCAGTCACATGCTAATGATTTGTATAGTCATTGGAATCCAACATCACAAACTTGCGCAAATCCTGCTTTCGATATATAACCCCAAAAGACCACGTATTGGCAAAGATCGTCAAGAAGCGGAGCAAGCTATGGTCGTAAGTCCAACCCGTCACACTTCCCCCTCTCTCCACTGTCCATACTCTCCGACTAATATCTCGCAGATTGGAATAAAAGATAACCTACGCGAGCTGTGTGGTATTGGATTGCATAACCGCTCGACTCCACCAGGAATGTTTACGGCTTGTATGGGCATCGCCCTGTGTAAGTGATCAAGTCTTGAAAGCATTCGACGGAACTAAATCTTACTGACTCACTCCAGGCGGGGACCGTTTTAAAGACCGGTTGGAGCAAGAGGCACTGCTTCAACTTCTGATCGAAACTCAGAGAGATCATGCACGGCCTACAGCAGCGATACAGACGCAGATGAAGGCAAATTGGGGATGGCCACCTGATGCTGTCCCGTAAGGCTAGTGCGTGAAGCTAGCTCTGTCCACCGCGCCTTTCCTTTCCGATACCAACTGTCTGCTTGCTTTTTGACGATATTTTGTCATTTTTTGCGTGGTGTTTCGGAGGCATTTTCGTATAGCCTGCCAGGCTTGGAACGGGCGGGATGGCGTTTGGAGTGGCTGGCTTGTTGTACAGTACTTGATTAAGCCTCGTTCTCACGATTTAGATGTTTATATAGTAGCAATTCTGCACCTTCAGAATTGCACTCGAAGTGTGTCGGCTCGAGCTTGAAGCGACCAAAAAGGGACCCCAGCCACGTGTCTCACAGTACCAAATAAGGGAGAAGGACTCTTGCATCTTTGAGCAAGCTAGCATCACTATTTCTTGCATCGTAGAGTATTCTCGTTTTTAACTTTGCTATTTTACTTTCGTCTAGCAAGTTGGCCTAAAATGACGGCCAACAAGTAGGCCAGCAAGTAGAAAATTTGCTCGCGAGCAACTGGAAGTCACTCTTCATCGGCATCTCAGCAAAATGTGACCGTAAAAATCTTTGCCTAAATGGGCTGTGAATAATCTCAAGGTCCCTAATCCTTCACATAAGCAAATTATACGGCAATAAACGCCAAAGCTTCCCTATAACAATATACAAATCCTGACCTCAAACCTCAATCAAGTAAGTTATCGACGTGCCGGGTTTCAAGCAAATCACCCAAGCTCCACAACCACAGTCCTAACTGGTACAAAATAGCATCATCCATCAAGATTCAACCCCTTTAACAACTTTACCTCCTCAACCGCCTGCACCGGCCACACCATCAAGCTCCTCCACTCCTCCCCAACCACCCCCTCAATCCCCCTCACCTCTCTCATTCCCGTCTCCCCAATCCACCAAATACCCCGAAAATCCGCCAAAAACGCAAAGAAATGCGCCAGCACCACCAACGCCCTCGGTCTCTGCTCCTTCACCACGAAAACAAACTCGCTCTGCACCATCGTCGGAAACAGCACCAAGCGGCGGAAAATCGACGCAGGAGATTCCTGCGCTGCTATGGCGAGTTGGATAGACCCGATGTAGCTTAATGTGGACTCGTACGCTTCTTCGATGCGGGCGTTCCACGGTTCGGTGAGGATATCGTTTGGTGTGCGACGGAGGAGATGAAGCAGGTCGGAGCGGTTGGATGGATGGGAGACGTTGCTTTCTTCGCGGAGGACCCCCCCTGGTCCTGGTTTCATGCCGGGTGTAGAGCGGATCATGGATCGCATGATGGAGCTGGGGTCGTCGGCGATATATTTCCAGGCCTCGACGTTTAGGCCGCGGCCCGTGGTGCTGGACATCTGGAGCCATTCTGTGGGCGGCGAGTAGGGTGTTAGAGGGCGCTCTTGGAGGAGGGCGAAGGTGCAGATGCGTAGGCAGGAGGAAGTTATGCAGGCTGCGTCGGCGTTGGAGCGGTTCAGTTTGCTGACTTCGTCGCGGTGGGTGCGCAGGGTTAAGCCTAGGTATTTTTGGTAGGTGGCGATATGGGAGGGGTTGTTAGGCTCGAGTTTGGCCATATGGAGGGCGGATAGGGTATATATTGAGTATAACAGAGAGTTGTGTCGGAAGGCTAGATGAGGGATTTCAATTTCCCATGCGTGTTGTTGTCTATGTTCGCCCGGGAAGGTCAGACTCGTGGAAGTGTAAGCCATATAATGATGGAGGAGCTTAAGTTCGGTAAAGCGCCGTTGACTTGATTCTAGAGGCTCATTGCCTTCTATAATTTCCGTCTGTTGATTTGAGTGGATCTTGGGTCTGATCTCGTATGTTTTCGGCTTGGTTTTCTTAGACTGTGACGCTTTGCCTTGCCGACCCCAGACACAAGTTACCTTGTGCCTAGCACAACTCCCACAAACGGGATGAACTTCATTGCACTGTTATATTGTCAGTATAGCGTCGCATAAAAGTGCTGAAAGTTCCGACATAAATTCAAACCCATGATTGATTGCTCCGCTTGGACCAGGAAACGACGAAGAATCTGGTGCAGGCCATTTGGAGAAGTCTCCGACTGATGAGGTGAAAAGCAGGAACACTCGAGAACGAAAGCGAGCCACGTACCTTAATGCGTCGTGCCCTGCATTGTTGGCAACCCATCCGACTCTTCTTATGGTACAACCTGGGAGCCGATTTGCGAACCTTCGTCTCGGCATCGGGAGTCCAACCAACAAACATAGCATCCATGTCCAGAATTTGAGAGCTCCCGCTACGGGACCTGTTAGGGGACTCGATATGTTTTTGAGGCATGTTGACTTGATAAGTAGGAAGATCAGCACGATGCGTAATTATTCATAGGTATTGAAGTTGTAGGAGTTCTTGTCGAAGTGTATGCATGTGTGAGGCACGGGGTATTGTTTAGCAAGATGACCAAGAGTCTCGATTGGTCAGCCAACTGAAGAAGGCTTCAAGCACGTCTGGAGCCCCTGTAAATTTGATTCGTATGAATTGTCCTTTCAATTCTCTGTATTCGGCTGGGTTTGCTGGGGATGCATCTTCGCTTCTAGAGTGGTCAGCCCTATGGATTTTGGGAAGAGAGGCTGGAGAATCCACCTATCTCCGCAAGCTCTATAAACAGCAAGAATATTCCCCAATGGAGCGGACCTCTGACCATGTGAACACACTTTCCACTCAGCAAGTGTAAGCAAGGCAGAAGGTGTACATGATCTACGATCCTGACAGGCTCCCTCAGCTTCAGTGAGGAAGTAATCCAGATGCCCAATTAATCATCCTGTTAGCCGTTTCTGTAGAGATCTAGGAAGCCATTTGCCGTTTACCCAATCCCTATCCCTGGAAAGACAGCATCTAAAATCAGCCATCAACCTCTTGCCCTAATCCCCTTCCAGAGTCCTCGTACTCCCACGTATCAATCCCCTGACTACCTCGTTGACTACACAGGCGTAGCGGTAGTAAACGAACAGGCCTACCACGTTGCCAATTGATATTTGGAATTCAGCCCCGATTCTGCTGGCTACACGTCCAGAGTACCAGCCAATGAGACACGGACGTCGTGTACGTAGCCAGTAGAGACTTAGAAAAACAGCCACTTCTGCGAATGCTGACGCAACAGTTGTTCAGCCGCCCCTTCTTGAACATCTCACGGAGCTTTCCAATGCCCCGAAGATACGTGCATAACCGCCGCAGATCTGATCTCGCTTCTCGGTTGCCGCTCCTTGCCATTTTAACAGCAAATGGCGTGATATAATTGGCCACTTCATACGAGGCCCTTCTAGCGCTCCTTGTGCCGAAAGCTTAATGTCTCCTGCCGAGAGTAAATAAACATCAGCTTATGGCTTCTACCCAATCCTTATTCTCTGGGGAAAATCCACTAGATCTGCAGAATGCTTTCGGCATCAAGGCAGCAATTGGTTTGTGTATATCAATTTGACCCTACATGTAAGCACGATACAGCCCTCGGAGCGGCATGTGTGTTTAGTGGCGTTGGAACCAAGATGGCAATGCACAATGACTGTACACATCAGTGACGAGAGTTTGATATTCCTCAAATCAGCGATGAGTCAACAGTCTCTTATTGGGTCTATTACAAGCCAGACCCGAGTTGGATTCCTGTCAGTAAAAGTGCAACACGTGCATCACTTTGTCCTTCCAACGCGGTTGATCACGCCGGGGAGGGGGTTTTTTTTCGACCTGCTGTAATGCAAATGCTTCTTTCTGTACCTTCGAAGAAACGGCCTTCACTGTCACCCGTGCGACAAAGTCTTGATGAAATCTTTCAGAACTTGTTTCTGTAGATTTCAAACGCTGCATATCTGTGATCTGAAATAGATTATCTTGCCATTGGTCAATACGAGGTTTCAAGTAGTTTTCTTTCCTCCGCTAGCTGCTGCGACGAAAAGAGAGGGCCATTACTTCAAATGCAGATTCGACGCTATTGATGCTGCGAAGCATAATTGTTGTTTGGAATTGCTAACAAAAGTTGCAAAAGTCGCCAATCCATGTTAAAGTCCCCAGTCAGGTTAGCTCCAATTCCATACCTGCAGGTTTGGAGAATGAACATTCACAGAGAATCCACTGGAGAAGTGCCCCAGCGCTGCAACTCAGCAGGTACAGCCAGAATTCCAGGCACTCTGAAGCCTGGAAGACCTTCTTGCATACCCTGTAATCAAGCGAGAACACGCTCAAGCCAGTCCGTCAAATTGATTCCTCTCATTGTAAAGGAAACCAAGAAACATGGCTCACGGTCTGCCAATTATCTGAAACTTCAAATATGCATTGTGAAGCAGCTTTGGGTTGTTCGCGTATGTGGAAAAACTCATAATGCTCAAGTGATGGCAGCGTCTTTCCACTGGGACGGGGCGGTACCCCGCACTAAAACATGAGGTTGGGCGGCCTCTTTCCATAGTTATGAAAATTACCAGAAGCTAGCAAATGTAGTTACACTAGGTACCACACACAACTTAAGCACCGTAATGCCCCTGTTCCACCATTATACGGCAATCATATCCACATCATCCTACGAATCCAGCGCGAAGCACCTCTCACTACTCTCCTCCCTATTTCCCCACCAATACGGCATAGTCGTAATCTTCCCACTCCCAAAAAACAAAAAGATCAACAACATATTCAGATTAAAGCCCGCATCGAATGCCGCAGCAAGAATATAATTGTACTTCGCCCACAACTTGTACCGGTACCTGAAGGCCCAGTACATGACGACGAAACTGCCGATGAATTGAGACGTGTAGCCGGTGCTGATGTTTCCATAGAAGTTTGAGAGGCAGGAGAAGAAGATGGTGGTGTTCCAGAGGCGGAATTTTAATTTTGAGTTCGGGAAGGTTTTGTGCAGGAGGAAGATTAGGATTGGGACGAGGAGACCGGCCAGGAAGCCGTAGGGGACGGCTTTGAAGAGGGGTTCTTGGAAGAGTTTCTTTGGACCCTGCATTCTGTCAGCTAAGTGGAAATCCAACAGGAATACCGTAAGACTTACCACCAGTACATATTGCACTGATGTTGAAAGACTACTTGCGAGAGATTGGCCAGTCCACTGATGCGTAGGATCGTCTTTCTCTCCTGTCAGGTAATCGAATTTCGAATCGATCACCCACCGAATGACGGCATAGTTGATTGGGATACCAATTGTAGCTCCAAAAATCTGGGAGAAGAAAGTGGCTCGAGGTGGGATATGCATGTAATGACCAATCTTCTGGTCCTGCAGCATGTACTGAGCTCGATACCAAGCATCACCCGCGATAGAACTGTAAACGGTGGCTCCGGTCGGGTTTTTGTGCCCTTTGACGGCATTTATCATGAGACCGTACAGCAGCTCGTTCGTCGTTCCAATTGGAAGCTGAAAATTCGAAATCGCGTATAGCCAACCGAGGGGTGTGACAATTATCGCTCCCGTCAGAAGCGAAACCAAGTAAGTCCACCATGGTATGTAGAGATGGTCACTTGCAACCATTGCAGTGATGGCGACAAAAGAGCTGAGGAACAAGACGAGATACCACCACAACGGGACTTCTTTGTAAGATCTCTGAATGATGTTGAGCCGGTCGTTGTATTGGAAGTTGATACTTTCCCCATTTTTGCTGTTGTTCCGAGCTCGAAGCTTCTTGATCGTCGCACGAAGCTGCGAGAAGCCGAAGAGTGCCATCCATGCCAAAGCTAACGTGTACGAGGCATAATCGAAGAACATACCCCAAAGCATTTGGGTTCCGAGGTACAAGGGTCCGTTCTCCTCATACGCAGTCTCATTGAGAGTTGCTTGTGTGGTAAGCAAGCTCGTCAGAGGATATTTGGTACCATTTGCTGGGAGAAATCAGTACTTCAATCATCGCATTTCAAGAGGGCATCATACCTGTTAAGACATGGTTGGACATTAGCCCGTGTTTGTAAGAGCCCAGACTTCCCCATTTCGCAGCAGGAATGAGGATCCAGCAGTTCACAGCAAAAGCCAGAAATATGATGACCTGCGTCCAAAATGGGGTCAAGAAGAGACTTCCGTTGTTCCCCAAACTGGACACATTAGACCAATCGAGACTCAGATTCAAGAATCCCATGCCCCCGAAACCGGCTCCGATGAAATTTGCCGTTGAATTTCTTGGAGCAACCCAGCAGAGAAAGGCCAATGATCCTAGCATTGGGAACACAAACTCGGGTAGGAACTGCCAAAGTGTGACTGCTCCAAGGACAGCCCAGAATGTGTGCATTTGCTTTCTGGAAGTTGCCGAAGGGTACTCTCTCTGTTTCTTTTGTGTCTCAAACAAAGCTGTCTGACAAAGGGCTTGGAACCTGAGCTTAAGTTAGTGAAACTGAAGTATCCAAAGATGGAGGAACTTTTACCATGGATATTGGGGGTCATAGAGGAGGAACTGCCGAGAGATGGCAGCAAATGAGTAACCTGTGATTACGACCGCCCACATAAAGAAGATAGCAATTGCGGGGTTGATTTTCTGTCCGAAGTACAACTCCGCAATGGACACAGGTGCGTACGCCAAATTATACGTCGCTCCTGAAGCAGCCGAGATGGTGACCAGAACGTGCTCTTTTACCCCAAATGGTCCTGGATTGAGGTTGAAGCCATAAGACGTGAATGGGATTCGTACATTCCAAGCTGGAAGGACTTTCGCAAGCCACACTCCAACGTAATTCGAGGCAATCTGTACGAAGAAGACAGAGTATGGCGCATAGGTTGTCCGGTAATGGCTCATCTGTGAGAGGAATGCTCCAGGGATGATGAAAATGATGCAGAGGACGAAGTATCGGAAAGTAAGGGTCGGTAAAGTAGGATCGTCTTCAAAACTGACAATTCGTCGGACGTTGATGGGGATGTCTCTGATGGTAGGATCATCGTCTCCAAATGTTGGATCGCTATCATCGCCTGATGTTGAGCCTCCTGGAACAGCTTTTTCGCTCCCGACTTCGATTGCAGCATGCTTCGGAGCTTTCGGTTTTTGATCTACCAATACTGCATCTCCTTCAAACAAAGGTATTGGAGTGATAGGATCGCTTGTCGCTGCATCTGTTTTATTCTGCGAGCGAAAACGGCTGGCGAGTTTGGAGGCCATTTCTTATGCTGGCACGTCTGAGGTGGGGAGCCCCGATGTGCGTCGCAGAGAAGCCCTCAGATTGTATACTAATTCACGCATCCTGCCATACTTACAATTTACGTACAGGGTGTTCTCCCCATCATGGTAGCATCTGGTTTTAAAAGCACGCAATAACGTTGGAGTTGGAAAAGTGGCAGGGGAACCCTTTCACGCGCAGCACAGAAAAAGCTCACTGGCTCTACTATCCTTGCGAGAAACTTTTCCGAGTTCCTCTTAAGTAAAGTTGGAGCGATTTGCGTACATATTAAGCTTCCTGGTATGAGTTGGTGCGACGGAAGCAGTAATTTGTGATGAAGATCTGAAGGCGTGATAACACCTGCCAAGTTAAGCCTAAGGTCAAGCATTCGGAAGGGGCGGGACGGCGTTATTGGGAGTGCTTAATCTTCTCGCCGCCCCACTCCTATCCACTACCAGTGCCGACTCGCCGGGACTTGAAAAGTCAATGGTGGACTAGTTTGATGGAATAAATGTTCATACCCATCGCTTCGTAATGGTCGATTTCACGTTGAGGATATTTTTACCGTCGTTCAGCTAGCTAGTGGTGAAGATTCCTCGGATACTCTCTACATTTGCTAAAGAGAAGCTCTAAATAATCACTAAGAGTAACGGCCTCTCCGGTACGACTAGATCACCAGTACGAAGGCTCTCCGGGTGGAAGGGAAACTGCTGATTCTGGGGCACCCATTGACCTCTATTCTTCTACAACAACAATGAAGTTTGTACACAATCAAAAGGATCCAAGATATTTCAGAACTTAAGGTATCAAGTTGTTTAACTTTAAATGGAACACACCTGTAATTATGAAGTTGTTAGGATTTTATGGTTATGACTTTCTATCATTTTATTTTGCAGTGAAGGCTTGTGCCTAAGAATCGGCCCTCTAAGGCTGACAGAATGTCACCGCCTTACAACAAACTTTTAATTCTGCTCGTAAAGCTGGCCGTGGGAGAAAAAGGCGGTGGCATACTTCAGCCCTCGCACCTCCGTCTACTCCAGTGAATCTCTACAGGCTTCTGATCAGAGATCCGATCAGCTTGACATGACGGTTCAATATGCTGGAGTAGGGAAAAAAATTCACTACTCACAAAGCACGTTAACAAAAATCAGGTTCTCCTAGATATTTGAACCTTTTTCCTTCACCATCACAACAAACACGAATCAGATCGACTGCCACTCTCAACCCACAACAACCCCCCATTCAACAAGATCTTCAACTACATCAGCCCTTTCACTCACAAACCCTCAAAATGAACACACTCAACTATTGGCAGTTTGTTTGGAAAGAAGACTGTTGATCCTAACGCAGAAGTTGAAGGGGCAGAACAGTCTTGAGGCAGCCAGAACAGCGCTCACTGTTCTATAACCAGCCAGAAAATGTCAACAAAACTGCCCAGTTCTGGGTCAAGCATCTGTACTCCGAGCCGTCTGTCTGCAAGAGCTTTATGAACGAAAGGCTATCCAGCAAATCTACTTGTACGCTGTGTAAGTCATCACTCTAACCAATGCCCTGCGATGTTGCCTTTCACTTTCTGATGCACCACACCGCGCCGGAGCTCTGGTTCCACAATACATGGCAATGGCAGACTGGTTTGATCGTGAGGACCTGCGGCAAGGCTTCAATCCTTTGGCTTCTGCCGAACAACTCCACCAACGATTCAGTGCCACTCCCGATGGCACATGGAAAGTGTCCTTGGCAGCGATTTCACCTCATCACTGCAGTGCTCTTCATCAACTGCCAGGTTGGTGAAGAGCATCTGGACCAAGTTTACCATTGGATGTGAAGAAGGTTGGTGGAAACACTGTCGCCCATATCGAGGGGTGCTACCAGTTGAAAGCCCATGCCGAGGAAAGCATGAAGCGGTGGCTCCAGGAAGTCATCCATCCATTCGCTTTGTATGTACCCAAGCAGATTCGCACATTGAGATCTTGTACTAATGAACACACAGAGACATGTTCTTACAGTTCCAGGAGCTACCCCAATTTCTCGATGCCATCCACGCCAACACCATCACTGCCCTAGTGAAATGGTTCCGAGCCAAGATCGTTGCAGATGGAGGGTGGAAGCTGTACCACTGTTTGCGAAAGCCATGGGGAAAGGCCATTTACATTGATTCCATCATGCACAAAGGTTCGGGAACTACGGAAGCTGAAAAGCTTTACTTCGCAAACTGTCGAAAGTGGATCGCCCTCTTCGTAGCAAGCGCATGCGCGTCAGTCTATCGAAACTGTGTGCAGATGAGGAAGTCGCAGTTGGAGCCGGCACTTCTCTGGCGGCAGGTTAGAAAGACGATCGAGAGTCTACCTTGCTCGAACAATGTTCAGCAACTGAACTTAAAGTTCGACAGACTGCCTGTCACTGCTGCATTCGGTAAGAGAACCTAGGTTGTTGGTCGTGCCGCAGGTCATGACTACGGAATCATCGGCAGTAATAATGAGTTTGACTAGAAATGGAAGAGAGGGCGGATCTTGCAGGTGCGGCGGTATAGGAAGAGAAGTTTGCAAGTTGGGTGGTGACATTTCTGGCGATAGCATGATATCGAGGTTTGCGTTCAGGAGGCCGGTCCGGTTTCTTTACAATTCGCTTTTCTTTGGTGGACTATAGATTGAGGCAGGGTCACGAAAGGGGGCTTGACTAGTGGTTGACTTGAGCAAGTCATCGCTTTTCTCTCTCTTTGGATGCGATTATGACAGTGTGGTGTAATAAGGATTGCAATACACTCTATATACCGATAGAGCCTATACACTTTGTGGTGAATAAGTTCGTCATTTAGTCCCGATAACTTCGCTGGTACGCGCTCCACTTCAGCGGTCATTACAAGAGTGGGTAGGGAAAGTACTATAAGCCACTGAGTACTTATGGTTTTAGTATAATGGAAATATTCTTTAAGATTCGTTGAATATCTTAGTTCTTTTGAAGGCATATTAAGCTAATATCTTCATTTTTAGTATAGTCATTAGTCTAAGATCACAGCTAAGATTGCGTCAGACAAGGTCATGATTATCCGAAGTCCAATTCACGCAAATCTTACTAAAGATAATAGAAAATAAACAAACTATCTACGGCGCTGCTGTTAGGGTTTTGCTTAAACACGTGAATGCACTGAAGAAGCTTACAGATTCCTGTAGAGATAGCCTGAAGTAAAATAAAGTGCAACCCTTAGAGCAGATCCACCTCGGATGCGTTCTTGAATTACATCGTATACATTTTGGGATTCTCTGAATCTTGAATGGATTTCTCACGAAGTTCGAAGCAGAACTGATCGAGGCAATTGTTTTGGCTCGGCATCCTTGCTCCAGGTATGCTAGCAGTCAAAAATAGTCTATCAGACAACAATAAAGATTCTCATCAACTTCTTTGTGCCCCGCTCGCCCTTCTTCCAAGGAGTAACACAAAGAATGCCGTTAGTCTAGGCATAATTGCCGTAACGAAAGAATTGCGCTCAGTCTAATGCCGTATCTTCTTATGAGTCTGAGCGATAGAAGTTAATGGAACATCTTCAATTATTCGACCCACTGACTCCAACGAAAACCACCAGAACCGCTGCATAAGTAGCTGTTGCAATGAACACATTCTCACTCTTAGCCTGCACAATCGCTCCGAGTACGAAGCTAAACAGCACAACAGCAACGCTCACAACGATCAGACTCTTCTCCTTGCTTGCGTCAAAACTCATCACAATCATCGGAACAATGATGCTGGCCCCGCTACATAAGCTCAGAATCGTGCTGGAGATGACTCTGACAGCCGTCGAGACTTTGGTGGGTGCTCTCCCTTTCGCATAGTATGCTGGCTGGAGTTTCTTTTCGGAGGACGACCAGGTTATCCATCTGGGGAGGTGATCTAGTAAGAATTTTTGGAGCTGACTACCGAGAGAGCGAGTACTGGGTGCACTGTAGAGCCATCCATTGGAGCTATGTCCCGCAGAGAGGCCGTTGTCGCGAAGTTTTTGGGCGGTCTTGATGAACGTCTGTTCCGAAGCACCAAGCAGGTGTTCATTGATATACTCAAGGTCTTTCATCGCAGCAGCTGAGCTGATTAGTTGTATCCTATCTGAGAACGGAGCTGCGTACCCTGTTCGCGGAGCAGATATCTCAACCGTTCCAGATCATGCCATGATGCATTTGCCTCATCGAGAGTCTTTCTGCTCAGATGGTTCAGCTCTTGGCACATATGCTGAAGGCTGTAGAAGCGAAGCGTGCCATAATACGGTATCGATGGATTACTGAGATCTAGACTTGGGTCGAGATTGGCTACGTATGATGCCAGTCCTGCAAGGTAGTGCTCTGAAGGCGGCCATTCTCCATCGAAGGTAGGCTGTGAGGCGCAATCTTCTCGCACGCCATCTCCTTTGTATGTCCGATCGAACTCTTCTCGGACGACATATGAGACTCTGTCTTGCTGCGTTTGCTTTTCCATTGTAAGTGGAGGTGACGAGGTGGGACTGACGCATTTTAGTTTCAGCTAGATGCCCAGACTAGAGTGCCGAGCCGAGCTCAGGGCTTCCGGCATCCGCCAACCAAAATGAACAAAGCAATGGCACGCCAAAAAAAAAAATTGCCAACCAAACTGACAAGGTAATGGCCCGCAAAGACGACAGGAAAGATTCACGGGTTCAATGCAATAGTCCAACGGTCGCTTTTGCGGTGGAACATCTTGGATGTGGCATGGATACAACAGCCAACAGGAAGAAAAAAAGGCAAAAAGAATGACTTTCTATAGGGCCTAATCCGCTGCGAAATTGTTAGAACATGCTACGAAGTATATTGGGTTGAAGATTACTTACGGATCGAACCGGAGACCTCTTACATCTTTGAATCCTCTGATGAGGAACCCAAAGCAAGAATTCTACCACTGAACTATCAGGCCAGACATGTTTGATGACTAGTTTTGCGTATTTGCGCCTAAGACCACTTAGCAGAAGCTAAAGTGGAGGAGGTCCGTGCTGCCAAGATTTATAATCCCGCCCACGTCTCAGCTGACTAAGCGAACCAGTGACTGCAACAGACTGTTCCCTTGGCAGTCAATTTTGTACCTGTACGCAGATGTGGGCTTTCTGAGGATTGAAGAGCGTGTAAGGGCATGTAGTTGGGCCCGCTTTATTTTTGCCTGCCCTTGCACGGATTGGTTCCTCTAGCATCACAACCCATATGGTACTTTGTCATGACCAATGTCACATTACTTCAGTAATCTATTCCAAGAACTAGATATAATTTCTTGGACTAGCTCCCTAATCTCTGGCCACATAAGCCGCCCATCCGTTGGGGCAATGTGACGCAGCATCGCTACAGCAGAGATAAAGACGTTCTCAACTCATCTCAATATTCTACTCGTATTCGCTCTGCCTGAGCTGAGTATACTTTTCGTCTCGCTTTCAGGAACGCAGGCATTCTCCAACAGCAAAGTTTTCGACGGTCTTGAAATAGAGATTGACACGGGGACTAGGTTGTGGTCGTCAATGGTGGTAAATCTGATGTGTATCGTGCACTGAAGAGCTACGATCACACTGTGGCCAATGTATCGAGCCCTTCCACATGATCAAAGACGACTGGGATGAGTGTGCCGGCTCAAAAGGTCATTTCCATTCAACACACAAAAGAGACGGCTCGATCGACATAGGCGAGGAGGAATTCAGCGGCTTCTACCAATCCAGAACAGCTCGTCAGGCACTGGCTGATCATCTGAAAGATCCTGGCCATTATTCTGCGATATCTTCGTAATGACGCCGTCCGTCGCAGTGTTGAGTCCTAAAAGATCAAGTGGCAGGTGGATATGTCTTCTGGCATCTAAATATCAGCGTGGAGATTGAAAGGATGGAAATTTTTGTTCCGTGCAGGTTATTTGGTTCTGTGCTATTATTTTGTCGGACTACTTCTATTTCATACAAAAGCTGACGTGCATTTGGTAAGCTATGTCATCGGGGATATGCTCCCATTCAGCATATGATATGAGAAGGGGAGAGAGATGTACTGTCCCACGAGGAAATAAAATTTCCATTCATCAAGAAGTCTGCGGTTCTTGAGCCAGAATATATTCATATCGGATGGAATTGGACCTACATGCCTTGCTCCTTCCCAACTGAGAGCTTGAATCCCGTTTCGCACAGACATCAACTCGGCTTTCTTTCGGGCTGAATTGTATCTCTCCTTCTTTCTCTCCATAAAACCGAATGACCTGTTACTCAATTCCAAGATATTGAGCTTATGTCAACTATCTCATCAAGAGTGGGATGTGCTTGACCATGTCATCGGGTTTGACGGATGGCGTCAAGTGGAACCCCGACCTCGGAAACTGGCTCGAACTCCGGCGTTGAGTTCACCACCCAAGATCAGCCGGGTAGCTATCAAGCTATCTTCTTGACAGACTTCAGGATCTCTTCAGCATCATTCGAGCTTCTAGCTTTGCTCTACATTTTTCTTTTCCTAAGGGCGTCAACTCCGAGACTAAAAAGCTCCTCTATCCCGAAAGTACCCCGCTCTTCCCGCTCTGTGCGATCCGGGCACGTGATAAAGCAACTTCATCTTTGTTCCTTTTGATGGTATCTTAGGACAATAATTAACAGAAATTTTGGTTTCCACACTCTGAAGATTTAGATATTCAAGATGGCTTATCTCTTGGCTGGCGTGGCCATCATCGTTGGTCTCATTTCTTATCTCGGGCTGACGAGCTCGAAGAATACCGGAAGGTCTTCGAGAAAGGCTCAACAGGCAATAGCTATGAGAGAGGCTTTCAGGTCTTTAGAGAAGCAGAACGGATCTACCAAGAAATTACCGGCATCAGCAAACAAGGTACACACTTCACAAGACGAGTGTATATCAGAGCTAACCTTCATCAAGAACTCCGATGCCTCGAGAATTAGCCAGGTAAGCAGCCTTTGCCGAGATGAAGAACAAAACTCATTCTACACAGCTCTGGATCTACCCCATCAAATCCATCCGAGGTTGTCAAGTCTCCAGCGCAGTCCTAACCCAAGAAGGATTCTATCTCGACAGGCGCTTCATGCTCCTGAAAGATCACGGCGAAACGCCTCAAAAGTTCGAGAACATGCACATTGCCAAGTTTGCCACCATGTGTCTTTTTCACCCCTCCATCCAAGACAACAATAAATTGATAGTCACCTATCAACCTCCAGGTTCAAAGTCCAGCGACAAAGCTGACTCGATCGAAATCCCGTTCGAGCCAGAATCTCTGAAGAAGCTTGAGAAATTGCCCGTGGTGATGCATTCTAGTCCCACCACAGGGTTCAACATGGGATCGAAATATAATGACTGGTTTTCCGAACGCTTTGGGTTCAAAGTCATCCTTGCGTACTGGGGCGGGAACCCTCGACCCGTTCTAGGCAATCTTCCTGGTAAACCTGCAAACCAAGGTCCGAAATACAGCAATGCTGTTACAAAAGTCCTCAGCTCTGTTCCGATCATTGGGCCTATGCTTGAGCAAGATGACGAAGTTATCGCGTTCAATGATTGTGCACCTTACCTCGTCATCAACGAATCCTCTGTTGCAGACGTATCGACTCGGTTGCCTGAAGATGTGGAAATGGATCTCTCGAAATTCCGCGCCAATGTCGTGATTAGCGGCTCATCAGCTGCTGCATACTCTGAGGACTACTGGGGGGAGTTGACTTTAAGCAGCAGTAGCGAAAAGCAGAAAGAGTCTGAAGGGGAAAAGGGGGAGTCTAAGATCATCCTGACAGGCAACTGTGGACGATGCAACAGTCTTAACGTGGATTACCACACTGGGGAGAGTGGTACTGGGAGGGATGGTCAAGTGTTGAAGCTTTTACAGAAAGATAGGCGGGTTGACCTGGGGACAAAATACAGTCCTATTTTTGGACGGTATGGTTTTGTTAAAAGGGGGGACGAGGGGAGGGTAGTGAGTGTGGGGGATGAGGTTGTGGTTAGTAGGATCAATGAGGAGAGGACGAAGTTTTGTGAGCTGTCTTTACGATCCTGTTCGATGCTGAGATATACTAACATCCTCATAGATTGGCCAGGTCTTTCTACTTGATTTTCAACGTCTCAACATTCAACATTTACGCTAGAAGTCCGACTTTTGTTGTCTTTCAAAGCTCAACCACTTCGCTTAGATATATCTAACCTGTTGCATGGCGATGCGAAGTTCCACACTTCGATAAGACTACGAGACCTACGTGCCTTCATACCACTCCTTTCAATCAAATATATCTCTATATTCTTCATAAAATTTCTTACTAGGTGAGTCTCACAGCGAGGATTTAATTCCGCACTCCCTTACGCTCGCTACTGTACCCCGCAATCCACCATCCGGGACGACCCCGCATCCTCTCCTGGACCATCCGGAGTTTTCCTAACTTTGCTTGACAGCATGCCAAAAAACCTCTCGGTCATATCAACCCGTGAATTTCGACTGATGGCTTGCAACGGCATTATGCTGTGTAGCTTTTGCCCAGCCTTATTCTTGGCGGATGTGCTACTCATTCCGCTGCCTTCAGCATAATCATCTTGGGGTCAGTTACCAGTACTGCAAGATATACTTACTTGCAGAAACCTCAAATATCTAGCCTCTTAAACATCCTCTCAAGACCAGCACGAATAGACAGCACCCAGATAGGCCATCCACCTAGCAGCTTAGCCAAATGTCTCAACCAAACCCGCACCCAAAACTGCACCTCCACACCTACTTCCGCTCCTCCTGCAGCGCCCGCGTCCGAACAGCACTCCACCTCAAAGGCCTCACCTCCTCCCCCTACCTAACATACACCTACATCCCGCTCCTCACCTCCGCCCAGCTCTCTCCCTCCTACACATCCCTCAATCCCAGCGCCAGCGTCCCAACCCTCACGCTGACCACCCCTTCAAACGAGAAAATCGTAATCCGACAATCCGTCGCCATCCTCGAGTTCCTAGAAGAGTACTTCTCGGGTCCTGAGACACTGAAGTTGTTGCCGCCTGTGAGTGATTCCGTGGGGAGGGCGCGGGTGAGAGAGTTGGTGGGTATTGTGGCGTGTGATACTCAGCCTGTTACGAATTTGAGGGTTTTGAAGAGGGTTAAATCGATTGTTGGAGATGGTGGGGATGAAGCGATGAAAGAATGGGCGAAGGAGTTTATGGGTAAGGGGCTAGAGGCGTATGATAAGGTTGCGGAGGGGTATGCAGGAGTGTATAGTGTTGGCAATGAGATATCGATGGCCGATGTTTGTCTTGCGCCGGCGGTGGAGGGGGCGATGAGGTAGTGAGTGTGATTGTTCTTTGATTTCTTTGAATTTTCTAGGGGTTATATTCTTCTTAAGGGTCAATGCTGATTCGGAATTCGTTTGTTACAGCGGCGTTGATGTCGGGAGGTTGGAGACTGTTTGGAGGGTCTATAATGCGGTGAAAGGACTTGAGGCTTTCAAGCAGGGAGACTGGAGACATCAGGACGATACACCGGGGGAGTTCAGGGTTGACTGATGAGTGATGAGAGGAAAATAACGAGAATAAGATGGTATACGAACCCGTTTAAAGTCAGTATACATTGCAATGAGTTGTCCCAAACCAAATTTGGCCCTGAAGAATTGGAACCAAAAGAACGTTGACGACTTCTTGATAACGTCTCGTCTAAAAACCCTCCCATCCCTCCATCTCAAGAAGTCATATCAAATCCCACCTTCACATCCCCCCTATCATTCTCTCCCCAAGCCGTACTACTATCATCATGCACCGTCGTCCTCCTCATATCCCTCTTCCACACGCCCTCGAAGCTCCCTCCACCTGCCCTATGCATCACACACCTATTATCCCAAATCACCAAATCGCCCACCCCTTTCCACTCCACCTCACACACGCCCTCTGCCCTAATAGCCCACTTCATACATCCCTCAAGCACATCCCTACTCTCCTGTTCCCCCACACCAACAATATGATGTGCATGCGCACCAACATACAAATTCATCCTCTCGCTCGGCTCATGTTTCTGCAGCACTTTGTGCAATGCCATTTTATGCGCCGTGGGATCTAGATCGGCGAAGAAAGTTGGAGATCCGAGCTTGCGGCTGTGGAAGAGGGAGTGGGCGGCGGTGTAGTTTTGCGTTTCGAGTTGGTGTTTGAGGGGGGAGGGGAGGGTATCGTAGGCGTGGCGAGTGTCCGCGAAGAAGGTGGAGCCGCCGGTTCCTGGCGGAGGGATGGTATGTGCGAGGAGGAGGGAGAAGGAGGCGCGGCGGGGATTAAAAGAGGAGTCGATGTGCCAGAGAGTGTTGCCCTACGTAGGATTGTTGGTATATAAATGATATCCCAGAATATCTCTGCACCTGAAAGGAAGAGATCTCATTCCTGTTGACAAAATAAACGATGAAGAAGGGAAAGTATCAGAAGACAAAAAGGGTGCATTAACATCTCGAGCGAAGCGAAAGGAGAGAAAGCAGATAAACAAACCTTGTTGTAATGCGCTCTCTGACTATCAAGCTTCACAACCTCCCCATTATCATCAATATTCCCTGCATCAAAAAGCTCCAGGTACGGGAACTTCGGTTTCCGTCCCCCCGTCAAGTACGGCTTGATGTCATCTAAATCGCCGAAAAGACGTGAGAATTCGACATGGTGAGTGTCGTCTAAGCCCGTGGTGCGGAAGACGCAGACGCCGTACTGGGTTGAGTGTTAGACATGCTCAAATATTGGAGGGATGTGAAGTGAGAGTGTGGACGATAAAGTGGAGTAGGAACTTGGGGGAAAGCTTGTGAGGGGATGAGGAAAGGGAATCATGTACTTTTGCCATTGCATCTTTAATTTCAGAGAATACATCTGGTTCGACTGGTTTTGAGAAATCAACCCCTTGAATCTCAGCTACGAAGGTAGGGTGGAGTTCTTTGATGGTGATGTGTTGGAAGTTTGGTTCTGTGAGACGACCCGGCATTTTGTTTGAGTAGTGGCAAGATTAAAATCAAACTTGAAAGAGCTTCGACTGCTCTGAACTCACGTACCTTCTGGGTTCTCATCCATGATATCCGGCTTTATTACTTGTGAGGGGTAATATGCTGTAGTTATCCTAATGTTGATCTCGGGGAGACGGCCCCACAAAGTGCGGGGAGGAAGCTCAAGGGCCCTGGGGGCTCTGGGGAAGATCTACCCCGGATTCTGACAGCAGCCTGCGGGCATGGATAGACAGCTCCTCAAAAATCGTGGACCTTATTGAAATCCCACTCGGGAAGTAGACATCCGTCGATTGATCCAGCTCGGTCATTTTAGCTGAGAAACGCAGCATGATATCCCTCGAAGGGCACATACTACGCAGTAGTTTGAAAAAAACCACCACAGACAATCTAAGAATAATCATCGCCCACCGCAGCCTCGTCGAAACTTCTCGGACTCTGTGGTGTTCTAACGAAATCGCCAAGAATTATTCCCGTTGAGCCATGCCAAGGTTGCTGTACCTTGACGTGTTCGTGTAATTCCTGCGAGAAAGATTACCTAGTCTCAAAATTTGTTTATTGAACGAAAAGTTGTGAGGAAGAAATATGGGCTTCAGGATTTGGATTTTCAAGGTATGCAGGCAAAAGACCCATCCATGAAGCAGAGAATAAGGGCTGGGCTGTAAGATAGTCAGCAAGAACAATATTATGCCGAGTGTCTTTGGAAAGGCGTAGCCTTGAAGAAGAACATAAGACTTGAAACCTTCCGTAGCTCCAACTTATTTATCGACACGGTCATCGTCCTGAAACCATGGCTGAAGCTCTGCATCCATGCTGTGACCCGTCTTCGCCCAGCCCTATTTGGGAGGGAAATCCAAGAGGGGAAGTCATCGACATCGACGGAATCGAGACATACATCTGTCGAGCTGTCAAGTCGACCTCAACACCGGAAGGCACCCAAGCATCGCGATCAGACGTACAAGTCGAGCATCCGAAGAGAATTATTCTCTTTCTGACCGAAGGCCACGGGATCTACTTACCCAACGCCCAGCTTCTCGCCGACTCATTTGCATCGCACCTCAAATGCGATGTCTTGATGCCGGATCAATTTTCCGGCCAAGCTCGACTCCCAGAGGGGATCGAGCCAAGCTTCCCACCAGTGACCAAAGTACAATGGACTGAGGATGAGAAGGATCCAAATTACGAACTCAGAGGTCTCGCAGTCCCGCTGCAAGTCAAAGCTGAGAGTTCAGACGCATATCCATTTCTCAAGCCGCCGTGGTGGATACGAGAAGGACCCAAAGCATTCGAAGAATGGAAGATGCGTCACGAACCACCTGTTACCGACCCACTTCTTGCACGGGTCGTCAAGTACATCCATGAGACATATGGGGAAGATGTCAAGATTGGAGGCGTTGGCTACTGTTTTGGAGGGCGATATGTCATGCGGTTGATGAGCGCTGGAATTCTGGATGTGGGTGTTGTCAATCATCCCTCATTCTTCACCATGGAGGAAGTCGCGAAGCTTGGAAAGGGAAAGAAGATTGCTATGTATGCTGCAGAGACCGACGATATCCTTCCACCAGAGAAAAGGCGACAGACCGAGGATGTCTTGACTTCGGTCGGTGCTACTTGGATGAGTACCGTGTTCAGTGGGACGGAGCATGGGTTCAGCGTTCGTGGGGATTTGAGCATCAAGGAGGTGAGACTGGCAAAGGAACGAGCTTTCAAAGGGGCTGTGGATTGGTTCAAGGATTGGTTGTAACAATGAAGGGAGAAATATATCACCGTGCGATCTATTTACGACGACAGAAATCTTTGTTGCATGTGATAAAACCAGGAAGAATTTGGAGGACGACGAAGTGTCCTAGGTCGAGAGACTGAGCACAGCCACCGGGTTTAGCAATAAGCCACTAAAAATCTAGCGCAAACCGGCCTGCGTGGCGGAGTCTTCCCCCAACTTCCCTGACAATTAGAACCCTTCGCTTCTTTCTTTCTTTCTATCCACCACGGCACTCAGATGTATTCTCTTTCCATTCGACTTCCAAGTTGACGAGTTATCATCATTGGTATAATCAAGCATTCCTCAAAATACCCCTAGTCGATCAGCTTTACGGTTCATATCTTCAGCACCATCATATGCTAGCTTTTCCCACTAACAAAGTACGCCCTTCATGCCCATCTCTTTGGGACTCCGAAAGTCCTATTCCTTGGAAGAGTAGATAGAGATTCTGAGATCCAACCTCAGACTCAAACTTTCACGAATCGATAAGGCATCCTCGTGATGGCTCTCTATCGACCCACAGTCCCAAGCCAACCTGGGATCGGGTGGTTCTGTCTCGACTCCTGTGCTCAGCCGCATGGTTAACTACCAGCTTGGCTACCACAGGGCACTTATCCTTCTTTACTTGCGTGCTTTTCATTTTGCAGCTGCAAACCCCAAACGCTGCCTCATGCGGGGTTCCCTAAGGACAAGTGGAGCCCTCAACTGTGGTACGAATTGTACAGCCTCCTGACTAACACTCCCTAAGTCTTGTCAAGGCTGAAGCTAAATTTTGGCAGGTGTACACCATCAGGAGTCATCGGCTTCGTGCCTAGAGTGTGAGCTCAATATGAGATCGCCCTGATGTCGAGGCGGCGATCATGCTCGAAGTCGGAATTGTCCACGAGTTGTGTTCGCGGCAGTCATGGCGACCGTGTTGGCAAGTGACCAGACAAGACAACTTTCAAGATCACTAAGCCTTGAACCGAGTGGATCGATACATGTAAGATGATGAGCTGTTCTGAATTGTCCTCTGTGGCCGAGGCGCTTCTTATCAATGGTTGGCTTCGCAAACTTCGTTAGCCTCAAGCTGTTGGTACCCATCCCCCTAAACCAATTCTGTACAAGACCGATCCCTTGCCTACTCAGCCTTCTGTGTAACCTCATCCATAAAACCCTGTGTCATGCATCACCAGAACTCACAAGTAATATGCGTGCCGCCGGTATTGCAACATCCAGGTACCTCCAATATGGCAACGAAACCTGAACTTACGTCCAATGGCTCACAGAAGAGGGAGGTCCGGACTCGTCAGCGAGCCTCAACTTCGTGTACGGAGTGTAGAAGACGAAAACAGAAGGTGCGTACTTGTCCATTGTCATGATGGCGTGGCTGATGACAGGGTCGTCAGTGTAATCAAGCCAAAGATAAACCGTGTAACAACTGCGCGAGAAGATACCCTCCAGTTCCTTGTACTTATGACAGTTTCAGGTTTGTACAGAGTCCCACGAGGAAGGTGACAGCCTGAATACTAAAGAGTCATAGGAGAACATCGAAGTACAAGGAGAGTATTATTGACTTAAAGGTCACCGAGGCGAAACTCGAAGAGTCGGAGTCGGATGACTCGGAACTCCTCTCTCCAATTTACGAGATAGAGAGTCCATTCGACCGAATTACTCAAAACGGCTTACCCCCAGCTCAGACGCAAGGAGGCTACTCTCGATTCGACCCAACGGTATCTCTTGGGTTTCATGGTGTTCCTGTGGGGTCCGTCTCACCCGATGAGGACGGAATTCGGGACGAAGCCTGGTCACGTCAGGATGCTGTGGTTGTGAGGTCTGGCCAATACAAACCGGAACCGAAATCCTATAGACGTTCGGAATACGAACGCATAAGTATAGATGGCGGTGGTGTAGCGATGGATCTCCTGGAGGTCCTACCAATCGAGTCCACTGGACGGAACGCCCAACTGTTCAAATTCTGTAAGCCTCACATCTCTCCAAAGCGCTTCGCACTGACACACAAAAGTCACCAACAGCCTTGCCCCATTCATGTCTTCGATCGATGGTAGCGAATCATCTGCTTCCTTCACCAGCCAGTGGCTACCTTTCGTGACTCAGTGCCCGATAACAATTCACGTTGTAATATTATCGGCTGCTTACTTCGAAGCTGCGTCGCGGAACGTAGATGTTGAGAAGTCTATTGATGCAATATCATTGAAGGCGAGGCTAATCACTCTCATCAACGAGCATATTGCCGGGCATGGTAACGGTGTCAGTGATGAGTCGATAGCGGCGGTCATGTCTCTGGCCTCAAATGAAGTAAGTACCTCTCCAAGGCCTTTTAGATTTTATGCTAATTAGCCCAGTCGATCTATTCCGACCAGAGAAGTACGATGGCTCATATGCGGGGTCTGAGAGACATGATCCAGACGAGAGGAGGAGTAAATAATCTCAATTTCGGGCTTCTTCGAAAAATGCTTCTGAGGTATGATCTCCGATCAAGTTGAAGACGAAAGCTAACCTGACAGAACTGACTATCAGATTGCAAGTACCTACGAATGCGAAACAATCTTGGACAATAGTCATGAACTTCCCGTTCCCCTCCTGAAGTCATTCCCACTAGAGCTAGATAGCCCAATTTTACGGTCGCATATTCCGTTTGTGGATCTCGTCACAATTCACAAAATCAGTATCGAGACCGCAATACTTCTCGATGACGCAAGGATATTGACTATATCGGTCCTGAGTCTGAGGCAGAATGAGACTTCAAAGACTAGATTACTACGAAACATCCACACCATCCACCAAAGACTCACTTCAACTCGCCACAAACCCAAACTCAACGAACGACTCCGTATATCAAGCTTGTCGCTCGACAGCGATAATTTACAGCTCCGCAATCCTAACACGAACACCTCTCTCAAAATCATGTACCCCCCATCTATTCCGACAGCTCTGGACATCCATGTGGCACGTCCCCCTCAAACGCTGGAAACAGGTCCCGGGCATTTTCATCTGGATCCTTCTAGTGGCCAGTCCCTTCGCCAGGAATAAACCCGAGGGCAGGTTCTTCAAGGCGTTCACTCCTGCGACGATAATGGCGATGGGACTTGTTGATTGGGATACGATGATGGTAACTTTGAAAGGGTTCTTGACTGTTCAGAGGTGGCTGGGTGGGGTTGTGGGGGATTTGGTTCTGCCGGTTATGGGATCGGGGCCGTCAACGACGCCGGAGGGGGGGGGCAGCCGGTTTGGACTATGTCGGAGGCGTCTGTTGATACCATTTCGTATGGAGTGTAGTTGTAATGTCTTCTAGTTGGTAGTAGCAATGTATCCACTACGTTTTGTGCAGTCGCATTCAAGGGCGTGGCGCGCCCGAGTACTCCATAAATTTAGTAACAGACTGATATGTAGTTGCTTTGCCAATGTTTAACAATTGACCTTCGCAAGTGCACTCTTATCTTCGTGGACAGACGAGTAAGAATCTTTATGGATAAGAAATGGTTTATAAAGACCATCCTAGCGGATGACCACGAGGATTTTGAAAGGCAGAAGCAACAACGACATTCGTGCACAAAAGTCGGTACACGTTGAGCCTCAACGTCAAACGAAGAAAGCAAGCAAGAGCAAAAAGTTAAATCGCATGATGATATTCAGTCAGATGAAAAGGGGGACCACCTGTTCGCTTGTACTTTTTCTCAACTCATCCACTGTTATTTAAAAGTGTGCGGGATAACTTGATACATCAAGGGCAGGGGACACTTTAACAAGTGCACACCAATGGCTCAGTTGCAAGGTGTCTAATAAGCTAATCAGTCAGCCATCAGCTGAGCTTCTAGTTTGCCTCTAATAATGCACTCAGGCACTGTAGATGAAGAGGAATAGCTGAGTCCAGACTCGATACAAGTATTGGGAGGCGAGCGATTTATTTACGCTTTTCATGGGAGACTTTGGGTGAACATTATTTAGCAGAGTAACGGACGAAACTGAAGCTTCTATATAGTGCACTCAATGTAGTCTGGTATCTCGGTCTGTGATCGGTCCTCCAACGTCCCCCTTTTGTATTATTGATCAGACGTCAACAATTGTGCCTTGAAGTGGCATTCAGCATGTATGCCGTGATAGTCACCAGTACTCTCGTACTTGATCCATATTTTCATTTCTTCTGCCCTTGAAAAAGACTGGGGTTGGCGAGCTTCCGCCTAGGATTATCGTTCTGTTAATCTAGTCGGCCTCAGCGAGTGAATATGTGCAAGCTTCAGGACCAGACCGCGAAACCTACCTCAGTACAAAGTCACCTTTGCTATTTGGGGTCATTTATCTGAGGAGAGATGATTTTAGGCATGATTGATGATGAATAAGGAAAAGTCAAGTTCGTTTCAGGAGGAAGACTTCTGAACGAGACAGCAAATGTCGGGGAAAGTGGGTCCTGAAATTCATTATTCTTTCCCCCCTTCCTCACACAAATTCTGACAAATTGCCATAGCTCGTATTGGGATCATATCACACCTTCTTCCCTCGTCGAGCATTGTGCCCGAACTACAATTCGTTCAATTGAGTTGATTTGCTTCTTCTGCCTCACTATGGACACCAATATCCACATCATGCTGGATCTCGAATGTACGTCTGTCACAGCCCCAAATCCATGCATCATCGAGATCGGAGCTGTCTACTTCGACCTCGACACCGGCCACGAGTACGGACACTACCGCACAGCAGTAAACCTTCAATCATGCACGATGGCCGGCCTGGTCACCGACCGTGACACCATGGATTGGCTTGAGAGAAACATCCCCCAGAAACTAGATGCAAGCAAAATTGCTCCTACGACTATTTCTCAAGCTCTCCAAGAGCTGACCGCCTTTCTCAACATCAGCCAACAGGCCACTAAACGCCGTCTTGAAGAGCTAGGACGAGCAAATAGCGCTTCTGAGATTCGCGTATGGGGTAATGGCGCAACAGTCGATAACTCTGGATCGCTTCGGCATACAAAGTTTGTAGATTGCGAAAACCGTGGAAAAACATATGTGATATGTGTGTGATGATGCTTGTGAGGAATTATGGCGACTTTGTTGGGAGGAATTTTCCGAAAGAGGTGTTTCAGGGGGTGAAGCATGATGCGATTGATGATGCGAGGCATCAGGTGAGGTATTTGGTTAAAGCTAGAAAGGCTATTCTGGAGTTGATCGGAAGGGGAGGTGCATTGGAGAGTGCGATC
This sequence comes from Cadophora sp. MPI-SDFR-AT-0126, assembly GCA_020747065.1. Classification (NCBI taxonomy): domain Eukaryota; kingdom Fungi; phylum Ascomycota; class Leotiomycetes; order Helotiales; family Ploettnerulaceae; genus Cadophora; species Cadophora sp. MPI-SDFR-AT-0126. The sequence continues at coordinate 2,671,318 of JAGMVK010000005.1, forward strand.
TCTAGTGCCGGAGTGGATGCTGGCGGTAGAATGGTGGCGAAGAGACCCAGAGATGTACCGGAAGATAGAACGATTGTCAAGAAGAGATATGTCGTCGCCAAAACCGAATCACAGCACCATGGTCATCTGTTACCTCATTAGTCTTCGGCACAGTCTTCAGTACCACCTATTCAGTTTGTCGGAGGCGTCCTCACTCCCAACCAAGGTGAGCACGAAACCAACGCCTTACAACCCATTTTGAGATTGGAGCAATCTGGCACATCACCTGATCTTGGACATGGCATGTCTCACATGTTGCACACATCTTCACGAGATATGGGAGCTCCGGCAAGAATGCCAGCCATGAGCTCAAATGAACGAGGAAGTACAAAGTTGAAGCCTGCTGGAATTGGGTCATGGGTCATGAAGGCTGCTCCGAAGCCGTTCTCAGGAGGGCGCCTCGGTGTCGATAAGACGCCGTTGTCCAAGTCAAGTAGCGAAGCTGAGAGAATGGAGGCACGTCCATTTGGCCGGGGCCAGATATCATTGCAGGATGCCAGTCGTGAAAGTGGCAAATTGCTCAGCAAAGGCGGTAAAGCCACTGGTCATGAAGTCGAGCGGACCGCGCGGAATGAAATTACTTCAAATCCTGGGTCTTCTCTTGATACCGATCGTGTCATAGTAGGCGAAGACGATAGCCAGCTAATGCTCCTCGGGACCTACAAATATCCACCTGGCATAGTTCCCGATCATCCCTGCGAATATACGAGAGACCAGGACTTCAAAGTGTCGAAGTTTGGCATGAGCCAAACCCGAACCAAAATCGAAATTACTACATCACTCAAGACTTCACTAGATGCCATCAAGGCCCTTCCGCTCACACCAAAAGAACAAGAACAAATCATGCGTGGCTCACCGAATAGGAACGCCTGGTCGCTCCTGCGTAACATTGAATTCAGTCGAGCACTGACTTTCTCTCCGAACTTTCAATCAATGATCAAGGATCACCAGGTGTCATTGTTGAATGGATGGGGACTGGGAATTGATCACGAAGCAACCTGCTTGACGCTTCCTGGAGAGTGGATCTCATCATCGCCAGAGGCATTGCATCAAATGTGGCTGAAGAATACGGCGGATGTTCTAACGCGATTCCTTCCCAAGGATCGGAATGGTCAATTGCTCCGAACTTACCAGCGAGCCATGTTTCGAGTGGATTCCTTGAATTGAGCACAAAGTCTCGGCCGACTCAACGAAGGCGAGGATCTTCGCCACTGTTGCAAATGCTACGACAGGCAAGATGATGGATACTGACAAAACTAAACATGCGTCTCACACATGTGGCAATCCATACTGCTTGATCCCAAGACACATCAACATGGAAGATCCAAATTTAAATTATCAGCGTGACGGATGTAGGCTCAGAGCCCTGGAACTGCGAAGGAAAGGTTTGCCTGTTTCCTGGAAATGCGGTGTTCACGGACCTGGAGAGGATGACTGTCTGATGCAGTTGATGGCCTTGACAGACGTCGAACGGATGAACTTGCAGTTGTCTCTGCATTTAGGACACCCCTTGACAAATCCGATCCAAGACCCGAAGCATGGATTCGTAACTGAAGTCAGAAGTTTTGAGGACTTCGACGGGGGATTCAACTTTGGGACAAAAGATCCGTCCTTGGACAGACTGATGGTTTACTTTCATGGAGAAAGAGAGAAGATGGCGGATCCAAAGGCTTCCTGTCCGCTTTGTGGAAGAACCTGGCTTGTAGCATCCGTAGTGCTGTTAAACCACATTGTCAAGGACCACGCAAGTCACAAACAGTTGGTATCTGCAGTTCTTCAAGTTGCAAAGGAGTTGATATCAGACATCGAGATGAGGCGAAAGGGAAGTAAGGCTGCTAAGGTTTCAAGTGTCATTGGCCAAATATCACAGTCGTTGTTGGAGACTGAGGCAACGCTCGACAGGGATCAAGTAATTGAAATCATCAGAAAAGGCCAAAAACTCCCAAAGAAGAGATATACGACTGTTGAGGAGGAAATGGATAAGGAGGATGAAGAGAGGTAATTGCGAGTTGGAGTTGTGATTGTTTGAATTATGAAGCTCGATGGTGCGAGGAAATGCCTGTACTCGTGGTTGGAGTGACTGCCGGTCATCCACTTTGAATGAGGCATAGACCAGCTCACGAAATCAGACTGCGACACTTGCATTTTTGGAGTTTCTTACGTCCAGCCAATACGTTAGTTGGTGGACTTGACACTTACAGCTGGGAATTAGATCTCAACTTCAATGGAGAAGAACCGGTTGAAGCGTCTGGTAGTGAGATGTCGGCAATATATCGCGGAATCTAGGCCAGCGGATGACCAACCACTGCCTGACGAGCTGCTATGAAACGGTACAAGTCGCTACATTCTTCTTCCTCGTCGATATCGATAGGGTCGCCACGTTGGTGGATTGGGTAGAAAAGCTTTATTTTTGCTTCGGCACGTTCATCCCAATTTCCTTTAATCATGTGGACAGGCTCAATGCATTTCATTGCGTATGTGATTGTGGCTCTTCAGTGCACGATGCACATCTGCTTTACCACTGTGAACACAAGTTATTATTGGCCGCGAAGTATCTCTCCCTTTTTTCCGGAATTGTCACTACCACGTTGGTGAGTACTTGACATGACATCGAAAAGTGCAGGGGAATGTGTTTCAACTTCCAGAGTCATGGCCAGTCCAAATAGGTCCCCATCACGAAGGCCTCCAGTCGCGCCGCAACATCTACGCCGCACATGCCAGCCGGTCTGCTCATCAAACGATTGGCAGCAAGCACGTTTAGCAATTGCTCAGACGACATCGAGTTTTCCTCATAAGGTGTTGTCTAGGCCAGAATCCAGGCATCAAACTTAGAATGCAAAGCTCGCGTGAAACTCTAAATACGGAACTCCTCCAACGCCAGCATACTCTTCATGGAGGTCAAGAAGCTCCGTAACCTTCCCACCCAGAGTCCGGTGTCGACGACATCCAGCTTCCGTAGAGTCCTAGTGTGTCGAGCAATTGAGCTATTCCATCTTCACAAACCAACAAGCCCTCGAGCCTCAAAGACTGAAGCTCGGCCCATGTATACGTATGCTCGCCAACAATTCCACAACGGTTCATAACGAAGAACAACTCTTCTCATCTGTGTCGTCTTACCAGACACCCAATATCTCGACTTTGGAAGCACCTCTGTAGCCTCGTATGTTAACGAACTTTTAGCCGGAAGGATCAGGTTAAACTCAAAATACGACAGCGATGCGATTTGGCGGCGTAGCATTCATGCGGGAAATTTCTGCTGACCCGGGCTGCGGGATGACGGGTAGGGCCGCCTCCCCCTCAATGGCGTATCTTGGCTCTGCAGGTCATGAATACTACCTTCCTGTAATTGTGGGGTTACTATTCTTACGAGGAGTAAGACCTATAGGATACCTGCAACCGTATAAGTACGAGGCTGAGATCCGGTGCCCAGGCTCATTCCTCTCTTGTAGTCGTTAGCGACACGTAGAAACTACGTAAAACTGTGTAAGTAATATACTTTTACCAGGTAACATACTTTGCCAAGCGCTTTTCTCATTTGTGTTCACTAAGTTAGCGAGGCCTATAGAATCAGTTGCACCGTATCGTTACGAAGTAAGTCTGGTAACGAATTGTGCCCAGCTTCTTGTCTCACATGCGTTCACGAGCAAGACCTGTAGAATACCCGGCACCGTGTGGTTACGAGGTAGAGTACCGTGCCCACTGCCGAGGCGTTTGTCTCACTTGCGTTTACTAGCGATACCTAGAGAGTACATGTCCCCTGCAATTATGGCAAAGTATTTTGCCCAGGTGTTTATCTTGTTTGCGTTCATTAGCGATGCCTATAGAAATCATCGTACCGTATAACTCTGGCGTACTCAGTCACGTATGAAGATCCCTTATTCTAGTTTGTACGAACGGACGTATGATACGACATGAATGATCTGACAAATTTTCAAGGAACAACTGCTTTACGACACCGAGATGTTGCACTCACTTACTGCATGGGATCGATATCACTGAGGCCCTTGTTCACAAAGACAAAATGGACGAAAGATCCTTAGGATGGAGACCCCCATAACGTCAAACCCACCAGGAAAAGAAATATAAAGATGAGGAAGTCTTCAACAATATCTCTTCTTTCTTCATCGCATTAACCATCTCAAGCTCATTGCATCGATCTTCCATCGCTACCACATCTCCCGGTTTCCAGATTCAATCATAAAACAACTCCAAAATGCAACTCCTCAACCTCACCGTTCTTCTCGGCCTTGCAGCATCAGTCTCAGCCATTGATGCCTCTCTCAGAGTCAGAGGCGGCTGCGATTCCCGCAGTGGAGGCCATACATGCACAAACTTGAACCCCAATGTAAACATCCTCTCCTTCAATATATTCGGCACCCTCTAGAACCATAAAGTTGCTAACGTACCCCTGCAGAACTGCTGCGGTGTCCCCTCGGGATCTTACAGCAGTCTCGTCTTCTACGCTGTCCCGACCAACTGGTTCATCGAGATCAGAGGACACGAGGGTGGCAACTGTGGCCGGGTCAAGACCGTCGACACTATATCCGGCGCCACCGAGAAGTGTCTTAACAATGGGCCTTACACCGGAGCAGGCTACAGCTTTCTCTGTGAGTGCAAATTTTCACCTGCATTTCGCAATATCTTGAGATCTTGACCTGGAGACATGTCTTGGGATCTTTCTGAGACTCTGAGGATATGGGATACTGGGATCCACTGATTTAAGGAAAAGCAAGGCTGACTTTGACACAGCGAGGAAGAGGCCAGGCGAGCAGATTCAAGAGGGTGCTTGTTCCCCATCGGAATCTTGCACTCCAGTCAAGCCGGATCAGTTGTTCCTTGCTGATGGACAGAAGTACAACATTGTGGACATGGACACAGGTCTCCTTGAGGAATTGACCGGGCTTATGGAGAACGGATCTACGAAGGTGGATATCCCAGAAGTCTTCAAGACCTTTGAGATTTCTGCTTAGATATGGATAGTATTATGCTATGGATGTCTTGGAGGAAATAGTATGGTGCGAGGTGCGATTGTTGTCATTTTGCTACATTCTCTGCTGCGCGCGCCAGCAAAGTTTTGTCCTGTCTTTACCTTTAGTTTCTTCTTTTGCACTTTGAATATAAAATACATCTTTGCCGGCAAAAACACTGTTAAAAATGAGAAGAAGAAGTGACAGTAGCTAGGTTACCTCCACAGGTGACTGTGACTCAGACTTTTTGAGAACGATGATGCTCAAGGACTACCACCAAAATTAAGGGATTTACTTATTGACTATAATAGCCAACTGCGTGCTGCATACTGTACCTACCAACCAACGGGTGCCAAATGATTTCCAGGAGAACCCTCAAAGAATACTAAGCACAAAATTCAATCCCAAACGCCCAGACTGTTCTTGAACGCCCCTGAATACAACATGAAAGCCCTGGAATTGTGTCCTAAAACATATGTATGGAACTCATGCGCCAATTCTGACACTATCCAACCGCGGAATCTTGTCTTTAATTCGTCGAAGAATTCTTCTCTTCGTCGTTGGAAGAGAAATTACACCAGTAAAGTTCGTTGGTAGTAAGGAAGGATCATTGTGGAAGACGCCTGCCTGATTGTACCGTACCCATCGATATTGAAGCCATGTAGATCATAGCCCGTCATCATTGTGACACTCGATGATCTCGTCTCCGTGTGAATCAACACCATCCTCCCAGCCCACTTCCCACATGATGTCGTATTTGCCGCCTGGTAGCTCGTTCCAGGCCCGATTTATGACGTCCCTATTCGACCCAGCTGCTGAGAAGCCTCTGGAGTCCTGTGCAGGCGCAGTCGGTGAAAGGTCTGTTGGCCAACATCCTTGCCGTACTACAAAGGCTTCCACCGCTTCACTGATGAGATACTTAGGGTTTGCCACCCAAATCGTTACTCCACTTCGCAAAATGAACTCTTGTTCAAATAAGCCTTGGTAGTACTCATACGTCATATCACTCCACGCCTTGTCGCAGGGGAAGGTACGAGATCGTAACAACCATTTTTCTTGCGCGTATTGAAATGCTTTGAGAAACCCCCAAATCTTGAAAATCTTCAATTTCAGCGGGGATTTCAGCCAAACAAAGAATCTTTTGATACTCCCATACCGGAATGCAATACTGGACAGCTCCAATGTCTCCAGAGTCGAGTCGTGTCTTTCGAGAAGTTCCGACAACCCCGCTTCACAAAATACCATCCCATCCATTCTTAAGCTCTGTAATTTTGTCTACGTGAAATTACCCAGAACTTTCCAAAGTGGAAAATACCAGATAGTCACATCGTCACAGAACTGCCAAGATCTGCCATTCGGATATCTGTCGCAGATGGGAAGGAAGCCAAATCGAAGGTCGGTCAAATGTGGAAGCGCCTGTAGTAACTTGCCTAGCCGAAGCCAGAACACTTTTTGGGGGGTTCTGTGGCATCAAATGTAAGGTGCAGACTCTGGAGCCCTGCAAGGGGTCTAGTGAGCTGTTCAATGTCCAGGAAATCCATCCTAAAGAATGTGACAGGCAGTTGATCGTGGCTCAGATTTTTGATCCTGATGTTGCTGTGGTTCAAGGCGAGTAAGAGGCTTTCGAACTCCGAGACTGCTCTTTGAAAGTAATCCGCATGTCTGCAAAGGTTCCATGCTTTGATCAAATCGAAATTTTGGACTCTGGGCGATCTCCGTGTAATGTATATCGAATCGAGAGATGGTAGAGATGCAAATAACCCAACGAGGAGACTGACGTCTCTGAAGTCATTGTTATTCTCGTGAGCAATCACATTCCATTCGGCGTATTCAGCCAGTGTTCTTGTCTTCGCGACTTCGTCAGAATATGAAAGTTTGGCAGTGCTGTGGGTGCTGCGGAACAGCTGCTGGGTATGGTACAACATGGCTAGTGATTCCGAGATCCACTAGAAATGTCAGCAAATCTTTCCACTGCTTTCAAAGTACTTCGAGGATATGCTTACGAAAATTCCAGTCTTGTCGGTCTTCATGTGCAGCTCTTTGGTACCGTTCAAGAGTGTTCCCGCGACCCTGGCTTTGTCAAACCTGAGACAGTCCCTCCGCCTAAGACTAAATCGGAAGGTAGGGAATAAGTGGTGTGCTCCAACGGCGGACCATAGCTTGCAAGTGACGCGGACCGCTTTGACATCTGGAATCGACAGCAGGTCAAATATCTTATGCCATAGCTCATTTGGTATCTTTGGTGGACGATGCTTTTTAGGGAGGATAGGAATGAACCGGGAGATACGATATGTTTGTCTGAAAGTCGAAGTCGTTTCACAATTCATGGTATCAGCAAGTGCAGTCCCAGGCTACCAAATTGGTGTCGATGGAAGATGCTTACCTGCCGGATGAAGGGGGTCTATGTCCTCCATCTCTCTCACGACATTCATCTTGGGAAGATAATATGCCGTCACAGGATTTGGTGATGCTCGAGGATGGATGTCGAAGTTCGAAGGAGAGACGAAAATAGAAACCGCGATCGAGGTCGACTTGTTTTGATCTCGCCGGATGCTAGCGCGTCGCTAAGCGACATCAGTCTTCGGCCTCAGGCAGCAACTGTTCTATGGTTCAAATCCATATAAATCACTATGGTGACAGTTATCAAGCCAGTGAATATTTCCATTTCTACAAGATTTGGTCCATGTCTGGTCCAATGTCTTCATTATGGGAGATAGTGACTAGGCTTTGCCTACTAAAAGGGATATTTTTCAGAATTGAAATTGGAGCCTACAGCCCGAGATACCCCAGTTTCTTCACAAGCAATGCACGAAACCAAAGTCTAATGCGAGTTCATCATTTACAGTAATACACTATCCCGTAGTTCCGGCGACGTTTCCGGTTTGTAAATCACAAAGAAAAGAGCATTCACTGTAAGATGTCTCAAAAAAGAGCATCAGACAAGCCATCTTTCCCAACAGCAACCTAAGTTACCTGGATCCCTTTATTCCCATCCTTTCAGATAGAAAGCCGAGGCTCCAGTATCAGGCCCATTCCCTATCTCCCAATCTCCAACCCACTTAGTCTTGGAATTCGGTCCTTGATCATTCCAAGGACTCTCCGCTGCGCAGTTGCTCTTCCAATGGGGTTGACCGCTCCTTGCCACTCAACAGACACCCTCGTATGATGCACCCCGTGTCGATTGTAACCTTCTTTATCGAAATTCTTGTATGCGAATTCCCAAAATTCGTCATTCCAAGATTCTGATAGCCACAGCGATTCCCAAGGAACAAGTCTCCACGATTCTCCATCAGTATGAACGCCCATTAGTAAGCCCCAGATGTAAATGCTGTCAAGATGGAGATTATCCCGAATCGTATACAACAGACTCTTGATTGATCCTTGCCAGAGCCCTAAAGAATAAGTTTGTACGTCGTTGAGGGTCGAAGAGTGGCGTAATAGGAATGCTGCCATGTCGTTTTCGCACAGCATTAGACCATCAAGCCGCAGCGCCTTCAAATCCTTCCACGTATGGTCACCTAGAAGATGCCTGAGCGGTGCATACCAGTCTTGAGACTGTTGTTACCGTTGTCTTGCCATGTTCCGTAGTCCTGCCACCCGCATTCCAACGGCAAAAAGCCAAAACGCAGGTCTCGAATGAGTGTAAGCGAACAGGGAAATCTCCCAAGACCCTTCCAAAAGACCTTATGAGGTGTCATTGTTGCATCGAAGGTGAGGTGGAGTGTTTGTAGATTCTCAAATGGACGAATAAGTGAGATGTTGTAGTTGCTTTCCTGGGTGGTGAAAAAGGTGACTGGCAGTTGATCGTGCTTGAAACGTTTGATTCGATACGGCAAATGGTGGAGAGCTTCTAGTATCGTCATCAGCTCATTGCAAGCTCTCTTGAAATAAACAGATCGACTCTTGAAACAAACCCAAGATTCCAAGAGGAGACTGTGTCTGAGCTCAATAGATCGACAAGTAATGGATATCCCCTTGAGAGCCCGAAATCGTTCCAAAACGGCCTTCATTGATTCAACGCTCGTGTAATTCTGTTTGTACTCATGTACGTTGGTATTCCACTTTGCGTATTCAGTAGCTGCTACTTCGAAGGTTTGACATCCAGTAGATGCCAATCATACCCGTCTTCAATACCAAAGTTGTCACTCCAGATGCCATACTAGGCTTGTCCATCACTTCATGAAACTTTTCGATATCTTGCCGGTCTCGACGAAGAACAAATCCAAATGGAAACAAGTACCGCGAGGCAATGGTAGACCAGACTTTCCAGGCGACCCGACTGATTTAATGTCGTGAAGATTCAGGAAAGAGAACACTTTGTCCCACAACTCGTTGGGAAGGTTTGGGGGGTTCAATGGTTTGATCACAGGAGAGGATCCAAGGAGACGTACATCATCGGAGCGTCGAAGGCGAACGTTGGACACTATTTGGACAGTCTCAGTCAGTGATACTAAGACAGATGTAAGAGATTACTTACTGGCAGAAGCTATGTGCTCCATGGCTTGGTTGTGGGTACTCATTTCGATTTGTGAAGAATGATTGCAGTCTCATTCTGATGCTGATGGTCGAGATCTCGAGGAATGAGTCGGAAGAGAAGTCGAGAGTGCTTGATATTTAGCAAAAGGGCGCTAACGAAAAATGAGGGAGGTCGTACGCCTTGTCACTAATCGTTCCATAGCGATGGTCTAGTGATTCTGTCATAGTGAGTTAGGAGTATAATTTAGAAAAGGTCAATTAAGTAGTTCGAATATTATGTATCTAAGCTGGGACATTGAGATCACATCGCATAGGAGATTCTCGGGCTAGATAAATTAAGAGTGTGAGCTACAGTGAGAAAATTATCCCGGGCACTAAGATTGAGAATAAAAAGTAGAAGTATTTATTTTTATCTATTACCTTATTATGCTTCCTCTATAAAGAAATAATATTTTGTTTATCTTAGTATAAAGAGTGTTTTAAATCAAAAATATTACATATTATATAATAGTATTTCAACTTTATCATTGTCCCTTCGCTAACCAGATTCACAGCGAACATTCCGAGTCCAAGCAAGAAACTCGTCCCGCAGCATAGCCCATAAAAGGGTCAGACATGAAGTATCTAATGGACCCAATTGGGACGGACTTCGGCTGCTGAGCATGGAGATCTGCGTAGGAGTCCGAAGAAAACGGCGAGTCTTCTCTCCAATCCATAGAGCGTTGGATCGAGCTTTCAAGCGCCACCAGACGTGTGGGATTCGCCGTCCCGGTTACCAGGTCCAGGGGCGCACAGTTTTAAATTCATTTGGCTCGGTTCTCCAAAAAGTTATGGGGTGGAAGGTCAGTCCGGGGAAGTCCAAGCTCCATCCTGCCAATCGGATATCCGAACGGGGAGAGGGCTTGGAACTCCCTCCTATTTGCTCAATGCGACAACTCCACAGCTTTCAAACATGCCCGCAAAAGAATCACACACGCAGAGATTGACCAATATTAGACCAGGATGCGAGGTGGCTTGACTTTTGATTTTTTTTGTCTTTGTGTTACAGACCGAAGGCCGAGCTGGCACGTTCTCGAGACGGAGTTGCCATTACTGGAAACTTCGCCGCCAGCCTCATTAAGCCTCCTCTCCGGTAGTCGAAACCGACGGCTTCTCTCCATCAAAAAATAGGGGCAGAATCGACGAACCATGCGAGCTCCCAATGGAAGGGAGCGCTCTGCCACCGTGCCTTTATTCGCATCGCGGGGGTCGATTCTCTCGCTACGCATACTAGATCCAAAAGTACGGGTGGCCCCCAGTGGTTTAAAAAAAAAGCGATTAGTGAACTGGAAGTTACACTCATTTGCGGGAAATCTAGGGTTTTGGGATTACTCTACTTGTTTTATTCTACTTCCCGCATCCACCAAATACGAATCAATGTAACGTCATCGTTAAGAGACAAGGTATATAGACAGCGGGTATTGTGTGGTTCTTTGCGCTTTGCCTGCACACCTTTATTTAGATAGAATATATACCTAGATATGACATGAAGTATGCACAACCGTCCATAGAGAAATAGTTCAGGAACATGCCCCTCCTGCGCATTCCTTGTCTAAGAATGCTTGTGCCAGCGCCACGGCTGTCGAGGCCGAATTGCAGTTGGTTTGGCGTAGGCGGAGCTTACGTCCGCAATTCCCATTCGCAAAGGCGTTCCAAGGCGACAAACTCCAACCTGGGTGGCCACCTGGGAAACCAGCAAGGCTCGGGTCGCCCTGGTTTACTGCGTCGTTACCGTACCGCGTGGGGTCGTAGTCCTCATTCGATATAAAAGGTCCCACTTGGACAGGGCCAGAAGGACTGCCCTGGTACTGTGCCCAACCTATGACTCGCGACCAATGGAAGCCACCAAGCGCTGCGTATTCCACCTCGTCGACATAGGGACTGTATTGACCAAGGGTGCCTGAAACTTGGACGAAGTTTCTAGCTCCCGCAATAGTGTAAACATATCCCCTACCGCCCAAATTCTCCTCGAGAAATCGTATGGCCCTTGCTTCGGTGATCGTTGTTGACACGTATCCGTCAGAGTCTGTACTCTGGCCATTTGCAGCTCCTCGAGCATGATTGTACATGCTGACATTTGGGGCAACTTGCAGTGCTCCCCCTAACCCCCTGGGCATAAACCCTCCTACCTGCCGCAACTCCTCAGGACCCCTCGTGTCGGCCCGGTAAACCCTCGTCTGGCCGTAACAGAAAGATGCCCAGAGAGTGAGGAGATAGAAAACAAGAAGATTTCCGATTTGACTCATGTTGGCGATTGAGGGGTAACTGTTCAGCAAGGAGGCCGAAGTAAGTGCTGGGAGTGCGTATGAGAATTAGGTGTAAGAAGAAAGTATTGAAGAGAATAGGTTCAGTAAAGTGACTGTCGAACCGAATGCCGATGAAAAGTACTGCGTAGGTGCCCCATATATACAGGCCTGGAAAACCGAATATTTCGGGCTTCTAGAGATGCTACGGCTTTTTAACATTATCTGTTGAACAATGCAAACTTTAATAGAGTTCAATTATAATCTTGACTGGTGGGTCAAGGCTGCCAAGTTAAACGCATTAACCACCCCCACAGAATGAAACTCCATGCCTGCTATAAATGGACGTGGCTTGCGATATGCCTGAATATCCGCCAAGATATCTGATAAGCCAAAACTCTAAGCTGAAACCCTTCACTCAAACCCTAAATTGTAGCTTAATTATAAGCAATACTGATGGAGGATACTGATGGAGGATAATAAATCATTGACGATAGATAAGTTTTTGGCTCCCCCTGTATTTCGCAACTGTCCCTTGGTCTTGGTAAACACTAGTTCATTCTCTGTATGCTAAAATAGGATAGAATTTCACAGCAGGCTTCGCAGCATTGTCCGTCGGGTTCGAAAGCGGTCACAAACTTCTAAGTTGATAACACCCTTCCGAAGCATATAGAACGATTGATATTGGTGTTGATGCGAGAAGAAAAAAAAAACTATATGTCTCTTGCGAGGCGGTAGCGCAGGTGAGTCTGGAGCGAGTTTGAGCCGAAGATGAAAAGACTCGCAAATCTGGGAGATTTGATCTGGAAGGGCATTCTGGATTGCGGACGGGCAAAAACACGACCGTGTGTCATGCAATCTTCCGAATCCCCTTCTCCGACTTTCTGAAGTACGCCCTTGGGTACACCACGAAAGCGCGTTTTCTTAACCATCTACTCGATGGTACGAATAATTTCTTGGCGCTAAAATACCGTTTGTACGTAGAAATAGTTGGGCGCGAGATCACGTTGAACTTAATAGTTGGGAGGTGTCGAGATGCGGTCAAGGAAGTTTGAGATCACATCAGCCCACGAGATTCTCGGGCCAGATAGCTTGAGAGTCTGAGCCACGGCGAGAAAATTATCCCAGGGCAGTAAAACTGTGACAAGAAGATGTAGGAAGCATTCATTCTTATACATTAGGCCATTGTATTTCCTTTGCGGAGGAATGGCGTTCTGTTTGTTCAAGTTCAAGGATCGAAACATCTGACATGTGCAAACTGTCGAAGTTTAGGGCAATCAACCTTTTATAGACGTGCTCATTCCTGTTGAGTTATATTGTGTGGTCATGGGATACATCAATCACTTAATGAAACTCAAATCATTCACTAACATCCAAAACGTATCGCATTTACTAGTCGCGAAAATTTTGCAGCACTAGACTATATCTCCGGCATAGGTCGGAGTTTGACGCAGATTTCTTTACCTAAACATTTGGAGGTCAATAGACATCTTAATATCTCAAGTCAGCTCTAATTTACGACCCCTATCAGTCTCGGTAAATGTCTCCTTGCATAGCTGCACTACCAATACTATTGATGTTCTTCTCAATAACAGACCGCCAGTAAGATGGCAGTCCCCTAGGCTTGGTAATTGGAGACTTTTGGTCCGCGTTGAGCTAGCCATAATAGGCAATTTTCGTGAGTCACGGCCAAGCCATGTCAGCCGTTGAAGTCATGCATGTCAAGGCAACAGAGAGGAGATAAGGACGTTTTACAGCCACTTTATCGGATTTAAATAAGCAGAATCGGGAATACCCATTCACACATAAAGACCAGCAATTCTTCCTTCACGGTATAGTATTATGAGAACTTTCACTCAATTGTCCCAATTCTCAACAGGAACACTTGGCACAAAAGCTATATCATTGATCCGTTGGTACAAGTCATCATCATACTTAGCCATGGCAGAACGTTATCTCGAAGCTCACAAAATCGAGAACTGGCGTGGCCCAGGCGATGCTCGTCCTACTGCCCTTCAAATCATCGAAGATTACGAACGCAAAGGAGCCATGACGGACAAAGTCTTCATCGTAACCGGTGCATCCTCAGGAATCGGTACGGAAACCGGGCGAGCACTCGCAGCGACTGGTGGAAAGGTCTTCCTTACAGTACGAAATCTCAAAAAGGGCGAAGAAGCATGCAAATCATTTCTCGAGCCCGGTCGTGTTGAGCTGTTGGAGATGGACAACAATTCACTCGCCAGTGTTCGGAAAGCGGCCAAGGAAATCCTCAGCAAGAGCGATAGGTTGAATGTTCTTGTCAACAATGCTGGGATCATGGCTGCTCCGTTTGCGGAGACCGAGGATGGTTTCGAGTCGCAGTTTGGGACGAATCACCTTGCGCACTTCCTGTTCTTTAACTTGCTGAAGGACATTTTGATAGCTTCTTCGACTTCAGATTTTCACTCACGTGTCGTCAATGTATCGTCTCTGGGACATTTAGAATGTGACGTCTTTCGTGGAGACTACAACTTCGACAAAGAGGAATACACGCCCTGGAAAAGTTACGGGCAGTCAAAAACGGCAAACATTCACATGGCAAACGAGATTGAGAATCGATACGGTTCTCAAGGGCTGCATGGGCTATCGCTCCATCCTGGTGGGATCTGGACCAACTTGCAGAGACACCTATCGACGGAGCAAATAGATCAGTGGAAGTCGACCCCGGGAGTCGATAACATGATGAAAAGTGAAGAGCAGGGAGCGGCAACTTCAGTACTGGCTGCTGTTGGGGAGGATTTCGAAGGTGTTGGAAGGATCTATCTGGCAGATTGTGCCATTGAGTTGCCCAAGGCTGAAGCGAAGGAAGGCCAATACGGGTATGCACCCTGGGCATTTAACAAAGAAAGTGAGGCCAAATTGTGGGACGACTCGCTGAGAATGGTTGGATTGGAAGCATAGAATTTTCACGGCAATGTGTAGTTGGTGATACCGTGGTACGTCGCTTAGAAACGTAGGGTGGAAACTGAGCTTTGTTATCCGACCTTCTTCATGTTGGCTTTTTACTCATCTTGGCCGCCCTTTCAGAAGTCAACTGAAAGCATTCAGGAAGTCCAGTTTCGCTCCACTCGCTCCCCAAAATCAATTTGACAAGTCCAGGAGCACAAGTGAAAATCCGAGCCATCCCATGTCCTCCGAAGCCCGCACATACCCACTGTCCTTCCAAGCCCTCGACCGGCCCAACAAAAGGGACGAAGTCTCCTGTCATCCCGATGATTCCTGTCCACGCGTGATCTAGACCTTCGCCATGGATTTCGCTGTCGATGTTCTGATCCTCGCCTGGGAATATGATCTTCAGTTGTTTCAAAGCATCTTCGAGCGTCTCGTCGTTGTATCGACTGTCATCGAAAGTCACACAGCCTTTTCGTGTCTCGATGCTGAGATTTGGATTCGATCGCGAGACCCCAAGAACTATGGTCCCGTCACCACGGCGCTGGATGATGGAGTAAAAATGTTGCAAGCTGTAACGAAGCGAGAAAGTCTTGGTCAGAGCATCGGGTCCAGTAAATGCAGGTGGGGCAATGATCGAATGGGCTTGTGCTCGATTCGGAACCAGATGCGGCTCCAGCTGGGGTAATAATAACGAAGCATATGCATTTGTACAGTGAATAACTGTGGGTGTTGCGATGCCACCCCTGGGCGTGTGAACATCCCACAGCCTTCCTCCAAGATCAGACCGCGAGACCTTAGATACGGGACAATTGGTGTAGAGTTGTACACCACTCTCAATCACAGAAGTGAGAAGCCAATGAGCCAACTTTGCGGGATGGCTTGATCCAGCTGGCCACTCATACGCTGCAACTGCATCCCGGACTCCACTTTGGTTTTTGGCCTCTTCGCCTTCATAAAATGTGATATGAGAAACATCTCCCCCAGCTTTCTCGAAGGCGGCAAAGCTTTCTGCCTCATAAGCAGCAAATTCTGCATTCATACAAACGTCGAAAGTGGAAGTGAGATGAAAATCGCACGGGATGTTGTGTTTCTTGACAAACTCGTCGACTCTCTGGAGAACAAGCCTCTCATTGGCAATGATCTTCAAAGCCTGCTCGGCACCGTGGTATTTCGAGTAATGTCCAAATCCTCGGAACGCATCTTCGATATGTCAGCATTTGAGGCTTAATCGAATCAAAATGTCTCACCTGGTCTTACATGGCCAGCATTTCTTGAGCTCGCACCACTTGCTGCTTCTCTCGCTTCCAGTATCACAACCTCTTCGCCCTTCACCCCACTTTCAAGGAGCTCGAATGCCGTCAACCCACCAGAGATGCCAGATCCTATAATGACATACTTCTTGGAAGTTGGTAAAGGACTGTCTCGATTGATGTTGAGATATGGATAGGCTCTTGTTGTTCGCTGCCAGTAGCTCAAGCATGGCTTTGGAAGCGGAGCTGTGGGTTGCAAACCCCCTTTCAGGTCTTCAAGGTATGCAACCATGGCCGTGAGTAGACTCCGTGTGTGATAGTGCTAACTAGAGGACAACAATAATGCCGAGCTTATAGCAAAAGGGTTCGATATTGGCAGAGAGAAGGATGTTCTTGACTTTGGGAATTGTGTCAACGAGTGGAAGTCGACATCTTGATGTGATGGTTGTCTTCTGTGAAAGTGGGGGATCTTCCTGCATTGCCCACGGCCAACAATTTTTGTCGCATGATTCCTTCAACGCCATTATTGACAGTGACGTCCGACATTTCAAACTCTATCTTGTGTTAGATGTCTAAGTAACATTTGGAAAAGCAAAAAGAGAAGTGACATGGAGGTGTGATTGTTTTGACTTCCACAAGCATGTATCCCCTGTAAGGTTTAGCGATGCTCGCCCCTAACTCACTTTACTTCATTACTTCCCTAGCTGGTTTTCAACAATGAGCCGTAATGACTTGGCAAATTCAAAGACAGATGTCAGGAAACCGCTCCGAAGCATAGGCAACTTTGATGAACTACTGCTCGAATTTTAAGAGCCCTCAAATAGCTCCAGCATCCTTGAAGATGTCATCCTTCACTTGCCTCTTTCTTCGGCGCAAACTTATTCCCACCAGCATCCATAAACGCCTGCTCCTCCTTCGTTGTCACTCTCCCCAAATACTCATTCCTATGCGGAAACCTCCCAAACTCTCGAATATCATAAGAATGTGCCTTCGCACCGTTGATAGCCATCTCCACATAATCCAATGCAGGCTGATCACCTCTTCCCATAATCTCCTCTCTGAATGACTCCATGACCTCTTGGTACTTGCCCTGGTCTTCGATATGCTCAGAATGCATCAGGGGCATATATAGCCAGAATCTATGAGCTGGAGAGAATCGGAACGATGGGTGCTGATCAGCACGTGGTGTACGCTTCAGGATGGAATAGAGGAGCGCTCGTGCGATGCGGTCGTAATGGTTGTATATTTGAGCCTGATTTACTCGAAATATGTTGCGTGAGAGTTGATCCAGAAGTAGAATTACGCTTAGGAAGTTTTTTCCGTAGTCGTTATCATCGTCGGAACTTTGTGTACAGTCCTCCAAAAATGGCTCAGCAATTTCATCCGCTTCTGCTTGTTCCGACTCCCACGAGCCAGGGGGAGGAAGTTTGTATCTCGATGGTCCAAATGATTCAAGCGCAGTATAAAACTGTGCATGACAAAGCTGATCGTATTTGTCCTTCTCCTCTTGGCTGTTGTGGTGCCCGAACCATTTCTTGATCACAGCTGGTGGTGCTGCGGTGGCATTTTTGGGGAGGTCTTGGAACCAGAAGTCACGGATATTAATGTATAGTTCTGAATTGAAAATAGCTCGGTTGAGTTTGAAGGAGGACATCCTGATTTTGGTGTTGAAGAAAGGAATTGGCCACGGAGAGTATATTTATGCATGTCCATGCGGCGAAAATGTGCCGAGTGTAAGACGGGAAACGGCGAGCCGTTGCCGAACACCCCTGCTAGAGGTCCATGCTGCCTAACCCGTGAAGGACTTCGAACAAAATATTAGGTATTTCTCTAACTACGGTCTAGTACACCTCAACCCCATGATATCTTAAGTAACAAGATTTCAGAGTAAATGAATTGGCTTGTCAATAGTAAAGGTTAATGGTGCTGCGGGGGACCACATTTACGTATCTGTGCTCCGAGTTACGCCGCCTTATGAATGCGAATTTCTGCACGTATGCCAGATTTTAGACAACCAGCTGATATGACGCATAATTTGTTGGCTAATAAAACAGTTTAATATGAAATGTTTGGTACCCAGAGCTGAGTCTACAGTGCGTGCATTGAAAGTGATAGGGCTGCTATTGCTCCTGCCGGCTGCGGAGAAGCGAGGCGATGTTTATCTTGGCAGCCCTTTCCAAATGGTTTTTGGTTATTACGCAAGATCAAACTCTGGGCATAGAGGAATGTTGGCCTTCGTATAAGCGCGGATCTAGTAACGCCTGTATGGCGCATCTCCCAGATTTATAAGACCTAAGCCAGCTGCAGTAGGTTTTCCTGGTACCGAGATTTTTAGTGCTAAAGCTACACTCAAAATGCGGGTCATCTATTTTATCGACACTACCTGCTCAGGCTACTTTGTTATCCTTGATGCTCTATTTTCTCACTCTTCTTGTCTATTTTCAGTCAAGAGAGCTGCCAAATGAACAATATGAATGAAGCCAGGTTTGACCGATGCCCCAGAGCTCTCGTGTCTGAAGCAAGGAAGTTTACAGAAGAAGCAGTGAATGGCTGGTTTCTTTTCGGTGGGAGGTATGTCACGCACCATTCTTTCAGTCAGACATGTAGCTCATAATTAATTAACAGGAAAGAACATTGGATTCTCGCTGCGGAGACATACGAACGTAAGTCTTGACATCCCAGATTTCTATCTTGGCAGTATTTAACTTCGTCACATAGGAGCAGGAAATGAATTTCGCTTTCGACAAAAGTACATCGAAGCAGGCAAAGCTTTCGAGCAATGTGTGAGTCGAGCCCATCCTATCATCAGACCAGAACTTACCAAAAATGCAGGCCAATATACAGAGACTGAAACTGAGCAATCCTAACGATGCCGCAAATACCCTGGTCGAAGCATTCAAGTGTTACCGTAAGCACAGACCAGAAGATGCAGTACATTGTCTGGGCCTTGCCATCCAGCAATTTGCCAGATCGGGACTTATCAGGCGAGCTGCGACTTGTCAGCAAATGATGGCTGAATGCTACGAAGCGGAACTCTACAAACCCCAGGAAGCGATAGAGTCTTATGAGGTAGCGGCTGATTGGTTTGAGAGCGATAATGCTTTTGAGTAAGCCTAATTTCAATTTCTTGATCAGTGAAGACCAGCGACTGATAATATTACAGACTTGCTTTCCAGTCGCATAGAAAGATTGGCGAGCTCGCAGGGTATCTTGAGAATTGGCCAAAAGCCATCTCAAGTTTCGAACTCGTGGCATCTAGGAAAACTTGGTTGGCAAAAGAGTACTTGTTTAAAGCTGGATTGGCACACCTTGCTCGGATGGACATGGTCTCATTTGACAGATGGCTTGACCGCTACGCGAGTATGGAAGTGAAATTTTCAAATTCTAAAGGTCAGTTCATTCCTTCCAAGATGTTGTCAGTGGTCAAGCTTATCATTTGTAGAGCATCTCCTACTTTTCGACCTCGGAAGCGCTGTCAAGAAACAAGATACGCAAAGGTTCTGGACAATTTGTAAAACTTACCATGACGTAAATCAGCCAGAGACTTGGAGAACATTTGTGCTATTCAAGATAAAGGAGAAAATGGAAGCTCTGGAGGATGACTTTTCATAAAACCATCAACGAATCATCAGTGCATATCGATTAATCGATTAAAATGCGATCGTTCTCAGGAACGATACTTGACTGATTATCTGCAATTCAATAGACATCTCAAAAATCTCGTCTCAGGTTCAGAAAGATTAAGAATTTATCTACGAGGCTGAATATGACCCCGCGTCTCAGCCTTACCCCGCCATCATGCCCTAAGTAAACACTACCACCACTAGCGAAACAATACATCCATGACATCACCGGGTTCACTACATCCTTTCTCCTCGTCTTCTTCCATCCATCACTCCTCCAAGCTTCATTTACATTGACAAAACATTTAATTCAAATACAATAAGAAACTACCCTCACAACATCAAAATGTCAGCTCCAAACACCAACGACAACCAAGCAAGCATGCTCGCCGGACACGCGCAATATGCGAAGGGTTATGTGGAGGAGACCGTATGTTATCCACCATCTCACCAATCTTGCCCAGAGCTCTCTTCAAGATGAAGTGGCATATTGCTCCTTTCAATTACTGACACCCAAAATAGGTTGGAAACCTCACCGGCTCAAAGGAATGGCAAGAAAGTGGCAAGAAAGACTCCGAGGCTGGGATTGGAGAGATGAAGGTCGGCCACCCCTTCTACCACAATTCTCTCCAAGTTTCGAGTCCAGCAATGAATTACTTATGCTGATGATTTATGTGACTTCAGGCAGCGAACCAGAACCGCACATCCGAGCCAGCAGCCAGTGGAATTGGTGGCAGAGTTGAGGAGTTGGCAGGCAAGGCGGCGGGATGCGAGGGTATGGAGAAGGAGGGTGCTGAGAGACAAGCGAAGGCTTTGTGAGAGATGGGTAGTTGGGTGATGATCGTGCTGGATATATGGAAGGCTCAGGTGTACAGAAGAGATGTGTCTTCTGGCTCCGTACTAAATGGTTGTTGATCAGAGCTGATTCAATTGCATCAACCTGTAACAAGGTTGCCATGGAGGCCAAACAGCCAATTCATCTGCGAGTAACAAGCGCATATTAGGATCTCGAAAGCTGGTTGTTTCTAATTGACGTATTCCACTTGCCATAGAACTTGCCGAGGAGTCATAAAGATGATCAGCTGATGCATTGATGGGGATTCTTGTGGGGCTTGCTGATGAGCCGATAAGAATTTATAAAATGGTCAAAGACCTCCAAGCCGAAGATTTAGCATGATCCGTTCGCTAGTCCCTATAGAATATCAGGTGGATGGAGAAAGGTACACCTCCACGCCAATGAACAGGATCTCCAAAATGACACCTACTAGGGCAAAGCAGACATGAGCTGGCAGAGCAGACTTGAGCTGCAAAGATGAGATAACCACGCTGACCCGGCTGCTCTTTGTAGGGAAAAATTCATAAAACAGAGCAGAATCGTGATCTTCCTGAGGGTTCGCATCAACAGCCACCCTGTTCTAGGAACACTTCCAAGACATCACCATCACGCACGCCACGGCTAGCGATGGTATCTACGTATTCTTTAATTCTATGTCCTTCGTGGAATAGTCGAATTGTTTTCCTGCTTATCTTCATCCTGTCTGTGACTGCCGTGATGATAGAGCTGAATTTGGCATGTGGCTGGACCTTGAAGTATATTGCGTGCGCAGCCGGGGTCCTGACACAGATTCTAATCTCATTGGCATCGTGCATGTCCGACTGGACTGCAGGAGGCTGAGGAGGGCTTGCAGGGGGTGTATAAGGTCGACTTTCAAGCGGCTTCGTAGAGAAGAACGTTTTGTATATGCCCTCCATGACCGACAGCCTCCTCGCCCTCTGTTCCGCTTCCTTGTCACTCGCACCCTCAGGTCGATGATGTATTACGAGTCCCAGAGCGTCTTGTAGACCCGCATATAATTGTGTATCGAGGATAGCCGCATGCCAGAGTTGGTCCACTGGAAAAGTCCTCGAATCAGCACAGCACTAGAAACATGCCGGAGTTCTTTGTACGCAGTCTGCTTACTCAGTGGAGTGGGGCTGATCTTGTTAGCCTTCTCATCGGACGTGAACACTTTGATGGCAAGCAATCGGCGGAATTCCTCAACTGCCTCATCCTCCGTGGTAGTCAGCCGCGACTCGCGATGCAGTTCGTTTCAAAGTCGAAGCAAAATCAGGGCTATACAGAAACTGGAGGCCGGGTTCTGGCTTTGATAATAACTGCTCATAGACGCTTCGAAGAGTGTCGGGAACTAAAGCTTCTGCGGATCGTGCGCGTAGTCTCTTTGCTGGAATCGGAGGGACATCGTCAATGCTGTATAATTCCTCGGACTGTTCTCGTTCACGCTTGAAACCACGGGAGCTGGGTGGGCCGGACATCGCGCAGGTTGGTTTTGCTGCTCAGAGATTTGGATTTTGTAACGGCTGTCAACTTTGGACAGTGCAAAGTGAGGGCATTTGTTACGGAAGAAGACATGTAGGGCAGTTGATCAGGCACCTGTGCACGACCAGGCGCAGCTCGAGGTTGTTGGTTCTCGAAGCCACACTGTTGGATGTCGTTCAGCGGCGGCGTCTGATTGGTTGGCCAAGCGTAAAGACGCAGGCACATGATTGAGGGGAACCATTCTGAATTCAAGTGATCCTTTCTTCTCACCCTTCATTTGCATGCCCATTAGCTTTCCTCTAACAGACTGATTACGTCTATCCTGCACACCTCAAAAGGCAAAACGGATCCTTGAAATCAAGTATGAGTACCGAATACGGGTCAAGCCCAGAAACGCCAGAACATCAGAGAAATCAGATCATTCTCCAAGATTAAGTGACATCCTCTGGACGTCAAAATCAAATGAATTACTTCCACATGGCCGGTATCCAGGTCTCCTAGAGCGTACTCGTCGTACATCACCTTTCCATCATATAGTAAATGTTGGACCTCAGCAGGAATGACCTTGCATCTACCCTATCACTCTTGAGGATGTTGTCCAACTCAATAGGCTTACCAGTAAGATTCTTGAATAGAGGGTCGCGTGTCGAATGCTGAGACGGAAGAAAGTCTCAAAGAGAGTGCGGTGACCAGGGGAGGAAGAAGTCTTGCCAAGACGCAGATTCGGTTACTAGCTGCCTCTGATTGGGATTTCAGGAGTTCCGAAAACAAAACGACGAGATTCAGCCCATCACTCCTTCAGCCTCACTATGAACATCAGGACTGGTCGTTCCTGGTGAAAGAAAGCATTCATCTGTACCATTGAAGCGATGCGGAGCCCAACTTTAAAAGGGTCTATTAGCTTCAATTCAAGAATGCTTGTAAATTACAGCAAGTTCGTTTAACCGGTTGCTTCGGTTTCGTAAGTTGTGCTAAATAGAGTAGCTGAGATATGGAAAGTCACGTCAAAGTAGCCTGCCGCCACCCTCATGTATATGGGAAGTCGGAGCGACCTTTCCCCATGGAGAGTCCTCTCCTTCGAAATAACCAGATTAAGGATCTCACATGGAAGTTGAAGCACAGTTCGAATCAACACCACTCATTGCTTTAAGACTCGCCATGACATTGCCCAACTTCAGTCGTTGTCTACCAAAAGCACGCCACTAATACTTCTATCTAGAAAAAAGTCGCAAGACCAGCTGGCTACTCGAAGTACTCGCCAAAGAACAAAGTAAACAAGGACTTTTAAGAAGCCCACCATGCTTTCCGATCCATCCCATAGGAATATTTCCCAACCCCCACCTGATCAAACAGCACATATTATGTGCATCTAATAGTCGAGGTATACTCTGAGAGTACAACTGTTGCATTTTCGTATGTTGACAATTCCAACATACTTACTCCCACATCTCATTCCCTTTGGAGCACTTCTGTGTCCTTAGCATATTTTCAGATAGCAGTACTAAGGTTGGGGGCTCCCTGAGTAAGACTGGAATGAATTAGGATACTTACACCGCAGCAGCCCCAATAAACGGCGTTGGCGTGGTTGATGAGTTAATTTTGTTGTTCTGGAGAGTTGCACATGGTTTGATGTGGTTTTGATTCATTTATTTGAAGCGTAATAGTTGCGATGTGTTCAAATTGTTATTGTTTTGCTCTGAAGCTCGATTGGTTTTGTTTAATGAAGTGTTTTTTTCCTTGATGTTGGATTTTAGATGGAGAGAAAAAGTCTGAACTTGGGACAGTTCTGCTTGGTATCTATAGACTCTGGCACTCCTTCTTGACTGTCGTAGTGGCAAGTCTCAATTGAGTATGCCTTGAATCTTGTATGTGAATAAACAACACCGGCATGCTTTGAATCTCTTTCCCCACCTTATTCCTTCGTATCCGTTCTCCACATTGAGTCTATTAGACCTGATATGACTCCGCTTCTGTAAAGGCTCAATCATCTTCAAGATGATTGTATCAGGTCATAGGGTTGAAAATCGTTGCAAGCTTGACACATCCATTTGGGACTCACGTAATACTTTCGCCAAGTACTTAACACCCATGGTATCTCCCATTAAATCGCTGATACGACAAGATGAAATCATGAAAAGTTTTGCGTTACAGATATCAAAAAACAACCAGTGAAGCGTGATTTATGTAACCGCCTTCGATGTAATGCTTGCTCATGCTACCTGCAAAAAACATCACATTAATCACCATTCTAGAAGCCCGAGATCAGCTCAGACTCACCAAGGATATCTCGCAGTCATAGTAGCTATATGGAAAGAGTCTATCCGGCCAGGTGACAAAGGAACGCCCGAGAGTCTTTCCCACTACACTACCTTAATAATCACAAGAGCATTGCACTCAGCAGCTTTGAAACAGATCACGGGGAAGAGTGCCGTGGCATAGTATATCGTGGGGCAAGCTACTTTCTCGTTCAGACTATGCGTCTCTATCTCGAAGAGGCTCTGAGGGGTTACATCGAGGCTCAACTGTTTCGAACCGTTCTCTCGCAATTACACGCAGCAGATAAAGCATCTGTCTGTCTGGGCAGCCGACCGTGCATCCTTCACGAGTTATTTTTTGATGGAGAGCTTACAATGCGCCCAAGCGAAGAGTTTTTGGTGCTGCTGATGAAAATGGCTAGCCCTTGGTATGACGAAACACTACAAAGAAAGCCTCTGGTAGGATTCCATTTTATTCCTCGTCTTTGATCCTCGGCTGCCAGCCTCCTCTTCGAACTAAAGGCATATGGAAAAGGAAATGAGGACGTTAATATCAAGGTGGGACTGACACAGGATTACTTGGCATTTGTCAGCATTCTGGATGGTCTCCTAAGTTGGTTACATGCCTCAAATTTGATCACTTCTGGTGAAGATGGAGAGGCCGCCTAAGTTCAAAGGACAGCGTTCTGGGTTCAGTGGTGCACGATCTTGGTAACGTACCATTGCTTAAGAGTGGCCATTTTGCAATAGTGCATCACCAGCAAGGCTTAAGATGTTTTGAGCCTGAATGGTCTGCCTTTCACTCTGGCAATGCCGAAGATTACATAAAGCTTTAGAGCTTAGATAAGGCCTTTTTATATATGTCAAGGGAAATAAAAGCTAAGCAATTGAGCTGTAATTAAGGTGCTCTATTGTTTGTAAAAGAAGACTGCCTGTAGATCAGGCGGGAGGTCGACGTAACGAACGGAGTTCGTTAATGGGAAGGGCTTAGAGTATTTAAGAGTGACTACGGAATATGACATATATAAAAGTATGGGAGATGTCGATGTGTGCATAGAGTTGAAGTTGCTCAAAGTCAAAGTACCTATCATTTTTCTCAGCATGGCGGGTTTATCGCTGCGTCGGGATGGATGTTAGATTGCATTCCCTACTTGGATTGCATACCTAAACCGAGTTTTACACCCAACTTAAATTGCACACTATACCTGGATAGCACAACCTAATTTAGAAGATCGTTGTCCCTTCATCGGCACTTCGTAATAGCACTGTCGACCAAGGCATCTCTTTGCATTGCAGCTGGGGCGTTCTCGTGATATCGTCTGGGCGTCTTGAAGTCTTCGCTGGTCAGTTCTTGGGTTTTCGAGGTAACCTATTCACGAAGGGCTGAGGGGAAGTCAGGGGATAATACGAAAGCCCAGCTTGCCTCCTTGTAGAAGCATGGGAGTGATCTATTGAATCAGGAGGATATCCTGGAGAAGGATTTGTAGCGTGATTTAAGCAGTCTCATTGCTCTGCACAAGTGCGAGCAGCCTACATGATTCCTCTGAGAATGCTAGCAGCAAGCAGAGAATATTTCGAATACTACCAATTATTTCCACGTGCTCGAGATGTTCGAGCTGGTAGCAGGTATTTGAGATTGCTTTTCTAGAAATATACACACAAATGCCCTGCGTCTTCAAATCCACGTAAGGCCTATTAGAGTAAAGGTCCCAGCACTAGCAACAAATCCCCAGTGAATAGCACCAGCAAGGCCCTTAGCTCCACTCTTCGATGCACTCGATGAACTCGCACCGGTGCTTGTCCCCGTTGCAGCCCCCGTGGCCCCTCCCGCCTTTCCCTTGGGGGGATACGTAATTGGTAGCGGTCCACAAACGTTGTCACTTGGGCCCAGCCGAGTTGTCGAGCACCGAAACTTGGATGGATCAACACACTGGCTCAAGTACGATGCCTCAACAGCCGGCACCACGCCCGTGACGGCATCGGAGTTCAAATATACATCGCAGACAGAGGTCGTGACCGCCTGGCCTCCAAGATTGGTGCTCACTGTCACGACATACGTGGTGATGAACAGAGCCTCGGAGGGCTCTGTGGCTTGCGTGCGGACGATTGAGGGCAGGTACGACAGGTCCACATCCTGCGAGGACGTGTATGAGAAGCTGGTCTGAGTGCAGGAGCTCGGGTTAGAGATCACGACCGGAACGAAGTAGCGCGTGGTAATGGTAGGCGATGCCGTCGTACTCGACGAGCTGCTCGTACTGCAATAGCCCGTGGTGACGTAGAAACTGTGCTCGGGGACGCACACGGGCGCATTGGTGGGAAGGAAGAGGTTCGTCACCGTGATCTCGTAAATGAGTGTTTCGGTCATGACACCCAGGTAGAAGAGCACGTCCGATGCGGAGGAGGTAGTTATGTTGCTTGATGTCGCGGACACGGAGCCTGTTGGGCTGACGGGTATGGAGAGCGTCTGCGTGGAGGACACAGTGCCACCGGTCCATACTGAGGTTATTGAGGTCGTGAAGTAGTTGGTCAGTGACCACGCAGCTGCGCGGTCAACGAGGAGGAGGAAGGTGAGATAGAGGATACGAATGGTCGCCATGATCCAATTTTTGAGGAGCTGTCCAAGGATAATGAATGTATGTTTGTATACATACTGGACAAACAGGAAAGAAGACTATTTCTCCCACTCTTCTTTTCAACAAACCCCCTGGCATGGTACGGAGGAGCAAACGCGTTGCAGGATGCGAGACTGAGCTAGGAGTCTGGGAAGAGTAAGCCTCGGCGTGGTATTGTTCCGCTGATCTCCCCTCCTCTAAATGCTTGTACGGCGGGTCATTTGCAGTGGCTTTACAGGGGGACTTTGAGGAGGATTCCTTTGCTTCAGAAGTATCGTCAAGGATTGATCCACAGGTTAAGGGGTCAGATCTGTAGTCAGGGCACCATTAGCCTATGACGACTTTGTAAATAGGGGCAATGGCCAGTGAGAATGCTCAAAGCAGTGTTTATCCTCTTGCCACGAGTATTTAAGGGGGGGTACTTTTGTAACTACATTGAACTAAGAATAGGACGAGCGTCTTTGAGGCTCACAATTAAAGTTAAGTCTGCGGAGGTAATGTCGTGGCCGTGCAAGGGGCATGCCAAAACGGCGAATCAGCGTTACAAGCTAAGCCAGACTCCTCCAAGTCAGTCTTCCACTGTGCATAAATGGGGCCGCTTCGTCTAATTTTAAACCCGCACGGGATACCGCGGCCGGTCTAATCTAAACATTACCTCTGGTACGAAAACAACAACTACCATAGTATTCACCCTAAGGTGAATACGCTCTACTGAGTATTGTATAGCTATTCTTGAGATCCATTACAATTCATCCGGCCTGTCGACATGGTATTCCACACAGACCCTCATTTCATTCCTGCCTGACAGTCACGCGCATACAAAGGTTGGTTGATGATGAGCGCAACCTAGTTATTGTTGATGGACTTAAAATCATACCGTGATTTGTACCGAACTTTACACTCAACTTGCTCGATCCTAGCCAGCCCCTTCCTAACTCCCACCTCTTAAAGAGCATATCTGAACCCTTTATCTTGCCTTTCAGTCAAGTCCGAATCAATCGCAACACCGATGGAAACACCCTGTGCAATATCCTCCCTACCAACCTGGAACGACTCATCCTCCTCGGCCTTGATATCCCTCTTCGTGTTCGCCCTTTTTGATATAATCCGATATAAGCCATAGGTAATAATCAGACAGGTCCAGCTGATCACACTAGTCAAACAAACCTTGAAATACCGCGGTGCATCGTTCCTCATCCACAACTGTGGACTAACGATGCAACCGATGCAATAAGAGATGAAATATATGACTCCCACAACGGATTTCTTGGTGTTGCCTTCGACGTTTATGGCTATGAATTGCACAGAACTGCCTAGCAACGCGGAACTGCAGGCTGCGAACCAGGTTCCGACGATGATTCCCATGGCTGGGAAGCTGGGATGGCAAGTAGCATAATGCTGCCGAGTAAGGGCACGCAAGCTAGGCCCATGGCTACGTAGCACCAGGCGTTGGGAAGTACAGTAACGCGGGGTAAAGGCGCCAATCCAGACTGTCATGATCTGACATGCGCCACCGGGGAAGCCAACAAGCATGGCTTGAAATTTGGTGAAGCCGAAGCATGCGATAACTAGCGAGGAGAACTGGAAGTGGGAAGTTGGTATTCTCTCTTGATAGAGAAAAGTGTTGAGGGGATAAGCATACCTTTGTGCCTCCAGTTGGCAGAGTGATAAACAAGACCATAGAGAAGTACAACGGAGATCTAGGCTCGAAGCTAGCTTCCTTGAACTGTGCAATATCGAAATTATTGTGATATCGCGCAACGCCGTCAACGGCGTTCACTGGCAACAACTCATTCGCGCGCATTCAAAAACTAAGTAGTGCTGGTATCTCTAGGATGAAGAGAAAGCCACAACCCATTGTAAGGCCACCGCAAATGAGGAATACGGCCCGCCATTGAAGTAATAGACGTATATGCTCTGCTGATGTCAGTCTACGAGCGATTCAGATGTCAAATTGGAACCATTTAACTAGGATAGTTTTTTGTTGGCTTCTTAACTGATGTATGCTAAATCTGTCGTGCATCATTAAAAACTCACCATTATCCACCTGCTACCGAGAACAGTTCGTGGGCAGCATGCGGGACAAGCAGCCGCTCTCTAACATTTTGCTTGAATTGAGTCCTCTAATCCGTATCGGAACAAATTATCTTGTAGCACTGCCACCGTCCGGCATTTTTATATATGCTCGTTCTGCGTTTTAGGTCGAGGACCCCCGCTCGCGAAGTTGAGAAAGGCCCACTCGCGACTGTCAATGTGGTTTCTCGTTCTAAAATGTATCTACCTTAGATTCGTATAGTAATCAACATGTTACGAACTAGATTTTACGATGAGGGCGTATTTTGACACATACTGGGATCGCTGTTAGCTGTCTCAGTGGTTTCCAAGGGTGGCCTCGTCAGGTGTTCGTTGGACTTTCCTGGTATCCGTGAGCTGCGCCATCATATTCCTTCGACCGTCTAGCAAGATTGAACGTCTTGTCTCCATATTCTCAAATTAATATGGACCCGAACTGAGCTTCTCCGTATGAGTTCACTCTCATGAACCAGGGTCCTATTCAATTGCGAAGTGGGCCACGTCGGCCCGCACATCAAAGACTATGTACAATCGCCTCGGTTACATCCATCCAAGGATGGCGTTGCTAAGATCAAATTGGGTCTCCTTTTGTTGGACACCATCAAGGCCGCGTGGAGAACATTTATAGGCAGAAGAATTGGAAGTTGTCAATGTCGTTAGGTAAAGGCATAAACGCCTTGAGTGTATTGATATCCTATCATTTTTCTTACTCCCTCCCTTCTATATCATCTCCCGCAAATTTCATCTCTTCTTACTTTTGTCGCATAACTTTCATATGATGAACTCTCCACTGGAAACTCTTCGGGTTCCTGATCACATGCAATCGAAACAGTCAAGCTTTCCCCCCAAGGAGTTGACTTCCTTGCCATTTTTCCCAGCTCTTTCTCCTGGCTACCCACAGCATCATGGAACCAGTTCGCCTTCTTCGACCTCTGAGGTCGACATTGAACAAGACTTCCTACATACATCCATGCGGCCATACTCTAATGATCAATTATCCAAATCATCTCGAAACAGATGGTGGCAATGGACACCATCCAGAAGAACAATCTTTATCCTTCTCATTCTGGCTATTTTCCTTGTTCTGGGGATCATGTATGTCTGACCTAGCACCGGCGCCACTGTATAATTATAAGGTTTCTTTTAGCTGATCTCGCGACAAATTTAGCACCTGGTTCCTTCCAAAATGATCATTTACACACGGTGGATAGGCGTAGAGCGGGACAAAGAATAGAGGGAGAGACGATGGAGAGATGAGGGAGGGAGAGTGAGAGGGAGCGAGTAGAAGGAGAGAAGCACACATACCCAAAAACAAAGCCACATGCCCTCAGCATGCTTCCTATTCTCCAAACCTATTTTTGCTTGATTCTAGGTCAGGGGGTGGGTATGTTGGGACATAATTGCGGTTTCAGGACCCAGTGCTTGGTGTGGTGGTGAGCTGATTTCAAGACGTCGTTTGACTTGTCTCTTCTGTGATGTTTTGTAGATCATGAGATCTACGATGTCGGGAATTTACAAGAATTCCGCTTTGAGAAAGTGAATAACTTTTACGTGGACGTGTTCCAGCTTCATTTCGACTTATATATTGATTCAGGACTTTATTCAAGAGCGTAATGAAAGGGAGGGTAGAAAGGATGGAAGATTCGAGAGGTGCGAATTCCATTCATTGATTCATCCATTTATTCATCGGTTGACTCACGCCATTTCAAGTTGCTTCAGACATGCCATAACTTAGGAAAAGACACTCACTCACCACCTCGTCTCTTGGTCTCTTATCATTTCCAGCAGATAATCTGAATGCGAAGCCCAAATATGATTCCGTTCTCAATTTGGGCCATATACCTGTACTCCAAGTATCACTCAAAAGCGCAAAACCTAAGTACCGCTCACAGCGAGCACGTACATACTCACTCATCTAAACAAGTCCCTCATTCACGCGCAAGAATCACAATCTCAAGAACCACAATTCATTCGCATCCCCAAATCACAACGGGTCTTTCGTAGTGGAGTCAATCAATTCAATTCTCATCTACCCCATCATCCCAACAATTGATGTCCCCGGTAATGGTATTCAGAATCAGACCCCCCCTTCCCTCCTACCTATCTCCTTCCCTTCCTTCTCCTCTCCTCTGCTCTCAGCAGAGCACTAAGCCAACCTTGACGATGCCTGCCTCCACTTCCATCCCATGCAATCTCCTCAATCCAACAACGCAGCCCTTGCAAGAAGAGACTGAACATGCTACCTTCTTCTCCCTCTCTTTCTCCTTTTCATATCATCTTATCTCTTCTCTCCCAGCAAAAGCAGCAGCACCAAAAGCAACAAACTTTCTTTTCCGTCATCTCATAAAGGTATTCTGTGTCGTGTCGGCCGTGAAAGTAAAGATGCTATAGAAGTGAACGACGAAGAACAAGAAACGAAAGACAAAATCTACAACTAAAAAGGGACCTGAAGACTGTCCCGCCACTCGCTTGTGCTTATGTACCTGCTTGCCACCTCAAGCCCCACCTCTTCAACTCGTCATCGTACCCAGGTATTGCCAGTCCACTACGCACAGTATCCAAATCAAGGCAACGCTTAAGCGCCCTGCGCAAGCTCCTGTAACTTCCCCTTCTCCTCTGCACTCAATGCCTCGTAAAGCGCATTAAAATCCGCCAGGTTCTCCCGTCCCGCCCTGATAAAGAATTCCGTAAGATAAGCCTGCGTCTCATCATCTCTCTGCCTCATGAAACTCCCCTGTCCCTCGCCGTACGCCATGAGTTCCGCCTTCGTGCTACCAAGACCGAGATCCAAGACATTGGTGTGGACATCTTCCCATCCGTCGTCATCGGCTTCCTCATCTGCGAATTCGGCGGCTGCGGCTGCAGCTGCCGCGGCGGACGACCCATGCCCCGCTGCGGAGGAGAGTTCTTCGATGAGGACTTTGAGGATTTTGAGGGGCGCGGGGATGATGGTGAATTGGTCGGGGTCTGTTGAGGAGGGAGAAGTTAGTCGGGTTTTTTTGTCGAACAGGGTGGGAAGGGGATCGTGAGCAGGGAAGCTACTTAGTTTGGCTTGGGACCTGGTCATGATCCGATCGCTTTTGGGGATTATGAGGTCACCTTTAACCATTGTTTGGACGACACGTTGATCATTCAATGTGAAGAGTTTCGAGAGGGCGATGACACTGTAATTGTTAGGGACGGAATCACAAGTCAAGAGGAAGCACTTACTTTTGACGAATCTCATCATAACCGGCGAAGTTGATCGAATTCTCCAGCCATTTGCTCAAGACCACTTGTAGGCCATTCTGACCATTGATCTCGATCTGAGCCAAAAACTCGACCACATCTTGGGCTCCAACCAGTGACAACCGAGCGAAGACAAGGATGAGAGACTGAATGAACGGTGCTGCCTCAGCTGTAGCAAGTCTAGATGCAACAGCTCTCAGAAGCTGTTCTAGGTATGGACCAAGGCGTTCTTGACCGGCTTTCTCCACAAGTTCAGCAGCAAGACCACCAACTTCTGAAGCAGCGTTGTCTTCAATCGCAGGACTTAGGAGCTTATCGATAATGATCAAGCAGACTTCAAGGCCTGATCTGTTTGCCTCATCCTGCCAGGCAAATACTTGTTGATGATCATGCATAAGCATATATTTGATAGCCTCAGCTCCAGGTCGTAACACACCACCTTCAACGGTGGCCATCAGCAGACGGTTCAGCTTTGGCAGCGCAGCTGCGATGTATCCAGGAGGTAAAGGCTCGGATCCGTTTTGCGTGAGAACAGTCAGTAATTCGGTGGCAAGCTAGTTTATGTCAGCAATATTCATCTCCACCTAGCATCCAATACGTACCTCGACCAGAGGATCGTCTCCAGTCATATCACCAACATCAAAGGCACCAGTAAGAGAGGGCAACACTTTTGCACACAAAGCAGTGTAGGAATCTCCGCTTGACAACGAGGTCACGATCTCCTCAAAAGTCTCGCTGACTAACATGGTCAACTGGAACGTAGAGGCTCCGTGCTTAGCGAGAATAAACAAAAGATCCAAAGCGCCACTATCACCCGAGATGGCGATTCTGGGGTCCATGGTGATGGCAGCACGCAGAGTCTCGACGAGAGTGAGTAACAAATCATCAGCATCTTCGAGGTCAGTCAGGTCCTTTGCGTACAGATATTCCGAGATGCATGCAACAATAGGTACCTGGCGATCGGCTGGTACAGTGCGTGCATTGATGAAACCTTGTAGTGATTTGATGCAGGAAACTTTGACGACTTCGGCTTCGTCACTGTTGACACCTTTGATTGTTCGATCAAGGAGTCCAAGTGCAACATCTGGAATGCTTTGTACCAGGATGCCTGCGATCAGATAACCACGAGCTCGGAACAGGGGCTCCTCGGTCCGATTGATGGAGTAGTCGATCAATGGCAAGTACGCAGCAGCAACCTCCGGAGCGATTGCCTTCTCGACATCAAGGAAATCGCTCAGTAGCTGTGTAAGGAGAAATAAGGACGCTTCTTTTGTTCTCCAGGTAGCTGACTCCGCCGCGAACAGAACTTGCGTGTATGCCAATAAACCCTCCAAAGCACCTTGGTGAAGCCACTCGCCCAACTTGATGAGTAAATCACCGCAAGCCGTACGAGCAGTATAATTTGCCGTGACAGAAGTCTCCTCCGCCAAGAACAAGTTAACATCGATGTCCCAAAGATCTTCCTCCTCCTTGGGGATTTGTGCATAGCCAACAGCCAACTTCATAACATCCATAACCCACGAAGTATTAGAAACGCCTCCTTGTTGCTGTAATTGGGCTTCGAGCTCCTTTTGGACGGGTGGTGCTCTCAAACAGGATTGTAGGAAATCGAGTTCCTCCAGAACCAAAAAGTCCAGCGTATATGGAAGTCCATCTGCATCCTCCAGGCGTCCCTGCTCATCATTATCCACATACATATCCTGATAGTTATCCTGAAGTAGCGAAAGCTCAGCCCAGGTCGCGCTGAAGAGAACTGGACTTTGTGGAAGCAAGAGCTGTGGGAAAACCCCACGAATCTTCATCAGAGTCTTGACCACTTGAAGCTTAAGAGCAATCACGCCCCGCCAAGCTTCGGGGCGATCGTCTCGTCCACTCTCATATCCTTCATCACCCCCAGTCGGTCTCGCAGGCAGAGTCTTCTTCATAATATCCATAAAGAATGGGCTCCAAGCATTCAGCACCTCGTCTGCGAAGCCCTTGACCTCCGGTCCATGCTCGTCCTTGACCATATCCATAATATCAAAAGTCCCACGGAATACGGAAACGGCCAGAGCGCGTAGGAGAAGCTTTCGAGAATCGCTGACCGCAACATCATAGACGACCTTGACAATATCTCGCGCAACCGAGAAGAATTGGTCTTCGCTCAGAGAATCCTCGACCAAGTCTGATAGTACCTTCAATGCACCATGTAGCTGGTCGTCTGTAGCATTCGGAATGAGGTGTAGAATAGCAGGGAGGAGGTTCGGCCACTGGTCAGGATAATCAACATTGGCGATTTTGCTCACCACATATCTGCACAACATTAGCTATACCCCAATTCCCAAACCTAATCAAGCCAAAAGAAATGGCAGAAACCTACGATGCAGCGCTCTTAATCTTTCTATCCGCATCACCACTCGTAGCTAACTCCAACATCTGGACTCTCAGCGCCTCCTTCACCTGCTCATCAATCTGCACGGCGGGACCATCATCACTCTCTCCACTCCAATTGCGCTCCACGAACGTCCGTAGCAGCAGCAAGGCACTCTGTCTAATCTGCGGGCTCACGCTGGAATGACTCGCAATCGCGGCCAAACTGCCTGGGAACGCGGGGTTGGTTTTGGCCTGCTCGAGGTGCTGCTCTGCTTGCTTGCGGGGGGCTTCGGCGGAGAGCTGCGTGTCTGCGAGCAGAGCCAGGAGTTGGTCTTCCATGGTTCCGGCCATCCCAAACTCTTGCTTTGTTTCCTCGGTTTTGTACTTTGTCTGGGAATCTTGTGTCGAGGTATGGATTGTAGTGGGTTGAGTTGGACTGGGTTCACGGGGAGTGTTTGGGTACAGAGATGGTCTGTTCCTCGAGAGTGCGGAAGGGAGCACGCGAAGAAGGTGGGCTCGGGAAATTTTTGACGGAAGCGCGACTTCGACCAAAGGTGGACGCGACTCATGTTCCTGACTTCAACAGCCACAAGCTACGAAGTACAGACTAGAACATCAATAACACCATTCAGACTGACTTTGACTGTTAAGCAACTTTTCATACGAGTACAGTACTTGCAACTGTTCTTCAGGTCTACAGTACAGACCTTCAAGTTTATTTACGATTAGCGCGTGGACTATTTGACTCCCTTAGAAGATCAGTCCTACCCCGCTACCGCTAGCATCAGAAGCCCAGCTCGACAACAACAAGAGGCCATCTACGCTCAAGGCCGTGCTGTCGAAACTCTGCAACTACAATCAACTATGCAGACCTCCTCCAGCTCCAGATAACGGCAGCATTGTTTCTTTAATTGAGAAAAGCACTTACCCAACCGACAATGGCCTCCGCAGCCCCTCCATACGTCGAACCCCTCCAACTCACAACCCCTCTCTCCCTCCAACAAACCCTAACCTCCTTCCTCACCGTCGCAATCCACACGATCCTCTACACACGCGCTCTCTACCCACCCTCGACCTTCCTCACTACCCGCGCCTACAACTTCCCCGTCCACCAATCGAGACACCCCGCAGTCTGTGAATGGATTAACAGCGCTATCGCCTCTGTCGCTGTCCTTCTGCAAAAGGGCACCGTGAAGCGGATTGTAGTACCGGTGTTCAGCGAGGAGGGCAAGGTGATGGAGAGGTTCATGTTTGATGTGGAGAGGTTCCCGGTAGTAGGTGAGAAGGAGAAGTTGGTGGAGTTTGAAGCGAGGGATGCGAATTCAAATATAGTGGGAGGGTCTCAGCCGCAGCTGAAAGCAGGTGTGAAACGCGCCGACATCGAAGAGCAGCTCCGAGGTACAATTCGCCATCTCGACCACGCATGCAGTCGTCTCTCCCCGCTGCCCGAAAATTGCACGTATAGTATTGCAGTAGAGCTCAGAGACGAGCCTGGCGTCGATCCGCCCATTGGGCATCCACAGCCGTGGATACCAAGTGAGCCAAGTTTGCAAACTGGGGAGAAAGGGGACAGCGAGACGATTGGGAGGGATTTGGGGGGTGTGAGGACGGTGCCGGTTAGGTTGGTTGAGGCAGGAGAATTTATACTAGAGGCGTGGATAGAGGAGGGGAGGGGAAAGTTTGAGGGCAGTTGAGGGGACAAATGTGGATTTGAAAGTGTCAGCATAAGCATACAGGGAATCGGAGCAGAACGGATGTGGTCGAGCTCGAACCGTAGGTTGAAGGACTGATCAGAGGTCAGGGGTGCAGTCCTGAACGGAGATCGACCATTGGTACCGTAGGGGGGAGGGCAGGTATCCCGGTGATGCGAAGAGAAAGTAAAGGAGATGCGGAACAGGTCTCTGTTGTGGAATTTCCCCTACTCTGAGGCCAAGAAGGACAAAGATGTAAGCTCCACTCCTTCCTGCACTCTCCCGAGCTGTCACTAAATCTTCATCAGAATCTTAAACAAGAACATCATTCGAAAATTGCCACAGACCACAATGTGTGTTTTCGAAGCCACAACTGCAAATCTAATGTACTCAAGAAACCGTCAAGTCGGTCTACAATCTAGTCCATCTACCCCTTCCCCTCCTCCTTAACCGCTCTCCTCCACATCCCTAAGAAGTCTCACTCGCGCTCACAGAACTCGAGCTCGAGCTCGAAGTCCTCGTCCTGCACTTTGCAGTAACAGTCTTAATATACTTCGTCACCGTCACAGTCGTCTCATCATGTCCCCTCTTAGTCTTAGGATGATCATCACTCTTCACCGTCGTGTTATCTTCCGGTCCCTTGCTTGTAGTCGCAGTGCCAGTAGTGGTGTTATTCTCAACCTTGGTCGTATTATCCTCGCCTCCCTTCGATGTAGAAGGCGAATTATCATCCGATGAAGAAGATTCAGTCTTGGTACTATCATCATCGGACTTGGATCTCGGACGCCCCGTACAAGCGGGATAAATCGTTTTCGTGAACTCGGTTACTGTCTTAGTACGGTCTTTATCGTCATCGTCGGAGTCGTCGTCGTTTCCTCCGCCTCTCTTCAACTTTGTCTTGGGGATGTCGTCGCTGCGGGTTCGGTCGGTGTGTGGGTTGTCTTCGGGTTCTTTAGTGGTGCTTGCTGAGGAGGTGGTGATGGTGTTGGTGGGAGAGTTGTCGTCTGAGGAGCCGGTGTGGGGGCTGTTGTCTGAAGAGTTGGAGTGAGGGTTGTCGTCTGATGAGGTACCTGCTGCATCGGTGGTGATCGTGGTGCTGGAGACATAGACTGTTGAGACATAGGTCTCGGTTATGGTGTAGCTTGCTATGATTGTTTTTGCGGGTCTGTTTAGAGTATCATCAGATGAGAATTTCAGATGGGCTTATTAGGAGAGAGGGAGGAGGAGAGGGAATATGAGGAGAAGCAGGAGAAGGAGAAGAAGGAGAGAAGAAGAGACGTACGAGCAAGTAGGATGGGGATCATCTTTTCCACGGGAACGAGCGACGACTGCGCAGTTGGCGGAGGCAGCGAGGCCAAGGAAAACGAGGGTTGCTTGTGAGAAGTGCATGTTGGCTCTGAAATTTTGAGTAGTATGGTTTGTTAAAAGAACTAATGAGTTGTAATTGTTGCTTGAAAAGACTGTGTTTTGCTTTGAGCTATGCCTGAAGCCAGGCTGGAGAAGAAGAAGATGGTCTTGATGCTGATGCCAATAATGAGATCTCAATCCAGAGATATCTTCCCATTATATATCCATCTCAGTCATTCAGTCCTACCAACGGATGCGCCGACAGCACGGTACGGTACAATTCATGATCTGAGTCTATCATCCATCCAATCTCCTCTGCAGAATGCGTGCATGATCTCGACCTCATGGCCAAATTGAAGCACTATATCCACTGTGCCTGTCCTTCACGGAGCATATCTCTTCATTCACTGGCCCTCATAACAGTCCTCCACAACCAATGAATTGCATGTCCACCTGTGGCGGTGGCAGGTCAGGCTCCTCCTTTCCCATACAACTGGATCTGGCCCATGAAATAAAGTTGCGGGAGAGGAGCAAGCCTGCCCGTCCCCGAGAAGGTATAAGCGAAGGCCCCTGAGGATGGTGTGGCTAGATCTCCAAATGTCCAATGATGAGGCACGAGGGGTCTTCAAGGAGTAGTGGTGTGCAATACATCACGCTTCAGCTTTCCGCAGAGGTGTTGGATGTGGAAACCACAGCGACTTGGGAGTAAATCCGCGCTGGGTCGAGCCTCTTATCTGATCATTATAACATCTCCATCCCAATGAAACCCAATGATCTTCCAGACTCAAAAAACTTTATTCCGATTCCCAAGCCACATCTTCAAGTTGAAGAGCCGCTGCGCACGTTTATTGGTCGCGAGCTGAAAGATCTGGAGTTCCAGATGTCGCACACCAACTGCTTGGACCAGCTAGAATCCGGTGCGGGAACCATCGAAAACGTGGAGAACACTCAGCGTGGAGGTGGTGCACTATCAGGCTCTCAGCTTGGTAGTGGTGTTGCTGATGTTGCTCAGCTCGCGTACCTGCATAAGTGTGGCTTTGGGCTGGACTAGATTCCAGATCTCGCCCCCGACCGCCCCCAACATCTTCTACCTCTCCAATTCCAATTTATCTTCAGGGCGACTCAAGGCGCTTGTTCGTTCAAGCTCTGGGAGCGGAGAATTCTCCTGTTCGTGACTTCATTCGTGAAACAAGCCTTTGATTAGTCTGGTGCCTCGGGCTTAAGATCAAATGTTCGGGATTTGGAGTGTGTTGTGCAGATTGAATATTTGGGGGGTCTTGGCTCTTCGCTTTGTCGTCGGCATTGGCGATTTGGCGAGTAGGCTTTGAGAGGAGGGAAAAGTAAACATATAACCGAGCTACTGGATATAGTCGATCGTTGGCCGTCGTACGGCCAGAGCAGGAGATGCATGTGCAGCTTCGAATCGGCTCTCAGTTGACAAGCATCCTCTCCTGGCGGCGGCCATTCCACCCTGTCCCAGATTAACTCTTCTGTCTCCCTCATCTCGGCCATCTCGCAATTATTCGATGTTGGAGCCTTGAGAATCATGCACATTTCACAATTATGCCTTGTGCTCGTTCGGTTGGGTGCTATAAATAGCGGTTTGTTGACCTTCTACTTGACCGCTCAGGGGACGGTCATGCTAAGCGAGCAATAATACGGTTGTTGAAACAGGAGAAGGCCGTTGAATTGTCCTCCCAGGAGCGAATATACCATTTATGTTCATTTACTTCGGCGCTCCGGGTTCGTTGAAATGGCGGTCCTGTCAACGGAAGTCACTCAAATTCGCAGCATCTGATTTGGGTTTCATGAATTTGCACCTGGGTGTACCTGGGTAGACGGTGTGCCACAGCAATAAATCCTTTGAAATATGGATGCAGCTGTCTACGAAACTCGAGCATACTTTGCAAGATTAGTCACAGGAAATAAGGCCATGAATCGGTGGGTTGAGTCATCGCTGGTCCTTCCGGACCGATGTGGTCTTGGTCACAAACAGTGTTGGATGGCGCAGCCATCGCAAGGCAACAGCCAGTTTGCTTCGCCTATTCGCCTTCCTGGTTGGGCACATTCGGATCAGGTCAACGACGGGGCGGCCACTCCGACCCGATGATCTGCTACGAACATCGCCAGCAAACCTTTCTCTCAGAAACTAGATAACCCCCGTCAAAGTCTATCATCTCCGACTGCCGCTCGGTCGTTTCGACAACCAGACTATTGAGCAAAGAACAAGTCAGTCTTTCGAGATGGATACAGACATCTCTGACCCCAAGAATACTGCCGACAAACGCAAGGCTGCGTCAACATCTCCGGAGCGGGGTCAGTCCACGATGGGGTCCAGGTCCGAAGGAAATGATCGTAAACGGCGTCTGGTCAACGACGATGGTGAGTGCTCAGGTTCTTGGTCCGATCCTTTCTCCTCTGACTTGAGACATAGGATCGACCATTTCTGCCATGATGGCGGATGTGGATGAGTTAGCAGAAGACGACAAGAGCAATAAACCTGAACCTGTTCTGGGCGAGCTTCAAAATGACGCCGGCCACAATGAGCATGTGGCCGCAGACGATGGAGACCAAGATTCCAACGACGATAATGATGATATGGAATCTGATGTCAGCACTGTTCTGGAAGAATTTGAAGGCGGTATCAGTGAAAACGAGCATACGGGTTCGGATGAAGAAGAGCAAGATTTCAACGATGATGGCAGGGATACAGATGAAAGTGTCTCTTCCGAAATCACATCCGGCATGTCGGATTTCGACGATGACGACCCTGAGTCTCTTGAAATTGACGTGGAAGAAACGGTCATGTCTCTTTCAAAGTCACCAAGTGTTCAGGTAACACTAAAGTCGTATCAAGTGGAGGACGACGATGAGCTCAGATCATGGATGCAAATCCTCGTTGCCACCTGTACTCGTGAAGAGAAGGAGATCGGCAGAGGCATTGGACGATACGTGAGGCGGGGATACATCAGGAATGATTTCTGGCAGACAATGGAACAATCGTGCGAAGAGCTTTCTTCTATTGCTTTCTCGTTATTCGACCGCTATGGCCGTCTCAGAGAAGAGTACATCTCCCACCCAATTCGCAAGGGGTCCGGCTACTGGGGACATGAACTTGATGTTGGCGATATTTTTATCATCGAAGATGTTTTAATCAATAGAGACCACCGTCGCAAGGGTGTTGGTAAAGCTATCGTCGATTCTTTGATATCCAAAGCACAGAATGGAGGTAGAAACCCAAAGTTCATTATTGTCAGGTCAGGCTGGCTGAGTCGCGACATTGAACAAGACTTAAAGGGTAAGTCGAAACGAAGCCAGCAAGATGTTCGAGCTCGAGCCGTTGACACGGCGGATGCATTTTATCGGTCACTTGGATTTCGCAGAATCGGCGGGTCGGGATGTCTTGGTTTGGCTATCGACACTCACCACAAAGCCTACAGCTTGTTGGCAGCGGACGATTTTGATCCACTTCTGCCGGATCCAATGACAGATAGCGAAGAAATTGACGAGGAAGATGATTTCTTTGGAACGAGGGCGAAAGCTAAGGCCATGCAGAGATTGGGAGAACGGTTTCCACTCCACCACACGACTGTCACCCTCGCAGATGAAGACTGCGTTGAATACTTCGTGACATTCAAGACGCCGAACCACATGGACGCATGGACCAAGGTGGACCGTCTCGGGAACAATGTGCTGCACCAAGCTGCACTCGAATCGAAGCCAGAAAGTGTTCGGTGGCTATTGGCCAACGTCGATAACGACAAAGTACTCAGTTCCACCAGGAACAAAAAAGGGTATACCCCTCAGGAGGCACTAAGCAACCACTTGGAGAGAAATCGAAATACCCGGCAACGCGGACTGATGACAGCTGTTGTATCTGACTTCTTCGAAGGCTTCAGTGATGATGCGATCAATTGCATGGCAGCTCTACGGGGCATCAAAGTCCAAAACACAGTTCAGAACCTTCAATTAAAGTTTGGATGCAGCTGTGGGGGCTGCACAGATGGCTTTCTCTCCGCTCGTATGGCGTTCGCGCTGTTATGTCAAGCCGAGATGACCCATGATCTGCTTTTGATGGATGTGGATGACGCAGAGAGCTGGTGCATGGATCTCAAACACCTGAGTGAAGATACAGGCTCCAAAATGTGGCAAAAATTCCACGACAACAAGGATTTGCGGCTGGAGTTCAGCAATCTTTGTGACCATGTTGCTACAGCTTTACGTGACAACAAGACTCCAACCACAAGTAATGTGATGGACATTTGGAAGAGCTCTTCTGAGTCGGTACACGTCCATTCGGACTTCCACGGCCGAGCTACAGAAAGTGCTATCCGAATCATCTTTGAGTATGCACGAGTGCAGGATGAGCGGGCTGGGGATAGTTTCCACATGTGGAACTTCAGGGACGATGTTGAGCTCCTACCTGAGTGTCGAAATGATCATGAGTTTGGATTCGTTGCATTGACTTGCGGCATACCAAATCTCGGTCAGCCCGATCATATGGAATGGGCCGATTACGAGGATGCTGACATGGACTTTGCGGTCACGAGTGAGCTGAGTGATGATGTCCACCAACAACAGATGAAGCAAGAAGGAAGTGTTCTCACCTAAGGGCGAATGATCTGACGGGTTTTATGATTGCCATTCAGCTCGCCGTATAAGATGGGATCATTAGTGATTTACACATGGTTTTGGAGGGGAATACGTCTATGAAGGAGGATATACACACTCTTTAAATTCTTTGTTGTCCATCAGCTCATTTGTAAAGATCCTTACTCAATGCAAAGTCAATTTTCGATAATTTCACCCATCTCTCGATATCTCATTGCAAGGGACAAAATTCAATGGGCCATTTTTAAGGTACCGCAGGGTCTCATACAGCATCTTCTGACTACTCTCACCACTGTCGGCTCATTTTCTCGTTCATTCATATTTCATTACCCCTCAAGAACCCCAAGTGGATACAATACATCTCGTAACTCCTCCTACCAAAATGCCGTTTTGGAACACCCCACCATACCATGAGAGGAATATCGTTGAACTCCGTTCCGTCTGTCCTTTCAAGGCTCCATTTCCTTCTAGAATCTTACATATCTCCCCGAAAAAGACTTGAGATTGCGGTTGAATTTTTGGAGATCGAGGCTGAATTTCAGGTTTCTCCTTTCGTAGAGATGAAGGTGTGGTGGATTGTGGATTACCACCGCACATCGCTCACGACGGAAGCGGCTGCACCGACTGATTGGGCGGATACGTCGATTTGATCTGTTTGTCTCTCGTCAGCTTCAAGCTTTATTTTTTTTTGTCAAACAAATCTCATCACATCCAACTACTTCGCCCGATCTGAAGTGGCAAAGACTGCCCCAAGAAATTCCCAAGGAGCAAAGAAAAAAAATGGGGGGGCAAAACCAACCTCTCATTCCCCCCAACGCCTCATACGCAATCGAATAATTCCTCAGCGCCGCAAGAATCATCTGCAACCCCTCACTCAGCTGTCCAAGTAATTTCTGCGCCTGGTTCTCCTTGCCTGCATCTCCTCCATTCCCGCTAACACCATTGTGGGAATGATTGGGAGAGGCGTTGGTGTTGGGGGTGGGGTTGGTGTTGTGCAAAGGACCGGCGAATCCCATGGCTTTCGTCTTGTATGAGAGCATGATTAGGGCGTAGCTGCTCTGCATGGCGCAGCAGGCGAAGACGGGGATCATTCGAGGTGCTCTTCCTCCTGCCGGACCTGGACCAGGGCCGCCTGATATCGATGCAGATGAGGGATTTAGCCCTAGCCCGGAGCTTGAATTGGAGTTGGAGCGCGAGTTGTTCATCGGATTGGGATTGGATGGGGGACTCAGTGAATGGCGCGTGTAAGAGTTCGGTGTCTGCATAGTGGGGAAGTAGGAGTATGGATCTTGGCTTTGCATGTTCAGATTCTGAGTTTGGACCTGGTTCTGAGCTTGATTATGATTCTGCAGTTGACTTTGTAGGTCTATCCTTCGAATTGGCTGGGGATAAGGCAATGATGAGAAAGAGCGTGCTATCGAAAATGCCGACTTCAAGCATATCTTTGCCGAGTAGTGAGACGTATAGGGGAGGACGTTGCAGTTGAGACCGACTCCCATTCCCATACCTACTCCCATACCGAGACCCATCCCGTTTGGATTCCCTAAATTTGGGTTGAGGTTCATATTAATGTTTAGATTCTGGGTCAGATTCGGTGACGAGGTAGTGGAAGGGAAAGACTGGGGATTTGATGAAGTCATGTCCGAGTAAGAGGGGAGGTTGTGGAAGGTGTTGCTGCAGGCGCAGTTTGGAGCGGTCGAGGTGGAGGATGGATTGGTGGTGGAATTGGAGTTTGGTGCTGCGGCTGCGGCGAGGTCGCAGTGTTTCTTGGAGAAGACGGGGACGTCGGAGAAGGCGCAGTAGCGGTGGAGTTTTATGCGCGCGCTGGGAGAGGTCAGTCATGCAGTATATACAGTTGATGGAGGGCGGATGTTGGGGAATTGACACGTGATGTCTGGGGGATGCTACCTATTCAACTTTATCCTCGCAATGCCCCTCAAGGCCTGTCCTACGACCATCTCGGCAGAATCCAAAGACAAAGGAGGCGTCGAAGACAACGTCCAGGAATCGGCTGCCACAATCAAGGGCTCAATAATA
Organism: Cadophora sp. MPI-SDFR-AT-0126; assembly: GCA_020747065.1. Classification (NCBI taxonomy): domain Eukaryota; kingdom Fungi; phylum Ascomycota; class Leotiomycetes; order Helotiales; family Ploettnerulaceae; genus Cadophora; species Cadophora sp. MPI-SDFR-AT-0126. The sequence goes on from JAGMVK010000005.1 coordinate 2,715,409, forward strand.
GCTTCCAGCTCCAACATCCGGTCCCAAATCGCAGTAGTATTCGAACCCTGCTTAAGTGTAGCATCTAAATCAATCACAAACTGCGTCGCCGAAGTGATCGCTTGTTGCGATTGCAAAAATACGGGCCAAGCCCCCGGATCTCCAGCATATGTTGGCCCTGAAGTTGTGAAGCGAGGATCGTACAATAGGATAGGAGGCGTTGAGTTACTCAAAATCGAGCCCTGGCAAACGGTGATATACGCCATCCACCAAACCCTCCTATTCGCCTCGGAATAATACCCCTCCTCATCGCCCTTAATATGTAGTCCTAAGTTAATAGCAGCATTCACCGCTTGCCCTGCTCGATTCCGCATCTTGGCTATATTACCGCGCTGGGCATATTCATACGTACTCAACATAATCAAGGCAATGATACTCTCATTCTCGATCGGATTTCTCAGATGGAATGGTTTCCTATGCGGAGGCAAGGGTTCACTACTCAGTGCTTCCCCGGGCTGGATCACCGAGTCGATCAGCTCTGATTCGATTTCTATGCTTTCGAATGCGGATTGTGCGAAGGCTTGGGCTTGTTCTCGACGAAGATGAAGCGATTCTGTTCCGGACGGGTCTTTGTCTTCGGGGTGGGGGATCAGGGCAAGAGTGGCGGATATGGCTAGACTTATTGGCGAGGAGGGCTCGAAATCGGGGACGGATTTGCTGCTGAATATGGCGTCTGGTGCTCGTCGAATTCCAAAGTCGGGGTTGTCGGTCACCTGACCTGGTTCCGGAGGCGGTAGAATTGGAAAATAAGGGTGGATATAGGTGTAGTAGGCGCTCAATCTGGCGGAAGTTAGATTACAGAGGTTATTTTTTGCATCACGGTCTGTTTTGCGACTTACATGTCTTCATCACTGGAATAAACACGTATCGGCACCTCCTTTCCCGATTCCGACGAGGTACCAGCATGTTCTGAAGTCTCATACCCACTATCCATACCCTCGGGTTGAGCAGCAAAGATAGAATCGAAGATAAAGTCCGTATCATCGAGCGAGAAGTCCAGCTGTTTCAAGCCGCCGCCCGGGGAAACCAGAGACAACGGAGCGGCGAACGTTCCTTGATAATCCGGGATGTTAAATTCCGACTTTTCTTCAGAATATTTACGTATGGATGGAGGAGGATTGGGTTCATGAGTGAAGATACCTTCTTCTAGCTCCGGCATCACGGAGAGCGCACATGCATTCAGCTCATTGTTGTTGATTTTCGGGGAGTGTTCGCCGCTTGCTTGATCGCCTACCGAGACTCGTCGGCGACGGATGCGAGAGCCGCCTCGTTTGCTTTGCGTGTACACGCATGATTTGCCTCTGTTGATACACTTAGGAGTTTGTTAGTCGAAGATCCGTTATTTGACGATTTAGTGCGATCAGGACGAGTTAGGATGTTTCAAATGTTCTAAAAGAAATCCCCTTACATTTGAGCACTCGGGTTTCCCATCACATCGAGTCCGCGATGCTCGGCTGCGAGCCTTGTCAGCGCTCAGATCATAGCTATCATCCCGTGATTGATTGCCCTTACCACTCCAAACATGCGAGCTTCACTGGAGGAACCGCAAACTTTTTTCTGACGGGTTTTGCTGGCTTCGTTGCTGAGCTGACTTTGGTACTGTCGGACCAGATGTCAGTTGTTGAAAAGTCAAAATTCATCATCGTATGATCGCTTTTGTGTGGTTTAGAAGAAAGAAATGCGGCCGAAATAATCCTCTGTATAGTTCGCGACGTTCAGAAAAAAAAGTTCAAAGTTCGCGGGAAAGATTAGAAGAATTTCCGGGGCCGATAGAAGATTATATGGACTGAGTGAGGTATGTGTGTTCAGTGCTTCAAAACTCACATCTTGCTGCCTTTGGCCATTTCTATCCGATCCGAGCTCTGTGGCGTGTTCAGATGTGTGAGGACGAGGGAGAGCTGCTGCAGAGTGCCCTGTCGGTGGAGGGAACGAGGGCTTGGGGGGGTGATAAAGGAAAGGTGGATGCCAAGGGGCGCAGGGATAAGGGAAACCTGACATTGGCTTTTACTGGGGGATGCCCGCTGCAGTGTCATCTTATTGGTTGGGAACGTTCGGGATTTGATTCTGGTCCTCGACCTCCCCTGTCCCTTCACTACCAAATCCCGAGTGAAGACGACATCCTCCAGGACAGGACAGTACAGTACTGCTCCTGAGACACAGGCAATTTGCCATCGTTCGATCATGACTACATTCATTCCGAGGACTTGTCCTGGGAAACTTCACGCCCTTGCAACCATTTCCATGCTCGAGTTTGAGCTGATAAATTCATTGTGGCGTCAACCCTGCAAATACATGACTGTTCATACAGGATGACTGTGCAGCTGCTTCTAGGCCATTCGGAACCTAGACTCTCTATATCAGAATCTCAGCCTTTGATCATAAGCGGTCTTTCAACTAGTAACCAATGGAAAAACACATGTTGTGCGTTTGTTTAGTGAACGATGGCTTGAAAAGGGACACTAAGAAGTTCTGAAGAAACCTGAATAATGCCCAGAACAGGGTGCAATTCAAGCTTCGGTGGTCTCCACTCTATGAACTTTGATGGTACATTTAGGCTTCGACTTCCTTCACTCCATTGCTTCCATTCAGGTCGTCTCGACCAACTGGCTTGATTCCATTGATCCTCCATAAAGCTTACTGTTTGACTTTCGACGTTTTGACTCTTTTGACTGAGCTAGTTCCAGGTGTTTTCAGCCCTGCTTCTGCTTGGAAATCATGCATGACATCCTCAATATTCTTCATCCCCAGATTAACTGTAATCACATTCGGCGTAACTCCAGCTTGGATCATCGCCTCATCAGGACACAATGCCCACTTGCCGAGAAAATCCTCCATTCGCTCCGCACACGCAAGCGCATTCTCATTATGTCTCGCATCGCCCCACGTAGACTCGAGATCTCCAATCCCATCAAGAACAACCACACATTGCAAGGAGCTACGTACGGGCCCAGGTCACGCATGCATTCATCCACAGCTTGGCAGCAAGTCCCTTGAAGCTATCCGCATCCCAGAATTTCGTTTCATAATACCCATCCGCAATTTCAGTAAATCTAGGGTTCTTTCTGCTCTTCAACCGATCGGACTTCGCCCACAAGTCATCACACTGCTCCTACTCTTTCCGTCCATGACATCCAATGTAAACAGTGGCTGAGTGCGTGATGATATCTGCGCCGAGCTTGGGAGGCTGTTGGCATAGTCTTTCACTTAGACGATGTTGTCCTTGATTAATGGGTAAGAGCGTTGCCGACTGTTTCGGTGTATACGGCGCAGGTTTGGAAGTCGATGAGCGAGGCGATGGGTGATAGGTCTTCCCCTTCGATGTGTTTTACGTTCATGATGAAATTCTTTGAGGATGATTTGAACTGTTTGTAAGTAGAACTCTTGGACTAGAAGTCAGTTAGTGTTTTACCATCCTTGTGTTTTTCTCATATGAAGATGCTATTTTGAAGTGACGTTGCCTTTAATGTATCGGAGAAAAAAAATCACCTGTAAGAGGGCGCACGAAGTTACATCCATGTGCATCACAGCAGCAATGGCTGTAAACTCGGCGGCAACAGCACTATTTCTAGCACACGCGAACCCATCGCCTAGTATTGTTATTCTCTGCTCAAGCATCGCAATGACCAGGTTCGTCAACGCTGTGGAGGAAGATTATTGGGAGGCAGGATTGTCCGGTGGAAAACCATGCTAGTCGAACGAGGGGGAGGAAGGTTGGTCATTGATGGCTAAGGGACAAGGGGAGAAGAGGTGATGCATGCACTTCATGATGTCTCAGAAGGACCCTTATGCTGGCATGTTAAAGATATGTTGACTTAGAAAGGATATCAATGGGATGCGAGAATCAGCACCGTAGAAGAGCGATTCGATGTTGGAGTGGAACTTTGCATTCTCCTCAGTCTCCCATCGGCAGGCTCGTGGTCCCTATCCGTTACCACCGCTTCTCAGGCTATCATGGACCTGACATCACGCTATGTCTCTTCTACTCAGAATATTCTGGGATCCTCTTACCTCTGCTTCCTTCTGGCTCAAGTCTCCGCCTCGGCTTCCCTACCTCCCGTCTAGACGTATCACAAATCCGCAGCTCAATTCCTTATACGTCGCCACTCAAATATCTCCCTCCACTCCTCGCCTAACCACCCCAACATCTATACCAACGAAGTCCATCACCAGTAAGCAACATACAATCTCTACACTTGCATCCATATCTCCACTCTATCTCGCTTATCTCATCTACCTAAATGTCCCGGTGACAGATCGTCCAACCTCGCATGCATGAAATCCGGTCTAGAGCGACAAGTCTCATCTCACCAGCCACGATTCACACCAACAGAGACGCAATCACTTTCTAGAAGAATACCTGACTTGCATAACGGCTGTAACACAAGCAGCGGATGGCGGTTATCTGCATCGCATGTACCGAAGTTTATTTTGACGTTCAATCGGGATTTGAGGTGAAGCCTGTGGAGTTCAAAGGGCCTCGTACGAGCTTGAAGAAGGAGGAGGTTAAGCGAGGTAAGGTGACGTTCAGATCCCGAATCTGGATCTGAAATGACGGGGAAATATCGGAGCGGGCCGGACGCGGATGGTGGATGGGAACTCTATGATACGTTCTTATAGGATATTGAGATCATTGTGGTATGAGGATTCTCGGAATAGTGTATGTTTGCATGACTTTGACCTTTGAGGAAGCGACAGGACTGGTCACGTGGACTGTCTTGTCGTGATTTTCTTTGGCTTGGTGCTAGGCGCTGCTGATGACTTCATTTCTTGGGATAAATAACTCTGAGATACTCTTTTGCTATCCATGAATATTTGTAGTTGCGAACCTGTCCCCACATGCCTTTCCGTGACTTTTTGGTCTCTCCCAATGCCTATCTCTGTTGTGTTCCACTCCTGTACTTTAGAATCTAACCACACAGTATTTTGTTTGCTTCCGAGATTCACACGAGCTAAGGCCGACGGAGTCGTCAATCAAGTCATCTAATATCAATTCTCCTCTCGGACGGTTACAAGCTTACCCACTTGCTGACACCGAACAATACATGTAGATCGATATCGGTACAGCTCCCAGAGAAGTATTCGAAAATACGTGTGTTCAAGAGTCGGTCCATATGCGCACAGAATGCAGTGCTGCTCTATGCGACAATGGTGTGGGAGAGTCCATCAAAGCAAGATCAAACTGGGTAGATTCGTCTTGCTCTCCAGAACATGCCATAGTCTGAAAGGGTGCGCAAAGGGAGAGGTATATCTAGGCCGACCACATTGGGAGAGGGCAGAATATCGCCGGACATTGCGAGTTGAGGACGGGTGAGAAGGTGTCGTCATGGTCAGCTGGAACAAGAACGACTGTCAACACTATAAGTTTGATTGAATGTGCATACCCACAAGTGAAGACCATCTTGATGTATCTGAGTCTACCTGATACATAAACCCTCGAGTTGGCAAGTCGCTGTCCTTCATACCGTATTTGTTTGACTTCTTGTTTACTCCAAGCGAACTCCGCAACGCTCCTCTCTCTTGTCAAGCGAGCAAATGGCACAGATATGTCAACACACTTGACTCAAAAGAGCAACCAAATCGTTATCAACATATTTTCATCCGCCAAAAGATCTCGCAAGTTTGCGACAAGAGATTATCGGGAAGGTGAAGCCCCCAATTCTGGCCACCGTACCAAGCTCGTGGGGAAAACAGGCTTTGATGCGGATGAAGGGAATAGCCAAGTCAACAAGCCCACTTAGCGGGGAGCACAGGACTTGGCTGGCTTCCTCAACTTCCCTATCTGCTCCACTGCATACTCTCCCCAAGGCTCAGCATTAAGTTTCACACTTCCGAGTTGTTTCGAACTTTCGAAGCATCTGCTTGTCCAATTGAAGGAGATGATCGGGCATCCCGAAAATTGTCCACTGCAGACGTTGCTGGGCGGTGCTTGGCAACGCATCATTGTGCGCTCTCAAAGCTCATGATGAAATCACCCTTTCACATTTGAAAATCATGAAAGCAGATTTCGAAGAGCACATAAATCCCTGACACATATCGATATCGATTTTTTAATACTTTCAATCGATATAAGAACGATTGAGCGCAACACGAGACTTCAATCAGAAGATCATCTCAAGCTACCGCAGTTCCAAGGACTGGGCATCCTTGGAACCTTCCTCCAGATGCTGCTAAACTATCCTTGTAAATATTTCTGTACCAATAACTAATCACCCCTCCGCATCCAGATAAGAAACATAACTATGAATCGTCCCTGCTGTTTTTCAATCGAGTTCACCGTTCCTCGCATCGCTGTAAGATTTCTTGCAGCATAACGTCTAACCCCTGCTTTCCGCCCACCCCTACATTCCGCCCACCCTGCCAATTCCGTCACCTGATTTTCAACACTCAATAACTCTATTCTGCGTTAACCTCTATACATGATATTGTAGAATCTGAATCTCCATCTGATTCTAATTCTACAGGTCCAATTTGACGCTCTCCAGCTGCAATTTGAGCCTCCTTAATTGCACGTGTTGTCGCAAACCGGGAATTTGGACTAGTCAGGACTTTCCTCTTTTTCCTTGGCCGTACTTGCTCTAATCTCTCTTCCAACTCTTTGACCCTCATATTTGCCTTCCCTAATTCGTAGTCTCTTTCGTCCATTCCTTTTATAACCTTCCTGAAGAGCAAACGCTTGACTGGAAGTTGGTCATGTGACCCGCTGGCTAAGGTCCGAATCTGTACGTACATCTCTTTCCGGTTCTTTGGAGTATGCAACTCAATTGAAGTATCGGAAACCTCCAGAGGTAGTATTGGCATCTCTTGAGCCTTTGCAGAAGACGGAATTGTCGATTTATTACTATTTTCCAATAGCAAAGGGCTCATCAAAGGCTTCGCCATAGAGACCGGCCATAGACCTGTAGTCCTCCACCCAGCCTTAATATTAGAAGGGGTAAAGCTTTCCAGGTGTGCCTTCCGGTAACAGATGAGGAAATTGCGCTTGCCAATTGGTGTAGAATCGACCATTGAACTCAACTTTTGAAGCTCTTTCCGGTAGGCACGCTTCAATGGAGAGAAAACTGTCAAATCCAAAGGTTGTAAGACGTGTGACGTATGTGCAGGTAAGAAAAGAAGGTATATATTGTGCTCAAGGCACCTCCAAAGGAAATCCGTAGTCTCATGGCTTCCGTGGCCGTCTAAAATAAGGAGTCTTGCAGAATGATCACGTGGTTGGGTCTGCGGGATAAAGACCTTTTCCAGCCACTCCAGAGCCGTCTGGTCAGTTGTCCACCCATTATCAGTGGCTGTAAAGTACCATTGATCGAATATATCTAATTGAGATGGAAACCACTGTTGTTGGACCGATTTTCCCTTGTAAATTACCGCCGGAAACGTGGAGAGGCCAGTTGCGGATATGCACTCAATGATTGACGTCCAGGTACGTGAACCTGGCTGTTTTCCTTGAACCTTGCGTTTCTCAGCACTCCCTACGACATAGCCATTAAGACCATAGCCTTCCATAACACCAGTCTCGTCCATATTCCATCGTTGGGAGGCTGGAATAGCCTTGATTGCCGGAATCTCCAATTTTTGGAACCACGGCTTAATAACTTCAGAGCAAGCACAATTAACACGTACAGAATCGACGTATATCTGCCTCTTGGTCTTAAGAACAGGATTACGTGCCAAAAACCGCGTCATCCAGTGTTTTCCAAGTGGTCGGTGGTCTCCTTGAATAGCTAAAAGCCTCTCTCCAAAAACCCGTATCTGCGCGTGGGTAACTCCATGGCCAAGAGACTCTTGAGTCAAAATCCAATTGGTCAATCGATCTTCGACTACTGTAGGTAGCCTTTGCAAGTGCTTAGCGGCCTCCTGATGTGGTTGTGTCGTTGCATTCCGACCACGAAGGGTAGACCTTGGAATACCCCACTCCAAGCATGCCTTTCGCAAGGACTTGCCATTTGCGATTTCCTCAACAGCACACATGACGTCATGTTCAGTATATTGAGGCTTCATGATGAGATCAATCTACATTCCAAATTTCAAGAAAATCGATTAGAGAATAAAATATTAAATAATTATTGAAGTTGGGTGGTATAAGAAGCGGTGAGGTTAAGCGAGGTGGGCGGAATGTAGGGGTGGGCGGAAAGCAGGGGTTAGACGTTATACGCCACTGCCCTTTTTGAAGCATAACAGAACTCACGATTGCCACTGAGGTTGACAATAGTCGTGATGGGTGCCGAAGAGAAGGATGTCTCTCAGGCAGGAATGGGGTTCCCACCTCCTCACAGTCCTGTGGCCGATGAAGAGAGTGTGATTGTGACCAGCACGACGGATTTGCATCGCAGATTAAATAACAGACAAGTTCGTGAGTGATTGATAGGACTATTTCTTTCCTTTTAGGTCGATCCCCGATCCGAATTATTATTCTAATGCCACATGCTTCGACTATCGTATCTTAAAAGTCAGACCTAATCATGTTCGTTCCCTAGAACTCATCGCGATCGGAGGTTCGATCGGAACAGCCATCTTCGTCTCAATCGGCGGTGCCCTCATCAATGCCGGACCTGGAAGCTTACTCGTAGCATGGATCCTGTACTCTTGTATCATCGGCCTCGTCAACAATTGCATGGCTGAAATGGCGACATATATGCCCGTCAGCGCGAGTTTCATCCGTCATGCTGGCCACTGGGTCGACGATGCATTTGGATTCATGGCTGGCTGGAACTTCTTCTTCTATGAGGCGATCTTGATCCCCTTCGAGATCGTCGCCTTGAATCTCGTGTTGACGTTCTGGAGAGATGATATCCCTGTTGCTGCTGTTTGCTGTGCTTGCATCGTAGCTTATGGGTACGTTACTCATGTTGAGGTTGGTAGAATCGCCCGTTGTTAACTGGCTCCAGGCTCCTCAATATTTTGGCCGTCAGAGTCTATGGCGAAGCAGAGTTTTGGCTTTCTGGAGGGAAGGTCTTCTTGGTAGCCATTGTATTCTCGTTCACGTTTGTGACCATGTGTGGCGGTAACCCACAGAACGATGCATACGGCTTCCGCCACTGGAACTCCCCGGTAAATCTTCCTTCAATATACTCGAAAATGTGAATTGAGAAAGAGTTGCTGATTGTATACAGGAACCTTTCCTCGAATATCTATCGACCGGTAGTCTTGGCAGATTTGAGGGCTTTCTCGCTGCTCTCTGGCAAGGAGCCTTTACCATCGTGGGACCCGAGGTACAGTTCACAAATTTTGTTTTTTGTTTTTGGCACAGATACTATACTTAGACTTTTGGCAATGCGTCTCTGGGCATGTACTGACCGTTGAATTATAGTATATCGCAATGGTCGCAGGCGAAGTTCGAAACCCAAGACCCGTGCTGAAAAAAGCGTTCAAGACAGTCTACATTCGCTTCGCACTCTTCTTCATCGGCAGTGCTATTTTCGTTGGCATCGCTCTGCCTCCCAATGACCCGACTTTGAACAGAATTCTTTCAACCGGTAATGGTGCAGGAACGGGTGCTGCATCACCTTACGTTATTGCGATGCAGAACCTAGGAGTGGATGGTCTACCTCATCTAGTCGTACGTCTAATTGCGTCATATACCTACAAACTCTCGTGGGGCTGCAATGCCACTTCAAACGCCTCGTTATCGTTTACTGATTGAATCTCGACCACATAGAATGCACTGCTAATCACGAGTATCTTCTCTGCCGGCAATACCTATGTGTACTGTGCGACACGCACACTCCATGGTCTGGCGACAGATGGCCATGCACATCACTGGCTGCGCAAGACAACGAACAACGGTGTTCCAATCTATTGCTTCGCTATCGTCATGATCTTTCCATTCATATCGCTACTTCAGGTCTCAAATAGTTCCGCGGTTGTTATCACATGGCAAGTCTTCTCGTCCGCACTCCACACCCAGAATCGCAACTAACCCATGCACAGGCTGGTCAACCTGGTCACAGCCGGTGGCCTTATCAATTTCATCGTCATGTCATTGACCTACATATTCTTCTACAAAGCCTGTAAAGCCCAAGGACTCGATCGCCGAACCCTCCCCTACCGTGGCTGGTTTCAACCATACAGCGCATACATCTCATCCTCCTTCCTCATTCTCGTCGTTTTCACTTACGGCTACTCTGTATTCCGTAAAGGTGGATGGGATATTGGAACCTTCTTCACTTACTACACGATGTTGATCTTGGCGCCCATTAACTTCTTGGGTTGGAAGCTATTCAAGAGGACGAAATTGATCAAGGCGGCGGAGTGTGATTTAATTTGGGATTTGCCGGCTATTGAGCTGCATGAAGAGGAGTGTGCAAATGATGCGCCACTTTTCTCGGTTCGAAAATCCTTCAGGAAGACTGTTCTGAGACGTGGTTGAGGGTATCGGTGAGCTAGCTGGGACGAGGCTTCTCATGTCGGGCAATGTATCGTGAAGGGAATTGAAATCGGAAATAGTCGTCCAGTGAGTGCACTTCGCTGGGTTGCCCAAAATGGGAGCTTCCAGTGTCTCCACGCACACACCTGTCGCTGCCCTTTCCGATTTGCAGCTTCAAGCGAGAAATTCAACATGGAGTGACTTATTTTTTGACTAGCCATGAAACAACGAAAGTTAGTTATTTAGACGTAGTTCCCACCTCATGGTCCACAAAACTTTCTTGTCAGCTAGGTTTCGTAAGCCAATTGCTTCTTCGCTGTACCATCCATCACATCATGAAGGACTTATTGCGTACTTTCCCCAATTCCTGGCGGTCAATGGGATGGCCTCCTTACTCTAAGAACCTCGGTATTTCTTTCAGGAGTTATCAGAATGCGGTTAAGAGGTTAATATTACAGAGTCAAATTGTTTAGTTCACATTGTGCCTAGGGTCAGTATGGGCGAGACAAGATCTCGTAATTTTCATTTCTACAATGCTGACCATTTCCATTTCCAAAAGCTTTTCTGGAGATATCAGCGCAACCACATCATTTCAAGCAAGGCGTAGCAGACATTCCATCCCGCTGCGTTGATTTCAGCATCCAGTAGTGCCAGACATCACGCCTCTAAATGACGACGTGGCTTGAATTTGTTGTCTGTAAAAGGCCGTACCGCGACTTCAAATGCGATCGAAATTCTCTATGAAACTGTACAAAGGCTGGGTATTACATTAAAACAAGGACCGGACGACCGTCATAGTTATAGGAGAGTGAGGACGCTTGTGGCAACACCAGCCAATGCCCAGACCATCATCGTCTTCGCGCTCAAAAAGGTGCCCGCGTTCTTGCCAGGGGCACAAGTCGCTGTGGCAGAAGCTGTCTTCTCTGCGCCGCCTGTGATCGCTACATCGTAGCGGTAGTAGTTGAAGCCAGACAAAGTTGATGTAGCACTCGTAGTGGTCTTCTTGCCGTCAACTTCTCCTCCGATGGTCGCAGTGCCTGAGAGAAAGAGTCAGTCTGAATTCAATTGTGGGCGAGGAGAAAATCTATTTGAAGACATTTTCTCAACAGGGTATTCAATTTACTTACAGGTTGCTGCGGTTGTGCCAGCAAGCTGGCATGCCTCGATAGCGGTAGCGGATACTTGGCTGCCCAACGTCGAGGTTGTCACGGCGCTGGAAAAGTGGTATGTCGCGGTCCCCATGGTCAAAGTTGCGGGCTGTCAAGAACTGTCAGTATTCAAAATTCTCGATTCGATTGGGGGAAAACATACCACAGCATTAGGGCCACAGGTTTCCGTCCCGACGAAACTTCCTCCAGAAGTGCATCGCAACTCCAGAATTGTCTGATCAGCACATGCTTCGACAATGGATGCAGCGTATTCCCAATCTTCGTCCATGGAGTCTATGAACATGTTGATCGTATCTGCTGGCGCCGTGCCATTTTGCCTTGGGCGGAGAACTGGATATGAGCTGGAACCGTACTCAACACCACGGGCACCGACACCTGGGCTGACGAAGTCATTGAAACCCACAGCTGCTCCTCCAACTGCGAAAGACATGATTATGAGATTGATGAGTTTAGAGGTTGATTTTCTTGTTGGAATTTGCTGGAATTTGTTCGAATAGAGGACGAAGATGCGTTGGACAGGACAAGTGATCTCTCAAAATGGCGGCGATGGCTAGATAATTATACCAGGAACGATGCGTCACGTAAACACTGGCCAGTCACTCGGTGTCGACTGTGCCGTTTCCTTGCAGGCAATTCCAATCTCGAATCTCGTATCAACCCGTTTGGGCCTGGTGCCAAGAAAAGGCTGAGTTTAACCAATATAAACTCGTCTCAGCCGCAGCCGAGTGGTCCAATCAAGGAGACTCATCCCCAATTAAAGTATGTGCTGCGCCCTCAAATCTGCTGTCCCAACCAGAGGCGAGGCTTCTCAGAAGGCTGCAACCGCTAGGGCTGACCCAAAAATATGCGTTGTCGAAAAATTGTGTATTGTGATTGGTGGCCCTTGCATCCTGTGGGATTTAAAGTGAAGGCTTTGCCGCAGATCATTTCGCTGTTTATGTTTAAAGTTTGAGCTGATCTTTTGTCAGAACCCTTGGCAATTCCCCCACAGACACCCGAAGCGAGCCGTTGCATCACTTGATGACTTTGAACTGCTATCATGGTGTTGAGCATGGGGAGGTCTATTTTGAGGATCCACAGCCGGGAATTTGTGTTCCGACTTCATTGGTCGGCCTGGCAGGCGTAAGACGGAAAAACACGAGATCTCTGGATGGTGACATGTGACTTTACATAGAAATTGAGGTTCGGTTGGGCACTCGGCACCCTGAGGAGGACTTTTCACTGGATGAAAGTGGGTTTACTGATGTGTTGATACTGTCGGGCATGAGAGTTTGGACTGGAAGCCTGGTTTGATGGGCTGTGGACGGTGTAGGCGAAGTGACGATGGCCAAGCAATGTTTTGACAACTAACTCCACCAAAATGTCTTACTGGTAGCTGGGAAAAGCCAACGCGGCTCAAGTTTGAGTCGCTGAGAGCGTCGAGTACCGAGACAGAACAGCCCTCGAGTGAGCCTGACAAGACCAGCTCTATCTAGTAGAATACCACACCCACAGCCATCTACTGAGAAATGCTGGGCATCCTATCCACTCAGCCTTACTTAAACTTCAATTTGATGGACTAGTACTTAAGGAGGGCACGCGATTGGACCACTAGGGAATGAGCTCTACAATATGTGCGGTATCTTGTGTTTGTTTTTGCATTTGGTACTTTTGTAGTGGGGCGGCCAAGGAGTTGAGGCGTCTCGGTAGTGGAGGAAAGTCGACCCGCCAACTGCCATCAACACGATAGGGAAGCCTGTGGAATGGGCTGAGCTATCTTAGGTTTGGAAGCACTTCCTTTAAGCCTTGCTTATGGGCAGTCACTGTGGGGAATACTCCGGAAGTAAAAGGCAGCGTGGAGGCTAGTTGTACCGAATCGCAGCCTCCTGGACAAATAACCCCGATTTCGGGATTCGTTGCACACCGAAGTCCGTGCCCGTGGGGGACATTTTGGGAAGTGATAACAGAATTCTTGAAGTCTATTGCTTTCTATGGAATCTATAACGACAGGTAGCAAGGGAATATAACGAAGCCTATTTTGCGTGCTGTGGAATCTACAACGACAGGCAACAAGGGGATATAACGAAGAGGCTACGGTTGATGAACAAGTTGTACATGCATTTCCGATGCCGAGGGACCAAGGTGTATCAAATGACTTTCCTCCTCCCGGGGGATAAACCGACTCCCTCCCATGTCATACAACGCTGTACTTGACATTCTGTGCCCTAAGTCCTTTCGTACTCGGTCTTTCTGCCAGAAAATGCTCCAGCATTTGAACCTTCGCCTCCAGCGTCTCCTTTTCTCGCTTCTCTCGCCTAGCATGTTGCTGCAACTCCAGTATATGCTCCTTGGCACGCTTCAGAACCACCGCCTTGCTTGGCTGAATGGTTGTTGAGGACTCTGGGATGACGCTCCAGAGCGCGTTGATGTTGTCTCTCACTCGATGTCGGTATCGTTGCTCGACTTGGTTGTGGACCACGCGGACTTCCTCCAACAGGCGGCCACTGTTAGATTTGTGGTGAGTGCTCTCGTTGTCGGATATCTGTGATTGGTTCTCTTCTGGGTCGGCGGTGGACACATAGGCGCTTCGGTTTGAGAACCTATTTGAGGCGAAGGGTGAAGACAAAGGGGCGTCGGTCGTGTAAGAGGATGGCGCGGATGGGATATTGATCTCATCTTTCTGATCACTTGTTTGGTTTGGTGGAAGTGGGAAGAGCGAACAATACTCCTCTGAATACTCGGTGTCAGATGAGTCGGTGTCAAGAGATGATTGTAGCGAGAACAAGGGACTGTTACTCCAACAATAGTCGGATGTGACCGAGCGCGACTTATCGGCAGGAGGCGAATGGAGAGGAAGAGCTGCCATGAAGGAATTCCACGGTGGCATAATCTGCGGTTGATCATCGATGGACTGGGATTGGAAGGGGTTCTTTCTATCAGTGAAAGCGGGCACGTTTTGGTTGCTGAATGGTTGAGCCGTCTGGCGGGGAGCAGAACGAGGGGCGTTATCCTTAGAATCGTTGCTGAAAGCACGCCTGTGCATCATCTTGCATTGAGTTTTATAAGATGTGGAAGTTGGAAGTGGATATGGATTGTTGTGTACAAAATCAGTATGGGTCTGACAGAGGGTGTGAACTAGAGAGAAGTGTGTCTGAAAATTATGAGAATCGAGGGGTTTATAACTATTTCTAGAGGACGTTCCAAGATCATTAGGGATGAAGAGATTTCTTTCTTCCAGTGCTATCTTCAATGCGGTAGCTTGCCAAGGTCTGGAACTCTGATGTCTGCTTCGTTTTCATAGGATCTCGGCAATCTGGAGCTGTCTCAATGACGTTAGTAGCAACATTCCCGCATTCCTCAGTCCTCTCAGCTTCGGTCAATGAAAGTTCCGCGCTAAGCTAGATGTTGCTAAGATAAGGGATGCCAATCAGAGTCCCAGGATTGTTGAGGCCCAAGGAGCGAAATCCGGGGAAAGTCTGGGTGTGACAAGAAGCCACAGAGTCGGGTCTGCTCTAGAGCCGGACTCGGTAAGGCTCAGAGATGAATATCGATCCAGAACCAAAATAAAGATTTGTGTTCGATTGGTGTGTGTACGAAACGTGTGGAGGTCTGGACCCTGACTAATTCCCCGAAAGGCAAAACTCAACGGCTATTACCATGGGCCTTGCCCGTCCTCGATGCCATCTGCCACCTCTAGTCACATGTCACGAGGCTGTGTCACCCCAACGCGGGACGATCTCAACAGCTTCAACCACGAGGATATATCTACTAGGTAATTTCAAGTGACATGTACTAGCCTTATCATGGCTCCCTGAGGTGATTGGACACAGAACGAATATAGCGAGGGCAAAGATACCCTTCGCCTCTCCTTCGCTATCTTAGGATGCAAGGAGGCTTTGCCAACTACACAGAAGGTTCTGCAGTGTTGAAAGACATAATATATACATTCCCACACCTTTCTTGGTGTAACTGGTAACCACTGTGCGAGCATTTTGAAGTGATGATGGTGATGTTGGATGGAAACCCCAACTGATCGTGGCGACGCGGAGTGCGATTAAGTTACCCCGCGCCAAAATCAGAATATCAAATTTTAGTTCCCACACCATTATTTACAAGTGCAAAGTCATTCCCGTACAAAAAAGTAAGGGTATCATGTGGAACAAGAGATTGAAGTGGGAGCACGGCCGAATGAACCTCATAGTTGTAGAGCGGCAAGAAAGTGGTGATCTTGAATGAGCAGCCGCACTCCGGGAGGTCCAATGTTGTTCGTGTGTAACATGAACCTCTATGCTCATACGATTCCGCCCGTAAACTCATTGAAGACGGTTAGATCGTCGAACTCAGCCGCCAGGCTATCAGCTCGTGCCGCATTCCACTATTGAAAAATTCATGGCTAGCCAAGATCCAGCAGGGGAGCTCATCTTTCTGATTTACGGCCATCACTCATCAGGGACCAGCAGAGCCGCTTGGCGACGGGAAAACTTCGCGCAAGTCTTGGACGCTACTGAAAGCAGAGGGAGGGGTGGATTTGCATCTGAAGCTGCGCGATCTATAATCAGAACGAAGTCACGCCACTCCCTGCCGGTCTTATACCCCGCACTTCCCTACTTTGAAAGTGGCTTTGGATATCTTCGCCCCCCCCCCCCCCATACTTGACAAAGCACAGCTCTGCACCGCAATGGCCAGCAAGCCCCGCGCAAACAGTACCAGTGAACGATGCAGAAATAGCGCATGGGAAAGCTGTGGTGGTACAGAAATAACAAAATGCATGAGTGCCACTCTAGATCTGTCTGGAAGCGTTTGACGAATGTATTCATGAAGTAGATGAGTTATATGTGCTACCAAAATATCGTACTTCGATTTGAGGTAGTTGGGGATATTTTTCTTGAGCTGTTTGATTGAAACCGCAAATATGCTAGTGGGGGGGTCATTATGGGCGCGGGCTACGTGTAATGGTACGAGTTAGGCATATTCAGCTTGCGCTGAATATTGTGATCTTTTGGTCCAGTTGGTGTAGTTGGTATGAGCCTGACCTCAGCTATCATTACACTACGAACGGATAGAGCTGTGTTGTTCTTCGCCTGCGATGAAGGGTTGGGGGAGATCGACGATGAGGGCGTGATACTAAACACTTGACGGAATTAGCCATCGGGAATCTAAGTTAAGAGTCGATGAATTTAGTGAAATGTGGCCGTACTAGAACTCCAACAGTGGCTTGGAGCATATTTGTGGAAGATTGGTGTGGATGGAGGGCGATCAGTCTGGTCAGGAAGCCTGGCATATACCGTAAAAGCGAAGTTGAGACTTGGAGGACGGTTGCTCCATTCTGTTGAGCAATATAGAGGGATAAAATTGACAAGATCTCCCACGATTCGGAGAAGGGGACCAATATGTTCCCGTAGCTAGAAAATGGTATCTCGGCGATTTTCGGCCGGCTTTCGAAGGTAGACTTAGCTCCGATATCACTCGGTATAGGTAAAGTCGGTGGTTACTTGGCGGCAACCGGCTCTGTATAAAGAGTTTGAACCCTTGAGAAGTCTATTGCAAAGCATGGTAGCGAAAGTTATGGGAGGAAACCTAAATCGACATGTCGAAGCATCCCCATGCTGTGTGCGAAGTGCCGAACGATCGTCCCTCTTCAATGAAGGCAGGTCAACGCTTGTCAAAGTGTCTGACATGCCATATAATTTCATCGTTTCGGTCAATTCCAGTCCTTCAGACACTACTTTGACTCCATCTTTGCCCGATCTATGGCAGTAAATGGCAGACCGAGAGGATGCTAAAGCTGCATAAGCAGTCGGATGAATTTTCGGCTTTGAAATCACAAAGGACTTCAGCTTCGCGCTCGAATTTGAAGCTTTTGGTGACAGATTTTGGATCTACAGAGCTGTAGAGTTACTGTTGGGGAAGTTAGCAGGGAATTAGCACGTATTACGCCCGGATTTGCTTCAGAACTCACAGTTGTGTATGCGACTGATGAGTCGACGAGGGATCGTAAACAAGACTCAGTATTGCGCCTTATCAAAGATAAGAATCATTTTGAATCAAATCAGCTAGAATAGGATGGACTGTTTCCAGATATAGGGCCATAACACCTGCAGAAAATTCCTTGGTACAGACACATTGATCCAGTAGCTGATGTCGATACACTGGAGCAAGGGATCATTGTACTTCAGTGCTGGTTGAGGCCCAACAGGTTTATACATCACGCCACCTTTACCCAGCATTCGACGGTTGGCCTGCATTTCTAGGGAATATGACTCTGCTGTTGGAGAATGGGCGTCGATCCCTTCCCAGTGTCTTGTACTTTTCTTCTTGAGGCAACTCTTTTGTTGGCATGGCCCGTGAGCTGTGTTCCAAGTACTCAATCAAGTCAGGACGCCGTTTCCGTGGGAAAATCCCACAAACCATAACGTAGGTGGTAAGCGAGCGGTTCCCGTAAACGAGTGGTTCCCGCGCCCCTCATATTTCCATACCTCTCTATATTGCACTACCAATAACTCCACCAATTTCCATCCAAATGACTCAAAACGAAGGTCGAATTGTTCTAGCTATACAGGCCTTTCAACGAGGCCAATTCAAGCACCTCAAAACTACCTACAAGGCCTATAATGCACCATATACAACGACAAGGAAACGCGTCGCGAGGGTCCCTAAAAGACGCGTTTCGACACCTAACAGCAGGAAACTTACGGATTTGAAAGAACAAACTCTTAAGCAATAGATATTAGCTATGATTAGTAGAAGTCTACCTATAGGCCTCCAATCTATACGCGCAATAGCTAATATACTGCTCTCAAAACGCAGCGGCGCAGAGGTAGTGGAAGCTTTAGTTATTAGTCAAAAATAGGTATATAACTACATACAACAGCACCACTCCCTTCAAACGAAATATACTCGAAAATACGACTACCAGCGTGCTCTCTACGAAGATTACTCAATTATACGGGCCTAGTTTGACCTTGTACAAAACACAGTCGCGAAATACGGGATCTTAGAGGAGGATATACATAACTTTGACGAAACGGGGTTCCAGATAGGAGTAATAGCTACTGCAAAGGTAGTTTTAGGCAGGGAAAGAGCTGGAAAAGCAATTACTGTACAACCAGGGAATCGCGAATGGGTTATAGCTATAGAGTCAATTGACTCTACAGGTAACAGGCCTCCTCCTGTTATTATTTTTAAGGGAAAGGTGCATATCTCTACGTAGTATAGCAATAACTTACCACGCAATTGGGTTATTACTTTAAGTGAAAAAGGGTAGACTAATAATCAATTAGGCCTTTTATGGCTTAAAACTGTTTTTGAGCTGTATATAGCACTACGTACAAAGGGGGTATACAAGCTCTTAATTCTGGATAGGCATAGAAGTCATATAACACCCGAATTCGACCTCTTTGCTGTGGAATATAAGATTATCACGCTTTGTATACCCGCGTATAGCTCTCACCTATTACAACCTTTAGATGTGAACTGTTTTACAACCTTAAAACGCGCGTACAGGCGTCAGATCAAGCAACTAATACGTGATAGAGTCAACTATATTAATAAAGCAGACTTCCTTACAGCATACAACAGAGCACGTACGGAATCTATAACTCCTACTATTACACGTAGTGGTTTTACAGCTACCGGATTAGTCCCTTTTAACCCAGATCAGGTGCTTTCAAAGCTCAATATATAGATCCGTACACCTACCCCCTCACTAGCACTTATACTACTACAGCAATAGATTCCGGAGACTCCACAGCACCCCGAAGCAGTAGATCTTCAAGCAAAGTCAATTAAAGAGTCTCTATACCGTCGAATACACCTAAATATACCTTCTAGTCCTACAGATTCAGCATTTCAATAGTTAGTTAAAGGGTGCAAAATAGCTATACATAATACTGCAATTCTAGCGGAAGAGAATAGGTAGTTACGGGCCGAAAACACACGTCAAAAGAGGAAGAGAGCTGTAAAGAGGTCTTTTATTCAATCGGGTAGAGTTCTTACAGTTCAGGAAGGCATAGAACTAGTAGAAACTGCTGAAAACAGGCCTGTAAAGGGGGAGGTAGAACCACGTACACAACCCTAACCACGCGCCCTAGGGAGGTATAGTATATACGGATCAACTGTACATAATGCCCGTACATGCCTAGCACGTACATAATAGAATAAAACAGGTTTTAAGAGGTAATAATTACGCGTTAATTAATAGAAGTGATTTATATTAGGGTAGGTAGGGGGAACAGAACCGCTCGTTTACGGGAACCGCTCGCTTACCACCTACGTTACTTAAGCGCTGTACTTACGTAAGCACTGAAGCGGCGTCTGCATGTCGGAGCTTAATAAGGATTAGTTGTGCTTGACCTGCAGATGCGGTCTGAAGAATGTTAAACACTTCCGTTACAGGCTCCAAACGCCGCTTCAGGGCCTCCTTCTCTGCTTTGAGCATCCGCACATGCGCTTCAACCTAATCAATAGTCGTGTACACACAATATTTATCGCGGACCGACTAAGGAGAACAGTGCGAACGGCATCCATCACATTATGAATCGCATATTCTAATAGAGGTCTGACCGTTAGTTCCTTCCAAGACTGAGAGACTCAGCAACGATAGCAGCAATTGCATTGTGAGCACTTACGGTACAATTCTTGACATGTCAATAGTCGCAAGCAGACCTCGTATGCGGTCGCTTCCTACTTAATGCCTTGCGAAGATTTGCGGGGACAAACGAACCCAGGAAGACGGCTTTCAAGCAGGCAGGTAAGGAGGACCCTGATCGTCAGGGTCCAAGGCTAAGTACTTCCGTACTTCGTACTAGGGGGAATAATCTGAGGTTTAATGTCTGTGCTAGATGGCCCAGTTTTTACTATTCTGAGAAGGAAAAGAGTCAAACGGATTGGCTAATTGGTTACCTTCCCATGTTGAGTAGAATCTTCCAGTACAGAGCACAGACGCCAAGTCTTTGATCTTTTCGGCAAGTACCAAGTAAGCTTTGCACGGGTCGCCATGAGAATGGCAGATGGTCGCCTCCGGTTCGATAAGTTTTAAGGAAGCACCGGAGTAGGTGTCGCTCCGAGGAGATATGTATTGGCTTCACACGAGAAATGGGCTGTTCTGGAGGTGGGGCCGAGCTGGGGTCTCAAAGTGAAGCGAGACCAATCACAGCCATGCCCAACTCTGTGTCAGGAATGATATGGCCCAATACCTCTCATTCGCTCACACGTCCCGGAGATAGCTCCTATACTTTCAAGAACTTCTCATTCGCTCAGACAGCTTCCCCGGCTCACCACCCCACCCGCTTCTGCAGAGCTTAGTTTGGACCCTTTTTGTACTCCCACCCCTCTCAACAAACGTTAACCGCGAATCTACAGGGTTCGAAGATATGAAGTGCTTACTTTCATTGGACAGAACCCCTGACCAGACCCTTGTTTACTTCGAAGCACGAGCCAAATTCTGATCAGTCGTAATTCTAAGGGTAGCTGTACGAAGAAGGTTCGAGAGGCCCTGATATCCTTGTCCAGGGATGCATATGTCGAAGTATTGGATGAATCTCCTAGATGCCTGCCTACACTCGGCACAGCTTCCTTGAGGTTTAATGTTTGTTAAGGAGATCAGGGGGAAATACGTAACTTCTGCGCCAGTTGAGTTGGGCTTCAACCGAGCGATGGGTAAGTGACGTTTACAAGATACATCCAGAGTGGTGCGGGGTATGGTCACCTAGGCTGCTGTTCCCCAGATTTCTACCCAATGGATTTCAGAAGAGATTGTTCCGATTAGATCAAGTCATGGAATGAGAGGCTGACAGTTACTCTAGATCCGAGAATATACGATTTCAGGTTTTTGCATGTGCCAATATTCGTAGTTCAAAGTTTAGACCACGACGGTACCCGCCGACAAAATACAACCATGCATTCCTCACGAATGTGATCGGCGATGATATTGAATTGTTTTTCTCTTATATATCACGGGTCCTCGAAATCCACAAGTCAATGCTCTCCAAGCTACCCCGCACATATCAACATCGCACTTACAGCAAGGATTCGATCCTTTCGCATCGTTCAGGGTCCTTTTCTCTGCCATTCTCTTCACCAAGCAAACAAAAATTACCAAAACAATGGCAGGCTCGTTTGCGTTTGGCAATAACAACATCTATACATCTTCATTGCCAGACACCTGCCTCACTACCGCACCATTTCAGGATGAGAGTTACCCCAAAATAAACGGACACGACTTCTACCAGTCAGATTTGCAGCCATTCTCCCCATCGTGGGATGCCTTCATAGCGAATCCGCCATATGCTACTCCAGACAAAGAATACACCCAAACCACATCCAACTTCTTCAACCAAGATGATCTACTCTTCGCCGACTCCTCTCTCGAGGAGTCTCCTCAGACCCCTAAACTTTCAGCACGCCACATCTCACTCTTTCCGCTACAAGCGGACAGGTCCTGCGATCCGAGAGACTCCTTTGCTTCATCCGGGTCTACTCCCCCCTTGATTGATCACATGTCATTTTCACATGTAACATCTCCATCCGCAACAAAATCAGAGCGACCCACAGTATCCGAGTCCAACTACTCCGAAAAGTCCTCTCGATCTACCTCCTCGGAAAGCGAAAAGCCCCTGTCTTCCTCTCGCCGCAGCAGTAAAGGCAGTGCTCACTCCCCCACCGCCCACCGCCTCAACCACAACAAAATCGAGAAGCGGTACCGCACCAACCTCAGCCAACAAATCAGCAATCTCTGGAGCGTGATTGCTACGGAAGAGAAATCGGATTCACGACAGCCGAGTAAGTCGGCTGTTCTGGTTGCGGCGAGGAAGTACATCCTCGAGTTGCAGATGCACAACAAGCGTGCGGAGTCGAATCTGGAGGAGGGGAGGAAGAAGTGCAAGACTTATGAGCAGCTTCTTACAAATAATTTGAGGAAGACGGGCGTCAAGGTCGCGAGGATTGGAAGGCCATGAATAGAAGAGTGACTGCTGCCAGATATTAAGTTTTTGTTTGGTATGTTGACTTCAGCTCGCTTGTTCATGGTGCACACGCTAACAGATCTTGTGAGTTAGTTTTTCCCAGACATCAAAACCATAATAGAGAAAATGTGCGCATGTAGAGACAACAGACACACAAACCCATGAGACAGCCGACGAATCCCGGATAGCATCTCCTCGAGGCTTCAAGTGAAGCATCTACGATGGTGTGAAGACCATCTGGAAGGGAGTGGTGGGGAGGAAGGGGAGGGGGAGAGAATAGAGGCTATGGAACTGAAAAATGTCACCACTGCCTTTGTTCGGACCGAAAGTCACAGAACGCGAGAAGAGAGCTTATTATGTTGTTCGATTAATAGACGGAGGACTTCGTGTGCATGTTGGCAAATTACTCAATCGCACTTGTAATGTAGTCAGCAGTCCGTTCACCAACGAAAATGCATTTTTTATTCGACACTAAAGCTGGCACTTTCAACATAATATGTTTCGAAGCCTGATAGGCATCAGTCGGGAAATCATGTCTTTTATTTCAATTCTGTCACGATCATGCCTCCACATCAATCATCCATCTAGCTAGAGATGTGAAACCCAATGTGACTCTCTTAGGAGATATGACAGGAGAAGTTCACAGTCGAGAGGAATATTACCTCGGGAAACCGAGATACTGTAGAAGGAACTAGATGGAAGAGGAAGAGATTCTCGATGGTGAAGTTGACTTGAGAGATTAAGAAGAAAACAAGCACCGAAACATACGATGCGTGGATGAAGTCACTACTTGAAGAACAATTTTGATAGTCAACAAAATGAGGAAAATGGCCTATGGTAAGTCTCACTGGAGGGCATTTTCAGTCAAGTGCGGGGTAGACATGGTCGCTCCACAGGGCCCAACTTCAGGGCTCTCTACAGCGCCGGTCCCTGCAGATATTTTACGCCACGACCATCATTACCACGCAGTTCGTATGCCTTCCAACTCCGAGACAGATGTGCTCCACCTATGTCCGTTTCCCCCCGACATCCAGCAAAGCCCCTTTAAATCTCTTCGCCGACCATGCCACATTCTCATCATACCCCAATTGAATAACAAACGTCCCCACGAAAACCAGGAAAATCAACGGCACAGAAACAGCAAAATAGACCCAAAACAGATGCGAGCCTGGTCTAAAGTCATCGCTCATACTGAAGAGCGCGCATGTATACGCTAAGGGTATGAACACTAATCCGACGACAGTGAGCGTTTTCGTGCTCTTGGCTTCTTTGACGGACCGTCGTGCTTCGGAGAGAGCCTGCCTGCTGCCTACGATGTTGGATAATCCCATCGTCGCGGATGTCAATTGGTCGACTTTATTTTTCATCTTTTGGAGGCGCTGGTATATGTAGCGGAGGTCTTCGTCGCTGGATGTCCAGTGACTGTGGCTAGGGGTGTCGGGAGGAGTGATGGGAATGGCAAGATCTCGGAGGATATCTTCGACATCGTCGCTGAATTCTGCGAGTCGGCGAGCGGATAATTGGAGGCTGCTCCATTGTTCTTGGACGTTTGCACCTTCGTGATCGTCGTAGTCTGCGTAGTCGCTTCGTCGAGAAAGTTTCCACTCGACCTTGGCCAGTCTGTTGATGATCATTTCGAAATAGTCGATCACTTTTAGGTAGTGTGAGCAGACGATCTTCAGTGGAAAAATGGTGGCAAGCTTTGGAGTGATGGTAGCTTGAGACCCACAAGAATGGGCCAAAACCTCAGAGTAGTGCTCGTAATAGAAGCACAGATCGTCGAGGAAAGATGTCCGAGGCGGCGGTTCAAGAGTTTGAGTTTGGCTTTGACGACCATCCTCACGCTTGACGAAGTCTGGATAGCCTCCTTGGAAAGGCTCACCGTGGAAGGCAGCCGAAGTCATCGCACGGCTCATGATATGCAATTTATGGACAGGTGGATCGCACAGGATTATGACTATCGTAGACTGTCAGAAACAGAGGACGATATTAACGACAATGAAGAATCACCATCCCAGCTATCATTTTCGTCCTTTCGAGACCAAAATGAGAATTTCCGAGCCACAGCAGCAGTGGTATCGAGTCTCCCCTCAAATCCGATCGCTGCGAGATGACGACCCGTAAGTGCACAGACAGTTCGCCAGTCCCTCAGTTGATGGCCAAATTCTCGAACCTCGCGATATTTGACGCAAAAATATCTTTCCGGATTAACCAGAGAAGGTAGGACTAGCGCATTCTGGATGACGGATCCACCCATCTTGAGGTTCCACAGATCATTCCGTTCTTGCCTGACGAAGAATTTGGGGTCCATGAAGAAATATGACCCGAATGCCTCGACGTACTGAGGATCCAAGCCATCGAGAATATAGATTCTTTGCCTTGGTACTACTGCAGGCTCCGACTTGTCAATTTTTTGACGCTCACTGAAGTGGTCTTTGATTTCCATGTGGTTGTTGAATATCACGCGCGACCATCTATGATCTGGTGTCCTTTCGAGGACGACAGACCGCGATTGACCGACACGGGAGCCGATGTGATGATTCAAGGGGTCAGGACTTGCAGTCCCTGGATACAATGCATCGATTTTGGTGACATAGTCTAGGTAAGGTCCCTCTGTGCAAAGCCGTTTTTCATCGTGGGCTGGGGTATTGGCTGTTGCCTGGTGGTGAAGTTGGAACATTGATTCAATTCGAGTTTGCTGATGAATGCCTCCGCACAAGCCAATTGTCCGTCCAGGGATAAGGATGCGATCCCTCTGAAGTGATTATGTTGCTGAAATACTTGCTCTTCGGACGATCCAAGGCTGGCTACGATGAAGCCGAAGTGAGATACAGGAAAAACCATCGGCCACGTGATCTGCAGCTCAAACCAGATCAGGCCCAATGTTGCGCGGCAGGTATAGAATGTAGAGAGAAAAAAGCAGGATATCTATGAGACATAATTGCATGCTTAGGGATGCTACTGTTGTGAGAATAAAAGATCTGGCTGTTTGTTTTCTACTGGACTTCAATTGCCGAAGTACATGTGGTTAATTTGAGGTTTGGGTAGCAGACATACAGGGCACTTTCACACTGGACGTCGATTTATTCATCTGTTAATTTCCAATCCTGTTATACAATTAAGGTGGCGATGTCTCACGGCTATCATACAACGCCGCCCACTGTCCTGCATTATATGACATCGAATCTCGTCATGTCCGTCTCGAAAATCGGCATCATCCCCGAGTTGCCAGCCAGGTAATTATCAAATAACATCGACATGTTATCCGGATTATCCAACTGTAGCGAAGTCCAATCTTCTGGCATCATTGTAGACCAATCGGTATCCATTGCGCCGGGAACAACTACATCTGGCTGCATCCCATTACCTATGAACGCGGCCGTCTGAGGTCTTTGGTGATATGCTTGAGGCACTGCTGGAGGACCACTATTGAGAGTCTGCTCGACACAAGATTTGCCACCTTGAAGAAGAATCTTGCAGATGCTGAGAAGCTTTTTGGCGCCGGGGGCGAGGATGGATGCACGTTCTAGGGACTCGACGACTTTCTCGAGAAGATGCATATCGGCTGCATTCGTGTCTAAGATTGCTGTGCCTAGAATGACTATAAAGGGTGTGAAGGGGCAAATAGAGAGGTTCCTTGCCATGGTCAGCGGCCGATGATTGTTAGTGGAGGAAATCAACTTACCAGTCTATGTACATTCTGATCTGATGTTGCGATCTGCTGAACAATCTTGTGCAAAGTGTCTCGTGTAGCTCCAAGGTTTCTCTGGCGACTGCGATGCACTCGTCTGAGAACCGTAGTGGATGGGCGGGTTTCTGTGAGGGTATTGCGCGGTAGACGAGTGCCAGATTCGCCAAAAGAGTGATTTCAGTGTCCAAGAACGGTTCCCTCTCGGTTTCAGACATCCTGCTAAAAATCACCTGTTTTGTAGCAATATCAGCTAATGTGACTTATGGGGTAGGGTGCCGGACCTGCAATCTTTCTCGCGTATGGTTGAACTCAGATGCTATACTTCTCGCGTTCAGAGCTTTGACTTCAGATCCATCTTGCTGGGCTTTCGCGGAGTACAACTTCTCATAGATGCTGGCCTGTAACTTTGCAATGTCGAACCAAAGAAAGACCACATCACGACCGTTGTCTGCTGGTAGCTGAGGATAGCCTACCGATATGTCATAGTCCGAGTAGTTTGGCGATCTACCGAAGTTCAGAGACAATGCCTTGTCAAAGCAATACGTGAACCAGAAGCAAATTTTTCTTCTATTCAACTCATCAATGTCTTCGGCGTTATCCTTGAGTCGGTTGAGCCCGCTGTCCATACACAGCCGAGCCGCGAACGATATGAGGTACCATGCTTTATTATGGTCTGATTCCGCCATCGCAGTTTGAACCTAATGAGAGTGCGGGGTTCAGTGCGGAACCGAGAGGGTGCCAGAAGCGGTCGGTGCGACTCACACCATATAACAGACACTCAATATTAGCGATTCTTGGCTCTAGAAAAATGCTGAGCTTTTCAATGGTGACCGAGACGTTGTTCGAGCACATTTCAACGATCTTAGCAGCACCTGCTGGGTCGATTCCATGCGACTCAAGCTGACTGGCAGTTGCTAGGCCGATGATGCCCATGAGTCCTCCGTTGGTTGTAATGAAGTCCGAAGCAGAGTAACCGTCAATAGGAAAGTAATATTTCTGGCAGGTTTGGCGGAAGCCCTTGCCATCTCCGAACGGTGAACACAGCAAAAAGCCACGAGGTAAAACTGAAGAGTTATCAGTGATCATTGAGTCTGGCTGCTGGGTAGAAGGACAAACCATCTATCAACCTCAGTGCTGCAAGTGCGACCTGTACCGGGGGCATAGGCAAGTCGGATGTGAAGTTGACATCACTATTCTGAATGCTGCCGCTATGAAGCGCTCTGAGGGACTGCAAACTAGAAGTGACATCTTGTCCTTGTCTGGCTGCCGGTGAGTTGTGAAGTGCAATATCTAATATCTGCCCGGTCTGATGTGAATGGACCTCGAAAGAAGATTCGCCAAGATACGGTGGCTCATCGGAAGGCAAGCTTGCTTTCCCAGAGACGGAGCCCGGAGTTGCTGCACTAGGTAAGTTTGGTTTCCTAGGTCCAAAGTCTCTGTTAGATATAGGAGAAGATATTTCTGGTCTGTGTCTAGAAGTAAGTTCCGATTTCTGTTTGGTCAAGATGTCCAGCGAACTCTGTAATTGAGAGAGTTGTTCGTTAATCTTGGACAGCTGATCATCTCTGGACGCCACAACATCAGTATTCATCGAATTCCATTTACGTATTTTGTGCAAACCCAATACTCACAATCGCGCAGTAGCAACGGCTCTCTGCCGTTTCTGTTGCGAAGTTCTGGGTGCGGTCCAGCATGGTATATTTGACGATTTGCATGCTGAGCAGGGGTCTAATTTATCACACCGTACCTATCGGATATATCAATAACGTAGATGCTGGAATATTGCGAGAACTTAGCTTGCCTTTCTGGTCTTACAGGCCTCACAGGCTCTCAGTCGTGTGGTGATTATGGAGTGGTGGTCGTGCTCCGGCCCATCTGGCCCGCTGTTGATCTCGTCCTCTCCACTCATCTCGGAAAGCTCTTGAGACCAAAAGTCCGGTATTGTACAGAGCCCACGGCTTTCTGTAGTCTTGATTTGATGTTTGTCTTGCTAGGGAAGAATGTACTGGGGGTTGGATATGGAGTGCATCTCGTGCGGGATGTGTGTTTTGCCTCGGGATCCGCGGGCCCGAACTTTCCGTTCTACCTAGCGCCGAGATTTTGCCTAGCGACGGATTGTCCTGGGCAATTATGTCAACACTTCTTTGTCCGCCTCATGACTTTCACCAATTGTCGCCCTTCAATGGTATTTGTGGATACTGCAAATCTTCGAACAGCTGGAAGACAGTCAGACCGAAAGCTTGTATCGAATTCCATAAGATTGCCGGGATATACTGCGTTTCCGTGAAGCCATTGCCAGGCTTGAGGGGGCTTTCACTACGTTCACTTGGCACCGCTACACACTCATCTTGACTCATTTGCTTCGGATTCGTCACCATAGCGTGTCAGCCGGGAAAGATTGCTCCGCAACATGGCCACATGAGAGACTAGATATAGATCCGTCTTGAATATCTTTCTTTGGCTCTCTGAGCCTCATTATTCGACTATTCTCCCTCATGATGGAGGAAAAGCCAACCACCACCCCGCCTTCTAGAGAGGAATCTTTACCGCCAAAAGCAGAGGGAAACGAGAAATCCATGGTAGCGAAAGAAGAAAGCGGATCTTTGAAGGACTTCATTCGTATTTTTCAATACGCCGACCGAACTTCATGGATTCTGAATATCATCTCTCTGCTAACCTCAATCGGTGCCGGAGTCACGTTACCCTTGATGACCCTTGTTTTTGGAGATTCGATTGGAGACTTCAACAACTTTTCAACAGCCGACATTGATCCTCGATCTTTTAACAACACGATCCTGAATTCTGTGTAAGCAATTGATGGTTTCAGTGTTGGTCGTTAAGCTAACCAGTTTTAGGAAATTATTTGTTTACCTCTTCGTGGCTAAGCTCCTCTTGTCTTACATTTCTACAATTACGATTTGCATCTCTGCAATAAGGACTACGCGTGATCTTCGTCAGGACTTCCTTAGTCACACACTACGGAAAGAGACGTGGCATTTTGACCTACAGGATGCCTCATCCGTTGCTGTACTGGTCACTACAAATGGTTCTCGCATCAATAAAGGTATTGCCGACAAGCTCGCCTTTCTTATTCAGGTAAGCATTACTCTTCCTTTGCCCCCTCAAGTACTTGAGACACTGAAGCGTTGAGACGTCAAAGCAAACAGTCATTAATTTGTCAGCAGTATCTAGCGATGTTTTTCGCTGCCTTCATAGTGGCACTCGCAGTCCAATGGAAGTTAGCACTCATTACAATGAGTGTGATCCCTGCGATCTTTGTGATCACATTTGGTGTCATTGCACTAGATGCACCAGTCGAGGCACGGATCATGAAAATATACTCGAAAGGTGGATCTGTTGCTCAGGAAGCCATATCCACTATCCGAACGGTTCACGCCTTCTGGGCACAATCGAAACTGATCGCCAAGTATGATAAGTACCTCAAAGCTGCGCACACCGAAGGCAAAAAGAAGTCTATATTCTATGGCATTCTCTTCTCTACTGAGTACTTCTGCGTCTATTCTGGAATCGCTCTTGCGTTTTGGAAAGGCTATAGGATGTACAGAAGCGGTGAGATCGAATCCGTCGGGACGGTCTTCACAGTCGTTTTCTCCATCCTGATTGCATCGTCAACGATCTCTGCCATTGCTCCCCAGTTTCAGACTTTCACGAACGCTGCCGCCGCTGCATCGGAACTTTTTGAGCTGATCGATTCACCAACTTTGCTGGACCCTCTTTCTGAAGACGGTGTTAAACCTGAAAAGTGCGAAGGGCAACTGGAAGTCAGAGATTTAAAGTTCTCATATCCATCAAGACCTAGCATTCAAGTTTTGAATGGATTGAATCTCTCAATCCCAGCGGGCAAGACCACTGCTCTTGTTGGAGCAAGTGGATGTGGTAAGAGCACATTGATAGGTTTACTGGAACGTTGGTATGAGAGGACATCCGGTGAGATCCTCTTAGATGGAACAGACATCACTTCCATCAACACTCGATGGTTGCGCAGTCAAATTGGACTTGTCCAACAGGTATGGAAGTAACTGTTGCCTGTCGCACTCAGAGCGTCGCTTAACAACTCATAGGAACCCGTACTGTTCCAAGGCACGATATTTCAAAACGTTGCTAACGGATTCTTGGACCACCAAAAGCTCCTTCCTCGTGAACAGCAATTGAGATTGATCCAAGAGGCTTGCGAAACGAGTAATGCTCATGAGTTTATCTCTCAACTTCCAGAGGTACTGGTCAGCTTATCAATGTACAGGCATATGCTTACGATTCTAGGGTTATGACACAGAGATTGGCGAAGCAGCTGGTCTACTCTCTGGTGGTCAGAAGCAACGAGTTGCAATTGCTCGAAGCATTATTTCCAATCCGAAAATTCTCCTCCTCGATGAAGCCACTAGCGCGCTGGATCCAAGAGCGGAGGGCATAGTTCAAGCTGCTCTCGATAAAGTGTCGGCGGACAGAACTACACTAGTGATTGCACACAAGCTGGCGACCATCAAAAATGCAGACAACATCGCAGTCATCTCATATGGTTGTGTGGTAGAGCAGGGCACCCATGATGAACTTCTTCAAGCTGATGGTCACTATGCACGTCTGGTGGCGGCGCAAGACATCAGTGGCGAAAACGACGATTCAGACAGGGAATCAACTGCCAACGAGAAGCAAGCAGAGAATAGTCTCGCGCAACAGACCTCGCTCTACAGGATTCAGACACAAGCAAGCGCTGCTGCGACGGAAGACAGTTCTGGCACTGTTGGGTATTCGCTTCTGAAGTGTATCTGGTAAGCTTCGTCTCTTATGGTCCTCACTAAGCCGGGGGAGACTCTTGGCTTCTACGCGGGACCTCTGAATGAAATCAGTGCTAATTACTTGAATAGGATCATGTTTGGAGAACAGAAAGCTTTATATCCCCACTTTGTCATCACCGTAGTTGCCGCCCTTGCTGGTGGAGCCACTTTCCCTGGACAAGCGCTTCTCTTCTCTCGAATTCTCAACGTGTTCACACTCCAGCCCAACGAGGCTCAATCCGAAGCCAACTTCTACGCTCTCATGTTTTTCATCGTCGCTCTTGGTAATCTCATCGCATACTTCATCATTGGAGTTCTGTGCAACATGATAGGCCAGGCAGTGACCTACCGCTACAGAAAAGAGATGTTCACGGACATGCTGAAGCAAGACATGGAGTTCTTCAATTTACCAGGGAACACGTCAGGGGCGTTGACATCCAAATTATCCTCGCTACCCACACAGTTGCAAGACCTTCTGAGCGCCAATATACTCCTGATCTTTATTGTCTTCGTCAATATTATTTCCAGCAGCATTCTTGCTATTGCTTATGGCTGGAAACTGGGCTTGGTGATGGTCTTTGCTGGACTCCCTCCCCTCCTCATCTCAGGCTATATCCGAATCCGTCTCGAAACAGCCCTCGAAAAGGAGAACTCGGAACGCTTCGCTGATTCCGCCAGTTTGGCCAGTGAAGCTGTATTGGCCATCAAAACCGTCTCATCCCTGACCCTCGAATCCGCTATTTTGGAGCGATACAACGAGAAACTTAGCAGAATTGTCAAAGTGTCCATTAAATCGCTTACGTGGACGATTGGCTTCTACGCATTATCCCAGTCGTTGGAGTTTCTTGTCATGGCTCTTGGCTTCTGGTACGGATCTCAACTGCTACTCAGGGGCGAATACACCATTACTCAGTTCTATGTTATCTTCATCGGTGTTCTCTTTGCAGGCCAGGCAGCTGCACAGTTCTTCTCATACACGACGAGCATCACGCAAGCAAGTGGAGCAGCGAATTACATTTTGTGGCTCCGAGCCCGCAAACCAGTAATGCAAGAGACGCCAGAAAACATGGACAAAGGTCCGGGTGGTGACGGAGGTGAGATCGCTCTTCATTCCCTGAATTTCCAATACCCAGGCCGAACCGCCCGAGTTCTCAAAGACATCAACATGACCATCAAGCACGGCGAGTTTGCAGCTTTCGTTGGCCCATCCGGGTGCGGTAAATCAACAATGGTTAACCTCCTCGAGCGCTTCTATGACCCCACATCCGGCGATATCTGCTTCGCAGGCAACCCAATCCAAACATACTCTCCCCGTCTCTACCGCCAAAACATCTCCCTCGTGCAGCAAGAACCCACGCTCTACTCCGGCTCAGTGTTCGAAAACGTCTCTCTTGGCCTCGAAGAAGTCGCCACCGAAGCCCAAATCATCGAAGCGTGTCGCCAAGCCAACGCCCTCGAGTTCATCGAGTCGCTCCCAGAGGGCTTCCAAACCGCCTGTGGAAATCGTGGTCTTCAATTCTCCGGTGGCCAGAAGCAGAGAATCGCCATTGCGCGAGCTCTTATTCGCAAGCCGAGATTGCTGTTGTTGGATGAGGCGACAAGTGCACTTGACACACAGTCTGAGAGGATTGTCCAGGATGCGCTTGATCAGGCGAAGGAGGGTAGGACGACCATTGCTGTTGCGCATAGACTGTCGACGATTAAGCACGCTGATGTCATCTTTGTGTTTGGAGATGGGAAGATTGTGGAGAGTGGGACGCATTCTGAGTTGCTTGCGATGAAAGGGAGGTACTATGATATGTGTTTGACGCAGAGTTTAGACAAGCAGGTTTGAATGTATATATGTATTAATGGTAATCAGTAGGCATAGATGTAACAATAGAGCTTCATTATCCGAGGTTATTTACAATCTCTGTCACGTTGACCTTCATCTGATTGTTGTCGATGTGTTCGCTGTCCGTGTGCCATTTTCAGGGTCAGATTCAGTTAAGTGCGGGGTAGTTCCAGGATCTCACGGCTCACTGCGGCGTCTCGGTTAAGCGAATATTCGGGAAGTAAACAGTCAGACAGTAACAACAGTCGCAAGAAGCAATCCGCATCTCAATAATCGGAAATGAGCAGGAAGCTTAGTGAATATCGAACCGTTTACAAAGAGTCGATACATAGGTTCTCAGATCGAGAGATGCTTACAAGGCTCCACAACCCGCTTTTTACAACCTGGCTGATTAAGCGCCCTTGGGCTGCGTCATGAGTCAACCAAAGCCAGTGAATCTTTTGGTTCTCTCGGAGATAATACACTGGGAGGCTTGTTAGTTAAAGAAAGACTTTACTTAAATGTCTTACGTAACAAGAGGTCTCCTTCATCAAATCTGTAGACCAGGCGTATCTCGATATGCAGGCGGCAGGATACCTTCCAGTGTAGCTTTGATCTGCTATGCCAAAGTCTTCGAATGCCACCTATGCAACGAAGTGTATCCACCAGCAACCCAGAAATTCTCCACCTTCAAATGCCTCTTCCACATGCCGCGAATCTCGCCTTCTTCATCCACCCCCCACGTAGCATCAACATCAATCTCAGTCTTAAATATCTCAGTAACTGTATCCTGCGCATTCTTGTCTGAGTACCCTGTGCACCAGATAACTGCGTCGCCATCAAGGGTGCTACCATCTGAGAAGCGAAGACCAGTAGCTGTGTATGATGTTGGCTCGACGTTGGCTTTGATGCTCACTTTCTTATCGGCTATCAAAGAGGTTGCTCCAATATCTACATAATGCCCCCCTCCATTCTCAACTAGGTTCGCAAGAAGCGCCGCCCTGGGGTCCAAACTATCATATACAGGAAAACCTGCAGTAGCCAGAGCGGTATAACGATCAGGTTCCTGCGATGCGAAATGGATGAATAGATCTCTGGCAAGCTGTCCATCGAGTATTGTTGGAATCGTCATGAATCGCTGGTCCGCTGCCTCGACACCGTCATCGTATGCCCCGAGACCGAGCTTGCTGGTTACGTAGTCGAGGGGACATATGTATGTGGGAGATCGGACGACCATGGTCGGCTTGAGGCCAGCATTGTAGCAATCTTCGAGGATGTCGAATGCAGTGTTGGCGGACCCTATGATGAGGACGGTATTGATGGCTTGATTTCGTAGTTCTTTTGAACTCTTGTAGTACTTAGAGTGTATGTTTATTCCAGAATAGAGAGAGTCATTCTTGATGATGGGCATGTTAGGCTTCTGTGAACCTATTCCGGTGGCCTGGACCAATTGCCGAGCAATGACGGAGTAGACTCCCGCAGGAGTCTCAAACTTGACACTCCATCGCTTGTCGGGCAACTGTATGGTCTCGATAATCGCAGCTGAATTGATGACATTGAGATTGAAAGCCTGCACATATCGTCTAACCTGCTCAGCAAGCTCGTCTTGGTGAGTAGATGAGGTGACTGTAGCTCTTTGTCGTATACCATGTAGGGTAGTTCGCAGAGCGACGTTGTGACGTGGAAGCGCATGCAGTCATATCTTAAAGCCCAGTTGTCACCAATGTGAGTATTTCTGTCGATCATGATGCTTTCGACTCCTAGTGTCTTGAGACGTGCGGCTAGCGAGATGGCTCCGTTGCCTCCTCCTACGATAAAAACGTCTGTCTCGATACTTCCTGGGAGTGGTTCAGCTCCACCCGGAGATTGAAGGAGAGTCACGTCTTCGGTGCAGATATCCAAACTTTTGAGCTTCGTACTTAAAACCCATATCTTCCAAGAAATTGCATTGTCGTTGCTGCTTTGCCTATCAACCTTGCTAGGGAGAAGTAGTAACCGTCCATTGCAGTTTGCAGGTGGCGACCTAGTTCGGAAACTGAATGTACAATCGATAAATTGCTGTGCCGAAAGAGCCATGCAATGTCAGTAACTTGCAACTCACGAACGAAAACAAAGCCTGCAAAAGTTGGGCAGGGTTGCGAAGACTTACCAAAACAGGCGTTGCCGGTATGAAGTGAGCTTTCCCACTCAGCTCCAAACCCCCCTCAATGTCTCTGAGTTTTTTCGTCTCCAGCAACGTAGCCGAAATGATAGCTGGAGTCGTAAAAGTTCGCAAGTGCCAAGTCAATGCCAGCTGGTCTTTCAAATATGCCTGCTCGGGGAAGAAGCAACTCTGAAGCATCTCGGCATCGCCAGAAGCCAAAGCTTCATTTAGAGTCTTCAGCACGGCGAGAGCGTGATCAGTAGGCACTACGCCGCTCATGGAGTCGGGGTCTACGGTCCCCAATGGAATAATGGGTACGGGATTCTGCGAAAACAGAGTGCGCAAATCAGCTGGTTGAGGGTATTCGAGAGCACGATTCTTTTCCCTCTCATTTTCGAGACCTGTTGTCAGAATTAGATTACTATTTTTAAATATAGCTACTACTTACCAGTATCCATGGTAACTCCGATTGGGTATTTGATGGTCCACTTTGAGGTCTTCAAATTTTCTGTTGTGCAAAAGTCGAAATGATGTCTTGAAAACCTCCACAAGAGAGAATTGAAAAGAAATCTATCTTGAGGGAGGGGTAGCTACACGATATGAATACCTGGAAGCAGGCTGCACAGATGAGGTCTAGATGCCGACTTTATAGCTTGACCATCTCGTGACACTTGAAAAACGAAATTGAGTGGCCATCTTGGTCAGGGAGTATGATGGTGGGTAGCTCATATTGTACATACGCATACCCCGCAAATCTGGTGTTTCATCCGGAGCAGCATGTCAATAATTCTTGGCTTGGCAGCAGGTTTCGCTTAGCGAAAGCTCGATTTGTTTTGAACTTCTTGTAATGTTCTGAGTGTTTCCTGAGACTTTGAATAATTTTACCAGCAGTGTATGAGACTTCCAATCCATGAAGCGACGAGGTGTGAATGCTGCTTTTCAACCTAGTTGCTTTTCCCCCTCTCAGGCGGGTCGGTCATCACCACCCCTGGACAATATATTCGCTGAGGCCCCCCATACCCTTGCCGCTCATGCACCAGTCTCGTTTCGTCACAATGATATCTTAAAAACCAACAAATATTGAACAATCTCAAGGAGGATCGAAGCACCTCGAGAAGGAGATCAAAGAAAGTTATCAGCATTCAGTAACCAGCTGGATGTTTATGAGTCTTACTAGCAGATATCTTCGGTCGCAAGCTGCTAACATATCTGGAAGAAGACCTTGACGACTCAACTATTGGCTTGCTTGCTGAAAGATTATGTGGTGCATGGAATCTGTTGGTAATTTGCGTTCCGACATTGGCATCCCTCCATCCATCTCTATGCATCCTCGTTCCGATGCTAACCAAGTGACTGGGAATTAATTTTCGTGTTAGATCATTTCCCAAGAGAGAGGTGTTATAATATTGTAGTCATTTGCAGGGCTCTTTCCGCGCATTAACAGAGCTGTAACATCATTTTGACTTGGGGCAGCCTGTAACCAGATCGCTCGGGGCACTATTTGAAAAATGTACGTACAGGACCATGATCATGAAAGTGATGCGGTACGACCTGGAACGATTTCCTATTCGTCACCCAGTTCACTGGGTTCGGTTTTCGGGCCGAAGAAATCTATTGATTTAATTCAACATCTCTTCACTTGTAGCTTCCATCTCCGCAAACCGTCCCTAATTCATTCTTTCCATTGACAATGTCAACATCATCCTCTACTGAGATTCGTAATCCAAATATTCGTAAATTGTACCTGATAGTACATCGACGATTTCCACGAGCCAATATCTAGGATCCAACGAATCAAATCCTCATGAATGCCGACAGTAGAAGAAAGGAGGAAAAATCGCGTCTACGATATCAAACCAAATACCGAAGTTACAGCCAGAGTTCTGTTGAAGCTGCAGCACTCATAAATCGAGTACAGAAACAGCTCTCGCGTTCGTTATGTCAATCTCTACTGAGGAAGTGGCAGCAATTTTGTCGACGCCAGCTCTCATGGCTCCCCCAGGAGTAACCCCCAACTTCGATGAACCTCCCAACAAGAATGGTCTTGCTTGGTTTATCACTACCACATGTATGGTCATTTCCACTCTCTGCGTCCTTCTTCGTGGATATGCGAAGTTGTGGTTGACCAAAAAGATTGGGATTGAGGAGGTTCTGATGGTCTTGGCATATGTGAAGAAACCCTTCCCAAGCTCAAATACCGTACATCTGACATGAAACCTAGGGTGCCTACTGGGGCACTGCGTTTGCCGGATACTCCTTGATATATACACCTGGATACTACGTTCACCAATGGAACCTACATTCCGGTGATCTCGTCCAACCACTATACCTCATCCTCGTCTACGGCTGCGCATACTCTGTCGTCCTTCCTCTCTTGAAAACGGCCATCCTCCTCGACTGGTGTCGAATATTCATTCCTTCCAATCGTACCCACAACTCCTTTTGGGTGGGCTGTATATTCATCATATTCGTTCAGGTTGTTTGGGGATTGGCTTGTATCATTCTTCTCAACTTGCAATGCGTTCCGCACGCTGCAATTTGGGAATTTTACCTTCCAAGTAAATGCTACAGCCTTCACAAAGTTATGCTTACGTCGGCATGTGTGCAGGTGTTCTCGGATTGGTGTATGGTCTTGCTGCCTCACAGAGTGATCTGGGGACTACAGATGAATCTGAAGAAGAAAGTTGGCATTTCTATTCTGTTTGGAGTTGGAATAATGTGAGTTCTCTCGCCCATGTATGTTCGGAAACAGTCAGCTGACATCGCCAGGGCGTCTGTTTCGGCATCTCTCCGCCTATCCACGACGATCACTTTCGTGAAGGAACCAGATCAGATGTACTTCATAGGTCCACTTCTCTTTTGCGCCTGTGCCGAGATGACATGCTGCTTCTTCATCCTCTGCGTACCATGCATCCTCGCTGTCATGAAAAAGACACGAGTAGCCTTCAAGCTGAAAAGGCTCTTCGGCATCAGTCGCAAGGCTGACGAGAAAGCCTCCGGC
This sequence comes from Cadophora sp. MPI-SDFR-AT-0126, assembly GCA_020747065.1. Taxonomy (NCBI): domain Eukaryota; kingdom Fungi; phylum Ascomycota; class Leotiomycetes; order Helotiales; family Ploettnerulaceae; genus Cadophora; species Cadophora sp. MPI-SDFR-AT-0126. The sequence goes on from JAGMVK010000005.1 coordinate 2,753,358, forward strand.
CCCAATCATCCACGTTCAACACACGGCCTGCGTGGATCTGACATGGAATCCACCCAAACTAATGAACTCGAGGGAGACTTCAACGTGTCACTTCGACGCCTCGAGGCATCAGAGTCGCAAGAACAATTGCGTCCGTCGCGGGTAAAGAGCACTATGCGCGTCACTTGTACCACGTATATCGATATCAGCTCAGATGTGAACTCTGATGATCTAGGAAGCGAGCTGAAGAAGAAGGTTATTCCATGGATCAGATAAGAAACCTCCGAAAGTCAACCTATTATAAAGCCACGTCTTGACCCTTGGCGGGAATGTATTGTAATGGTACGAGTTAGGCATATTCAGCTTGCGCTGAATATTGTGATCTTTTGGTCCAGTTGGTGTAGTTGGTGTGAGTCTAACCTCAGCTATCATTACATGTATCAGAATATCGTATCCGTTGCTGAGGAAAATAGGAGCGGTAGTCAATTATATCATGGTCAATATCCTGTCAAGCTCGAGAAGCCCCAGCGATCAATCCGGTCTACCAGAGATCCAGAAGCGTTTCGGACATTAATTCCCTCAACAGTATTGAACAACGAATTGAGAATGCCTCCTCCAGGTGCTGTTTGGTCCTAGACTTTCTATGAGTCGTGTCTCATTTCAGGAAACAGCTTCACTTACGAAGTTCATATCATTCCACTTTCCGCCAAAATGTGATGCTGTACCCTGATCTCGCTGCGGAAGGCCACTTCCATCGGTATCAACACTTCCCTGGCGGGTCTCAGGGCGATTGCCAGCTCTCTGCATGTGGCCTTGAGCTTCAAAGCGAAGCTCTTGTAGAACCTCACTGCAACGGTTTGCGAAACTTTCCTTTTCGGCGGCGACCTTTATCTGGGATTGACATGATGAGCCAGCTTCGAAGTACGAGATCCAGGTATATGCAGGTTCCGACTGAAGCTTGATGACACGAACGTAAAGGACGACGACGGCGCAGTATCCGCAGTAGTGCGCAAACTGTCTCTATCAGATACTGGTTCATCTCACGCTCAAACGCAGGAGGGCTTACCCATGAAGCGGCAAAATTCTTGTCTCGCTGATATAGACCATCAATCAACTTCACAACCTCCATGGCGGCCCTGACGCACTCGGTCGTGTTATTTTCGCATTCGTGACGAAGTCTATATCCGTTTGAACTTCTGAAATCATCACAATTTACATCTTGTAATAGAAATGGTCGGTGAAGTAGAATGCGAGCGTGGGCATAAGCAATCTGGAGCCCTGCGTGCTGTGTGGCAAAAAGGGGGTTTAGAGTGGCGGGGTCGAGTTCAAAGAACCCATTGACATCTGTACGCCACCTTTCGAGTCGAATAGTCAGGGCCTTTGCAGCTTGGAGTTGTATTTCAATGGACGGCTTGCGAATACTGTACAGTTTCCGAAGTATTTCGCCAAGAACTTGCGCAAGACTGGAATCCATGTATCAGTAATGGTTTTGGATGGTGAGGCGTGTACGTACTTGATGGAAAAAACAGTTGCCTTCATCGAACTGTGAACACCGTCGCTCATCGTCAAGAGACCAGTGGAAGAAAGATCGATGTCTTCAACGATCCGAGGGAGATCTTGATCAATATCTTCATTCTTGATCAAGCTTGGACGACCTAATGAAGAGCTGAGATGCTTGTCCATCGTGTATGCAAACCAGAAAGCTCGTTTCTGGCACTCCACCTCAATCATATCGTCGTTATCAGAGCATCTGTCCTGTCTCTGGAGACCCTTGGCAAAGATCAATCCAGTAGTCACAGTGAAAATACTCCAGCAATGATGAATCCGAGAACGGGAGCAGAGGAAGATACACTGAAGGAGTCTTGCTTGGATAGTTGGGAGTTGAATTTCCCCCGTCTCTTTCTTCAATTGGTCTTCTGCAGCCTGAAAGTAATGGAAGCTATTTTTAATCAGCAGCCACGTGTTGTCAAGGTAAGAAGAATCACCTCATGTCCTCGTCCATCCCATTAGAGTTTGTCAAGGAGCTTTCATAAGCTAGAGCGAAAAGCATTAGCACTACGGCGTTCTTACTGTGGTTAGAAGTACCCCGACTCATCGAGCGAGGGGCGGAAAGAAGCGATTCCATCCATTCCTCAACTGTCTTTTGATGTAGAAACCTATGAAGTGCAGCACCAAATTCGAAGTACTGCGTGATCATGCTCTGGGCAAGTCTATAGGTCGGAAGAGCGAAGAACGATGTATCCAGCTCGGGCAGAGGAGGGTCTCCAAAACTGAATATTGGATTTTGATGATATGCGGCTCGATGGTTGAGATTATTCTGTGTTCTCTGAAAGATGCTCGCTCCATTCAACCGCCCCTCACTTTGAAAACGGGCTCTGGGATTTTGGGAGGCGTTGTCCTCTACGGTCATCCTGAGAAATTTGTGCGGTTGGGTATCGATATCGTCGTTTGATACTTGTCTTGTCGCAGTACCGGAGACATGGATTGATTGATCCCAGAACTGCTCTGAAGCCGCTCTCATCGGATCTCGGCTGGAAGAGAAATTGGATCCAGGAGTTGCGTGCCCATTTTCAAGAAGGTCATGGCTTTTGCTTTGATCGTTGGATACATCATGGGAGAAAGCAGCTGCAACGATTGGTGGTTTCTTCCCACGAGTGTATGGAGCCTCGTATTTGCACACCCTCGAGTACTTGACACATTTCTCACACGGAAGCTTTCCACTGCACTTCGTGTGCTTGCTATGGAGCGAATCAGAAAGGCCGCAAGCAGGCGAGAAATAGTCCTTACGCTTTACACTCATCGCATCCACGTGAAATTCTTGACTTCTGTCTGTTCGGATTTGGTTCCTTCTTCGACTCTGGTGGCGGGTCCGAGTCTGGTGATTGCCGGCTGGAGTGACCTTGAATACCGAAACCAAAATCTGCACCAGCGGACATCTTGACAGATTCGGTAGGAGAATTTACATGTGAGTATGGCTGTCGCGGCCGTCTGATAGAATATCCTATTCAAAGGAATCGTTTTGTTGAGTAATGCCGAAACGTCAGCACGGAAAACAGGTCTCGGACTTCCGGATAAGCGGACTCTGGGAGTGCATCGGCCTTGGCGTGATAAGCGAAACAGCCCTTTACTCAATGACATCTATTTGATGATTCGAGATGTGAATTATACGGGATGTAAGGAGACTACAGAACGAGCATACCAGGTATTTCTGCCTTTCTGTGTCCAAAGGACTTCAGCAGCTCAAGATTCAATGTCACTCGTGTATGTACTACCAAATTCTACGTATAGATACAATTGCTTCGACTGGTCGCCATCGAAAGTTAGATTTATCACTGCCCAAGCTCTCAAGCGAGGTTAATGTATATAATCCTCTTCCTCCCTTTTCTTACAGTAACTCGAATTACCAGAGCGCCAAGATAGATTGCAGACATAATCAAATATCACACATCACCTTCATAAGCAAAGTTACATCTCATCACATCACACAACATCAACGCTCACCTCACCCTCACCCTCCGGCCACTCGAACCCCCTCAAATATCCAGCTAACACCCCCCTCTCAACCAGCATCCCTTCCCTCCCCTCCCCCCTCTCTCCATCCTCCCCAACCTCATCCCTCGCCCTAACCCACCCCTCTCCCCTCCTCTCAATCCTCCTCCACAGCACCCTCTCCACCTCCTCCACAGTTCCCCGCACCCTAAAAACCACAAGCACAATCCCATACCGTCCCCTCCCCTCCCTCTCCACAACACCCCTATAAAATTCCCTATCATCTTTCGAATACAAGCTGAGATCTAGCACGATGTCTGTTTCTGCTGCGTTTAGTAGAGATGTGAGTTGGGATTTGAGCAGGGATTCAGCTTCGTCTTGGAGAGAGGGGAGGAGCGAGGCGGAGTAGTCGCGCCCGAAGACGCCGTGGTGTTGGTGGATGAGGGAGTCGATGCTGAGGCGTGTGTAGGCGTGTTGAGTTGAGAGATTTTGGGCGAGGGTCGACTTTCCGGATCCTTTGCAGTGGATCAGAGGGTGAAATCTGAGTGAAGGGTGACGTCGGCTTTGACTGGTGATAGGGGAGGGTGAGAGGGGAGAGTTTGGACATACCGGCGATACCGCAGGTCATGACTATGACTTTCTTGCCTTCATTGTGAACTTTTTCGATTGCTTCTAGTACATCTTGAGGGATAGGATATTCAGTCGTAGGAGTTGGTGTTGATATTTGATTTGCCGAAGAAGTTGAGGGTACGGACGACATTTTGATGCTGAGACGGATATTGATATGCAGTTTTGGGGAGATTGTGACAATCGATGGGACTGAGACTCACGTAAAATGCTCCGTAAAGCTGTCTTGTGTAGGAATCGTTGGTATAAGTAAGGATGATGAAGTTGTTCTGAGTTGAGTCAGGATTCAAGAGGGGGTGAGTCACGGGTGCGGCATTCACCACGTGATGTTGCGGATCACCACTATGGCTTTCATTCCATCGTTCAAGGATCACAACTCCTCCTTCGCGATCCTTCTCATCCGTAGTCATCGTCCGACCCGAGTCCTTCTCATCTCTACTACAGCCCTGTAGTCCTTTTTTTCGGTCATGTCCCCACCACGCCAACTCGACCTCCCGTCTTGGAATCAGGATCAGACTGCTCCGCCTCATCAGACACAACTTCTTCTCCAATAATCCCTTCACCATGCAGTTCCCTCGCATACGCAAGTCTTTTCGGTCTATCAAATCAAATCAGAACCTATCAGCCTTCTACCCATTCACGACACAACAATGACATAAGCATCAGCGGAACTTACAGCATGTATCTAGTATCGATATAACGCAACATACAAGTCATGATGATGACTAGGACCCAAAGCGCAAGCGCAGATTGCCATCCGTATTTATCTGAGTTTGTTCGTATCAGAATGTGATTTTCCAGATGACGGTGATTTGGAGAGGAACTCACAATATGGAGCCTGAACAGCAGGCCAGACGAGAACTTGTGACCAGGCTGCAATAGCGTAGTATCCAGCAATGGCGACGCCTACAATGAGCGTTCTCGCTTCGGGGTCTTGTGGAAGACTGGAGATGTTTAGCAAGGTGGCAACAGGATTCAGATGCCGCGGTATTGGACATACAGATCTGAAAGCCACGACATGATGAGCGGCGCTGTGCCAAGGCAGAGGTAGGAGATGAAGTAACTGGCGTAGACTGCCGAGAGGGCAACTTTGTCGGGGTGAAGCGTCCAGATGCTCATGATGATGCAAGGGATGAGACCAATCCCAGCTGTTCAAAATGTCAGCATGAGACTTCACTTTGCATAGAAATAACTTGCCTTGTGCAATGATCAACGTCCATCGAGTGCCGAAGTAATCGGAAAGGAGTGCCCAGATCCATACTACGTGGATGTTAGTAAGATCGTCATTGCAAGTTGGTGGGTCTGCATACCAAAGACGACCTGGATTGCTGAACCTCCGATGGGGATGGCATTGATTTCAGACACAGTCCAGACTTTCGAACCGTCGGCGTTCTTCAAACTTTTCAAGAAAAGACTAAAGTACTGGTATCCAGCCGAGCCCAGGACACACGCAATATAGAGAATGGCAATAAAGTAGACGACCCAGCTGGAGAATGTTCGTCTACAATGTTGTCAGTTCTTTCACCGAGGAAAGTAAGAGATCGACCTACTTGGCACCAGCCCAGGTCATCCCTTTTGGTTCAGCGCGGCCATGACGTTCTAGTCTCTCCATTGACAAGTCTGCATCTGCCTTGGAAAACCAGAATGCGCGAGGGTTGGGTCGATTGGGAAGATCGGGGAGCATGAAGAAGCCGAAGAAACCCCATACGACAGTGATAATGGCATTGATTATGAACAGCCACCTGTCATGCATCAGCTATGATCGGTTACATACGACGGGGAACAGCACTGACCGCCATCCAGCAAGACCATTCTTCCCTTCCAGCGTATTTATAACGGCAACTTGTAGCGCCCCAGACATCATACTTCCAACTGCCTGACATGAGTGGTAGAACCCCATTCGTTTAGCTAATTCGGTGGGGGTGTACCAATGCACTGTATGGGATTAGCTTCAACAATCCATGACTTTACGTTTCAGAGTTCCACGTACTGAACAGAGTCATCATGCCAGGCCAAGCACTGCTTTCACAAAGTCCTAAGAAAGCTCGCAGAACATACACTTGCTTCGCATTTTTAGCGAGGGCAATGAGTCCAGTCATCATTCCCCAGAGGAGCTCGAGGCCTGAGAGCCAGTAGCTAGGTCGGACGTATGTGAGGATTATTTGAGAAGGGATGAGCATGATACAATAAGCAATGTTAAAGTATGTGGTGAAACTATCTTTGGATCAGTAGAAGCCCTGAGGACCTCGAGGGCAGACTAACTAATTCAATTCATTACCGTAGAGATCGAGATCTTCTTTCATTCCGCTCACGTAGGCATTGTTGATGTTCTGCTGGTCGAGATATCTTTGCCGTTAATTCTAAGAACACGATAATCATGTACGTGATACTGACTTGATGACTGTGACAAATGTAAGGAATACATCTGGTAACATTTGATTTGGAACCTACCTTGAGAGATACACCCAAAAGTCATGAGAAATATATCCAATCTCAGCACCATATTCTTCTCGGCTTTCGTTCGTTCATACTTCGCAGCCGAGGCGACACCGAGACCTGGAAGTGAGACCATCTTGCCACGACAATGATAGAAGCACTTGAGGTTGTATGGAAGTATCTTCAAGAATTCAACAAAACCAATATGAATCAAGAAGGAAAGAATATCATCTCAACACCCAAAGTCTTGAGATCAACACCCCATTTCTGAGATCAATCATCTCTCCACCTTTGCATAACCCGCGGCCAAACAAGGTCAGACTCTCAACCAGAATAAGATAAAGATCTGTGATTTCTTTTCGGAGTCCAACCGCGATAAGGCAGCGATATGGAGTCTCGGGACACCCGACCGGCCAACTTCAGGGTTTATGGGGTAACGTAGCGTCCGCATAATTCCCGGTGACTTAAATATATCCCACTTTTGACTTGTAGAGGTGGCGAGGTGAGAACTTGGCAGCAGCTCAAACAGTCTTAGTTGGGACAAGCATTCCTTGATGTGCTTAGGTTGCGCCATATGCTTGTTTGCGTTGATAGATAATAAATGGGAGACAATGACTGGTGACTGTTGAAAAGGAGAATAGGGTCGGAGGGGCAATTCTCGAAGCACAACGAAATCACAGCAAGCCCAGATAAGGTGAGATGACCAGCATTGAACTGAGCATAAATGAAACAGTATTGTAATCCAAATAGGTAGGGATGAAGAACTTATCATAATTAGAGGCACATGTAAAGCGTAGTACCTTCATGGAACGGAGCCGCCCTTTGCCTATTTCCAGATGCTCGCTAAGCTGCGAGGAGCCTGTAAACAATATTTTTAGATGACAAAGCTTCAGAATGTCGTCAGATCTTGGAACCATGAGCAGATGATAGAAGGCGACTGGCAAGTCTGCCGGACTGCCGACTGTCGTCGATCTGATATGCAAGGAACACCATCCCAGCGACCTATCCGGATGTCGCATAAGAGCTTGGGCGGAATGTCTTTTCCTCCTCCTGACTCAACGTACGGCGACCTCAGAGTGACATGAGCATCTGAAAAGTCCGCAGATGTTTCCCTGTAGTTATCGACCTCAGTAGGGTTTTCCGGCACTACGCAGCTTGTTCATGATGGAGCAGCAACCTTGGTAATTCCAACTCAATCGGCAGCAGGTGCATCGTGTCACTTCCGAATCACGAACCCATGTTTTCTCCAACTATGTGCCCGTCCTCCATACCCGTAGAGTTGTAGCGAATTAACTCAAAGTTTCGTCAATCATTTCTTCTCCAATCGACTCTTCGCAAACTTTTCATGCCACTTGTTGACCTTGACCTCTTTCTTCTTTCCCTCATCCTGCAGAATCAGCTCAATTGTATCCTCAATCTTCGACACAGCCGTCACACTCGGCTGCGGTATGAAAGTATCAGCATTATCTGCCAGCGATGGAAGCGTCGAGGAAGGCTGCAATATCAGGATCGGGTTCGAGGTATTCTTCTGCCGCATCTGGTATTGCTTCGCGCCATGGCAGAGCATCGCGTAGCCAGGTGTAGTTGCTGTGGCGGGGGAGGAAGTGATTGTGAGTCTGGCATGGTTAGTAGAAGCAGGTAAGAAGTAAGGGATGCAATGTACATAGGAGGATCTTCCGATTCTAGGAGAGCAAGCAATTCCGGCGGGAGTTCGAGGAGCTTGAAGGCTTGCTGCGTGTGACTTGACGAGAAGGGAATATCGGTGGTGTATTGTGTTGCCATTGTGCTTCAATGGCTGGGTTTATCTGACTTTTTTGTGTGTTTTGGTGCTGTTCTGGCAACTAAACTTGCACCAGTAGAGGCCTGTGTGTGATGTTGACTTCTTCCTGGATGCCTGCAATGTAATCGTGATTTCCGCTCAAGCTGATATGCAAGGGAAAGAAGACGGATGTTTCGAGTTGAACATTCGTTTGGCGGGGTTGAAGAAATAGCGTGTTGACAATGCTGCTCACTGACCAATCAACGCGTCGAAACAAGTCTTGGAGGCACGAGCTCCAAAACGCTGATGCAGCAAATCTAAAGATAGCATGGAATGACGCTGGAGTCAACTGTGTCCTACCGTATCTTAAACCTCAGCTAATGCATGCAGTGCAGCCAGCGGTGGACCAAGTCAACAGATCCAAGCATCTGCCTGTGATTTGACAAGCTGATTCTCGTCCTGCATCTTGCTTGCTTGCTGGCTGCAACAGAAACAGACGAGTCAACAAAACAAGCCACGGGAGGAAATTCAACGCGTCGATTTGTTTTTCTGCGGGCACCAGACACAACCTGATCTCATCCAACCAGATGCCCGGCGCAGAAGTATTACAGCACGCCCACCGCCGCACCCAGGACGATTCCTACGTTTACAATTGATCCGCTATCATCGAGGGTCTCTCGCTATGCCCGACAAGGCCAATTGAACGACCCGGACTAGCCATCGACGACCTCGATCGTCCCGACAATCTCGAGGATCTCCAGTACCTACGTAGGTATTGTACATCATGGTTCGAGTCACCGACGAGCTGGCTCTGTCACAAGACGAAGTCAGTCTTTACTACACCACAGATACAAATCTCGGTCATCTCCCAGTGCTGGTCTTTCATGGTCCATCTACAACTACAAATTCTACACTCAATAGCTCCAGAATCCAAGTCCACGTCTTTACCGCAGCAGGCTTCCAAAGCTATCCGCGCATCACCATCTCTCCCAACTCGCCCTTCTACCAATCCGTCAACCATCTGCCGCGCGACAAGCAGGGAGACGAAACATGTCGAGGTATCGCATTCGGACTGTTGAAGTACTTCAAGGAGCTGCCCGAGGTGGTTAAGAGCGGTGTGATTGTTCAGTCTGCCAGTTCAAGAGGAAAGAGGCCTGGATCTGCGCCAACACTATTCGCGGAACAACATGCGGCGGACCTGGCAGCTTCCATGGTTCGAGTGGAGAATATTGGCGAGGTTCTTCGAGATATTGAAGCCGCTTTGCGCCCACAGAATATCCAGCACGTAGATGTCGATCTAGTGCTACCTCCTGGCTCGATTGGACCTTTTGAAGAACCGGACCCGGAGGATCTGGTGGACGACGAGGAATTGCTTGACCCGACATTGAAGCAATATGGACAATATGCGCCATTGGTCAAATTGTTTGGAGAGGTAGCATTTCTTCCTACTTCGAAGTTGCGCCGTGCACCCTCGAAGCCCACATCACTTAATCGGACAAAGTCTTTCTTGAAGGACCAGAAGATGTCATTACGGAGAGAGATGGGAGAGCTGGTCGATACCGAGGAGAGATATGTGATCAAGATGCACGAATTGGTCAACCATATCGCAGACGACTTCCGCGACAAGGCAAAGAATAAGGCATTTGGAAGCTTTAGTCCTACAGAAGAAGATCTACAAAAGTTATTTCCCAAATCCCTGGATAGGATACTTCAGATCAACACTGCATTCCTGGCAGACATCAGAAAGGTTATGGACGATACCGAGGAAGATGCTATGCAAGACCTCGAATCCCCTGCAGCCAGCTCTACGGGATCTCGATATGGTGGTGCGGGTCGATTAAAGGATCCAACTGGAGCACTCGCATTTGCCAAAGTACTGTTAGAATGGTTTCCGCAATTCTCGGACTGTTACCAGGATTACATTCGAGCCAGCCAAGACTTTCCACAAATAATCAGCATGTTCGTGAAGCAGCAATCAAGTTTCTCGCAACGTGTACAACAGACTGGAGAGCAGAGACTTCGATCCGCTGTCATCGAGCCTGTTCAGAGATTGCCACGGTACAGTCTCTTCATTGACAATATCGTCAATTACCTACCAGTTCTCCACCCAGCTTTACAGTCAATGCTGAAGGCTAGAGATATCATTACCTCGATATGCTCCCTTGACCCACCGACAACAGATAAGTCACAAATTGTCAACCGATTGAGGAATCTCGTCGACTCATGGCCAATGTCATTGCACCCACAGGGCCGGCTTATCACTGCAGTTGACTTTGCTGAGCTTCCAGCGCCATTTCTAACATCTACTGCTTCCTACCGAGAGGGTATGTTCTTGGTGTTTGCAGACTGTTTCGTGGTTTTGAAGAAGGCGGTCCAGTGCAACCTTTCTGCTCGTGGCCTTCTGGCCGAGGTCGACAAGCCATCAGCTGCAAGCATGATGGCGTCGATCACCGCCAATGCTGGTGGACAAAAGAAGGCATTCGACCTCGTGTTCTCCGGTTGGCATGTTCTGGGTGATACCCGGTTCACGACGTCAGATGATGGTCGGCTTATATCTATGGTCTCGGTGCACGAATTGAAGGATGCTGGAACTGGCCGAGAACGCAATTCGTCCGCTGCAACTGTCCGCACGTTCGTTCTTCAAGGTGCTTATGATGGAAAGGCTCTGAAGTTCAGCGAAGAGATAACCAAGGCAAGGGTCGAAGGGCGGTTCTCAGAGAAAGAGCGGGAGACCGATAAATGGTCCTTGCGGTCAATCAAGCTTGGAGCCGCGGAGATGACTCTTCATACAGCTGTCTTCGAAGAAGGTATCGATATTCTGATCGAAGGTCGAAAGGAACCAGCCCCTATTCGAGTCGTCGTCGATCATGCTAAAGGCACCAAAGGAGCTCCCGTTGGCCATTATGGTGTCGATATAGTTGCCAATGTCAATGCTCTTCCAGGTGGATTGACATACAGACTTGAGGTCGACGGTCTGCACGATAGGGTCTTTGTTGACGAAGTGGTAGCTGAGCACTTCTTGCCCACTTTTGCAAAGCGAGGTAAGGATTCCCATGCTGAGATCGGGCTTTGACTAACAGCTGCAGTGAACGATTTACTTCGGTCACAACACCACGTCAGCAACCCAGCTCTAACAACACCATTTATCTCAGTGTATTCCAAGACCCTTAAATCTATCGCAATTCTTGCCGAGGGCGACAAATCAAAATCATTCCGACCAAACTCTCCCGTCAAGTTACTCTCCTTTCTGTCCAGCGGCTTCAACAGCTCGACTTCGTCTTTCCATGCTGGATCGAGTCCCCCGAAAAATCCTCGAACCCCAGTCCTAAGCAATGTTCCTTCAATGCAAGCCCCGCCGTTGACTAGAACAAGCAGCAACAAGTCTACCCATTCCATTCAAGATGTTGACCTCCGAAGCAGTGTTCGTGCGGATGACAAACCAAGGAACCCTCTTGTTCGACTGGAAGAAACCTTCACAGGTTACATTTCTGCACTTCTCGTTCGGAAAGGCAACATTGTTGGTCGAGTCTTGAGAAATCGAAATACTGCAGATGAGCTTGCCATTAATGCTGTTTACAACACTTTCATCGAAAATCCTTTCGACAACAGACCAGCTTCCGAAGCATCAGTGGACGTCCTCTTTGTTGCGTTTGAGAAGTACTTGAGAATGGCCTGGAAGGACCAGATGGGTCAAGTCATGTCATCACAAACGTTAGATGAGCTACAAGCGAGAGCTTTGAAGTTGATGCCAGCAGACTTTGCGGATTATGTCAGATTGGTATTCGGTGAAATGGCCCCTCAAAATAGGCGAGCTTTCATCGCTATCATCAAATTACTGGCAGATCTCCTGGATGGATGCGGAAACGATGGCGACCGTGGCGCTCTTACTGCCGCATTTGCCGAACTTCTTGTTATTGATGGAAATCCACATGACTACATCAATCTACTTGATCGGATGGTGGAGGACCAAGAGCGACTATTTGAGGATATCGGACCTGGAGCAATTACTTTTGGCGGTGGCAACAATTCTGCGTTTGGATCCATTTCTGGTGCTCGATCGAATCATTCCGCCAATGGTTCTGTTGCGTCGAATGCATCTTCTTTTCGAAGAAGATTTGCTGACACTCTACTTCGACAGAATAGTACCAAGGATAATGATCGACCATCTGTATGGCGAACCTTGAGCAAGACAAGTCGAAGCACTGCTACTGGTGAAGTTCTCACTACATCGAGCTTGTCCAAAGGATCAGTCATGCGCTCGAAGTCCATCGAATCTCCAGGCAGACGTCCCGTCTCTCGAGACAGACCAACCATCCTGGGTGCGTTTGATGAGCGACCTTCCAGCAGTGGATCTCCTTCGAGACTGAGCACCATTGGAGCTTCACCACCCCCCGAAGAAAAGCAGGAGATGACGAAGTCTCTGAAAAAGAAGAGAAGAAGCTCGCTTTCTGATCTCAAGAGTTTGATGGCAGCTGCGACTCTCGGTAACTCACCAATATCTGTGGAGCGAAGAGGATCCAAATTCAATTCGTCCCCAAGAACACCTTCACCAACCAAGATTCCGGTTGCCGGAGGTATCATGGACCGAAATCGTTCCTCGATGTACAGAACCGGTTCGCCGAATCAAAAAGAGAATTCGCCTGTGATGTCGTCAAGAAATATTGGCAACCTTACTGAGCGACCACAGAACATTCAATCGAATTCAGACGTCGTAGTGATCAAAGATCTCTGGACACTCAACTCTAACAAAGGTCACACCAAAACCCCGTCCCTCTCCTCCAACATCCCCACCCTCATCGGTCGCGCCCCCTCCACCTCCCGCCCACCAACCACACCCGGGAAGTCATCACCTCAAAAGCTTCGTCTCCAGTCACCCCAGAAGCTCCGCGAGCGTCTCCAAAACGAAGCCAAAGCCATCAATGAAGCCGAAGCATCCCTCCAGTCCGAACTTTCCAAAATCGGGGCCGAAATGGCAAAACTCAACACCGCCACCTCATCCACATCATCTACGACCGGCGGCCCTCGCGCATCCGACCTCCTGAAACTCACCTCCTCTCTCCAGGCCCTGGAGACACGCATACCCACCATCATAGCCGACCTGACCTCCCGCAACGAAACCATTAAATCTGACCTCGAGAAGAGCCTCCAGGCCTCGGAATACAAAGTCAAAGGCTTGGACCAACTGTATAAGGAAAGCAGTGCGGAAAATGAATTGTTGTACGAGAAATTTAATGGAGAGCTGGGCAAGATTGTCAAGGCATTGAAGGGGAAGGGTGAGAAAGAGGAGTTGGTGGGTAAGTTGAAGGAGGCGAGTGAGGAGACAGCGAAGACGAAGAAGGAGAATGCGAGGTTGAGACGGGAGGTGCTTACTTTACGAGCACTACTAAAGGGTAGCGAATAATTGTTGGGCTAACGACGAAGCGACGGATGGTTGGATGGACGAGTGAGTATTTCTTGAAAAGTGTGCAGCTCGATGAGTTCTGTTTTGTCGATTCTCATGAGATATGGATGGCGTTTTGAGCGTGTCTATTTACTCTGGTTTGATTTGGGATGACAGGGTCTCCTGTGGGCTGGTGTCTTCTGGTCTGGTCGGCATTGCATTCCGGTGTTTGAGAAGCATGGTTCTATGTATGTATTAGTTCATGTTTGATTGGCATTGTACTGGATATACATGGCCGGACATGCGATATCAAGTGAGAAGGCACTGAACGGGGACCGATGGTCGGTCTAGTTTGCGGACACTGAATTGCTTGTCTGGATCGATGAGAAGATGAATGGAGGGATGGTCGGATGGCGAATCTCGATGAAGAGAGGATCGACAAGATCGATCTACAATACATTACACCACACAGATCAATCCAAACCAGAAGAGATAATGTATTTGACGAAATTACGAACTTGACACACTCACATATTTTGAATGGATCTTCGCTATTCTTCCCGTGTTTGAGTGAGTATTTATTTGGTTTTGTACGACTTAACAAGCTCATGGGATTTTCAATCACGTACAAAAGTACAAACCGAGTTTCAGCCTCAGCCTCAGCCTCATCTCGCATTCCCCTTCCCGTTTCGTGCTAGTGAGCCGTCAAACACTTGTCTAAAAGTCACAGCTCGTCGAACTACATCACCTGTTAACCACCAAGCGCGCGCGCGATGTTCCGTACCAGAGCTCGAGCCTAAACGCATCGGATTACCCTTTTGGACGAGTAGAATCAACTTGATCTATATGTGACTTTCGTCCAGCCTGTCTCCTGATTCCCAGAAAAGGCTTCACCAGCAAGCCGGTAGCGGAATCCGATTTAAAGATCAAATGAACATGCCCAAGCTACCCAGCAGGTGCTTGATTGGCAAGTCATACGTAGCAAACAGTCTTCGATTGTTTAGTCACCATCCATTCTTACGGCCGACAAACTTTGAGCCTCATCTCATGGCGATTTGATATGGACCACTCATCTCCGGGAAGCACTCGCTTAGCCCCTGTCAAGGGCGGAAAACCTTGACGACATCCACCACAGATATCCGCAATCCACTTTGACTTAAAATTCCATCCACGTCAAAAGATCCGGCCCGAATATCATCCCAACACCACGGTTTCTTTCTTTCCTTGCCGCCGTCATAGCCAACTAGAATGCTCAGATCGAGCAGAATAACACATGCAGATCCATACTTGGTAACAAAGAAGCGTGGCATGACAAGGACCGGGCGGGCATACCCACTGAATAAATTCCAACGTGGGTGCTAAGTGGGGGTCAAAGCCTTATCTCTCATCTCTCCCTCCCATCTCAGCCTCGAATCGAGTTCAAGCCGAGGTACATCTTGCATCAGCCCTCAGAAAATCGTATGTTTGGCTCTCAAGCGAGAGAAAGTGGATATTCCTCACACCTTTCATCGAGGACAGGCCTCTTGGCAAGACCATGGGGCTCGGTCATGCCGTGCCGACGAAGACATCGGCATGTTTTGACAGTGCTTGGTTCTGTCATTCTTAGGTCCAATTTACGAACCGTGCACGTACAATTCCCGTACATATTGTAATCCAAGTGGATCGACGCTTTATTTTGACTCGAACCGACCCATCCGTATCCCTTCTTTGATTCCTTTTCGAGAAGCAAGATACGATCGTGCCGAGGTCCAACGCTCTCGCCTTGATTATGATATGGTTTTGTCTCCTGATGAAGGACGGAAAAGAGGGCTTTGATTGTGAGGGATCAGTGTTTGGGTCGTGGTTGTGGATCTTGATTTACGTATTTTCACGAGTTGTTCAAGCTGAGGAGTTCCTCCTTGGGGATGGCTTGATGTCAGGATGGATACGGTACTTGCTAAGTGGCATCACGCCAACCAGTCTACCGGTGCGTGCTGCGTTATTTGGGTCCGCTGCATGTTCGTTGCTTCTTGATAAGTACTCGATATCCCTTCCGTGTTGCAGATTTTCGTATCGAGGTTTTCCGCTTTCGCAGACTCGTATCACTCTTCATTCATTCTTTTCCTACACACCCGTCAACTTTATCCTACCCGTTCGCCATCTGTCTTCTGACGATAAATTCATTTGTATCGATTCTGGGTAGATCCTACCATAATGGTAGCCTTTCAGGATCCCGAGATGGGACGAGAATCTCTTTCCCTCAAGAAGGAGGAGGGTCTTCAAGCAGGATGGGATTCAACCTCGCCGCCAGGCACAGCAGTCAATACGGCAGCACCGTCACGTACAACATCCATTCACGGCGAATCATCATCCCCATCCTCCTCCGCCAATGCCCAAGACCAGACTATTGACCTCGAAGCCGGTCAGGGTCAGAATGAAAAGTCGGCCGCCAACCCTCTATCCTGCGTCGATCCCGCCACCCATATCGTCAGCTGGGACGGACCCGACGACCCTGAGAATCCCATGAACTTCCCTCGCAGCAAAAAATGGCGTATCACAATGGTGACAGCTATCATGACCTTCTGCGTCTCGTTTGCGAGTTCCGTGTTCAGCACTGCGACTGAGGTCACGGCTGTGAAGTGGAATGTTAGTTTAGAGGTTATGATTCTAGGTGTTTCGCTATATGTATTGGGTTTTGCCTGTGGTAAGTACTCTTCCCCTCTATTCATAACTTCACCCCATGCGATATCTCTGTACATAGAGGTTAGACACATCAGATACTGATATCTAAACAGGCCCTCTTGTCTGGGGACCTCTCTCTGAAGTCTACGGCCGCACACAGCCCCTCTTCCTAGGTTTCTTCCTCTTCACCATCTTCCAAATCCCCGTCGCCACCGCGCACAACGTCGCCACAGTCATGATCTCCCGCTTCCTCGGCGGCTGTTTCGGCGCTGCACCCATTGCCATCGTCGGCGGTACCTACGTCGATTTCTGGGACACGCTCGATCGTGGCATCGCAACCGCGGGCTTTGCAGGTGCGACTTTCATAGGACCCATCGCTGGCCCTATCGTTGGCGAGTTCATCACGAGCAGCTATCTAGGGTGGAGATGGACGGCGTGGATTACGTTGATTATGAGTGCATTTGTGGGAATCGTGGGTTTGTTGACTGTGCCGGAGACGTATGCGCCGATTTTGCTGAAGAGGAGGGCGGAGAGGATGAGGCATGAAACACAGAATTGGGCGCTGCATAGTCAGATTGATGAGCAGCCTGTGCATGCGAGGGCGTTGGTGGAGAAGTATTTCATGAAGCCTTGGATAATGTTGTTCAGGGAGCCGATTGTAAGTTTACCTCATCCCATTTTCTTTGCTGCTCGCTCGCTTGTTTGTTTAGTTCATCGCAATCATCACATCTCCCACACTCCAAACTTTCACCAGAGCAAAGATTTAAGCTAACGTATTAAAAGCTCATGGCAATGACCCTCTACTCCTCCCTCGTCTACTCAATACTCTACCTCATCTTCTTCGCCTACCCCTACTCCTTCCGCGTCGTACGCGGCTGGTCAAGCACCCTCGCCTCCCTCCCCTTCCTCGGCATCTTCGTCGGCATCGTCCTCTGCTGCATCTACATCGCCATCGACACCAAAACCCGCTTCAACAAGCTCCTCGCCGCCTCCGCCAAGCCCTTCATCCCCGAAGCGCGCCTTCCACCCATGATCATCGGGTCCGTCGTCCTACCCGCCGGCCTCTTCTGGTTCGCGTGGACGTCTTCGCCCGATATTCATTGGGCGCCACAGGTTGTGTCGGGGGTGTTTGTTGGGTGCGGGATCTTCTTGGTATTTTTGCCGAGTCAGATTTATATCGTTGATACGTATTTGTTGAATGCGAATAGTGCGTTGGCGGCGAGCAGTTGTGTGAGGGCGTTGATGGCCGCGGGGTTTCCGTTGTTTGCGACGTATATGTATCAGGATCTGGGCGTGGATTGGGCGACGTCTTTGCTCGGCTTTTTGTGTGTGGCGATGATGCCGTTTCCGGTGTTGTTTTGGTTTTATGGAGAGAAGTTGAGGATGAAAGGAAAGTTTGCTTTTGCTTTGTAGAGGGAGTAAAGTAGTGTGAGGGGAAGAAGAGGGGTAACGTAATGTGTGTGGTTAATTTGCGGAGGCTTGAGGATTGCATGGTGGTGGCGTTTGAGAAAGCTTAGTTATTGTTGTGCAGCTAGATTCCCCTCATAGAATTAGACAGTGATATACACATAAACATAGATTAGACGTTACTACTAGAAAAGTAGTAGACAAGATCCAACTCATAGAATGTATCGATATCGCGGTCCAGAATTCTCCTCTCCTCGTCCCTCATCATCCTTTCCAGGCTCTACAACTCCATACTTTTCGTCTAATTTCTTGTTCTCCCATTTTAACAAGAACCGTAGTCCCATAGCCAAAGCAGAATTGAACAGCATGAACGCAGCACAGACCCACATCCCTTTCCTGTAAAATGGGCCTTCACTCTTTGGGTACAACCTCGTGCCGAGAAGAGGTCCGCATTGTCCAATGACATTCAACATCGCGATACCAGTGCCTCTGCGCGTGTCACTACCTTGATTATTCAACACCCATGGCAGGATATTTCCAATCGATGGGAATATCCCTGCTGCAGCAAGATACACGCCTGCATAACGAGCTCCGGTGCTGGTGGCTGCTGCGAGCATAATGTACCCTGTAGCCCCTAGAAGCGAGAGACAGGCAATCGTAAGACCACGCTGGGAAGTCTTGTCGGCTATGCGACAAGTGATGATGACGAGGAGAAAAGCTAGGAAGTAGGGTGGTGCTGACAGGCCTTGGGCATTGATCTTGGTGAAGCCCATTTCTGTGAGGATGGTTGGTAGGAAGACGGGGAGAGATGCGAAGGAGACGTTGCAGGAGAAATACATCAGTCCTGTTATCCATGGCTTGTTCCCGTCAGCACATAAATATCTTCAGGTCGAGTGCTCAGACATACTTTCATATCAAGCAGCGTCGCCCCAATATCTGCCCAAGACGGTTTTCCTAGTCTGCTCTCTCCATCGCTACCAACTTGCCTGAGTGATCGTGCTTTTGCGACGGCCTTTTCTTCTTGATTCAAGAACTTTGCTTTTTCGGGACTGTCGGGCATGATAAACCAAGTTACGACGGATGCCACAATACATGGCAGGCCTTCTACAAGGAAGAGCAACCGCCATGACGAGATGCCCTTTGGATCTCCAGATGTGATGCCATAAGCCAGTGCACCTGCGAAACAAGTTGCTAGAGGAGCAGCACTCAGGAAAAGCCCGCAGCGGAAGCCGAGTTCGTTCCTACGGTAGAAAAACGAGAGTAGGAACGGGATGCCTATACCTTCTGTCAGCAATAATTCTTTTCCCAAAAGAAACGTCGTGTGAAGTACACACCTGGCGCAAAACACGCCTCGAAAAGCCCCAAGAAGAACCGAGCCGCCATCATACCCGACCAACGGTATGTTGCCGCTTGAAGTGTCCCGCACAGAGCCCAGCCCATTACAGTAAAAGCTGCCCATTGATGAGGTGGTATGACCTTCCACATCAGTCCAAGTGGCTCGAACAAGATATAGGAGATGTAGAAGATGGTAAGGAACCATTCGTATTGACCTGGCCCGAGGTTGAATTCCTCTTCCATTCCTGCGATTCGGGCATTGCTGTTCGTGGAATTAGCTGTTTTTCTGGGAAATATATGGTCTGGGAGTCTCTACCCAATGTTCGAACGATCGAGATATGCTAGAAGATCTGGAATGATACAAGTCAGTCCCTGCCCTCTGGACAGAACCATCATTTCTGACTTACACAATATCATGACAAGAGGAATTAAGTGTCTATCAATCTTCCGCACAACTCGTTTCTCCAGCGCAAGGTCGTGATGGCGGGGTTGTGGGGAAGTATCGTTGGTCTGTGAGGCAACATCGCCATGATGCTCGACGTATTTTTCTGGATCTTCTTGTATGGGTTGAACAGCCGCTGCTTGTCCCCTGCTCGCCATACTACCCCCTTCCTCTCGCTGGTCACCAAACATCCCCATATCGAAGCCTTTAATTGAGGAGCGGCTTCACTCAAAAAATTCTGTCCCCAGCGCTTGTCGAAGAGAACTGCGGGGTAGGAGGTACAAGGAGGGTAAGAAACAGAAGTGATGGAAACACGAACTTAACTTTTCTGCACAACCTCTGAGGGACTAATTCATGCCTTAGCCGAACTTTCAGAGGTCAGGTACCTTACGGAGTCCCGAAATCGCGAAATCGGGATTTTGTTGTCTGGATCGTCATCATTGCGTCCTTTTGGAGGATAGTGTTGAAGTTTGATAGCTTGGACGGAACAACTGCCGATCCAGGATGGATACTTCCGTCCTTGGAGGGCTTATGCTGCAGTAAGCTTTTTACGAAGCTTTTGCGGGGTTCAATAAACTCCCGAGTGCGGAGAGATTGCGATCTGACTTCGAGTGCGATATCATATTGGGTTTGTGATGTTTTTGGGGATAGCGTGTTGGCACGTCGGGGATGTCACCGCTGTAAGTAACAAGTTGTGGATGACTCAGCAACGATCGGGCCCTTCGCTCTCTCTGGCCTTTCCTCGTCTTCGTCGGGAATTTGATCATCAACTCCTTTACACGAATTCTTTACATGGTCTAGCGGAGAATGAGACTGATCACGAAAGAGATGCTCTAGAGCACGCCGTAGTCTTGGAAAGTCAAAGATCATCTTCAGGACAGACTGCGAGTCTGTGACACATTCTAAACTCAAATATATCAACATGCGGCAATTCTCAAGGGGCAAATTATATCTTGTAAAATAGGCACTCGATACGCCAAATCCGTCTAATTTTCTATGTACACATCTTCTCGCTTTGCGTTTTTTTTACAAAGCTATCATGTGAGATTCTGTACATCAGTTTCCTCATTACAGCTTTTAGTCCTCAAAGTTCACGTTTACTCCTGGCTTTGTGTTGATACTGAGTGTGCTGTCGAAGCAGATTAGTGTCTGCATTCAAATCTGGGAAGAATAACTCACAATATGTCCGGTCTAGAATAGCTTCCTATGACATCAAAATTCATCTGCGTATATCGTCGGTCAGAGTCATTTGCTGCTTGTCCTAGTCAGTACGTCACAGAGCAGTCCCTCATTATTCCAATATCCCCTTAACGGGGAAAGGCAGAACCCGACAATAAGTCCACGGATTTAAGGAGTCACGAAATGAAGCCTCAAACGCTGGAACGATGTTGACCAGTCGTCCGAATCCACTCTCGTCTAGATCTCATCTCAAGTCCCCTAGCTCGTCTGTTCGTATTAACATTTTTATACTTTTCTCTGGCGACCGTAAAGTTTGAAGAACAACTGAGTTGACTCATTGGGGAAGCGAGTGTGTATCCAGACCGGTTTTGACCTCGCTTGGATTGTTTATTTCTGGTGCACAGGCCACACAGTTACGAAGAAGGTCAATTACCCATCTACCAACCACGCAGCAAATGTATCAGTACTTTTGAGACTGGAAAATGTCCATTATTCCTCAGGTTGTTCTTGATATTCAACTTGCTTGAAGCTATATCTTCGTCTGATAGTCTATTACAGTTTTGAGCCGACTCTTCCTTCCGTGCTTTCTTTCCAGCTTTCCAGGATTCTGTTCGTCTTGCAATCAAGTCGAGTCTCCGTTGTCTTGTAGATACGCGGTACACCTGTCTCTTCGAAGTCCTTGTCTTCAACAACCATGGAAGCAATCCCTCGTGCCGAAAGGAATATCTGAGGCATTCCATGGCCAGTGAAACCAGCGAGGATAAACTGATTGGGCTTTTTCGGAACTGCACCAATATGCGGGAGACCATCTGTAGAGTATCCCATGACTTATTGTTGTTAGCGAAGTGTTCAAACAGGTGCCAGAGAATATACCGACTTCCAGTCCATATTTTGTCCACGGTAGCCCCACTGTCTGCCCATCCCTTGAAATTTCGTTGCATGTAGCCATCGAAGTATTGCTTGGCTGATACAATCAATTCGCTGTCGTCTATGGTATCGTACCAGCTTTCTAGCCTTGGGTAATATGTCCCACGACCTCCTCCGACAATGATGCTTCCATCCGTTCTGGGTATGAGGTAGTCTTGTTCCCAGCTACTGCGACGCAGCATGTAAGAGTTGGGAAGATGAGGTGCCGGCTTTTTGGTCGTGGTGATGCGACAACAGATACCTCGTACAGGAACAATCTTGTCTTTGTACTGCGGTAAGATAGTGGAGGTATACGCATTGCTGGCGTAGATTATGGTTTTGGCTTTGATCAAGCCGCGGGGAGTAGTAATTATCCAGTAACCTTGTGAGTCTTGGTTCGATGACACTTCTTGGACAGGGGTATGCGTTTGGAGGTTGACACCTTGCGAAATCGCTTTTCTGAGAAGGTGCATGATAAATTTGTAAGGCCACAGATGGCCAGCAGTATGTGAAAAGCAGCCTCTGGCACCTTTCACTCCAGAGAGCTTTCTTGTGATTCAGTTTAGAATCAGTATTGGTCGGCTTGTAGACTCACGGCTTCAGCTTTCTCCCCAGAAATATATTGCACTCCTTGAGCTGCGGCGACCCCGCTATCAACCAGACGATTATAGCCCGCTTTCAATTGATCGCTCGTCGATGAGTCGAACTGTACGTCGAACGTCCTTGTCACAACAAAATCACATTCGATGTTCTCTTTTTCTACAACTTCTTTAATTGCATCGACGTGGGTCATCTCAAACGCAGAGGCTTCCGCAACTGCCTCGACACCGAACTCTTCGATGAGTGAGCCAGGACGATTGAAAGGGTCTGGCTTCAGATGGCCGCCTGGAAAGTCTTAGTTCTACTCCAGCACGTTTGAGGTAGTATTTGTACCATTTCGTCCGGTTGCCCCTGAGCACGCCTCACGTGCCTCTAGTATCACGATTGTAGGTTTGGTGGCTGAATGTTTTGTTTTCTCGAGCAAGTGATAAACCGTAGATGCCCCAGTGTAGCCGGCCCCAATCACCACAATATCTACACTTTCTGGAAGGAATTCCGTTGTCCGATGACTATCCAACGAATCCAAGTCGGTCCTCCAGAATGACGCGGTACTTTGTTGAACTGGAAAAATGGGAGGTTGACCGACCATGTTGCGCGGAGGTTGAAGGAGATCGTCAGAGCTGTTGGGCATGATCTTTTGGGGGAATTTTGTCAGCTGATAAAATCGAGAGCAATGAAGACCAATAAATTTATGAACTGTTCAATGCTGTTAAAATTAGCCAAGTATCGTAAAAGCGCAGTTGCATTTTCCGCAGTCGAAGAATTTGGACGCTGTGTAGGGGCAGCATGAGCGGGGAAATTATGATGGAAGCACGGATAGCCGTCCCAGGAATCGACATTTGTCAATAAATGCGATATTGACACCTTCCGACAAAGACATCTAGCTGTTCCACGGCAAGTATTTCAGCATTAGTGGGATGGCGACCGGCTGATACGAGTCAAGTGGTGATAAGCATCAGATGTGGACCCGGTTGCTGTCCCGGTGCTGGACCGGACCGGTGATACCAGGACCTATCAGCTCCCCCAAGGTCAATCAATGACGAACCTTGATTATCATCATTGATATCAGTGTCTTCGAGATAATTAGTAGAGCATAGCTGCATGTCTAAGGCGGGTAATGATAGTGTTTATCTTATGATTTGGAGCTGATATGTTGTTTCGGGCAAGTCACGATCTATGGATTTACGTGCTTTTGAAATCACAAGTGCAAGCCATCAGTTCTGCCGTGGGCTTGGTATTACACTCCTGATTTTTCATGGCTTTAAACTACGATCTCCTTTCCTTGCATTCTGATAGTCGAGTAGCAAGGTGCCGTTTGCTGAAATACTTCATGTAAATTGCTCTTTGAGTTTTGGACACATAACTCAAAATATTGGCAGTGCCAATGAAATCCCAAAGATTCATGATTTTTGGATGAAATACAAATTACATGGCTGCTGTGATAACTTTCTCGGCCATTTCAGGAAGCGTATCCGCAACCACCTCCATATCCCCGAACAGCTCTAGCAGTGGCTCTTTTTCCCAAACAGTGCAATATGCTCCTTTGAATCTGTAGAATTGTTAGCAATGTGGTAGAATCTGGAGAAGGATAATGGAAGTTACCCGGTCATCCTGGCAGCGCTGACGTCCCTAGAAGAGAAAAAGTCGAAATTAGTTTCAGGATTCGTTTAATTTCAGATTTAGGGGTCGTGTTCACTCTAGAATCAAAAAAAGCTCGAGCTCTCAATTTCCAGTAGAGCATAGAAAGAGGACCTCGCCAACGATATGAACTTACCACATATGAGCAGCAGCAAACCAAGGCGAATCATCACCGTCATCTCGAAGTTTCTTCACCAAGGGCATGTAAGCCTCAGTTGAAGGTTTTCCGACACCGAGAGTATCGCATGTGAGAAAATTGGCCTCGGGCATATCGACACCAGCGCGACTGAAATAACCTCCAACTCGCCTCAAATCCCCAGCTGTGAACGCCCACACGGTAAACCCAGCATCCCGTAGTTTCGAAACGCACTCTTTTGCTCCTGGTCTCATTTCCAGCCTCAGATACTCCTCCATAATATATGCTAAATCCTCTTGGCTTGCGAAGGCTCTCGGTTCAGAAATTCCAGCCATCCACAACATTCGAAAGAAGAGTGCTTCAAAAACTGTCCCAAACTTCTTGTATCGAGACGAAATGCTCAGATAAGTGTATTCTCGCTCAGCTGCCTCGAGCCAGGTGTATCCGAGAAGTCTAGGTTTGATGCCTTCTGCTCGCAGCCGATCACCAAGTCTCGTTTCGATCGCATCGAACATAGCATCATACGAGACCAGCGTGCCAACGACATCGAAAACAATATTTTTCTTTGTTGAAGCCATTTGAATTAAAAAGAAAATTGACAACGTGTTCGAGAAATAGTCAAATGGGATAGAGCAATTTGTTCACTTCAAATTTTGGGTCAGTTCTGAATAGGAAATTCTTTACTCTGCCGATTTTAGGATATGCATGCGGCTTGGCTCAAAAGTGGGAGCTCCATGTTCACTGTTCGGTGTAAATATCTCCCACTTATGCTTTGCCCGAGATGATCCCTTTCAACCGATATCCGTGCGAAGCAGTACCTTGAACCTTGTAAAATAAACGATACGTGTATGGATCGGCCAGTCTCTTACACATACTCCGAAACTAAGACTATCGAGCTACGCTGTCGTGGTGAAGAATAACCGGGCCGGTGACAAGGCTTATCGATTTCAGGTGACAGGAGATAATGGGAGACTAAAATCCAAACATATGTGAAGACCATGCTCGTATGATGTACTCGAACCTTATCTTTCACTTGCAGTGGGTACTCTTCGCAGTCATGTTCAAGCAGCTGACCCTTGTTCGTTCCTTCCACCGAGCTTGGGTGTATTTTGAGGATTTCCTTATCTTGCTTTAATCCATGGAAGTGCGGTGAGGGGTCAATAACCTGGTACTATAACACTTCCCGATTGAAGCACTTTCAAATCATCTTCTTTTACATATAGTATCGCCTCCGAGCGCTCTTACCGAGAAAACTCATCACGGAGCAGCACTACAGAGTTCCCATCATGGCCACGCATGACAGCAAAGGCGTCATCGACGTGGAAAACAGTATTTCTGGCAGTGAGCGGGAAGGATTTTCGTCTCCAATCACTGCAGATGTTGACACTGCCGGCTATGATCGATCTCTTACGAAGCGTCAGATTATGATGATGACATTTGGAGCGGGTATTGGGACTGGACTGTGGGTTGGCACAGGCACTGCTTTGAAATATGGTATTGTCCCAACTGATTGCCAGATTTATAAAGTCTTTCTAACTTGAATATAGCCGGGCCTGGTGGCATCGCCGTTGCATACACAATTGTTGCGTAAGATCTTTCCCACCGGAAGCGGCCACAAGGCTAATCGTAGTTGTATGCAGCTCCATTGTGTATCTCCAATATGTCTCCATTGGTGAGATGACAGCGTATCGTCCTGTTCACGGTGGATTTATTCGACAGTTCTCCGAGTATATCGATCCGGCTATGGGCTTTGCGGGAGGCATAAATTTCTGGTTCGAAGTAGGTTTCCTGGTTCAGATATGATAACTATCTGACAATAGCAGTGGGTCATGATTATTCCAGCAGAAATCACCGCTGCAATCTCGGTGCTAAAATTCTGGCCAGCAACAGAGATCGTCCCGATAGCAGCGTACATTACGATATTCCTTGTGGTTATGGCCCTCGCAAACATCTTTCCGGTGAAATTCTATGGCCATGTCGAATACTGGATGTCACTCATAAAGTGCTCTGCAATTATTCTCATGATCTTCTTCTTGTTCATCATGACTTCGGGGGGCATACCTGCAACACATGGACCGATCGAGTTCCGATACTGGAAGAATCCAGGAGCTTTCCCCAACGGTATGAAAGGCCTCGCTAAAGCATTCGTCCAAGCTGGGTTCAGTTTCGGAGGTGGTAAGTGAAAACTTGCATCTCAAAATGTAGTGAGTAAATTCTAATAGGCACCAGGTGAACATATTGCAATCATTGCCGGAGAAGCCATAAGTCCTCGCGGAACCATCAAGAAGACGATCTACCCAATTTTCTGGAGGATGTTTACTTTCTTCGTAGTCAACATTTGGTTAGTGGGAATGTGCGTCCCATACAACGATCACGACCTCGTGAATGGCGCTGGTACACTCGGAAGTCCCTTCGTCATTGCAATCGAGAGGGCTGGTGTCATGTGGCTGGCTCACATCATCAATGGCTTCATCTTCTTGACAGTCATCAGTTGTGGCATTACGAGCGTCTACGTCGCAAGTCGTAGTCTGACTGCATTGTCCGACACGAAGCTCATTCATCCTTACTTTGGCAAGAAAGATAAGAGGGGTCGTCCATATGTCTCTTTAATCATTTCCACGGCCCTCGGAGGTGGTCTGTGTTACCTCAACTGCAATAAAAAGGCCGCCATCGTCTACAATTGGTTCTCATCTCTGGTAATTGCCTACTTCTACTGGTTTCATGCTCATTTCACTAACATGAGAAGGTCTCCATCGCTGGTTTTATAAATTGGGGTTGCATATTTGTGTCGCATATAGGCTTCCGGCGAGCCCTGAAGGCTCAGGGAATAAACCACCACTCTTTGCCATTTATAGCGCACTTCGCTCCATATCTCCAATACGGAGGTCTGGTGGTTTTGGCCTTCATTCTAGGCTGTTTGTTCTATCTTTCCATCTTTCCATTCGGTGGACATGGCTCAGCGGAAACATTCTTCTCAACATACCTCGCTGCACCTTTGTTCGTATTCGACTACATTGTTTACAAAGTAAGTTCAGTAACTCCATGGCCATGCAAGTGGGAGCTGACAGAATTTTGCAGTTTTATTACAAAACAAAGGCGGCGATTCCTGCGAAAGTGGATTTCAGTGATGCTCGAGCTTTCGATGAGGAGGATCGCCTCAAGGCTGAACAGGATGCACACAATGGGGAAATGAGACAACGAAAGACACCAATAGTGCAGACGCTCAAAAATCTGGTTTTAGGCTGAATCGTACTTCTCAGCAGCTAAACTTGTCTTGATTGTACTGTTAGCGTCAAAGAGCGATATCTTGTTATCGTAAAGTTTAAGATCTCTTTATTTCCTGTGCTGCCAAGGAGCTTCAACTGCGCTTTTAAAGATGTGGAATACAAGATGTCAATACTGTCCGTTATCCGTTTCACCATATCCGTGCATTCCTGTCCCAATGCTTCGCTTCATGGATCCTCCAGCATGCTGTCAAGTTCAGGCAATATGAACGAATTATCGATAGCCCCAAACTCGAAGCCTATGAGATCACTATCTACTGTTGGCCTAGCGGTACTAGCAGTCTCAGGATATGCCGAACTATGGGCCCACGATAAACTCTCCGCTTCGCTCGAACGTTGTGCTGCCGGCTGTGATTGCATGGTATCGCTTCCAAATTGGTCTAATTTCCTCAAAGCTGCCCAGCTCTTGAACTTCTCAAAGCCATTGTCCTTTTTCTTCGCACTCCCATTCGGGAAGTCACCATTGACATCTAGTATTCTGATGGCTGTCTCAAGTGCCTCGATAACCGACACCTCGCTCTTGACTGAGTCGATGTTTGTCGCCATGCATCTAATCAACCTCATTCCCAATGCCAGTGGGCTCTTCAGGGCCTCTTTTCGCCCGTTCAAACTCTGCGCCAAGATAGCCAGCAGAGCTGCTCTGCAGGAGCTGAATTCCGTATAGCTCGCACCTGCTAATCCGCAATTTTGGTTGAGAAGACTGCAAAGCTCGATAACATGCAATGCAGCTGACTCTGCATCGGCAATCAGCGTCGCCCGAGTGTTCTTTCGCTTACGTTTGAGCAATGAAGTTGAGTCGGTGGGCGTTGAATCATTACCACCCCGAGGAGAAGGCGATCTAGTATCGGCAAAGAAAATGAATGGTCGGCCCATGTAAATCTCATTCAAATGAAAGCAGAGCTTGAGATGAATGTTTTGCCGGAAGAGTGGCAGTTCCGGATCAAGATCTCGGCAGTATATCTCACTAGGAAGAAGTGACCACCAAGTCTGAGCTTCTGAACGAATCTTGAATAGTTGATCGAAATAATTCGATCGGAGATGAGAGGGGCATTTCCTGAGAAGGGATCTATGGGGAAGATCAGCGTCAAATTTCACCTTCATTGATATGATCTTGAAAACCTACATCGCGTTTGATATGTCACTAAGGTATTTGGTAATTTGAATCAAGGCCGAGTTGTTCTGAAATCTCGACGGCTCGCCTGGAATTTGAAGCTCTGGTATGTTTACTGGTAGGTCGGCGTCGACGTCGTTAGAAGTGACCGAAGGTGGTCTTCCATGTAGAATGCATATTCGTCTTAGTTTTTGTCAGTCACGAGTATAAAATGCTGGAAGTGAGGTAATACTTCTCAAGTGTATATGCTGTCCACCACAGCCGATTCCGAGTCTCAACTGTATGAGCATCGAAATCCTTTCCCAAATACTTTCGATGCATGCCGTTTTGAATAGCTATTTTTATGGCAAGTCCTAAGTATGTGTATGCGATGCCCTGGGTGTCGATTGGGAGAGCATAATGCGCCAGTAAAAGACAAGCCTGCACGCTCTCAAAAGAAGCAATGGCGATCACATCTGGGATAAGTTTACAGGCTAGGCGATACAATTCTACTCCGACATCATCCTCAGGAGGTTGCTCTGCTGTTTCATTTTCATTGACTTGAGTCAGTGGCCCAGAGGCCATATGAGCGAATTGCGCTCCGATAGCCAATACCATCAATACGGAGCAAACCCATCCTGCGTCACTTTCAGCAACGATAGAAGGCGTGTCCAGCAAGACTGCGAGCTTTTCGCGGAGGAATTTTTGGTCAATGAAGGACGTATTTGTCTGGGCGTACTGGAAGTAAATCACGACGAGAAAATCGACCACATGGGGAGGGGGGAGCGACTGCAGGAGAGCAAAAACATTTGAAGCTGGGGATTGAAGCTGCTTAGCTCTCCAATTTTCGGTGATTGTTCTTTTCTGCTGTGTGGCGCAAGTACCCTTCAATCGTTAGTTTGGAAGTGCTGCTTTCTGGATAGAGCAAACTCACCTCCAAATATTCATCCACCTTTTTGCGAATCTTTTGTGAGAAGTTCCAATGGGAAAATTCCCCAGAGTAATCTAAATACTTGTAAGTTGAGAAGGGGACACAGTCCAGGAAAATTCTTCTTACGAGCAGTATTACGTGATAAGGTTTTTACAACAAACTTGTCGTCCTTTAAAGTGAGATCCTCTACATCTGAGTCCATGTGGATGGGCCCTTCGTTCCCCGTGGTTGACGTTGCTTCGATCTTCTCCGCTATTCCTCTTAGACTCGATAAATTCAACGATACATCTCCGAGAAAATGGGTAGCAATCTTCTCAAGGTACTTGATACGCTCATCATTTTCGATGTTACCAGAGGTGGAGGTCCGCCTGATTTGCACAAAGGATCACAGTCAGTAAAGTGGGGTATGCTGGACTCGAATTGTTGTCTTACTGTTGCGATGATTTGGGCAGCTGTATGAACTCACAGCTGCGATTGCTTCTGCTGCATTTTATACAAGGGACACCACCTTCGCACTTCTCTTTCAACCTCCTACATCTATCACATGCCTTGGTTGCTCGAGCTCGATTCTCTTCTGCTATGCGAGGTCGCTTTCTGGCATTATATGAAGAGGAAGAACTTTGCCGGCTTGCAGGCTCCATTGGTATATTGTTGAGATGGATTGAAGGTTTATTCTCTGTCGTTAAGGAGTAGTCTTCTACCATCTGGACTGATAGATAAGATGGGGTTGGAGAAGTGGGGTGCACATGTTATCCACAATTCAGAAAGTGGGGTATAGGTTGGTTGCTCAAAGCAGGTCCTGCTGAAGCATGTCGTGGACTATCCATACCCCATAGCATATCTCATGGCAGATGGAAATTGCTAAAATATCAAGATATCTCAATCATTCATTTCACTTAGGAGACGATGGGCTTGTCCCTATCGGGCACATCGCGTACTCACGGGAGTTCAACGGTGGCTTTGCAACGGGCGACTGCTTTTGCCGATTAAAATGCTGATGCAGAACTCGAGTATTGAAGATCAATCGTAATCCTTCGCTGATTTCATAACACTAAATTGATCCGTCGTTCTGTGTAGCATCTCTGCCTGTCGTTGATACATATCGATCCCAGACTTTGTTTTGATTCTTCCCCTGAGAGCTCGGCAAGAACGAGCCACTCAGGGAGCTGCCCGCGATTTGCGGCCGCTTTCACCCTGTCATGTGTTTGTCTTGTTTGCTCAGCTGAACTTTTGGCCTCTGCCTTGCTTTGGCTTCACGGAACTTTCAACCTTTTCTCCCCGCATTGCTTTGGAGTGACAACTGGTTACATTCTAATTTGCGACGGTGATACACGACTTGAATGGAATAGTTCGTACCGCCCTGCTGCGAGATCTAATGCGAGATTCCTCCCCCAACATCCGCCAGCTTCAACCATCAACAAAAATCGCCATGAACACCCCAGGATCAGCTATGGGGCTCGTCAAGGTCGCCAAATTACCTGTCATTGGGCCTACAGACCCATTCGCCAAGGTAGTCAAGACTTTATCCTTGTGAGTAAGCCTCAATTGGAGTCCGCGACCTCCTTCTAACTGCGCATAGTTACTTTGTTGACGAGTTACATGTGCCCTCCACCTTCGAACAGCTACGAACTACATCTGCGGGGAATAAGATCCGTGTCCTGGTGGAACATCTTGTATTGAACGTTACGAATCCGGCTTTGATCAATGCTTTATTGTCAGTATACTCGACTCTGCCAGCGAATCTTGCTCATTGGACTTGGATAGAACATTGAAATGGCACTTCTCTACGCTCGAGGTCGACGACCGCGGATTAAACGAAACTCGAGCGAACGCATGTGAAATAGTAGCCTGGCGATTCCTCACGCGGATATCCGAACGAGATGCGGTGGACTTTTGCTTATACGAGTTGCCAGAAGTTCAGACCCCGGAGGAGGAACCGCAAAATGCAGATCCATGCGGTTCAGAGGCCAACGAGCATTCGAGTCTGCTGCCACAGTTCAGAGCGAGAGATCTTCTTGTCCCGACGACTCCTACAAGACCTACAAGCAAACGGGTGGAAATGTTACGGTCAATCTCGCATATGGGCTCGATGTCGATTGTGCCAGATGTGAATCCAGAGGATGAAGACGACCCAACATCGTCATTCACTGGTCTCAACGCGCTGGAGATTGCTGCGGTGGCGGACTGCAAGAAGTTTATGAGTCAGAGAATTGTCCAGAAAATCATCACTGGGATCTGGAATGGAGATATTACCTTCTGGGCTACGCTGAGCGTCCACACGAAGAAAAAACCGCAATTCTACAATAAGAAACGATCAGACTGCTTTACACGGCTGCGAGTACCGAGGTATATCAAAGCGTTTGAAGTGCTCTTCTTTGCAACGTTCTTGTTCCTCTATTATGCAGTCATGGTCGAGAGAAATCAGTTTGTACACCAATGCAATATCATTTCAGCAACCCACTGATCTTGGCAGATATCAAATCACGTTTCTGGAAATCTTGCTATACATTTGGTTCGCAGCTTTCGCGTACGATGAGCTCGGAGAGTTCATTGATGCGGGGTCAATTTTCTATGCTGTCGATATATGGAATGGCTGTGACCTCATAATCATACTCATTGGGGTAGCTTTTGCGATCACAAGTGAGTGACGTGATTTTATTTGTTTTGGCTGGATCTAATGAGGCTACAGGGGTGATTGGGCTGTTCAAAGATACCGAGGATTTCCAGCCGATCACTGATACAGCATTCGATATTTTGTCATTGGAAGCCCTGTTCATGGTTCCGAGGTAGGGTAACTGTGGCCTACTTCAGGATGACAGCTAACAAGTCCAGAATATGCTCACTCCTGAGTCTTCATCCGTACTTTGGAACTTTGGTAAGACACTTAGCTCGACGTAGATTTGCCTTACTGACCACGACAGATTCCGTGTTTGAAAGAGATGGTATGAGCTCTGCTTCGTTACTGAAATCTCCCCTAATATTTCAACAGGCGAAGGATTTTGTCAAGTTCATGGTAGTTGTGGCAGTCTTGTACATTGGTCAGTCTCTCGCAAGTGGTTACTCGAGTAGCTGCTGATGATAGCCAGGCTTCCTCACAACCTTTACTCTTCTCGCTCGAGATACTTTTGGGCTTGCTGAAATGAGTTGGATTCTGATCAAGGTGTTTTTTGGATCGAGTTATCTGGGATTTGTAGGTTTCCGCCATCCTCTCGAGATTAACGGCGCTAATATCAAGTCAGGATATTATGAGTGATGTACGATCACCATCCCATCATTCGGATCTAATTGACTGACTTAATAGATCAACCCGAAACTTGGCCCGCCTTTGATGCTCATCTTTGTTTGCATGACCAATATTCTACTCATCACATCCCTGATCAGTATCCTCAGTGATAGCTTCTCCAAAGTCATTGCACACGCACGGTTGGTGTCTTCCATCCTGTTGCCAGAAAGCTGCTCACTTATATGTAGGGAGGAATACTTGTTCGTTTACTCGGTTTATGTTCTTGAGGTATGCCGACAAGTCCGAGCTCACTTCACTGCTAACGCATCCAGGCATCGACCAGTAACAGACTAACTCACTTCTATCCACCCTTGGTATGGTTGACACCACATGAAGAACCCCAGAGTGCTAACAATCCACAGAATTTGATACCGCTGATCCTCATTCGGCCTCTACGACTGTTCCTCTCATCAGACGACCTGCGACGAACACGAATAGTGATGCTGAAGGTCACCCACTCACCAATCGTCGCTGCGATCTGGCTCTTTGAGAAAGCACACGAAAAGGTGAACGGTGGTGCACTGGCATTCTCATCCATCGGTCCCGGCTTAGCGCGGCTCACGAACGAATCCAGCTCATCCAAAAAGCAAAGACCATTTCTTGCTAGTCGTAGCGGGAAGACTAACTCGCAGCACTTTCCCGAAACACCCGCCGAGGATGGTGCGCACAGCCCTACTCATGAGCATCCTCCCAAGAGCAAGAAAGATGGCCAGGCGGTTGTGGTCGACAACACTATGCTCGAGCAGCAGGTTCAAGATCTGAGTATCAAGATTGCGGAACTGACCGCGTTGATTATGGCTTCGCAGGGCACGCCTCAGGAAGAATGGTCCTGATGATGAGAGTGTTCATGACCTGTAACGATTGGAAGAAAAGCTATGCACGGTCTGTATATATGTGGAGCTTGGGAGCGGCATTATCTGCCTTGGCGTTTTGATCGGGCCTGCGTATACCAGCTTTGGGGTCCTTTTCGGCGATGTTAATGAACAAAAGTAGTGTTTTCGCCTTTCTTCTGCTCCGATCTACTTGCCAGATCGAACGCCCACATGTCTCACTCCCAAGCTTTCCAAACCAAAATCCTCCTACCGCCCATACAAACCGCCAGGCACCATGTCCGACAGCCCGATGTCCCTCAGATCTGTACATCATTGCACCTGCATACCAGCAACAGTACCCTAGAAGAGCTCCCGCCAGCAGATGATGATGAGGGACTGCTCTTGACCAAGCAGGCGTAATGGCGGTTGATAAAGTGACGGCCTGATGACCCCTTCGAGCTGCAAGCTATAGGTCTGCTCTGCTGAAACTTCAAATATACCTGCAAGTTCGAAAGTGGACAGCAATTGGCAGATAAACAACGTCAGCCCCTGCTGCAGAATTTGCATGCAGCCAGGTTTACTTTGACTGCGGAGGTGGGATGACTGTCGGAGCTCCTTTGACTTTCGAACTTCCAAGTAAAGAGTCCTAGGGTATCTTCTACTTTACTGATTCATTAACCTACTTTCTTTCGAGGGAAAAAGAAAGGCCCAGAATTGAAGACCGTGAGTGACCGGGTTATGGGTAGGCAGATTGAAGCTATTTTCATGTAATTGAAAGGGCGTCAGGCTAGCTGACAAATCTTCTAGCGTGACAGGCGATCGTACTTGGTTCTGAAGCAAATAAATTGAGAAACCTATCTGTCCTTTTCGTAACTTGCACAGAAAATCAAACATGTTTTTTGAGGCTTAAACGGCATGCTGATTTGGGATCAACGTGTTCCGAATCATATAGCACTCTTGCATCAGGTCGGGATCTACACAACTGTGGACCCGGGCATTGTGATACTTGACCTGCGCTGTACCTGGCCGCCGGGAAATTGAATACTTGGGGATTTTTGATCCAATTTTTTGATCCAATTTTTTGAGATTTTGAACCGGATTGGAGATTCTACGATAGGAAGGGTTTCCCACATTGAAGAGAACAGACTCAACTTACTTTCTCGCTTGAAAAGGGGAATTGATCCGTCACTCAATCCATCAATAAGGCGGATATACGGCAAACGCGACCTGATTTTGGCATTGTCGGAACACTTATTTTGCTGAAGCATTTTTGAGATGAGAACGAATGCATCCACGAGAAAAGGAATTTGAAAGGAACGCTGTTCAAACTTCAAAAATGGCACCATCATCTCACCCGCCGAGCACCTCTCCAAACATCACGCCTTCAACAACTCTTTCAACCGCAGCATCCCATAACTCACACACCAATCCACCGATGCCCAGCAGTCCCTCTCAATCCCTCACTCTCCCTTTCACCACCCTCGACGTCTTCACCTCCGCTCCCTATACCGGCAACCCACTCGCTCTTGTCCGGATCCCCTCCCAATTCCGCCACCTCATCACAAAATCTCAAAAACAAAACATCGCAGCAGAATTCAACCTCAGCGAAACAATTTTCCTGCACGAGCAACTCGAGCCCTTAGTCCCAGAATGGGATGTCGAGATCTTTACCACCGACGCTGAACTCCCCTTCGCAGGACACCCCGTGATCGGGACAGCTGCCTATGTCCTTGGTGTCTTAGGCGCAGGCGGTGGGGAAGGCCAGGAAGGAGAGAAGGGACGCTTCATGACTAGAGCTGGGGGTGTTGATATTGCGGTTGTGTATGATGATGAAAGTCGGGATGAGGAGGATGGTCCATGTGGCATTGAGCCCGGCAAGTCCAGTCGAGTCTCAGCTGATATTCCGCATAATGTGCACATCCACTCTCGCATCATAGGAGATCTCGAGCGGTCTTTCTCTGGTCTATCATATTCACCAGCTATCCGTAAAGCAGAGCTGCAAGCGCCGTTCGTGAGTATCGTTCAAGGCATGACATTCCTGCTTGTTAAGCTGGAAAGTCTGGACATGCTCGGTGCGGTGGAAGTTAGCGGCGAGGACTTCAATTTTCATGGTGTGTTGGATGAAGGGTGGCAGATTGGATTTGTGGCCAAGTATTATTTTGTTGTGCTTGAGGAGGGTGGAGTGACGAGGGTGAGGAGCAGGATGTTGGAGACTGCTGTGGAGGATCCGGCGACGGGCAGTGCGGCTAGTGCGTTGTGTTGTTATTTGGCGATGAAGGGAGGAGAGAGTCGGAGGAGGAGGTTTGAGGTTACGCAAGGAGTGGAGATGGGGAGGAGGAGTGTTATTGGGGTTGAGGTTTTGGTTGGTCAGGGGAAGGAGGGGAGGAAGGTTGAGGGGGTTAAGATTAGTGGGAATGCGGTTGTGGTTATGGAGGGGAATTTGAGGGTCTGAGTAGGGCTGAAGGAGCTCTAAGAGGGTGAGAAGTGATGAATGCATCAAGGAATTTTTGAGGAATGACTTGGCTTTTTGACTTCATAATCCCTCGACACATCATGGAGACAGCTCAAGGAATACAGATATGCTTTAGGTATGCTTGACTAGTCTTACAAGCGTCCATAGTCAATGTCAATGCCATCTCGGTTCTTCTCTCTGAGCAGGTGAACAAGAAAGGGACGTGAAAGGTATATTGATTTAGTTCCCTGGCCTGTAACTTCGAGCTCGCAAAGCAATGCAGTTGCCTATTTTTATTTCTAGCGAGTTCACTAGCAGAATGCTAGAACAACATTCTAGTACCTGTAATGAACAAGCGATCTTGATTCCTCAAGACCGACAGAATTATCTTTCTCCCCCCTGCACTTGGGTCTCAGCATCTATCTGTACGAAAAGAGCACACAGTTTTGAAGATGGGAAAGTGCGTTCTGGCAAGCAGGCGATGTTTACCTCTACCAAACTCAACTACTTCGCAAAGATCGGAGCGCCACAAACCATCTGACTAGCAGATGTTTGCGAAGTTCGATACTGACTACACGAGTGAAATCGATGAGTTGCCTTAAATGGATTGCCAGGTAGTCTTCACTTAGAGTAGCTCTGCATGAGAGTTGTATGTATGTTCTAGACGATTGCTTGGTCATTGGTACCGAGTGGGAATTTGTCAAGGCCAATCCAAATCGACAGCAATCAGAAGCTCCGAAAGTGCCAACGGGTGGGAAATTTTAGCTATGTCGATGTACCTTCACCCCTTCCAGCTGAGTTAGAATTGATTTTGTCATATGAACAGTGCTGCACATGAAAAATGATGCGAAGAAGTGGGTTGATATCGGTCCGAAAACAGGAAGAATCGATATCGACAACTCAAGTACATGATATAACCTGTTATTCCAAAGCCAAGCCACCGACCAAATTAGCGAAGCCCGTGCTGTAAACACCTCTCACTACTCGTACTTAACACGTGCGCTTGTAATTACTCGCTCAAAGCCTCGGAGTCCGGAACCCTACCTACCCACACATACATAACTCACCGACGCCAATGCCCACACTTCCACTTTGCCCATCGAATCATCATTAGACTTGGACCATCTCGCCCTTGTCCCCAAGTTTCCTTTCAAATCCCGTTTCCCCTTCTTTAGTCCTCAAATTTCTCACTAAACCCGCCGCATCTCGGCCAAATTCCATTCAATTCCCCATATCTACGCAAGAAAAAAGAAAGGACTTCTCCAAGCCCTCACAGTCGCTAAGGCAGGAACCCCTCAAGCTCCCTCAAGCCCCCCCTGCCACCCCGTTGATACCCCGCTTCCCCAGCGGGTTTGTCGGTTATACACCAATCACAAGCACGGATGATATGAGCTAGGACAAGGCATTCGGGCCGGAGATGGGACGAACCTCAAGCTCTCCGCTCGAGCTTGAGGTGTTCCTGCTCCTATGACACAACTTGGCTAGAATCTTGGGCCTTGGACCGTTCTTACTTTAATAGGAAGGTGATTATCAGGTTGTGTTTTTATGTAATGTAACTCTACGACTCAAAATCCGGAATATGAAGCTGGCTGCATTTAGCTTCTTCTAACTTCCCATTTGGAAACATTATATAAACATCCTACCTCCCACAAAGTCGAGATACATCACTTCTCACTCACACTCTCTCAATCTCAGTACCTGACGACTCCCCCTTCTTCTTCTTCTCCTCGTACGCTCCTTCCCCTCCTCATTCCTCTTCCCATACCATCGCCTCCCCTCACCCTCACGATGCATTTCTCTCGGATCTCCCTCCTGGGTCTGCTCTCCCTGACCTCTGCCTCCCCAGCTCCTCTCCTTCAATCACGGGATCTGAACTCGTTTGTTGAAAGCGAGAGAGCCATTTCGCTGCAGGGTGTCAAGGATAATACTGGGCCGGCTGGAGCAAAGGTCCCTGGCGCGGGGGCGGGATTCGTTGTGGCGAGTCCGAGTCGGGTTGATCCGCCTTGTGAGTTTTTTGTCCTTTGTTTCGTCACTTGGGGTTTCATTGGTGCTTTAGAATTTGGTTTTGCTTTTCAATTTTCTCGTGGAGGAGTGGGGAAGGGTGGAAAATGGAGGTGGATGGGAGATATCGGAGTCACTGTTCTGTGGAT
Organism: Cadophora sp. MPI-SDFR-AT-0126; assembly: GCA_020747065.1. Taxonomy (NCBI): domain Eukaryota; kingdom Fungi; phylum Ascomycota; class Leotiomycetes; order Helotiales; family Ploettnerulaceae; genus Cadophora; species Cadophora sp. MPI-SDFR-AT-0126. The sequence goes on from JAGMVK010000005.1 coordinate 2,791,334, forward strand.
TCTTCTGCTGGATGGGAAGCTGCAAAGAGGGGAGGAGCAGGTGAGGTGGTCTGAGTACTGAGGGTTGGACCGGGATTGTTCTTCTCTTGATTGGCGAGACGTGTTTGAAGGCCTTTGATGTGCTTTGAACCCTTGTTTTGAGAAAGTTCTTCTCTACATCAAGGCGTCCAATTAGTTCTTTCCTCTCACCTAATACTTGTTGCCATTTGGTCATTTGGAAGAATCATGCTGACTTTCTAGACTTCTACACATGGACTCGAGACTCAGCACTGACCATGAAGATGATCGTCGATGAATTCCTATTCGGCAAAACTGAGCTTCAACCTTATATCGAAGACTACATCCACGCCCAAGCTGTCCTCCAAACAGTTGCAAACCCATCTGGTACTTTTCTCCCAGCTGGTCTCGGTCTAGGTGAACCAAAGTATCAAGTCGATGGGACAAGATTCAATGGTGCATGGGGCAGACCTCAACGCGACGGACCAGCACTTCGGGCTATTGTAAGATTAATCTCATCCTCCCTCACCCATCTTCGTATTTCCTGCCAGGAGTTGTGCTGATATTCCCCACCAGACACTCATCACCTACAGCAATTACCTCATCAAAAACGGGCAGTCTAAAAAAGCTCGCGAAATCATCTGGCCCATCATCTCCAACGACCTATCCTACGTTGGTCAATACTGGAACAGCACCGGTTTCGACCTCTGGGAAGAAGTTCAAGGTTCTAGCTTCTTCACAGTGCAGAATCAACATCGTGCTCTGGCAGAAGGAGCACAGCTTGCTAAATCCCTCAAGGTGACTTGCACGGGATGTGATCAAGCTCCTGAGGTTTTGTGCTTCTTGCAGAGTTTCTGGAATGGGGAGTATATTGTGTCAAATATCAATGTGAATAATGGACGGACTGGATTGGATGGGAATTCGATTCTAGGCCCGATTGCGGTATTTGATATCGATGCTTATGTATGCCTCCTCCCATCTTCTATCCCATATCCTTTTTCACAGATCATCGATCTACAACCTCACGACCACACACTAACACCAAACTAGTGCGACTCACCAACTTTCCAACCATGCAACAGCAAATCCCTCTCCAACTTCAAAGCCCTCATCGACTCCTTCCGCACAGCTTACGCCATCAACGCCGGCATTCCCGCCAATAAAGGCGTCGCAGTGGGCCGCTACACAGAAGACATCTACCAAGGCGGTAACCCCTGGTACTTGATCACCACAGCGGCAGCTGAATTCCTCTACGCTGCCGTCGCTCAATGGAAAGCCCGCCACATCCTCACCGTCGACTCCACCTCCCTCGCTTTCTTCAAAGACCTGTACCCCGCCGTCACAATCCGACAATACAACTCCGGAAACTCCAACTCCCCATTCGCGCAGATCATGAACGCCGTAACCGCCTACGCCGACTCGTTCGTTGAGATCGCGCAGAAATACACACCTGCAGACGGCTCCCTCGCCGAACAGTTCGACCGCAACACGGGCGTCCCTTTGTCGGCCGAAGACCTTACCTGGTCGTACGCCGCATTCATAACCATGGCCGAGCGCCGCGCAGGCCAATACCCACCCTCCTGGAACACCCGACGCATCGTCCCCTCCCCAGCAACCTGCTCCGGGACCTCAACGCCCGGCTCGTACGTCCCCGCCACCGCTGCGGGCGCGCCGAACGTGACGACGAGCTGCCAGATCAACATCGTCTTCAACGTCAACGCGTCGACCTATTTCGGCGAGAACATCTACGTCTCGGGATCGAGTCCAGATCTTGGGGAGTGGGATTTCGCCAATGCGATCCCGCTTGGTGCGGGTGGATATACGGCCGAGAGACCGCTGTGGAGCGTGAGTACGTATTTGGAAGCTGGACGCACGGTCGAGTATAGGTATGTGAGGGAGCAGAATTGTGGGCAGGCGCCTGTGGTGGAGAGTGTGAATCGGACGTTGGTTGTTCCTGCTTGTGGGAGTGAGAAGGTTACGAGGGAGGATGCTTGGGTGGGACCGGTGGGGACGAGCGGGAATTGTTAGGGGGTGGAGAGAAGTTGAAGGTGGTGGAGTGGACAGAGCTGCATCTCCTTAGCTGGCTTGTAATGATGATGAAGATGATGACTATTAGATCAGTAATGCTCAAAGGTGGAAACGAAAGAGTAGAATGAAAGCACAACAGAGATGATAACAAAACCAAAAGCAAGAATAAAACAATACAAACTTGGGTTATACAGACGTAAAGCAAGTCAACATCCCACTCAGCCGTGTTGGCTCGGCTAGTTTGTTGACGCTGACGCTGCGCTGACACATGGGGTTTGGGCTAAGCGAGGTACTGTAAGTCTAAAGTCAACGTGCTTCGTTGTTGACTCCATTACTCCACTTCCACTTCCTCGTCACAAAACAAAAACTTGACATGGAGATTGAAATTGAAATTGAAATCGGCAGGTCCTTAAGTTCCAAGTTTCGGGTTTCGAATTTCCAGATTTCAGTTGAATTGGATCATCTGAGGTGTTTCAACGTGTCCGGAGTTGAAGGTTAGAAGATTAGAAGATTAGAAGATTAGAGGGAATGTCGGCTTGAATTGATTTGGATTGGGAGATAAGGTCTGGAAGTGTAGTATATGTATGTATGAGGTTGGAGTTGTAGAGAAGGGCCTTGCACGTTGAAACCTAGCTAGCAATCGTGGGGCGTGCGAATCACAAGTTGAGCCTGCTTCATATGTATATGTATTGACTTGTTCTTGGCATCATGCCACTTATATATTATTTCCCAGGATTTGCACTCTACCGGGCTGAGCGGATGGATAAATAGACTAAGAGTACAACGTAGACCGCGCACTCATCATTTTGTACCTATCAATTTTTCACTTGCCCGATATTCTTCTCCAGAGCGTTCATTCCAATCGCTTCCCGTTTCTTCCTCGGTCATCGGATTTCATGTCAAATCAATATCAATTTGGTGGCTCCCTCACAGGGCTAGCCAGGTATCATAAATGCAGATGCAGAAAACAAAAACTCCGGATACGGACCTCACATATTCCCAATAGCAAGTCCCAGCCCCAAAGCAGTCCTGAGATGCAAGAATGCGAGCGCAATTGGAAAACAGAAGACGCGAAACGAGACGAAAGCAAGGATATCCACCAGTAACAGACAATCAGCAAAACACGAGCTTTCGCAAAAGTGCATAGTCTCAAAGGGAGAATCAAATGGAACCAAAGGGGCCAGGAACGTGCGGAAGTACCGAGAAAGCAGAGTCGTCATAATCAAAAGTAAAGACGGAGTGTCGTGTGGTCTTTCGCTCGTTGATGGCCGTGATGGAATGCAGAATACAGTTGGAAGTGCGTGAAGAAGTAGTGACAGTCATTTCAGTCGTAACGTCGTAATAACCATCTCAAAATCGCGTCGAACGACATGCTGATGACAGCCAGAAAAGTTATGTCCCGTCGTGGGTCTCGAAATGGAAGTGGAAGTGGTGTTTTATGCCTTCTTCTCACCCTCCCCAACCCCATCATCACTCTCATATTCCTCAACAACCTCCTCCGGCTCATACACCCGCTCCTGTTCTCGTATCACAGGTCGCTCATGAAGCCTAGCTCTCTCCTCCCTGATGTATCTTAACGCATCATCATTGACTCTCCGCATCCGCTCCAGAAACATCGCTTCAGGCAGGTTTTCAGGTATAGCAGGTGCAGCCTCAGCCGCGGCCCCATTGTGTGCTATCGGACCAGCATTTACATCTCCTCTCCCCGCATAATAGTTTCTTGCGAACTGGCGGTGATACTCATTTATATCTATGGGGTTGGGTTGGGGACGAGGTGGAGGAGGTGGAGGAGGTTGGGCGATGCCAGCACCAATGTAGGCTGCTTGGGCTTGAGCTTGGACTTGAGCTGCTTCTGCCTGGACTTGAGCAGCGACTACTTGGGCTCGAGCATGGGCCAATTGAGCTTCAACCCGCACCTGAACTAGGGCTTGCTCGCGATTGTGAGCTTCTGCTGCTGCTCTGGCGACCACCTGAGCGCGAGGTTCGGCCAATTCGGGGGCAGGTGGATACTGATAGCGACGCTGGTCATTCAAATTGTTGATATGCAAGGGCATTCGATATGCATCGTATGGAATTGCAGGCGGATCAGGGAGATGGAGTGGACGTCTGGGTCGTGGCTCGGGGTTGTAGTCATAGAATCGAGGTCGATCTGGTGGGTTGGCAAATGGATTTGGTCTCCGATTTGCGTTCTCGCCAGGGATAGCATGGGGTTTCGGATTGGGAAGTGCAGCTGGATTCGAAATCTCTGGATTCGGGACCTCTGGACCACGATGATCATCTAAAACATCCCATGGATTTTGTCTTCTGTAGAGACCTGGACGGGGTTCGTTTGGTTCAATTGGTATCATAGCAGGGAGCTCAATGTTTGCAAATCCGCCAGCATGAACTTCTCGGTCTACACGTTCTAACAGTCGCAGCTGTTCTTCAGCGTCGTTCAATTGTCGGTAGAGTTCTTCCACCCCGAGGCCGGGGGGTGGTTTTGGGGGACCAACAGGAACTACTGGAACTCGATTGGTTCCAGCATTGTTTGCAGCAGGGTTATTCTGTGGGGGGGCGTGTGCCTGGCGCTGTGTAGCCTTGAGAGCTTCAAGTCTATTATGAAGTTCTTCATAGCGGCGTGCTGGACGGAATGGGTCCGGAGGAGCTGGGATAGCATCTGGCACAGCGGCAGGACCGTCTTGCACTACACCCTCCATAGCTTCCAAGTGGAAAGCTGCCCGAACCCGAGCCAAGCGCCGATTTCTTTGTATCTGGTGTAGCTCTGCTTCAACTCTTGCATCATCGGCTTTTGCAACTAGATCAGCTTGTCTAGCTTCTCTCGCAGCACGAACATCTCGAATTTGATCGATACGCTCTTGCAAGGCGTTTGCTTCCTGTTGCTCGCGCAGTTCCTCTGCGTTTTCTGGTCCATCAGGTCGATGAAGACGAAGTCTTACTCTCTGCAAAGGACTCGCTTGGGGAGCTCTGGGCGGCTCAGGGGGACGCACAGCGTTTTGTTCAGCCCCTGGCGGGTTCAACATGGGAACGGGTGGTGCAGGTTGTGGTGCCTCTCTTTGCATCACTTCTGCATGCCACTGGAGATAAAAGTCACCCAGTGGATCATGGTTCTCAGCAGCTGCTGCGCCACCGATCGCTGGGGCAGGCATTGGTTGCACTGCTGGGTTCTGCAAACCGGGTTGTGGTGGATAAGGCTGAGGAGCCGCTGGAGGTCGTAAAAATCTCATGGGCCATACTCCCCGCCGAGGACGCCGATATTGATAGTCATCCATCATAGGGTCACCGTAGTAGTTCATGCCTAGATCTATAGATAATTAGCGAAATGATCTAGACGTATGCAGTAGCTGTTGCATTCTGAGAGCTTGGTGTGAAACGGAGGATATTTCAATGCACAGTGAATGAACCCGGCTTTGAGCCTCAACGCACATACCATCATATACTGGGTCCAGCTGATCAGGGTGGTTTAGAAGCTGTGGGAATTCAGGAAGGTCATGTACTCTGCGCACTCTTGCTGGGGGACGGGGCATCATGGGTCGGAGTTGCATGAAATTCACGGCTCGAAGGCCTTCGGTTCATTAGCAGTGAAGTGAATGACTTCCTAAAACATAGAGAGATGGAAGGGAAATATGACAGAAAGCGAAGAAACGTAAAGGGTAGATCACTTGATAATATCCCATTGTTCGACTACTTCTATACAATACAGTCGTGGAAGACGAGTATTGAAAATTATCTACTGACCGGGACGTCCAACTGCCGCTCTCATTGCTTCGAGGCGTGCGCGTGGGTCCATTGACTTTCGCTTTTCGTCATCCTTCTTGACGTTTTCGGACATCTTGATCTTGAGATCTTCTTCGCTATATTCTGGGTGATCGGAAAGAACCTTCTGGAGAGCGTCTTTTTCGGCCCTTTTGACCTCTTCGTCATGTCTCTGCTCAACGCTCTCAAACAAAGGACAGTTGCCGGGTTTACCGCCTCGAGAAGGGTCGTTGAAATGGTTGTAGTCGCAGGATTTCGAGCAAACGTAACATTGAATGTTGTGACAACCATTCCTAGTGCAGGTCATCTTATTGCAACCTTCCTCCTTGACGAAAGGAGTTCCACATTTGTTGCACTTTCGGATCATGGCAGCAGACATTGCTTCCTCGATTTGACGTCGAATAGAGAGACCATTCTCCTTGGCACTCTCCTCGCAGCTCTTGGGAATGTGAGATTCAAGTTTGCACAGGCGACAACTGATCCTTTCGCAGTCTGGTGCTTGACATCGAAATTCGCGATCCACTTTGACAGGTGGGTACTCTGCAGCAAAGGGGCAGAATGGACAACTCTCTAGGTTTTCAATACCTGCCAAGCGCAAATTGGCTTCCTGCTCATTTCGCTCCAGTGCGACTCTGGTGTTTTCGTCGAGAAATTGCGCCCTGTGAAAGTCAGTGGAGAGGTGTCTTACGTGGAAAGGGCAGCTTACCTTTGATCAAGAGAAAATCCACCACTGCATTTGTCCGTTGACATGCAATGCAGCTCGTACTTAGACTTTCCTATCTCGACCTCCGCAGTGCGTTTTGCACAACCTCTGCAAAACCAATGGAGCGTCTCACCATCACAATGAACCATCCTGTTCAAAGGATAGTCGCAGCAACAACACTGACATTCCGACATGGTCCCTTCGACTTCTGCTTTTGCAAGATTTTCCTCTTCTTCGATTTCAGCAGCACGCTCAGAAGCTCTTCGGGCATCGGCTTTTTGCCGTATTCTTCTGGCGGCTTGCAATTCTTCGAAGACTTCGACCTTTTCACGGTCGATATAGCCATTGACTGTAGGCGACGCGAGATAATCAGCAATCTTCTGGTCGGTGAAGTCTTCGCTCTTCCTCTCGTTCTTTAGTCTTTGGTATGGCTTGTTGCTACTCCATGTTCTCTGAGCTTCTTCTAAGACCTCGTATGCGGAAAATAGGCGATATCCTGACTTGTTCAGAGTGGCGTTGATGAAGCTCATTGCTGTCAAGGGAAACTCAAAGGACAAGATCTTGGCACTATATATACCGTTAGTATAAAACAATGAGTCAAGCTTAAAAATCTATGGGCGGCACGAAACGCGGGCTCCTCTCGAAAGGCTATCCACATAGGCGCCTACATAACAGATAGGCTCAGGTTGTCCATTCACTTACATAAAGCTTCGTATTCCACCAACATGTGCTGGCATAATGCGATCAGGAGCACCGTACTTGCGAGCAGCCTCTGCGTCTTCATCGATCTCTCTCTTTCTCTTCAGCTTCTTCTGCTCCTCTTTTGCAGTTGGGTATGAAGACCCCCTATCCATCTTGTCTAATATATGTGCAATCAATCGTTCCGATGATTTGGAAATGGTATCATATAGATCAGAAACATAATCACGGCAGATTCCTGGGAAGACATTGACAACTGTGTCCACGCATTCGATCCTGGTCTCCATGACTTCTTCGGGCATAGGTTCTTGCATTGCAGATACGGCGGGAGGTGCTTGCGCAGCAGGTTGAGAAGCTGGAGCAGGAAATTGGGGAAATTGTTGATCGAAGTCGAATGCTCCGGCTATACCTTCATCACCGAACTCTTCATCAAGATCATAGTCACCCCAGACATCTCGAACGTGAGCGTATGGATTATCAGGAACGGCAGGTAGGTTGTGAGGTTGTTCTGCTTGTCCGAATGCATGTAGATCTCCTAGTCGCTCTACAAGCTCTTGTCTGAACTCGTCCCTCCCCTCAAGTCTCTCTCTTTTTACTCGATGCTCATCGCGTTGGTCGGCGAGCTCCTGTGCATCTCCGAAGAAGTCATCTTCCTCGTCATCAGAAGTGAGATCAATCACTGCTTGCGGCTGAGGAACGGGACCACCATTATTCCGCGCAATCTGATGTTCCAGCATATTCATGAGCTCTTCCGGAAACAACTTCTGGGGATCTGCAGGTGGTTGCGGATCCCGTTGTTGTGGGATTGGTGGCCTTGATGGACGTAGTCGACCAAGGCCCTGCCGTAAAGCTTGTCGGACAGAGGCTCTGCGCGATGGCTTCGGCTTGTCAGGATTCTTTTGTGCTGTGGGCTCGAGATTGGGATTGTTCGCGGCTTTTGGGGCTGGTTTCTGTGATCGCTTGGGAAAATCGCGGGCGGTCTTCGACCTTGAGGGTAACGAGATGTTGCGTGATGACCGTCGTGGGCTTTCCATTTTGTCAGTTGAATTCACTGTAATTCCATTCCAGACTCGTCCAAAGTAGATCGTACTTGAGGCAGACAGAGATCAAAAGAAGGAGAGGGTGTAGGTCGATTCGGCCGGAAAGGCTACTCTCCAAGAACTGAAGGGAGGTTGAAGTTGTTGGTTGGAAACGAGTGGATATGTCAATCCATTCACCCCAGAGTTGCGAGATGAGCTCACCTTCATTTTGTGCAAGACATGACGGTATACCCCTTCACGAGTCTGAGTCGGGTGCGAGTTAGTCGACAATCCGGTGGTTTGGAAATGTCCAGGCAAGGCTGTCGGTCCCAAAGGTGAAGTCGAGCTGATATCACTCTTGGGTGTCTATCTTATCGCCGATCGATCACGGGGCCTGCGTCGGCGCCAAAAGGTTTTTCCTATCCCGGACTAGCTGGAGCCGACATCGACGACAGCTTCACCCTTAAGATGAAGCCAGAAGAGAGACGGATAGCTGGCCCGACCATTTCGACAATTTGGTAGCGACATCTGCAAACTACATCATAGAAGTATGTACTGTACCTTTCGTACATACGAATGAATATTCGATGTTCTAGAAATCTTCTAGCAAACCCACTTCCCTTGAAACTACTCCGTACTTTGTTAGCCCCTGATCCATCACCCAATGATCTTGTCGTTCTATCCCGGGGAACCTGGACAATCAATCGTTGCCCATTATCATGCCGCATCACATCCTTACAGTACTTCCGTACCACATTCCTCCGCCCTCGCACTAACCATATTTCCTCCATTTTGCCCACCCCACCCCGCCATCAGAGAGCGGTGTACTCGTACTGTACTGTAGGGCAGAACCCGATCCAACCTCTCAACGCCCGCCCTTTGATCTGTCGGCTCTCCACGGCCCAAGTCACCTTCCCTTTCCGCGCCTTTCAACCCACATTCTTATTCTTTCCCAGACAACATCACCGCATCGCATTCTCCTGCCGTTAGGGGTCGTCGCCGTCAGAACTAGGTGTCAAGTGTGCGCGCCTTTACGAGAGCAAAACTCTGATCGGGAAGACCATCCCATCACACGATTCAATCAAGGAAGTATATCTTTCTCTCTTCTCCTGTCTGCTGACCTTTGTTTGTCGGAAACATTCCATTGTCTACTCTCTCTTACAACCAAGTCACTCAGTCAGTCTTTAGTACGGGCGGCGCGTTTGGATTGATTTCCTCGAACTCTCTTTGTTCCAGCTTATCTGCAGTTCTTATCTCTTCTAGACTCGAGTAGATTCGAATAGATCCGAAGACTCGAGAGCGATCAGCAAACAGGCCTCAATAGAAACGACCGAACAAACCAAAAAATGGGAGAATACGCCCCAACAAACGGTTCCATCGACCTCCCAGACTCCAAGTCTCCTTCCCTGATCCTTACGAATCCCACACCGGAAGAAAAATTGGCAACATGGAATCTCAACTCTGTCAATTGGGGAACCGCATTACCTCTGCCGGACTATATCGAGCGTGAACGCTATCTTACCACAGTACCATTGGCAAGAGATGGAGGAATCACACATTGGGTACTCGTTGATCGGGATCTTCCTCCGAACGATCGACCGATTCTCGCCTCCTGCGAATCCTTGAGAAAGCCGGTACTCGTTTCCAAAGGCGGAGTCATAACAGAAGGAATCACACACGGAATTGGCAGTGTGTTCAGTCAGCCCAAGTTCAGAGGGATGGGATACGCAAGCCGCATGTTGAAGGAACTGGCTCCCGTGCTGAAAACATGGCAGATTGACCCAAACACCCCCGGACAAGAGACCTGTCCATTTAGTATCCTCTACTCAGACATTGGAACCAAGTATTACGCCAAATTTGGATGGGCCACGTTCCCAAGTACACATTTCGCCTTTCCTCCAGCCGACTCTTCATCGAGACCAGACGTCCGTCCACTCACATATCCCGACATCCCGGATCTTTGTGCTCTGGACGAGCAAAAACTCCGGAAAGAGCTTGTAGCCGCTGCTAAAGATGGCAAGACCCACGTTGCGCTCATCCCAAACCACGATTGTATGCAATGGCACCACAAGCGCGAGGACTTCGTAACCAGCAAAATCTTCGGCAAATCACCCACAATCAAAGGCGCCATAGCAGGAGAGCCAGGGTCTCGCGTCTGGGCGGTCTGGACGCGAGCATTCTATGGTCCACTCGTCCCAAAGTCAGGAAACACTCTCCATATCCTCAGACTTGTAATTGAAGATGAAACCGACTCCGAGGAAAATGCCCAGAAATTGATGGGAATCCTGCAATTCGCTCAAGCGGAAGCCAAGGAATGGCAACTTAATGAGGTGGATGTCTGGAATCCTAGCGATACGCTAAAGAAGCTTGTGAAGAAAACGGGAGTTGAAAATAAGTATGTGGTGAGGGACAGTGAAAGTATTGCTAGTTTGATGTGGTATGGTGAGGGGTCAAGTGAGGATATCAACTGGGTTGCAAATGAGAAGTTTGGGTGGTGTTGAGGTGTTAGCTCGTAGGTAGTTATTGGTAAATGATTTGTTCTTCCATTTTGGATCCTAGAATACCTCTTGTCCTCCAAGTTATCAGTTTCCTTTCAAATTGATTGTTTAGAATAGTCCTCATGACCGAATTCTGCCCTCTCTCAGTAAACCATCTACAGTGCAGCCAAAAGCGAACTTCGCCATTCTTTTATCTACCGTACAACCCACTTCCACACAACGCCAGCCTCTTACCTACATCTCAACGTGCGCTCAATTGGAGAACTTCAAAACAAAGCACGTGATACCAATCAACCCCGCTCCACCCAATCAGGAAGGTGGAAACCATCTCAAATTTCCGCCACCTTCCTCCACGTGCATCAAGCATTCGCTCCTAAGCCGCCTCCTTCACGCTTATCACGCAGGTACGCCTCATGTATTTCTCCACAAGTCTTGGAATCTTCCCAATATTTTGGTAGCTTTAATATAAAAGTCCCTGGTTCATCCGATGTTGTGAGCTCTCTCTCGCTTGTCTTTTTTATTTTTCCTCCCTCCCTCCCTCCCTCCCTCTCACTAAATCAACCCTCCCTTGCACTCCCTCCCAATCCCTCCCCAAAATAACTCAAGAATGCATCTTCCCCGCCAATTATCCTTCACTCTAGGACTCCTCAGTCTCAGTCTCGCAGGTTCCGCAATCGCAGTACCAGCACCAGCACCAGCACCGCAAGCCACGGCTGCGGCGATTCTTCCAAGAATCAGGGGAGGGGAATGGATTAACTATACGACTTTGACGGGTTTCTTCTTGCAGGATGAGAGTGCGACTGTGCCGGGAACGTTTGATTATGTGAGTTTGAGTTTCTTTTGCTTGGATTTGGAGTTTTTGGGGGAAGGGGGGGGGGGGGGGGGAAGGAAGGCGTGGAGGGGTTAGGGAGGGTGGGGTTTCTTGTTTGTAGTTTAGGGATTTTGCTTATTTGTAAATTCGATGATGAGGCTTGGTAAGAGAAGTTTTGAGGTATGGAAGGAGGAGGGTGAGGATTTGCATTTTATGAGAAGGAAAATTATAGCAGTGACACGAGGGACCACCTGTCTATCAGAGAACAGAGGAAATTGGAACGAATATCAGTCCTGTGGACCTTTGCTTCGATTTTGTTTCGAGACAATTGCTAATCGAGAGGCCTAGTCTACCACCAACTTCGGCCTCATCAACCGCACATACCCAACCGATGATGAGAATAGACCTGGATGGACACAATGGTGAGTGTCGTCCTTTTCCCCGTAATCGTATTTATTCCATTATATCCGTCGACTGGATTTAGATATTAGTTGCTATCAAGTCTTTACTAACGCACCCACTAGGCAAAAGTTCGAACACTACGTCTGGCGCCTCAATCGCGGAAGCGGTAGAAACGTCCAGTACAAAGTGTTGTATCTAGGGCGCCACGGCGAAGGATATCATAATGTCGCCGAGAGCTATTATGGGACACCTTTGTGGAACGTGAGTGCTTTCATTTCCAACTTTCCAGAAATTCCAGCAAGGAGGATATGGGTGTACAGAAATGAGGCTGTAACGTTGTAGAAGACAGTAATTAACATTAAGATGACGAAATAGTGCTACTGGTCCCTTCAAGACGGAAACGGGACTTCTGTCTGGGCTGATGCGAAAGTCACGCCCAATGGTGTTGCCCAAGCCGTCAAAGCAAATACCTGTAACTCACCCTCCCCTGCCTTCTGCGCATTATCATCTAATCTAACACCCTTCCCTCTCAAAGTCTGGGCCAACGCCATCCGCACAACCAAAACCCCCCTCCCAGAATCCTACTACAGCTCCCCCCTAACCCGCTGCCTCCAAACCGCCAACATCACATTCTCGACCCTCACCCTCCCATCCAGCAAACCCTTCATCCCGACCGTCAAGGAGTTCTTCCGCGAAGGCATCAGCGGCCACACCTGCGATCGCCGCGGCACGAAATCCTACATCGAGTCCGCGTTCCCGGGGTATGTGATCGAGCAGGGCTTCACTGAGACGGATGAGCTGTGGAGGCCACTGCTCACTGAGGTGGCGGCGGATCAGGATGTGAGGAGTAAGAGGGTGCTGGATGATGTTTTTGGGAGTGATGATGCTACGTATGTTAGTGTGACCAGTCACTCGGGGGAGATTGCGAGTCTGTTGAGAGGTTTGTTTTTTCTCTGTTTTCTTTCAAGTCTTGAAGCTCCTCCTGCTGCTCTTCTGATTGTAGACTCCCCTCTGATGTGTGCTGACTATCACATAGTTCTCAAGCACCGCGTCTTCTCCCTCAGCACAGGCCAAGTCATTCCGGTCCTTGTCAAAGCTGAAACTATCGCTTCCGGTGCGCCAGACACGACTACTCTGCCTTGGTCTGCCATCTCGACTTGTACTAGCCCAGCGGCGAGTACCACGACGGCTTAATTCCCCCCTCGTGCTTGAGATAAGCTTAGAAAACTGGGGAATTGAGGAATGTAAGTGTAGATAATGATAATGGCAATGTGGATAAAACGTGACTTCGGCGTTCTCATTTCCAACATGGAATCTTGATTTTGATAATTTTCCCTGGCTACGATGTTCTGGTGTTTATAGCTACTCGATTATATACTTCTATCTATCAATCCACCTCGACAATGCGGTCGAGGTCGAGGTTGAAGTTGAAGTTGAAGTTGACCTCAACCTGCCTGTTCAAACCCCCGCTCGCTCGCTTAATGTTTGTTTACAGTACCCCCAAACACACACCCGGTGCTTGGCATGGACATCTATTCACGTCGACTTCTCCCGTCAGATTCATTTTTTCTCTCCAAGCGCATTACTTCCTCTAGATCTCTACACAATGACTACTCTTCTTCAGCGTCCAGGTGCATATCAGCTCTCTGCTGGGCGGGCACGTTGGTGATAAAAATTGCCATCTGTATGACTCTTCTACTTTGGCATTGTCCAACAAAATAGTTGAAACAGACGAGCGCAGACATTCAAAAATCAGGCCAGACATTCTCTTTAAAGATCGAGGGGTTGGATCGGATGTTCAAGGGTGGTCGAAATATCCATTGTGACTTGTAATGCGCGATCATATGGCCTCAACCACGACTACTGTCAAACTTAAAGGGCCAGAAATGTTGAATTTTAGCTCCTTTCTCGGAAATGTATTTTTCTATCCATCACTATCCAGCATTACTCTCCCTCATTCTCGCCACCTTCCTTCAATCTTCAATATCCCACGCACAAGCCCCCGCTTCCATGCACCATTCCAATCCCCCGTCCCCCTCTCACTTTCTCTCTAAATCCGAGTCGATGGGGTATCTGGCTATAATTATCTGTCCCTCTGCGTTAGCATTTTAAGCGAGGAATATTTCGTATTTCCTTTCTCTTTCGTCGTGTGCAGTGCAGTGCATCAAAGTGCATTGTAGTGTAGTGTAATAGCAAGTGCAGAAGCAAAGCAAGAACAGAGTTACGTATCTCAATTTTATTTGCAAATGCCAATGGATTGCACTTATCATTGTTACAGCTTTTCCTCATCTCCATCTAAGCTGTCTTTGTAATACGCACCGAGATAGCTCGTCCATAACAGGATATCATCTATTGCAAAGCAAATATTTCTGCTCCCCCCCCTTATTTACTTTCTCGCTTCTCTGCTCACCTCAAACCCAAACTTCCACTTCCCCTTCCGAAAGCGAGCCTTCAAGGTCCAGCCTTCAGACGTCCCACTATGACTGCTTCTCCCCCTCGACATCATCCTCACCTTCGACTTGGACCCGTTTTCCCTCAACATTCTTCTCGACTTCTGCTACGAGACTCTCGAGGAAATCACGATCCCTAATTTTTCAGTCGGTTAGCTCGGTCCAACCATGCTTCCCAACTTCCCCTAGTTTTCGAATTCCCCAAGTATAGAGAAGTAGACAATGCAGATCTGTAGGGTGCAAGGGGGCAACTCACTTCCCCACCAAAGTAACAGTATTATGCTTTTTCCCCCAGCGCGGATAACTCCCAACCTTGACACCCTTGCTCTCCACCCTACCCGCCAAATCCGTCAAGTACCCCGCTACAGCACTCTCACTCATCGGCGTACTAATCAGCACCCTATAAATTCCCTTGTCAGGATCCTCCAGCCTATCCATCAAAAGCGGTTTCATCCCATCCAGTAACCGCTCAAACAGTCTAGGGACACCGGGCAGGACGTGTACGTTGCCGTTGATGCATGCGACGGGAACCCAGAGGTCGTCAACGGGGAAGAGGACTTGCTTTGAAAGAGGCCGGGACTTGTCGGTTGGGAGCTCGATCATGCGGAGTTTGGCGGTTAGGGCTGCGGAGGGGACGTCCCAGGAGAAGTTGGGCTGGGAGGGGTGTGGTTTAGAAAATTTCTTCATTTTGGCGTAGGCTTCGTCGTGGAGGATTAAGGGGAGGGAGAAGGCTTTGGCGATGGATTGGTATGTTATGTCGTCGTGTCTGAGGAGGGGGTGGTGAGCTTGTGGATGCTGTTGGTGGGACATATGGAGAGGTGAACGTTGGAGGGGGACAGAAAAGAAGTCCTCTTACGTTGGGCCAATTCCTCCACTTGTAACGACGAAGTCGTAGTTTGTGCTCATCCGCCTGACTGCTTCTACGATCTCGTCTTCGTCGTCGGCAATGACTTCAATTCGTTTGAGAGCCTGCCTGCATCAGCCTTGCATACTCAAGTCATCTCCAAACTTTATACCATTCCCAATTGGAAGCAGAACTTCGCCATGTATGCGCTATTCGTCTACCATCTATCAGCTCATTGTATGTCCATGCCCATTATTCGTTTGCGTACATCTACCGTCTGCCAGATAGTTAGTCCGATTTCTCGAATGTAAACATCTCTCCATTTCCCACCGCTCAACCTGCTCTCCACAATCTCCTTCTCTCCATCCATTCAACAGCAATAGTATAGAAGACATACCTTCCCACCCAACACCTCATCCCCAATGATTAGACAAGCTGCCGTATGTATCATCCTCGAATTCCTTTCATCGGCAGTCGCAGCCGCAGCTGATGATGATGTCATGATGCGACTTGTTTTGGACGATAGCGCTGCGGCAGACGTGTGTGCGTAGTTTGGGAGAGGCCGGGAGAAGTGTCGTGCTAGTTGTGAGAGTCGCGAAAACATGGGCTGGAGGTAGGTTGTTTACTTCGTGTTGTGAGAGGAGCTTTGCGGTGGTGAGGCTGGAGGGGATGTGGAAGAATGGAGTGACACGATATCATGGTGGGGTAGATCCCTCCATCTCTGCCGCAGCATCTCGGTGGCCCTTGCAGATGCGGTGCGGTCCAGCAAGCAAGCAAGCGACGATGGGACGAGCATGGCCTGTCTGCTAAGAGAGAAGGGGATGCCAAATACTATTGGAAGAGACGGAATACGGAAGCACTTGCGTACGCGTCAATAGGTGAATGTCACTGCCCCTGAGATAGATGAATAATACAGATAGTCTAGAATATATAAACGAGTATCCTCTGGCGACATCTAATGTCTCTTCCTCCTTTTTGTTTACTTGCGGAATCCACCCTCGCCAGTCCAGTAAACCCTCAGTAAAGAGAACTGAGCTGAGCTGCCCTATGTAGGCCGTGCCTGTCCTGCCCTGGAGCGAGCTCCCCTGCAAAAGTCGTCCCAACAAGGCCCCATGGAAAGAAAAGGTTCAAGGCTTATTATGAACCTGGTCTTAACAACACGTCGTCCTCCTTCTCTCGTTTAGTTCTTCATCAGCATCTCATCATCATCACCACTCTTCACATTGCTCGCCTTCTCGGTCTTCGAAGTTTCCCACATCCGTCCCGAGTGGCACTCGCGTACCAACATGACTCTCCTCAATCGCGCATCTATCCAGTACGGACATGGACATGGACATGGGCATGCCAATGTTCACCAGCGTGCCGGACTTTCCGGCTGTGGCTTGAAAAAACCAAAAAAAGCGCCCGCTATCCGTGCTGCTGCTTATCAAAGCCTCACATCCTCCTTCTCGTCAGCGCGCTGAAAGAGGATCCTGCTTGCCTGCTTCTGGACTTTTCTCTCACCGGCAATTCAAGAAACAATTGAAGATTATGACTAATCTTTAAAGAAGTCTTCCTCTTTGCTTTCTATTTATTTTCGTCGGACTTTGCAAAGAAGGTTAGAAGGATCCTCTTCCCTCGGCCTGGACTTACTCTTTTTACCGCCTCGCCTTGTCTTGAGATGACGTGGGACCTAGCATAAAGTCCTACCTATCCTTTCCTATCCTATTCACCACACAAACAACACAAGACAAGACCAGACATCCCTTTCTTCTCCGAGCCGAGAGGCGCGACTTTGAAAACAAAACCCCCTCCGTCCGCATTTCTCTTTTTCTTTTCCCTTTTCCCTTTTCCCTCTGGTCACTATCCTACAATTGACCAGCAATCATGTCGACAGCCGGTCCCGCCCATAGAGTCCAATCCGCCGTGGTGGAATACGGATATCCTCAAGGTCATCTAGGACATCTGTCCGACGAGGAAGAAGCCGCATTCAAGAACTTCAAGATCCTGTGTGAAGAGAAGGGATACTACAAACCTGGAGAAGGCGGTACACACGACGATGCTACACTATTGTATGTATTCTTTTATTTTGTGTTCCTAGCGCATCCGCGAAGGTATCTACGGGTAGACTAACATGGTATCTACTTACTTCAGACGATTCCTTCGAGCCCGTCGTTTCGCCGTCGCAGATGCATTCAAGCAGTTCCAAGATACAGAAGATTGGCGTAAGGCGAATCAGTTAGATATTCTCTACGAAACCATAGACCTAGAACAATACGAAGAAACGCGCAGATTAGTACGTTGTCCAAACCGCCACCTCCGTCAACACCAAATCTAACTCAACAAAACAGTACCCCCAATGGACCGGCCGCCGCGACCGTCGCGGAATTCCCGTCTATGTCTACGAAGTCAAACACCTAAATGCCAAAACCATGTCCGCATACGAGAAAAATGCCAAAGAAACCCGCAGCAAAGCCGCAACTGACGGCAAGACGCCCGCCAAACTCCTCCGCCTGTTCGCGCTGTACGAGAACCTGATTCGATTTGTGATGCCGCTGTGTACGGCACTGACGGATAGAGAACACCCGCGCACGCCAATCACGCAGAGTAATAATATTGTGGATATTTCGGGCGTTGGGTTGAAGCAATTTTGGAATTTGAGGGGGCATATGCAGGATGCTAGCACATTGGCTACGGCGCATTACCCGGAGACTCTGGATAGGATATTCGTGAGTTCCTCTCTATAATCCGATTTTCTGCCAATTGAGCAATCGGACAAGGATTAGAAAGAAGGTTTACAAGTGAAAGACACAACTAACCACTCCCCCAGATCATCGGCGCCCCAGCCTTCTTCCCCACAGTATGGGGTTGGATCAAAAAATGGTTCGACCCAATCACCACCTCCAAGATCTTCATCCTCTCCCACAGCGACATGCAAAAAACTCTCGAATCCTTTATCGATCCCGCCAATATCCCCAAGAAGTACGGTGGCCAATTGGACTTCACATTTGGCGACCTCCCCGTCTTCGACCCCGCCATCGCCAAAATCATAGAATGGGAAGGCGAGAAGAAAGATTTCCCGCATGGGCCGATGTATTGGCGGAATACGAAGGGTGAGAAGGTAGAGGGGAAGTTGGGGGAGGAGACGAAGGAGATGACTGCTTTGGCCGTGGGGAGTGTAAACGGCAATCAGAGGGACGAGGAGATTTGTACGGTTACGAGAACCTTGGGCATTGATCAAGACGTCGATGGATTGACGAACGGTCATGTCACTGCTGGAACCACGGCCGCGCTCCTGGAAAAGGCTCGGACAGCAAACGAAAACGAGGACCAGAATCAAATCCCAACCACAAATACCGAACCAATTACCAGACCAACCAACCTCCTCGTCCCCACAAAGTCACAACTCGAAGCCCCAACCCAACCCACAACCCCCGCCAACGAACTCCAAGAAGGAGAACTCGTTCCAGCTACTAGACCCGAGCCGAATCGATTTGTGACTGCTGATGAAGGGGTCAGTGATCTAGCGAGGGGATTGGGGGTTGCGGAGTTGAATGAGAAGAGTGGGAACGCGGTGATTGCGAATGGGAGTTTGGTGGTACCGGGGGTGACGAATGGTAATGGTAATGGTAATGGTAATGGTAATGGGCCGCATAGTACGATTACGGCGAATAAGTTGGATCCGAATCTGAATGTGGCGGTGGAGGGGAAATAGCGGGAAGGGGAGTGGACAGGTTGAAGGACTTCGCTTCACTTAAGCGCCATTGACAATTTTTGGTGAGCGACGTTGTTTGTGAGGTAATGTGGATTTTGGGTATGAATGATACACTGGGCAAGCAAGGTCTCAGTTGAGCTTTGTCTATGTCTGTAATGTTTGTATACCTTGCTACGGATCAGACCAGACTTGACCAGCTTGATATAGATACAGGAAGAGTCTGGTTGGACTGGACTGTTGCGATATTGTAGTGGGAATTGGAGTGGGATGGGATGGGATGGGATAGCAACTCGATACCTGATTGCCCAACCAACTACCTACATTTTAAAGAAGAATAAGCAAAAGCACAAGCAGAAGCAGAAATACTACAACCAGATTCAAGCAAGGACAGCCCAAATACATATGAAGGGGGACTTTTGGACTTCTTCCCTCGAGAGGAGTTAAGAAAAGAGAAAGAGGTAGGAGGTCACAGAGTAAGGTCTGGTCTGTCTAGTCTCGTATCTTCTTCTCTTGGCAAGTTAATCCAGCAAACATATTGGGGCCTTGCAGAATATTTGACATTGTCTTATGACATAGAATATATCTCTTTGCTGTAGAATGTGGGAATGCTGATTGGATCATTCGGCCCGCGAAGGACAGAGCAGAGTGATGACGTCTTCGTGCCTTCCCTTGAAAGCCAACGATAGCGGCGTCCGACCGTCTTTATCCTTAGAATTGGCATCAACCTTGCCAGACTCGAGCAGCAGCAGCTTAACTACGGCTTTATGCCCCTCCTCAGCAGCCCACGAAAGCGGCGTTCGACCGTCTTCATCCTTAGAATTGGCATCAACCTTGCCAGTCTCAAGCAGCAGCTTGGCCACGGCTTCATACCCGCTCCAAGCAGCGTGTAATAAAGGCGTTCGACCGTGTTTATCCTTAGAATCGACGTCGACTTTGCCAGTCTCAAGTAGCAGCTTAACTACCGCTCCGTGCCCGTGGAGAGCAGCCCACCAAAGCGGCGTTCGACTGTGTTTATCCTTAGAGTCGGCGTTAACTTTGCTAGTCTCAAGTAGTAGCTTAACCACCGCTTCGTTCCCGTACTCAGCAGCCCAGGATAGCGGCGTTCGACTGTCTATATCCCTACTATCTGGATCATATTGTTTTGACTCGAGTAAAAGAGTAAGTAATCTGACGTCACCATACTCCGCAACATAAGAGAGAACACCTCTTTGTCCCGTGTAGGTGAAATAGCGTCCAAATCTAGCCCGCTTATTTCTACGTTGGAAATTCTCTCGATACAAGGTATGAAGTGGAGAGCTTGGGGGGTGGCCTTCTGCTTGGATTTGTAAAAGTACTTGGACAGCTTCATTGCTCCCAGAACTTAGTGCTGCAAAAATTGGCGTCCCACAACGCTCATCTTCTACCTCGAAGCAAAGTAGGTTAGATGGATGACATGTGATGAGGTTCGGCAGGTTGCGTTCCGCTAATATATATAAAAAACTTGCCCCGGGAGTGTGTCGGCGATGTTCCTCGTTTTGGAAGTGGTTATCCAGATTGATCCAATTGGATACTTGAAAGCTTCGAACGAAATCGGTCTGGTTGACACAGCCTCCTGCTGCCATATCGGCGTGGTATAGAACTTGCTGTACAGCGTAACGTAGGAAAGGAAACGTTTTAGCTGCTGACTCCTGAAAGTCTGCAGCTTCTGCCGATGATACCTTCGGAAATGGACTATCAAGGCTCAGATGGGGAGCGAAGTCGATGTTCATGTAGTTGAGACAGCATTGCTTTAGTCGCTCTTGGCTTTGTCCTTGAAAGTGATTTCCGCGGTCGGACCAAACAGCTCTTAACCCGTCTTCTTTTAATAGAAAATCCTTGACGGACTCGTGAATGAATTGAACAGTAGGAACGTATGACTTCGTAATTTCGGCGAGTCCTTTCGAGGAGCTTAGAATATATCTTCTTATGATTTCTGGCGTAATTTCATCGGAATCCCAACTTGACAGATCCTGAGGTTGTATACCGGACAAAATAGCAAAGTACAATTCCTTTGGCTCTAACGGGTGCTTTGCGAACAGTAGCCATTGAATACAGAGCAGTAGCTCGTCTTTGTTGTAGCAGTCTCTTGTCAGAATATCGCGGAAGAGCTCGTGAAGATCGCCAGGGATGTCTCGGAGTCTTTGCTGGAGGGCGTGTATACGGCCATTATCGTGCTCCTTGTTCAATATATCCACAACAAGGACAATCCACATAAACACACCCGCTGCTTTTCCTTGAAGTTCAACTCTGATCTGCCTAGCGAGCTCGCTATGCCCAATTTTCAAGTTACTGTTGACATAGCTAGCAATATCCTGAATGTGTCCCTCTTGTCCTTCTAGAACCAGACTAAGTCCTTTCTCGATTGTGATATGTGGATAGTGCCTGCTTGAAAAGCACACTCGAAATTGAATCGTAGCCGAGGCGGCGAGTTCTGCCAGATGCTCGAGAAAAGACACCATGTCTCGAATTTGATACTCGTCACACTCATCCAACGCGTCAATAAAACATATGACGGAGGACCGACCTAGCGACTGTACAGCCTGCTCGAAGAGTTCTTTCAGTAATTCAACGCTCCATTGTTGATAACCTCTAATATTCCAAGTTACAAATCCGAGAGTGTCAAAGATGCATTGGAGTTTTGGTAGTCGTTCGAGGAGTTGCACTAAGAGCGATCGATACATCCCGATTGTGGACTTCTCCAAGTCCGTTCCGCGCGCGTTGAAGAAAAAAGAGATGGCGATTGTATCATTCATGATCTTCCGGGAATCGCTAAGAGCGAATTTCATCATCGTTGACTTTCCAGTTCCAGGTTTTCCTTTGATCCACAAGAAGCCGTGGTGTTCATGTACTTTTGCGACATCAAGCCAGGCGAGGTATTCGGACTTGTGTCGAATCCATTCGCAGGTCTTAGCATGTGCCCTTTTGATCGTCATCTGGCGAGCGTCAATTTGGTCAAATTTCATCGAGTCCACTAGCTTTTGTCTCTGTGCTTTATCGAGGGAGGGAGCGTCACCCCTGCTCGACCGTGTAGGAACCATCTCCGCCAATCTCTGCAGTACGGCGGCAACTTTCTTGTATTCGACATCATCGGGTCCAGTGAAGCGACACATCTCCATGTGATCCCTTCCAATGTGCTGGGTAGTCTCGATAATCGGAAAGTTCAGATACGATGATGTATCTTCAACAACCTATAGAATATCTTATGAGCAGCAGCAGAAAACATACGAGGGCAAACGTACTTTGCGGCCATTAAGACCCTTGACGCCTAGTTCCTCCTGGAATGAGTGTATTATCCATTCCTGTCGGTGGGCCATAGGACTAAATTCGTCCCTCAGTTCTCTTAGGCGCTCTGCCGATGGCAGGAGAGTATTAACAACCTGTTCGTTGACACGAACCCCGACAGCTTTGATAATCGCTTCGAGAACGTGTTGAAGAAAGCCACGAGGATCAGCGCCGCCATGCGGTGTACCAAAGAAGACGATACCGCTTGTCGAGTCGAAAACGCTGCGGAGATGTTTTTGGCCCACCTGGCAGCCGCTTGACCGTCGCAGCATTTCCTTAACAATGATACCTCCCAAGCTATGTGCGACGTATATTACTGGCCTTGAAGGCTCTTCCCACCGTTGAGCCTCCAAAGCAACCAGAAAATCCCACGCAATATCGTAAACAGTATTCTTGCTCACCGATTGCCCAAGGAAGAATCTCAAATGTGTGTCGTAACCGTATGTCAGGACACGTGCATTCTGGACAGTAGCCGGAACCAGATCCCGCGGCCAGTAGACAGCAGAATTCGAGTTGCTTCCTTGACGTGGCTTCGAAAACAAACTATGTCTTGCTTTTTTGGCAGGAGGTTCGGCGATCTCGTTGTTGTAGCTGCCTTCGTTTCGCTGCTTCATATCTCCTCTCTTGTGAGTCCATGTCTTTTCTGGATGACCGGTGAAGCCATGAATGAATACGATGCTTGCTGGTCAGCAGATTGTATTTCGACATAGAATTGACTGAAACTCACTCAAGAGATGGATTGTCGGGCTCGAACAGCACCGTCATGCCGTTTGAAGGAATCACTCCATGCCGGGGCAGATCAGCCGGTCTATCCATGAAGCCGATAAGGATGAAGTAACAGAGGAGTTCTGTAGCTAGCTTGCTCTGGCTAGGCAGTGGTGTTCAAGAAAAGGCTGTATGTCTTGCAGTGTTGATCAGCCTCGCACTGAGGCTGTGATGTGTGATTGAACTGACCGACAATGGTCTCGTATCTTTGGAGTTCAATGGCCTTGACTTATACGGGAGGTAAACAAGCGTTGAGTGATTATCGAGGATCAGGAGTCTGAAGAACATTGTGGATGTCGTTGTGAAGATTGATGATGCAGAAATCCTACAGCCTCGCGGCGCTTGCCAACGAATAACGAGGCTGAATGGAAGGCACAACCGCGCTGACCACTAAAAATAGGACTACAGCTATCAACGAACTGAGTTTAACAAATGAGAAAGCATAGCAGAGAAGCAATTGTAAAATAAACTTAGGAAAGTGTTGAGTCTTATGTGCGACTCGCTCACGACAGTTGAGCGACTCATAGTGTTGTATACTTGCCAAGAATTTCAACTTAAGGAAACTCCATCCCTTAATATGCCGACTGAGAAACAATAAGGAGGTATAGTGCAATTAAAATCATCTTTCTTCCTTTACTTTCCGTTCGCTCATTCTCTTTTCCTCTTCATATGTGCGCTTGCGCTCTAAGCACATCTTTAGCTGTGTCAGATGTGGATGGATAAGCGCTTCCTTCCATCAAAATGCCATCTCAGCAGCGCGCAACGTACTCCGCACAATCTTCAGCCCAGCACTCGATTCTGAGCACATCTCCCCTCCACAAAGATACAAGACCATCAAGAAAAAAGCCCCAATCCAGCCAGATTATATCATCCCCATTCGTCGATGCCTCCTCTGCATCGCCTTATTCCACACCTCCCCTCAACCCCCTAAACATCCACAACCCCGCCAACCCTAAATGTATACCAGCAAGAAGAAAACACAACCACACTCCCATTACATAAGTACACATCCCCCGCAGCAGCCCCTCTGCTTTTCGCCTTCACCAACCTCCAGCTTGCCCGAAGGACCGCCACTTCCGGAACCGCTGCCGCCGCCCGCCGTGTATCCTGCCATCTCCTTGTTGTAGCGTCTAATCTCGCGAACGATGTCGTAAAAGGCGTTGTCGACGTTGATGCGCGATTTGGCGGACGTCTCGATGAATTTGCAGCCGAAGGAGCGGGCTAGTGCTTCACCTTCTGTGGAGGGGTAAGACGTGGTTAGCTTGCTTTTCTTGGCTTGATTGTGGCGGGAGATAATCGAGTTCCAGATGTATATGGGGATGAAGCATGGGAAAGAAAATCGCATCTACATGTCGAGATCCGTTGTTTCCATCGCAAGATTGGAGATCGAGCGTAGGAATGGTTTGGTGTACTGGCAGCGCTTTATGAACAGAAGAGAAAACACGTACCTTGCTTAGAAACCTGTCTCTCGCCCTCCAAATCACACTTATTACCCACCACAATGATCGGGAAATAATCCTTATCCTTGACCCTGAGAATCTGCTGTTGGAAAACCAGAATTTCATCGAACGATTGCCGGGATGTGATGCTGTATACCAGGAGGAAACCTTCGCCCGTTCTCATATATTGCTCTCGCATGGCGGAGTATTCTTCTTGGCCGGCCGTGTCGAGTACGTCTAGGAGTGCTACTTCTTCGTCGATAACGCATTGCTTACGGTAGGAATCTGGTTGGGGTCGGTGTTAGCTTGATATTTGTGGTCGGCGTGATGCTGTGATTGGCGATAGATAGGAACAGAGCGAGAGAGGGTATACCTTCGATTGTTGGATCGTATTCATCGACGAAATGGCTCTGTATCAACTGGATAGTCAAGCAAGACTTTCCAACACCACCTCCACCCACAACAACGAGCTTATACTCTCTTAAGAACTATATCACCAGAGCCGAGTCAGCAATTGTCCCTTTCCATCAAGCACTCGTGGCAAATCGATAGTAGATGGAAGATAGTAGATCATATCATCAATCCCACCAGCCCGCCGATGCAATACAAGCATGTGGTTGAGCTAGCTGTAATGCGAATGCTTTGCTTTGCTTACCTTTGAAGCCATTTTATCTGGTTTGTCCGTTCCTTTCTCGCGTCTATCTATTTCTGGCTGGCGACAGAAGATTCGATCTGATTATCTTATCCTCCTCTGCTCATCGATCGGTTGATTGATCGATGGACGTTGCTGTGCGGTATGCAGTAGAGGAGATGGAAGTAGGATAGTTGTTCAGTCGTCGGTTACGGTGGTGGGCTGAAACTGGATGCAAGCAAAGCAGTGCGTGCGATACTTTTTCCCGTAAGGAAACCGAGCTTGGCCTGGGATGGGAGCGGGAGCGTCGGACTCGGGTTGATCTGCGATCGAGAAGATGGAATTGATTGAGGGATTGGGCTTGCGGAGGTTTGTATCGCAATGTTCTGGGTGGTAGGAAAAGAATCGATGGATGTTCCACAGATGCAGTTAGATGCAGATGGGGAAACGGCCGTCGGTATCGGGACGGGGGGAATGTTTGTATCGGCAGAAGTCCACAATCGTGATGGTGGAGGGTGGAGGTAAGGAAGGTCTTTGTAAGAAGGTTGTCTCTGTCTACGAGGTAAGGTAGGGAGGTCGAGGTTCGTTTCTTCGGTACGGAAGACACGAGGCCGCGATTGGACTGGTGTTGATCTCAATTGGTGTGGTGTTGATTCCTTGTGGCTAGCGCAGCAGCACGGATTCGACTCTTTGTTTCTGACAATCACTGGTGAGACGAGACAGACGACTTTACGAACGGCAGACGAGGATGGTGATCTCTCGTTGGAAGGGAGGATGGACCAGAGCAGAGAGAGGAGAGGAGAGAAGTGCGGGAAAGGCACTTGAGTGGTCGGTCTGGAGTGGGCCACGGTCTGAACGGCGCACAGGGCAGTTTGGCGACCCGTGCGCAAAGGAGGTTATCATTCATGAGAAGAGAGCAGCGAACAGATATATCAAAAGTTTTAGGCTTAGCTCATTTACGCTACCATCTCCAGGCTTTTATATCTTCAAACCCATCGTTTCCTTCCTCTCTCCGTTTCTTTTAGTGTCTCAATAATATATCTTCCTCTTATCCCAGCAGCAAGCAAGCAAGCAAGCAACAAACATGCAAAGCGATGGAGTGCAAAAACCGCAACCCAAATCCACGTCCATATCCACATCCATAACCCAATATGATGGGCGACCCGCCTTGCCCGCCAGCCACTGGGATAGCTCGAGCTCCACTCAAGGTTGTGAGCATCCAGCCAACCAACAGACCCTGAGTCCCTGGGACTTGACCACCTCATCAACGCCAACCAATCACGCCGGCGCTCTATCCACCCTGGTGTGATTCGGATGTGCAGGGGCAGAGCATTCGGTGCATGTTCTTTTGCGCTTCTGGTGCGCCGTTGCGTGCTGAATGGTTTGATGCGGTGCGGCAATGTCCAGTTAGATATTGGGACGGAGGGTTTTCTGTGAGAAAGGAAAAGGGGAGAGGCAAGCGCGAGAGCTGATGGCGGCAAGAATTATAGATTGGAAGGGTTTATTGGATGAAAATAGGGAGGGAGGATTTGGGATGAGCTTTCAGCCTGGAGGATTGTGTTGGTGGTGGTGGTAGTAGTGGGAGGAGAAATAGGGGCACAGGTACGTACAGGAAGAGAATCCTGAACTGTGTTGATCCAGGAGGATCAAAGTCGTTGTCCCGGATTCTGGTTAACGGAAAATTATGCCTTTGACAAACAAAACTCAACGACGGAATTAGCAAGAAACAGAAGCCTGTCAATTCCGCGGTCCATAAAGCCAAAGCATCATCACATCCCCGACTTCAAGGTCCTGAAGCTCCCTCCCCGAGACCCAAGAACAAAGGAAGCGAACCAAGATCGTCAACACATTCTAATAAACTTCCCACCACCTCACCACCAGCCATCATCAATCTGCACGAACGCTGATCTTATCACGGGTATATCTTCGCATCCTACAACCTGGCCATCGGTACCTCGCATCGACACAAGTGCCCATCAACTCAATTTGCCACAAATGCTTCGCTTACAGAAAGATAAAGCAGAAGCAGAAGTAGAAGACTCGAAGAAGCTTCGATGCACACAGATTCGAAACAAAGACAAGCCAATCTCCACGTTTCAACACCCACATGCATGGCAAGCTGACGGATGATTTGATGCAATTCAAGTCAAGATCATCGCCTCCCTCCCGCGGGGAGCGTTTCATCTCTCGAAGCGAGCTATGAACCTGGTCTTGTAGAATTGATTAGATTGAGATCTTGATTTTTTGATTGTCAAAAGATATTTCTGGACTCGAATTGCTACCGATAATCAAGGCACGTGGTTTCTCCAGTAGTGAAGTGACCAAGGAGACAGAATTACCAGGAGTCTTCGAATACCTTTTCCATTTCCCTCTTTATCCGCCATTTCTAAGTCCTGAACTTTTTGCTGCGATGTAGCTCGTTTCTCATCACCACCCTTCCCAACCTTCCCCTCCAGTCCAACCCAGTCCAGAACACACACGAACAAATAATCTCCGTCCACCATCCCATCCCATCTCTGTTAACCACCCATGAAGATAAGATCGCCGCCCACCACAATCTCAAATCGAAATTCTAGCCTCGTTTCTTGCACTTTGGGAGAGCCAGCCTTGGGTCTTATCAGATGTGAATGAAATCTCCGTATTTTCGGCTCAAGCTCCGAACTCTCTTATCTTCCCTACTTCGGAAAATCGACCGCATTGGGGAGTTCGTTGTAACGCTCTTCACTGGCTCGGGAAAATTGATAAAATCGGAAATTTGCTTATAGATATATTATTTTGATTAAGGTTTTGAGAAGCAGCGTGCGTTGATAGGACGAATAGATCGGTGTTTGATCGAATTACTGTACAGTACGGGAATCCGACGCCTAGATAGGCGGGATGGAGAGGCAGGTTGAAGCGAATGCCAAGACTTACGAACTTCAACGTCGACACAACGTCTGCACTCAGAGTGAACGACATCTCCAGCTTATTAAGAACGATCTCCATGCTAAGGCTCTCGCACATACAAATCTCCACTCTCAAAGAATATCTCATTTCTTTCTCGTCAATAAATTTACGCCTTTCCGCTTTGCATGAAGTGGCAGCACGATGCCTCCAGCTTGAACTGAATATGAGTCTTCGGGAGGACGTCAATACAGGATAGTGAAGGAGTGATGAAGGGTGCAAGAGACTTCTAAACTTTCGAAATGCTTCAAGATCATTTCATCGGAGATACAATCGCCATGACGGATTCTGATCTGTTAAGTTCTTGCCCAACAATTTTCATGTGACTGGTTGAGATCTCCCATCCCAGAAGTCCAATATCTTCGGACACGATTTCAGTAGGTTGAGTTAATGCGCTCTATAGAGGTCACGTATACTAACAGACACTAATAGAATTTCGCGAGTCCAAATTCTGATTATACTGACTGTATGTAAGTTTACAAATGCTACTCAAAGCTTCACACCATCGGTCTTTTTCCCTGCATTCACGGCCTTCTTCGTCTATCAATAGACCTCCATGAATCCTGCACCCACTCTCTACAAAGCTTGCAAGACCAAACATCAGAAAACGGATTCGCTTCCTCCACGCCGCAATTAATACACAGATCCCACGTGGGCTTCAGTATGTTACTCCGGATCAAATAATCCTCCGCAATGAGGATCGGTCCATCAGCCGCATTCTCAATCTGTTCTCTGTGTAGATGACACAGATCTCGACAGGTCTTTGTGGCGTAACAGAGACACTCCTTGGGCCAGCTCCGACCTTCCTTTCGGATCTGGAGGGCGCATTGCTCGCATGCATAGAGTTTTTGCCGGAGTAGTGTTTCTTGTTGCTTCCTGGTGTAGAAGTCCCATTGTTTATGACGGCAGGTGTTGCATGTGTGCCAAGGGTTACGTTGGCTGATGAGATGGTTAGCTATTATTCCTCAGATATCCAAGTGAATACTTCAAGTTGAAAGAACCCTCTAGGGAAGGACTTACTGGTCTCTATCGTACTCTGGCCATACTTCACACATCAAAGCCGGATTCACATTGCACCTAATCTCCGGTGCAAACCCTTCAGCAAAGCGGTTTGTATTTTCGCAACAATTCACGGGATCGAAAATGCCAAGCGTGTTATGCTTATGGCCATGGTCAAGAGGGTCAATTGTAGGATACGGCCAACCCAGTGGACCTCGCGTCTCCGTCGTGCCCTGCCCTTCGAAGTTCCACGTCGCTACCCATGGAATTTGATCCCCATGAGGCGGTGGCGGTAGTTGCGAGCTAAGAGACAGTCCTATGTTCACCATGTTCCTCCCAAAGTCCGGCATTGGGTTGGACGGTCGATTGACATTGTATGGTTCCGGCTCGGGGCGATAAACAATTGGAACGGCCTCAGAATTGGCGTTCGTGTACCATGTTTCGTGAGCAGTTTGCAGGTCCCAACGTGGTCGATGTGCTATCTCAGCCGTCCCTCCGAATCCCATCCCAGGACCAAGATTCCCCAATGCAATAGCTTCCATTCTTTGAGCTTCCAACGCACGACGCCGATTTTCATCGTCGATATCTTGCTGAGCATACGCTTGTTCATCTCTTACACGCTCGCTGCGTAGGGCGTGCCAGAATGGTGGTGCAGGAACTGGCAGGGGACCGAATCTGTCGGCTCTAGGAACTTCTGCTCTTGAAACACCTTCCATCTCCGGTCTATAATTGAATGGGTTGTAGAGCCCGTTGAATTGCGCCCAGGTCTGCTCGAGGGGATCTGGACGTGGAGTTGCGCTTCGTTGCCCTCGTGGTCTGCCCCGTGGCCGTCCTGGACCACGGCTATTACTTAAAGACGCCACGGGGATGTTATCTTCATCTTCATCTTCATCGTTCGGTGGTGGCCCATGTGCAGAATACGGCATGCCATCACCATGTAGTGGCTCACATGCCCTCCCCACCTTGAGACACCTGTCACAAGGTCTGTCTCCCGGACATGTTACCCGCATCCTGGTGTATTCTTTACATTTTCGCTTCATACCGTATTTTCTCTTGTGTATTGCTCGTCAGTCAGTGGAGTTTCCTTACGACGTTTGTACGGTCTCTTGCCCTTGACATCCCCCGCCCTACTTGGCCCGACAGAACCCTCTCCATCGTCGTCGTCATCATCTTCATCTCTGTCATCTTCCTCCTCATTATTGTCGTCCCTTTCGGGACTCACGCTTCTCGATCTTTTCGGTCTAGCCCTCCTAGCTGGTCTCGAAGAAGAAGCAGCCGCCCCTTGATTCGACGGCCCTGGTACAGTGGCAACAACAATACTACTCAGCGTACTCTTGTCGCTTTTATTGCTCTGCGGGCTCAAAGAATTGACATCACGTCCCGCGCTACTGCTCCCAACACCGCCGTCCCCTGGCGCTAAGGTACCTGATATCCCTCTCCCACCACTACTGCTCCTACCACCCGGCGCAAAACTCCCACGTTGCGTCCTGGGTCTCCCCCGATTGCCACGACCCATAGATCGCCCCTGATTTTGAAGAGCAGTCGGCACCGTCACTCCCGTCTGCGCCAAAATCTGCCGCTGTTCCCACCTCTGGCTGGGAAGACCATTTCTACAATTGTGGCCTTTCTGCTGGCATCTCGTACACGGATATCCTATATCATTAAGATCACAAACCCGATGTGCAACGACACATTCATGACAGTTGTCGCTCGGTGGATTCGTGCGGTCTTGTCCATATTGGTTCCACCACATGTTCTGGTCAGCATTCAGAAGTCGTCGATTGCCTTTCCCGTTTGCATCTCGAGGAACGGGAATCAGTGTATTGGGCTGATTTGGGGCGGGTAAACCAGGGAGGTTTGGCGGCGCTGAGAGAGGAGCGGCGGAGCTGGCGGGAGGATTGTTCATGCTGCCTGTGGGGTAGGGCTGATTACTGTCATCCGTTCCGCCCATCACTGTATCTTCATTCTCATCGGCGTCCTCACCCTCGCCACCAACAGAGGCCCTACTGCTCCTATTCCCCCTCTCCCTCTCCCTCCTATCTCCATTCCTCCTCATCCTTTCCTCCTCTCTCCTTCTCCTCGCCACTGGCTCCCCACTATAAAGTTGCGTCTCATCCGCACCATCCAAATCATTACCATCCTCAACATACGCCCACCCCTTCATTCTATTCCTTGGGGCCCCCTTCTGCCTCTCATCCTCTCGAGTATACAAATGCGTTACATCAGCGCCATCGTCTTCGTCGTCTACCACCACATAGCCTCGCATACTACTTTTCGAGAATTTTCTTGGTGGGCCACCGCCGCCTGATGGTCCGGATCCAGATCCAGATCCTGAACTTGGACCTGGGAATGACATAGCGATGGCGATGCCTTATCTCGGTATTTTTACGGGGAAAGAGAGTTTGGAAACTGAGGCTTTCTTGCTATTTCTGTTCTCAGTCCCTTTCAAAAAGTCGTTTCAGAGAAGCGCAAACGCGAAACCGAATTCGAAATCAAAATCGAAGTCGAAGCCGTGATCTCCTTGTTTATGCACGTAAGTCTTCTTTCATCTTTGTCATATTAGGATGCTTGCGGGTTCATCTGGCTGGTTCCAGAGAAATGGCTTTGTCTGTTTTGATGAAGTATAGGATAGATGGCCTGTCTGGTCAAAGAACAAAAGAAAAATGAGAGACAAAGAGTTTGTTGTTTGTTGTGTTCGCTTATTTTTAGCCTGGGAAAGGGGTAGGCATCACGTGGGCTTGAACGTTTCGTTTCCAAGTCTTGCAGTTCGTATTAAAGCTAAATTTTGACTCGTAAGTATCTATTTCATGTATTTTTATTATTCTATATTCATGGTATCAAATCGCTATACCTCGTTAACATAGCGAAGTCTTCTACGCCCATATTCAGCTCCGACCGCTTTCCCAGAATCCTCCACATCCAGCGCTCTGGGCCTGAACCTAAACCTAACCTTGATCTGCGCCCGTTGAAGCTACTTATTGACTCCAGCGCATTTGTGACTCCGAGAAACTGGTAGGGGACAGCGGCGCATCATCCCTAGGATCAAACATCTGCGTCGTAGTACTCGACGGCCTATCTAAAGCTCGAGGTCTCGGAGCTGCCGGTGGTTGTAGCTGACGCAAATTATCTCGTTGATACGCTTCCATGTTCCTCCGCTGTTCAGCTCTATCTAACGCATCTTGGAACTCGGGCTCTACATCCGGATCTGGATATGAAGAGGTATTTGGGTTTGAAGCTGGACCTGGACCTGGACCTGGAGTGGGAGGTAGAACTGGGGTCGTATCGTCATTCAGATATGCTTCGTAATCAAACATCTCCTCTACCTCTTCGAACGGGTCAACGTTTATCGGCCGTCCTGGGGGTGATGCGAGCTGGTCCACTGCCTGTTGATTCCGTCCTCCTTGGCCTAGACTCAGTCCGCCAAAGTACTCAGCAGACAACTGTGGCGCCAGCGATCCTCGAGCCGGCAACTCATTTTCCACAACTGGCCAACTTTGTGATGCAACGTTCAACTCCTGCAATCTCCTGTCCATTTGAACTTGATGAGACTGATTCGCGTATTGCGGCGCAATGTTGATGTTTGGGTTGATGTTGGTGTCGGCTCCGAGATTGAGCTGCATGTCTAGTGGCAGAAGTTCGTTGATCTGAGCGAGGTAATCGTCCTGGCCGGGAACTGAGGAGGGAAAAGTGAAGTTCGATGCGTCGTCTTGGAGGGTAGCCCAGGGGTCCTGTTGAGGTTGTTGAAGTTGGCGCGGTGGTAGCGGTGGGGGTGAGGCATTGTACAGGTCTTCATTCTCTGTCGGTGGGAAGAATGTTGGATGTATATGCGGCTCGGGGGTCGGTCTTGGAAGTGTTCGCGTTCTCGGTGGTGGCGATGCATCATATATGTCCTGATCATCTCCCGGTGGTTGAAAGAACGTAGGCTGTGCTGGCTGTAGTCGATTTTCCATGGTATTGTTGAAAGTCGGCGCTTCAGCAGCATTGTACGTTAGATTTGTGCGTGCATCTGTGCAGAACGCCAGATCTCTTATGCAGTCGAAGCAAGGTCTTGCTTCACCACACCGCAGGTTCAAACGTCTGCATCTCTCGCATGGAGGTTTAGTCGGTCTATTCTGTGCTGCTCTTCGTCTGGAGTCTTGTGGTCCTGTAACTTGGTTGTTGCGGGGATTTGACCTCCGAGTCTTCGGCGTGCGTGGTGATGAGGTGTTATGACCCTCCTGGTCATCAACACCTCCTTCATCGTCCACTACTTCACCTCTCAATCTCTTCATTCTTCTCTGTACAGACTCGGCTGACTCTACCGCGATCTTTGTGCCATTATCCAACCATCTTGTCTGGAAATCACCACTAACATGTGGTTGGGCTTGTCTTGGTCCTGGTCCTGGTCGAGGTTCTGCTCTACTCTGCGGCCCCTGATGATAACCATCATTATCACCATCTTCTCCCTCATCACCTTCACCCTCATCACCCTTTTCGCGCTCCTCCAACAACCTCTTCATAACCTTCGCCATCCCACTCCCCCTACCCTGTCCGCCCGATCCAAACACCAGCGGTCCGCTCCCCAACGCCTCCCCCAGCAACTTCTTATTCAACATCCTAACCTCCCACTCCTTACTCGGCAACCCATTCCTACAACTCGCGCCCCAACCCTTCTCATTACACCGCGAACACGGATATCCCGTGCTCCCGAGATCGCAATGCGATCCTTCACGCTGTTTCAAGCACTGCCAGCACTTGTCGCTGCTTGGATTCGTGCGGTGTTGGGAAGGGTGGGAGTTCCACCATTGGGCTGGGTCCATATTGAGGAGGCGGCGATCAGTTCTGGATTTTAGGCCATCGGTTGGATCGCGGCGGTTGGGACGCGGGTGTTCCATGAGTTGGGAGGCGATGTTTGGGGGTGGGAGCGGCCCAATGTTTGGCTGGACGATTGATGGGGGAGGAGGGAGCCGCCATTGGGTGTGAAGCTGTAACGGGGATTGGGATTGTGATTGTCGTTGGGATTGGTATTGTTGCTGGTGTGGCTGTGAAGGTCTTGCTTGTGGTCCTGGCTGTGGTGCAAAAGTCGTCAGGGCTCGAGGCTGGTGCGGGGGCTGTTGATTTAAGTAATCCAGCATGGAACCAGTATTTCGCAAATTAGTCCCTGTTGTATCTTCTTCCTCATCATCATCCTCAGATGGATCATTTCGAGGTTGGAATCTAACAGATCGGTCTAGTTTCCATTTGCGCTGACCTGGACCGCCGCCCTCACGAGGTTTGCGGGGCTTCATTTCGTGGATTTGCCGTTTCGGCTTTGAGTTTCTCTTCTCCTCGCCAAAGTGCACCCATGCCAGCCTTTATCTACTGTCTAATTGGCCTTCAATGGATTGTTCACTTTTACTCGAACAGCTTGTTGTGCTGTTTTTGTTTTGTTTACTTTCAGTCTCGCTGTAAGCGAGCGAGGATAGGCGAATTGCTAATTTTTTTCGATTTTTTGTTCTCCCCGGCCAACACCCCCCCCTTCCCGCGCCTTTTTTTTGGGCGCACTTGCAACTGATCTTGGATTCTTTGAGTTGAATCGCTGCGTGCGCGGCACAGAAATTCATCAATCGAGAACGGGAGATGTCGACTTCGCATCTTCATTTTCGGTTTCGAGTTCTTTATCAGGTCGAAACCGAGTCCTGACAAAGAACTCCATGTTAAGTCTTTGTTGCTTTGTTGCTTTTGTCTACCAGGAGACCGATCGCGGATTTCTGCTTTGTTTTTGGTCGAATACCGAGTCTGATAATAATTTGTTGTATAAGGTTTGACGTTAAGGCTTTGGAGTCTCACTGTGGATGATGTGAATGGATTCTGGGTGGCATGGTCAAAACTCAGACCCCCTGAAGATAGGTTCAAAGTAGTCATTGCGTAATTACCCAGAACTTCTGCTACTCTTAGTAGATCCCGTTACTCTCGATCCGATGTCTCTGAGACCATGTTCTATTCCTCGCATCATTATCAGCCAGAGTAAAGATGGTTTCTCACACCATCAAAACAAACAAACTGGGTCTAGGCTTCATTTTCGTGAAGATCCAGCTTTTAATACCAACAGCCTTCAATCACAGCTTGGAATATAATCGCTGCTAAGTGCTTTGATTGATTCCATCTTACCAGACAGTACAAATATCGAACTCAGTATGATGAAGAAATCTATATCCTCTGGTAAAAGCGTATGCAGAGCCCGGGAACTCTGAATTTTGAGATCAAGATTTCTTCCCGCTGGAATCATGTCATACTAGCGTAGAGGATGCCAAATTACGGCTTCGTTTGAATCAGTTCTTTGAATGGAGACAGGTCTCGGAATTTCCGAGGGAGCATGGATGATAGACATGCCTCGACAGATACGTCACCAGCGACTGGCGTGAAAGTGATGTTCATCGTCGATAGACGCTTGATTGATTACTTGGTTACAGATGAGCTTGCTTCAGTAGTATCGGAAGAATGGCGATGTGATGAGCTCCTTTCTCAACGAGAAGTGTTGCGAGACTCTGATCGAATTCCCCAAGGCCACCGACAATGATGCATGTTTGATGTTAGCAGCGACGCAAGCAAAAAGTCTGTCCAGCTTTCTTCCCGTATATGACAGTTTGTCAACAGCACATATATCCTCTGAAATCTGCGTACGCTCTTGAAAGAGTTGTACCCATGGTGACTGGAAAGCTTTTGACATTCGGGGGCATCCGACTGGCACCGCTCAAGTGTCAATGTCAGTCTTTACTTCCATGGAGCACACCACCAGCACCGAAATATTTGCTGACTAAGAACCACGGGAGGCATTCGATCGCAATTTGCAACCAGGAAGCAGATCACTTCGTATTACTGATGCAGGTCATACATTGCATCGTAGCGATCACGATTTGAACAACGCTACATAATTAATGGAGATTTTGATGTCGGCGACTTCCCACTTACGAATAGAGCATATGATAGATACAGCTTTTGATGTGGAGATAGATGTTGATGTGTTATCTTCCTCTTACCCTTGTTCCGAATCCAATGTTTGTTGCATGCAGCGAAATATGAAGCCGCGGCTGCCGTCCAGTTGACAGGCCTGCCACAGCAACGCTGCATATCTCTTCCATGTTGGTAGCCGGAAAAATTGCACGGACGAATCATGTATCGGAATTACGATCCAATCGGCTAGTCCGGTGCGTTTTTATTGTGCCTGAGTATGAATACTGGTGGCTTGGTGGTTGAAGCCGAGAAAGCGGCTGAGATGAAAGCCGCCTTTGAACTGGGAGTACATGGGCTTCTCGAAACCTCGCGAATGAGATGGTCTCTCGGTCCAACGCAAAGATGGGGATATCTACCCATCTTCTCGCGCAGCTCTATGCATGTGAAATGTGAATAGCGATTAGTTTTGGTGTAAAAATCATATATACTGCGCACTCTTTCGAATTAGGTTCATTTCTTCATTGTTAGAATTGATCAATTTTAGAAACGCAATCCCACGCACGCCTTCCTTTTCTTAAAATTCGAGAAACTCCAAAGCCATTGCAACTTCATCATGGGTTCCATTACTCCCCATGTCGAAAACAACGAGCTTCTTCCCATCATTCTGGAAAATCGAGCGAACTCAGACCCCCATGGTATTTGGGCGAAGTTCCCCATTTCTTCTACCACATACAAGGAAGGCTTTCGATCTGCGACACACCTGGAGCTCCTTAATGCTGTTAGTAAAGTGGCATGGCTGCTTGAGAAGTCGCTTGGAAGAAGTGAAAACTTTGAGACCATCGCCTACCTAGGTCCCAACGATCTCCGAAGTATCATTGTTGTTCTTGCGGGAATCAAGACTGGATACAAGGTAAGTGAGATAAAGTTCAAGAAGATGACACCATAGTTTCTGACAAATTTAGACGTTCTTACCATCTCCAAGAAATAGCAAGGCGGCTCACCACTCTCTCTTAGCCCGACTCGATTGCAAAGTTCTGCTCACCACGACGCCGGAGCTACCATGCGTCTCGATGATAGTCGAAGACTTTCCGATGAAAATATTGCAGGTACCAGCCCTTATGGACTTACTGTCGGCCAGCGAGACACCACGTTATCCTTACAATGTCTCATATGAAGAGGCAAAGAATGATCCAATTTTTGTCCTTCACACATCTGGCTCTACTGGTCAGAAAAGAATAAAAGTCGCATGAGATCTGTACTAACGGCCACAGGTATTCCGAAACCTTTGACGTACACCCACATGTTCAACACCTGTGTTGCAAATGTCACCTCGTTGCCAATGAGAGAGAACTTTGTGAATTTGAACACAAACTTTCAGACTGGGAACTTCTTCTCCATATTTCCATCTTTTCATGTAAGCGAAAAAGATCTACCGTGTACTTAATTCGAAACTAAGCACTGACATGCTATTTCAGATTGTCGGCATCGGCTTCCAACTCATCATTCCCACATTCTATGGATGTGTTCCTGTCTATCCACTCCCTTCCGCACCACCAACCACGGAAGGATTCCTGCAAGCTCTGAACCATACCAGCGTCGATTGGGCATTTCTCCCTCCTGTATTGATCGATGAACTTGGCAAGCACATCCCATCACCGGACTTCGTGGCTTCGAAGCTCAAGTATATCTATTTCACTGGTGGCGCTGTCCCTGCAGCCACCGGCGATATCGTGTCCTCTCGACTCCCGCTTCACCAAGTCATGGGTTCCAGCGAATGCGCCATGTTCCCACTGATTCGCAACCAGACTGAATCTGGAGATGTGGATTGGAGCTACATACAAGTGCATCCAGCTTCAAATCCTGAATTTCGGCATCGCTTTGGAGATCTTCACGAACTTGTCATTGTTCGTGCGCCTGAGAACGAGAAGTATCAAGCAATTTTCACACACTTCCCTGACTTGCAAGAGTACGAGACCCGAGACCTGTTCTCTCCGCATCCAACACGACCGGAATTCTGGAAGCATCGTTCCAGGATTGATGATGTTATTGTATTTCTCAATGGAGAGAAGACAAATCCAGTGACGTTTGAACAGGAGGTCTCTCGACATCCCGAAGTCAAAGCGGCTCTGGTCGTGGGCCATCAACGATTCGAGGCATCGTTGCTTGTTGAGCGACTCAAAGATACCGAGCTTTCCCTACTACAGCAGGAGGAGCTGATCGACAGTCTCTGGCCAGTCGTTCAGGACGCTAATACAAACTGTCCTGCTCATGCGCGGGTCTCCAGATCTAAAATCATGCTTGCAGATCCTGCGATGCCATTTCTCAGAGCACCCAAAGGTACCATTCAACGACAAGCCACCTTGAACTTGTACGAGGACAAAATCGACAGGATGTATCTGGAATCTGATTCAGAAGAGAATCAAGTCATGAAACTGCACCATCTTGATATCTCCAACACAGCCTCGCCATCTGAAATTGTCCGTGAGCTTGTTAAGCAAGTCACCGGATGGACAAACTTTGAGGACAAGGACGACTTCTTCTCATTGGGAATGGATTCCTTGCAAGTACTCCATCTACGACGAGGTGTCATCTCAGCCTTTGGAACCACATCCATTACCACCGGAACCATTTACGCGAACCCATCCGTCGATCTCCTGACCCATGCCATTACTGAGAGCACAAACGACGGACATGTGTTGTCTGGAAATTCAGAATCTGCTCGCGTGAACAATCTCGAAGCCAGTCTGAGATATTATGAGGATGAGATTGATAAGCTCGCAGCTTCGAAAGAACACACAAAAACCACCGTTGATGAGTTTCCGGGGAAAGAAATTGTGTTGCTGACCGGGTCTACTGGAGCACTTGGGTCTTTTCTGCTGGAAACACTTACCCGCAACAAGGCCGTGGATCATATATATTGTCTCAACCGATCTCATGACTCCGAATCACTGCAGAAGCTCCGCAACCAAGAGCGGCAGCTCCCATCCGAATTTCCCTCTTCTCGCATCACCTTTCTGACCGGAGACCCTGCTAAGCCTAACTTTGGCCTCGACAAATCAATCTTCAATAATCTGGGCTCTACAATAACTCGAATAATCCACAATGCATGGCCTGTTGATTTCAACAAGACCCTCCAGTCATTCAAACCAAGTCTCGATGGTGTACTGGGTCTCGCTTCTTTCGCATCAGCAGCCAAATTCGCCACTTCAATCTTCTTCATCGGTTCCATCAGCTCTGTGGGTAACTACCAGAACACTCGCAATCACCTTGACTTGATTCCAGAGACCATGTTGACAGACCTCAATACTCCGGCACCGATGGGCTACGGCGAGAGCAAATATCTCGCTGAACGCATCTTGGATTACGCTGCAAAGAAGCTACAAATCACCACTGCGGCAGCCAGAGTCGGACAAATTGCCGGCACTGCAGAAAATCCTCGAGGATGGAACAGACGAGAGTGGTTTCCCAGTTTGGTAATGAGCTCAAAGTTTCTCGGAGCTGTGCCGGAGACCCTCGGACTTGGAGGGGACGGCAGTGAGGGGATTGACTGGGTGCCGATTGATCAGCTGGTTGAAGTTTTGATCGAGTTGGCTTTGGTACGGGGCATGGAAAACAGCAATGGAGGGATAGAGTTATTCCACCCAATTCATCCTGCTCCTACGAGTTGGAGAACTTTATTGCCGACGGTGAAGGAGACTCTTGAAGCCGCTAACTCCACCGAGATAGGGACAGTGTCGTTCCAAGATTGGGTCAAGATGCTGGAGAACTCTAGCCAGTCCATGAATGCAACTTCTACAATTGAAGACGCTGAAGATTTGCTTCACCGGAATCCTGGAGTGAAGCTTTTGGATTTCTATGAAAGTCTACTAAGCGAAGAGGGTCTTGGAAAGACTCTGAAAATGCAGACGGAGAAGACTTTGCAGACAAGTCAAGCTTTGAGAGATCTGAAGCCTCTCAAGAAGGAATGGATGGAGGGATGGATTCAAGGCTGGCTGAAAGCCTGAATGATGTTTTGGTTGATTTCTAGATCTAGTCCATTTTTTCAATCGAAGTCCGCTTGTCAGATTCTACTCCCAAAACACGTATACCAGATGCTGGACCGGCGCCGAATAATCCTCCGAGACATCATGAGCTGTGGTTTGCCGTATTTTTATGCTATTTGCGCGGACACTGATCCAGATGGAATTGACAAGCGGATAGCGGAATGATCGCAGTTATGCATAAAGCGTTTCAATCTCCTGGAATTCAGCAAGGGCTACATGGCACCTAAACAGGGGGATCTGTTGCTCCATATGGAGGTGTATGATGTCGAATCGGGCTCTACAGCCTTGCCATTCCCGTCTCGACACGAACGAAATATCCACCGTCGCCTCACACCCAGCATCGTCTACCTCCCCACTCCTCTACAGAAAACAATCTAAAGTATGTCGGTCATTTAAAATGCCATTTTCTTCCACTTGTTCTTTCCGCTCCTGCCCTTAGCCTTCACTGGGATATCACAGCCACTTGAGTCCCGTCCCATACCTGTCGAAAGAGGCTGCAACTCAGAACTATCCACCAACTCCTTCATCTGAATCTTTAACACCTGGTGTTGCTCCCATTCTGTCAGTCTTCTCGACTTATGTGACTCCATATATAGACTTGGCGGGATTTTCTCGATCTCTGTGGTTGCACCACCACATCCAACCAAAGCAGGGAAGTTTTGCTCGCGTTCCTTGACAGCAGCTCTTTCTCTTTGCTTCTTTGATCTTTTCTTCGGCTTCCCTGGCACCACGGCTGCTTGCGTATCCTCTGGCGTCGTGTTTTCGTCATTGGCCCAGCTTGTCGCATTCGCTACAAGCATCGCACTCTCCTCCTTAGCTTCCTCACACCAGTCTCTATAGATATTCTCCTCCTCCAAGCGAAACATGTCTCGAACAGAAGCAAATGCGTGCTTTCTAGCCATCTGCCGCGGTGTCTCAATCTTCTTCTGCCCAATCGACAGTCCGCTAGAATTGAAAGAAGAACCAGGAGCAAAGCCGTGGTCGGGATCGGCGCCGAACTTTGCAAGGACATGCAATGTGCCGACAATCTCATGCTCTCTTTCAATGTTGTCCTGCGAAAGAATCTCGTGCAACGGCGTTCGACCCTTCGCATCTTCACGATTGATATCATCCGTTGCGCCATGCTCGAGGATATAGGTTACAATTTGCTCGAGCGCAAATCTAGACGCGATATGTAACGCCGTCGACTTATCGTCTATCCTGACCATTGGATTCGGAATATGAGGGTGTTGCCGCAAGATGTACTTTGAGGCCTCATCGTGGCCTTGCACCATCGCTCCATACAAAGGTGTGTAGCCTCCACCATCCTTCTCCTCTAGAACATTGAGACCCACTCTCTTGACCAAGGACCGTAGAACACTGACCGATCCACTAGCAGCTGCTAGGTGGGCCGGAGTCTGCTGGCTGTTCTCACAATTGACTGATTTCCAGCATCTGGTATCGCAGCAGTGAGCCCTCGAGTTATCGGTTTTGAGCTTGGGGTCCGCACCATAATTGACGAGGCTCTTGGTGGTTGCCCAGATTAAATCCTCCCAAAGTGTGGAAGGTGGGACTGCTGGTTCCATGTAAGCATAGAATTCATCGAAAAATCTCCATCTAGCGCGACGGGCGAGAGTGGCATGAAGGACGGAAATGCCATAAATGGAGACCGCCCGCGCATCTGCCCCCCTGGCGAGGAGGAATGATGTGGTGCGTGGAAGTGCGTATGAGCATGCTATCCGGAGAGCGGCGTTGAGCTCATGCTGAGTCAGTAGCTGCGGGCGAGCGAGTGCCATGTAGAGAGGCGTAAGATCTGGATATGTCACGCTGAGACTGTCGATACTGAAGTCTGAGGAGGAGCCATGCTTCATCAGGCGAGAAGCGATGACTGGGGCATCCATAGAGACAGCGAAGTGAAGATAGGTGATGGAATGATGTGAAAAGGGCATGCTGGGGAGATATCTAGGTCATGCACATTAGCAAGTCAACAAGTGAAGTGAAGGTGGACTCGCCCTCTGAAGT
Organism: Cadophora sp. MPI-SDFR-AT-0126; assembly: GCA_020747065.1. Lineage (NCBI taxonomy): Eukaryota > Fungi > Ascomycota > Leotiomycetes > Helotiales > Ploettnerulaceae > Cadophora > Cadophora sp. MPI-SDFR-AT-0126. Next base: position 2,833,265 of record JAGMVK010000005.1, read on the forward strand.
CTACTATGTCTCTGTAACAAAACAGCTGCTGTATCAAGTTTGAAGAATTGTACTTGACGGAATGCAGAAATATCGCAATGAGACAGTCACGCTCTTTTTTGGGACGATCGGTCGTCTTTGCCCAAGCAAGATGGCGCTCGAAGATTTCAGGAAGGAAAAGGTGATAGAGGCGGCGCGTCAGTTGGCAGATTGCATTGATGTCACCTGTGCCGGAGAGGTTGGAGTTGATAAGGAGGAGGACCTCCGTGGGCAGAGTGGTGAAGTTTGCTGGTTCTGCCATGATTTAAGGTCCGTTGTGTCGAGATTAGAAATGTGAGTCGGGTTGGAGTCGAGGCAGGTGACAGGAAATCGAGGTTGTGAGATAAATAGAGGTTTAAATTATTTCACTAGCGCGAAGCTAGAACTTTCCTAGTAATAAACTTTGCGAACGCGCAAGTGAGTCAATGGTCAAGGAGGTTCGGGGCGAGCCGCGTTGCCGTAGCAAGCTGTCAGACTATACAATGAAGAAGCAGGAGGAAAGTGCCGATCCGTCTACGACGCCTGTATCTCCCTCTCTTACCCCTTTGTGGTGCTCCATCATTGAACAGTTCGGAAGTACTCGCGCAGGTTCCTCGGCTCGGATGCGAAGTTACCGCGGAAGACAAAATGTTGACAATAACAATATCAAGCGAAAATTTGTGGGGCCAACGCTAATTTCGGGAGGGAAATCTTTTGTGAGCAACGAAACGATAGACACACTGCCATTTGACAATAGGCCAGGCTCGCCTTCGCAATTTTAATCATTCTTGTAGAGCAGCTGATCACGGGCGCTTTGCGAGAAGAACTTCTGGGAGCTTGGTCAGTGGGAGCCTGGAAATCTACGACCTCTTCCAAGCATTACAAACTGATCAGACAAAACGTGCAGAATGACATAAAAGTAAGACATTCTTCAAGCAATACCACGGGTAATAGAGTCTTACGAGTAGATGCACATCAATGGCAAATGGCAGGGTATCGCAAATGCGGGATCGACAATGTGTGCGGGCGCCACCCAGCAATTCGATTGCAGAAATGTCATCTATCATTGTTTTGAAGATCCGTGGCGCTCAATTGTATCGATATCACGTATTGAGTACAAGAAACAGGGGGGAAGAGGGCAATGAAGGATGAGTGAAGGGAATCGAAGAGATTCCCTAGCCAGGATATCGTGGCAACATAGAACTTCGAGGGCCTAGAAAATGGCTGGAAAGCGCAGATAATATCGTGACATACCGCCCTCTATTAGCTTCATTAAGGTCTGTAAGTTTAGTCTTCGATTCCTTGGGAACGAAGTTCGCTGATATTGTGTTGTGATTAGAAGCGAGGTGAGAACTCATTGATCCAGAGGTCGCCGTCTTCATTTACCAGGGTGAATTATTCATTTTGTACCGAAAAGTATGATTGATACACCCTGAGGCTCGGTGAGAATGTATCAAGTACGGTGCAGAGGCGATGGATCAATTTAGGTTCACTCACCCTGTGAAAGCTCGAAAAATAGTCAGTTGCCGAAATTACACTTTCCATTGTGAGTGTCCTGAGCATAAGGTACGTTAAAGAAGCACCTGTTAGCGTACTCGAAGGAAACAACCCCAACACAGCTATTAAAGCACCCTGCGACATGCAACAAAGGCTTGGCTACCACAGCCGAACTTTGGTTGTGATAGTTTAGCGTCTCTTCCTTAAAGTCGTTACCTCACGCGGGACCAGCTAGAGTAATAACGCTGTGACGTCAATGCCGCTGAACGGAGCTTTGAATATGATGGAGTAGAGCGCGGCTCCGATCGGCATTGAAGTGCGATATGCAACAGAAGAAGGGTACTTCTCTCTGGCTATGACTCTACAACGATGTATGGATGGGTGGAATTAGAGCGTTTATAGCCTCGTTTAAGCCATTACATGGCCTCATAATGAAGCCGCTTATATCACATGCACGAGAACATTTTGATCGCAATACAGCAACGAAAGAGTTGTCCTGGCAGGATGAACTATGAGTTGGCCACTAGATCAAATGATCATCATTAGTAACTTTCTGAACTGGTGACTTTCAACATAAAAGTACGTATGAATGGGAATATGATACAACGCGATACCTTCGCATCAGACTCCGGGCGTGGCATCTCTTGCTGTGATGTGACATTGAGAAAAAAGGTCTCACATGGCCAGAAACACTTCCCCTTCCTCACCAACGTGATGTGAACCAGCTTCAATCAGCCCAAGGATTTTTACAAAGGTGGATTTCGGTACCGATAATACAAGATCCATGAATCACATGAACGCAACCCAATACAGCTGAACGATACTAGCTCTCAAGCCGAACACGGCTTGCCTCGGCATTCAACTGCGATTTGCAACAAAACCTCTTTGCTGAAGCTTTCTTCCGGTGACGGCACTGATGATGATACGGGAAAACAAAGCGGAGAGATCCGAAGTACGAAGATACTGAAAATATGAAGCTATGTAATGAATGCCACGCATTTGCCAAATAGTCTGAGATAAAACTTGCCATAGGAAAGGCACAGAGTAGAGACAAGATAATGTATTAGGGGGTTGAATAACATAAATGCAATTTTCAAGGCAATTCTGTGACAGGAGGTTCGACCGACGCAGAGGATCTGCTCGCCACATGAGTACGTTGGATACCCAGCTTCGATCTCACCCGAGGCTTCCTCGGCACAAACTAAGTACAGACATGCATGCAGATAACCCGGCGAGAAGTTCTAGAAAATAGGAAAGACAAAGTCTATTCATGCACCTAATAATCTAAATTTAGGGGACATATTTACCTAGCCCTTTTTGTGCATAGCACCGCCTGTCCCAGCCTACTTCACGTCAGTGCCATCCCATTACGACTTCTTGTGCATGACGGTAGCAGCGGCCTTCCTCGTCAGCAATTGAAAAACAGGACAAGAGATGTGGTCATACCTGGTGGTTGGGAAAGATCAAAGAGTCGGCCAAAACGACATTCTCCCTCCGTCCAGCAGCGAAGACGACCACTTCGGCGATATCTTCTGGTGTGAGGGGTTCGCAACCACTATGTCTATCAGCAATGCCTATGATGGGAAGAGAGTAATCTTACGCATAAACAGCATCGGCTTTCGACTTATCACCGTAAAACCTGACCACCGAGAACTCCTACCCCTCATTAGCTTCTGCCCCACTTACCCCTCCATGACCAAACTCACAGTCTCAACCTGACCTGGGTCAATCTCAATGATCCTAATTCTCGTAGCAATCAACTCCCTCCTCAAACTATCTGTAAAACTGCGAACAGCTGCCTTGGTAGCACAGTAGATGCTGCCTCCTTGGTATGGTTCCCTGCCGGCGATACTGCCAATATTGATGATATCTCCCGCGCCTCCATCTGCTCTCTTCTTGAAAATCGGGAGGATGGCTTGTGTCATGTTGATTAGACCAGTAACGTTCGTCGCAAACATGATGTTGATATCTTCTTCGGCGATTTCTGGAGCTTTGGCTACACCTTTGACCAACCCACTGCCTGATGTTAGTCCCATCCCAGACTCTCGGCTTGCAAAGCTAGACTTACGCATTGTTCACCAAGACATCAATCTCTCTCCACTCCTCCGGCAGATTGCCAACGAAACTCCTAACCTCCTCCGGGTTGCTGACATCCATCTTGACCGGCAGAACCTTCACGCCATCTCCAACGTCCTTCTCAATCTCCGCTTTAACCTCCTTCAATGTATCGATCCTCCTCGCCGTCAAGATCAACCGCAGATTCTTAGGTGCTGTCCGTGCAAACTCCACAGCTGTAGCTCGACCAATACCAGATGATGCGCCGGTAATTACGACGGTCTTGCCTTCGAGGCGCTTGCTCATTGCTGAGGAAGCCATCGTTCTGCGGAGGAGGGGTCGATTGAGAATGGAGCTTGGTCGGTATGCGTTCCGCAGTGTAAAGAGTGTACGGAAGAATTGAGACGTTGTGCGAGAGAGGGGCATACGTGGTGGTATTTGTAGGAAGTATCGAATTAGGGGAGGATGTATGCGGTGAGATTAGTTGACTCACTGTCGAATTGTTGTTGCACAAGCTGAAGCTCGAGATGGCAGAAACCCCCACTTCTGCCGAGGGCGGCATCGCGTCATCGGCAACAAGCCGCCTTCTGGAAGAGGCGAGAAAGGGGTAGCGATGTTTTGTTTGAATAGATGGACCGCGAATTCAAGAGATATCCTTTCATATTATGACGGATTAATTTCTAGTACAACTTTTTTATTACTAGACCAAACTTCTAAGCTTGTCAGCGTCTGGCTTGTACTAAAGACTACCTCTTCTCCAGCGTCTGTAAATCAACTATTTTTTGGATTCCTCCAGAACGCTTGACCAAGATTCCGGAAAAGAATCCGCAAGCCAAGACAGCCTTCGTTTATTCTTGGACATCTGCAACATTTCCGAATTCAGGGACTTCACTCCATGACTTCCTTCCACAAGTAGAACAGGGGCCGTCCAACCAAAATTATCGCCCAACTCCACCTCCACGGCATTTCAATCGCTCACACCAGTCCTTCTCGCGATTACCGGAACCTGCCCACCATAGCAACACCTATCATGCTTATCCAGCGAAGCAATGCTTACCAGCATCAACATCCATAAATACAGATTCGCAAAACGTCGCCCCACACGATTCAATTCATGGCATTTCGATCGTTGTCAGAAGCCTCGGACGAGTTGCAGAACATCGTAGGCATTTGGGATCGGGGAGGCAAATACCATGCCAGTTGATGACGATGAGGCGACACTTTTCATAGATATGGAAATGGCATATCTGGTAAATCGACCATAGGTGGGAAGACCATGATCCGTTGCCGCAGATCTCTCTTGGTCCTTGACAGTGCTGAGATATGGGCTATCCGACTCCTAATTGTCATCATGCTCCGAGGCATTGGTTAAGGGCTTCTCGAGTCGAATGAACACCGTGGAAACAACCGCTAGGAAGTAAAATGCCTCGAAAAATTAGCTCATGCTACTCATAGAAGAAGAAAATGCTTACAGCTCCAACGAAAAACGGCAGCGCCATCCAGAAAGGGGGCAGTTGTAGCGATGCCGCAAAGATTTGCTGGATTGATGGATCTCCAACTGCATGACCAAGACTTTCAAGGACCACTATTGCTGCATACAACGTGGCTTTTGCGTCATCAGATATCCAATATGAGACAAGAGAGAGGGCCGAAACCCTGCTTCCGAAACCTGCGGCGAAGATGAACACACCTGCGGGATGAAGCATGTTGGTCAAGTTGATCGTAATCAGGTTTGGCTGGGGGCAGAAGCGTACCAATAGGTAGCAGAGAACTTGATTGAACAAATCCAATAGCAAGACATCCAATGCACATCAAAGTAACACTCGTTCGTACCAGAACTAAATCTAAAACAACAGGTCGCACGTTGTATTTCGAGCGGATATAAGCTGTAAGCTGGGGAACCAGGAACAGGAACAGAAAAATATTGACAATAGCAGTCTCAGTATAGAATATGGCCCCCGAAGAGATCTTTAGACCGAATCGAACAGAAGCATATTGAATCAAGATATTCAGCATCGCGTATCTAAAGATCCCGACTAGGAATACCGGAATCGTGAGACGTATGTTTCGATTTGATAATGCAGACACAAGACCCTGAACGGAGGTGCTAGGTGTCGATTCTGCTCGTGAGGGAGCCGCGGATTCTGCTTGAATTTCATCCCCGAGCTTAGGAGGTATTTGAGTTAATGTAGCGGATGCACGAGTATCGGGCATGACTACGAGCAGAGCAAGGCATAGGGCGATAGCGCTCATGGCTAGAGCACACGGTATCCATGGCGAGATATCCAAGGTGACGGAGGCAACGAATGACGATATCAGCTCCGCAACGTAAAATGCGGAAAAGATATAGTAGAATGCGTAGCTCCTATAATCAAAGTGAGTGAAAATGAACGGCGAAGATCAAATGTACAGCGCGTACCTCCTTTCCGAAGGAATAGATTTTGATGCCATGGCCCACATGAAAGCAGATGCTGAGTTCAGACCTCCGCCAAATAGCAAGATTGCAGATGAAAAACACACAAGCCGCAGTGGAAACTTTCGAGGAAATGCACCTAGCCATGGCATCAGCTCGAACAATGGAATATATCGTAGATTTATCATATGCGTACAAACAATGAAGATCTCAGCGAGCGAGCCAGCGACTCCGATGAGTGACATAGCCATGATCTTTCTCCTCCCATGATGGTCTCCCAACTTGCCAATTGGAATGGCCACAAGCAGTACTGAATCTCATCAGCGGGTCGTCAACGTAAAAATTGACAGAACTCCTAAACCTGGAATAGTATCAAACATAGATTTCCATCCTCTGATAGTAGCCAGTGGTCTTTGAATATCCGGAATCTTGCACAATGCCTCCGCTACCCCGCCATCCGGAAAGCCGTAATATGTAAGACATAGAGAATTCTCAAAGAGGCGGATCAAAGGTGCAACTAAGATTATCTCGGCAAATGCTAGCAGGAAATGAATTGCGATGAAATAGAGAATGAGCGTTGACAATGGCCTTGCCGCTTGGAGAACGATCCCTTGGTCATCGTCTATGGGGTCGGTACCGGTACTGGTACCGAGGAGGGCTTCCTGTTCAGTAGCGTCATGTCGTTCACCTGGAGGTATGACTCTGGGTCTATCCGAGCTTGACATCGAGCTCTCTGCTAGGGAAGCTTCCTGTGATTGAGTGAAGGAAAGCAAAGATGGGACGTGATGAGTGAGCAAGCGAGGCTTCTCACCGCCTGGCAGAATCACGTTCTCCCTGTCGCGTCTCACTCACTGGGAATCTCTTTCGACCAACGCGAATAGTGGCAAGACTTCACACATCCTTTATACTCTCCACGAAACAAATTTATTGGTGAATGAAGCCCCCATGATGCTATAGCAAAATTCACTGTTAGAAATCGCAAATCCCTTTCATTCTCCATAAATTCCTGTCTGCTCGCAGAATTTCGTGGATAAGCAGGATATCGATATTTATTTACCTGCCTCTGATATACCCCTAAAGAAAAAGAAGGTCACCAGGTAAGTGTAACCTCCGGGAGTAAGTATCTCTCCTTTGACCCTTCAGCTGCTAATTTCGAGCAGCGAACCACTGCCTTTCTCTCAGATAATATGAAGTCATTCTTTGCAATCCTCAATCTCGCAGACTCTGGCACAAATCCACAGACCATACCCTTTTCTTCTTCAACCATAACCCAGGAAGCAACTGTCGCTGCCATAAGGCTATCCCACAATCCCTCCCGTCTCGGATGCTTCACTAGGAGAGATATTGCCCGTCTCCGCACTGTTGAATCCCGACAACGAAGCGCCACAACGAAAAGTGCGAGCACACAATGGTTCCCGAACACAAATGTGGCTTGTCCCGGCCTCAAATTAGGATCCTGCTCCAAAACTTCCTCCAGAAGGCCCACAAGTGTGGTACACTCGGGCAGGAACACATCGGAATATGTCTCGTCTCCTTCCGCGGCCGAGAACAGAAACCGAGACGGTATGTATCTTGCCATCAGTACAGTGGCGCCAAGATACTCTGTGCATCCTCTCTTTGTCTGGGCTACGTCGAAAACGGGTTTGAACGCATGGTACCACGATCTCATAATATCAAAGTATTCTTGAAGTTCCGAAGCGAGCTTCTTTTCGGAGCCCACATCTGTGCACTTTTCGAAATCGAGAGTTGCGATGTAAGGGTGACGTTGTGTTTGAATAGATGCGTGCCATTGCTGCACCCGTCGGACAATCACGTCCAGATACATTCGAGCTTCTTTGACTGTCTCGAACCTTGCCGGGATATCGGGGTATTTCTTGCTCAATACCCTATCAGTGTTTCCGTCCGCGAAAGCCATAGCCTGGAAATCGAGAAACACGAATGTGCTGACAAGATCCTCATCCAAGAATGAGTAGTTCTTAGCAAGAACTTTTATAGATGAGAAGTCATCGTCTTCAAGTCTACATGCGAAGGGCCAATTGAAGAGTATATCGACACCCGTCCGAATCTGCTTCAAGGCCAGTTCCTGATTTCCCAGGTAGCTTTCGAAACATATCATCAAGAGCGAAGAAATGAGTGAGTTCTGCAATCGAGAGTCGGCTCCTTGTTCCAAAATTCCCTTCATCAGCTTAAGCGATTTTCCGTATTGTTGCAAGGCAAAGACGTGGTGGATGCTGCCATCGTCACCGGCCTTCGCAGGAGTGGGACGCTGTGATTTCCAAAGCTGCGACATATTCAAAGACTTGTGCAATGCTCCAATGGCCACAACAGCATGCCAGGCATAGGGCTCACGATGGGATGCTTGGAGTATTAGCCGATTCCATATGCTGGAATCAAAGTATCCCGTCAATTCCGGCGCCGTCCTGGTCTCGAATACCCGGAAATATCGGTGCTCGTCTTCGGATCCGAAGCTTGAGGAATGTGGAAGAAATAAATCGAGACCATCCTCTTGTTCCGGACCAGGACCTGTGCGGACTTGCCGAGACGGGAGTATAAATCTCGTCGTTCTCCGAGGTTGGTCTTTCTTCACCACAGCAACATACTTGCACGGCCACTATATGACGCGCAAGTCAGCACGTGTGCCACAACGGCTAACAGCCGTGAGAGTGCTAATGAGATAGATATTTTCGCAGAGAATCATCAACATAACTTACATTTGCCTTCTCGCATCGCCTACATCGTGGTTTACCTTCGTCACATTTGACCCGTCGAGTCCTAGCAACGTGAGGTTCCAACTTACAGAATTATAAGTAGAATTCTTACTTGCCTACGACCCGTCAGCATTCATTCTATCTCATGGAGCAGAGTTGATCTAGCTTACATGTAGCACATCCTGTCTTTGTCTATCGAGATGACGGTCAGCATCTGTTAATTTCCCTGATTATTGTTCGAGGCTGCCAGTTGTGCAGCTGGGGCGGCTGAGGCTGTCTACAGGGATTTCGGCCTGGGAAAGTACCGACCTTTGGCCGTCCTTGCCGACTTCTCTTCTCTCCGTCTGGCATCTCGTTCATAAATATCAAAATGGACTGATTGTTGTCGGCCAGAGGAATGTCAAGCGTCAAAGTAGCGGGTTGGTAAGATTCCTAAAATCAAGGCTGAGGAATAGCGCTGGACACCACTGCTGTATATGCACTAGTGCTGACAGGGTACCCGTTCCCTCAACCCATTGGCTCAGACTACGAGGATTGCCCAATGAGAATGCCTGAAATTGTAATCCTTGGTATCCTCGTCAGACGCCCAGATTCCTGGATGCGCTAGCAATTCCGCGCGCGGCAAGGGGTTCAAGTCTGGACCGTCCCCGAGCTGATTTCCTCTATGTAAATTTCCAGCATTTGCTTTCCAGTTCAAAACTGGTCAACACAAAAGCCGCAATTGTAAAGGGTAATCAAAGCGTCAAATCGATCGCGTATTATCGCTAGCCAGAACCAACACCAGATTCTAGGTGCTCCTGCAGCAGCTCTTTGTCAGTCGGCAAGTGATTCAACATATGGGAAACCACAGGATTTTCTTGGCTTGACGATATGGTGCAAGATTGATATCAATTGACGATCATTTTTGCCTCCAGCTTTTGTTCGGGAGGCCCCTCGTTAATCAATGACCTTGACGGTATCTGGATTATCCAATATTCCATTCTGGACAATCTCAATATGGTAAACGCAAGTAATTCCCTCCCCGTCAAAGGGACCGAAGGGACGTTCAGTCAATACGGCACTTCGCTGAATGCGGGTTTCGTCGTTCTTGCATCACTTTTGGCAATCTATATTGGGAAAGTGATCCAATACAGGCGAGGATTCAAACATCTCGTAGGTTCCACAGCCATGCACTCCTATCCGATCCGAAAGCACTCCTAACACGACCGGCTCAGCATGGCCCACTGCCCTCTCCTCCCTTCAGCATGTGGTTCGGGACTATCCCCGGAATCGCAAGTCTCTACAAGAACAGCCCCACGGATACGCATCCCATGACTACGATGACTGTCCTTTGGCGCAAATACAACCTGGGAAAATTGTACTTCCTTGACAACTGGCCTGCAGCCGACTGCCGCCAGATCGTTGTCAATGACCCAGTATGAGCTTGAATCCCACTTCCTCCCAATCGCGACCGATTACTGACCTATATACTCAGGCAGTTGCAGCGCAAGCCGCAAACCTCGAGAAGTATCACCAGTACCCAAAATTTGTTGGTCATGTGGTCGGTAAAACCAGCATGTTGATCACAGAAGGGAAGAAATGGAAGAAAACCCGAGCACTTTTCAACCCCGGGTTCGCAGCTGGGCATCTCATGACCCTCGTCCCGAGCATCGTGGACGACACAACCATCTTCGTCAAGATTCTCGACAGGCTTTCTGACTCGGGAGAAATCAAGCCGCTTGACGATGCACTTGCTCGTTTGACAGTCGATGTCATGGGTCATATTGTTCTGGATCACGATCTGAATTCCCAGACTAGCGAGAACGAAATGGTTGATGGATTTAAAGGCTCTGTGAAATGGTCCCCAAAGACAGTCACGACGAATCCTTTCCAGAACTTGAACCCCATGATGCCAATTGCGCATTGGTATTACGCCCGCGTCACTGACAATTACATCAAGAAAGTTATCAAGCAGCGACTAGCCAGGAGACCTTCAGGGAATGACACCTCGGTGAAGAAATCCGGCCGAAGACCTGCTATTGACTTGGCAGTTGACGAGTTTCTCGTCACTGGCAGCGATGATGGGAAGGCTGGTGTCGTAGATGCTCAATTCTTGCAAGTCGCGACTGATCAGATGAAGACATTCATGTTTGCAGGTCATGACACAACATCCTCGACGCTCTGCTACATCTACCACGAGCTCAACATCCACCCAGAAGCTCTCGCCAAAGTTCGTCAAGAACATGACACTGTGTTTGGCCCATCGGCAAACGCTGCTGAAGCTATCAAGAGAAAACCTGCACTGCTGAATGAACTTCCATTCACGCTGGCTATCATCAAAGGTAACATTCCCTATACCACAACCAAATGACCATCGTTAACCCCGCATTAGAGGTTCTCCGCCTCTATCCACCAGCGACTACAGCTCGTGAAGGCAGTCCATCCACATCTCTCACCACCAACGGCGTCTCCTACCCCACAGCCAACACCATGATCTGGATCAACCTGCACACGATCCACCGCCGCGAGGACCTCTTCCCCTCTCCTGACGAATTCATCCCCGAGCGCTTCCTCCCCGCACCTCACAACTACCCCGCCCAAAAAGAAATCGTCAAAGATTCCTGGCGGCCATTTGAGAAAGGGCCACGAAACTGCATCGGTCAGGAACTAGCGATCTTGGAGATGAAAATTATCATGGTCATGACGCTGAGGGAGTTTGATATCAGTTCTGCGTATGAGGATTGGGATCGGATGATGGGGAGGGAGAAGCCCGGCGAGATGCTGGGTGGGAAGAGAGGGATGTTTGGTAAGTTGTGCTTCGTTGTGGTGATGCTGAGACAAGCTAATCGAAGTTTAGGAACGAGAGCGTATCAACAGATGAAAACTACTGCGAAGCCATCGGATGATATGCCTGTCAAAGTCAAGAGACGAGTCACATAAAAAAGGAATATATGCATGCGAGAGAGCGGAGATCGACATTGTCTATATACTGGTCCGTAGATATACATCGATATTCAAGGAAGAAAGCATGACAAGATTTCGTGATATCAACATGCTTGGTCTGAAGAATACGCGAGAATGAATCACGTCAAAAGATTGAGAGTCGAAGCTTCCCACAGGCAGTACTTTCCATTGAGATCAGGTCAACACTAGCTTTCTAGATCCATCCTAGGCCATCAAATTGGGAAGGAAGTGTGGCGAATAATATAAAGCAGTAATGATGACGTTGGTTTAACAAATTGATGGTAGGCGTTTCGAGAAGCCTGCTACTTTCGCAAGAAACGAAGAAACAAAACACCCCCTACTGCCTCAATTCAAGTTCAAAACTCAGATAGGGAAAGCAAAGAAGTGCGGTCTGTCAAAAACACTTCCGCGAACAGAAGACGACGCACATACTCACCTTGATTTCCAAGACAGTCCAAGTGCGTGTAGAAAATGGCCCTCATAGTCGCAGTCATCGGAGCCTCAAGAGGAATAGGAAAGGAGCTCGTCAAGCAATTGTCTGAGTCGGGAGAGATTCAAGTCATCGCTTCAACGCGCTCGCCTCAAACGAAACCTACAGGTCCAAGTGAGAAGTCCATCACACTAGACATGACAGATGATGCATCTGTCAAAGCAGCAGCAGAGACAGTCCCTGAGCTAGACACACTCATCATCAACGCGGCCATGGGCAATAACGATACCCTCCTCGACACTTCGCCTGAAGAGCTGGCCTTGTACATGAACACCAATGTCGTAGACCGTATCGAGTCATCAAGGCCTTTCTGCCGGCATTACTTGCTCGCAACACAAGGAAAATCATCGTCATTTCTTCCACGTCAGGATCCAACGAGCTGCAACGCGATTCTCGAATGGGTTTCCATGGTCCATAGTCGGTATCGAATGCCGCTTTGAATATGCTTGCCGTGCAGTATCACAATGAGCTGCAGGGCCCTTCACTATTGTTCCGATCCATCCAGGTTAGGTTGCGACCGATATGGGGAACATTACAGGTTCGGGTGGAATGAAGGTCGAGGAATCTGCGAAGGGGATATTGAACGTGGTTGCGAACTTGAAAGTGGAGGATAGTGCGAAATTCTTCAAGTTTGACGGAACCATTATTCTTTGGTAGATGGCAAGCAAGGACAAATTCGATAAACTACCGATGCGATCCATCTCTGTAGCGCCCAGTCATCTCCTTGATCAATCCATCCGTACCTGCAACCTTGCGGTTGTGGCACTCGATAGCAATTGTATCCAAGTCTGACGACCGTCGTCACTATCCTGATCTTTCCAGTCAGCTACTCCATCATGTCCCATCATATTCCCTCTTGTATCGGATTGTCCAAATGAATGGCAGGTCGATTCTGGTATGGCTTGTCTGCGGGAGTGCTCTCGACTTCGTGAATCTGCAGTGATCGAGTCGGCCTTGTCACCATACCTTCACCATGCCTGGACCGTTGCCAATTCGCCGACTCCGCGTAAAAGACATATTGAAAGACAGGAAATGCTCTCCTGCATTACACCTAGTAGAGTTGAATGGCTGCCCGCTGGCTATTACTTTGTCCGAAAATGCTCGTCGACTTCATTTGGCACTTCGTCCATAGCTTTATATTCCCAATGTCTGCGCTGCCACCGGCTCTGCAGCAGCGCAAATCTTCAATATGCGCCGTTATATCCTTAATCTTACGTTGATAGTGCCTCCATGCTTCTGGTCGATGCGAAGAGGTATACGGGATTGGTTGGCCTCGGAATGCTACCGTGATTAAACATTGCCCTCCTCATTGGCCAGTCGCTGGTATTCGACTTCCTTCATGATGGGGCCGTCTTTGCATAGATATTGGTAGTTCCTTTCGGTAGGAGTATGTGGCAAGAGGTATTGGTGATCCTGTACTGTGCTGCTGGAGTGTTGGTCTGCTCGAGATGTTTGTCCTGTTCAGGGCACCAAACTCTCGGCTTCGGGAAATCAATTCTTGCTGTTCGCCCTCGTCCATTCAACCTCACCCAAACTCAAATCAACAACAATACTGTATCTGATGTCTTGCTCAGAGCCCGCCGCAGCAGAGCCAATTCATTCTCTGCCTGTATCTCTATTTCAATGCGTACATGCTCAGCTTACATTCAAATCCGGCCTAAGAAAATCTCTCTGGCATACTTGTAGTAGCTGTCCAAGTTCGTATCCAGATCTCAACCTGTATCTAGCTGACGGATCTTGTGTTGCAAACCATTTACTGTCACGAGATGTTTTCCGACTAGTCCTCTTGGATCACAATCATAAAGTCCTCTTTATGGCGGAGTTGAGGATTGATATGGGTTCATTGTTCTATCAAACGACCGTTTGTTATTCTGATCCTGTCATCTTTGAGGCCATCATTCTACCATCACGCTTTCATCAGCTCCATCGCCTCTAAGAGGGACCGAATGCCTTTCATGATAAGATCTCCACCACCGTGTGGCTCTTGAAAAGCTTCCCTTCGCTGATCATCAGGCGATCGACTGTCAAGCGGCGTCCGGAATTGCTCTACGCCAGGAGTATCAGTGAAAAGTCTGTTCCGGCGGATCTCCACTTCTCTGAGTTCTTCTAATGACAGAGCTTCCACATAATCTCGTCGATCTCGTCGATGTTGTATAGGAGCAGGCACTGACCCGTTTTGCTCTTGTACCTCGGAACTGAGTTCCTTCAGACTGAAACGTTCGCTTCCTGTTATTAGAATTTTGTCAACACCAGGCCTGACATCCTCTGATACATTGGTACAAATGCTTGAGACATACTTGTTGGATCCGACCTCTGAAATGGAAACTCGATGTCGTTTGGGGGGTGGAGATGCTCCAGCCTGGATTCCACCAGGTGAGATCCGTTTGGCGTCCTTATGTTCGTGGTCTCCTAATTCCCCTTGCTGGGTTTGGGGTGAAGTGCTAATGGGGTTGATTGAGTCGGAATCCTGTCTAAATCTTGACTCGAGACTATTCCCCTGTTCATGCCCCTCTCGCGATTCGGCCACCATCTTGTTGAGCTTCCGTTTCTTTTCTTCTTTATCCTGCGTTTCCGCTTGGAATCTCAGCCTAAATCCTCTCCTGGTATCCTCCAGCAGGGCGCAATGTACCATAAAAACTTCCAAGCCAAGCTCTTTCAGATTCTTCCCCCTCAAATACTCCTCCATGCTCATGTCTATGTATCTTTTAGCCTCTCCAGTCCGGTCAGCCCTTCCAAGGTGGGCCTGGACTAGTGTCGAAATGAAGACTAGTCTTTCGATGAGCATACGCGTTTCATGTGTTATAACTCCTATGAATGTGCTTTTGGAAGGTATGCTGGGCGTGGTAATTTATCACCGGGGAGAATTTGTCTTCGGGTTCGCATATAGCCAAGATCATCATGTATTGGGCTCTGTAGTAGGTCGGTAAAACGGAGCGCTCATTGGTACAGTTTTGCTGTATGCGACGGATGAAAGCAGCGCCATGAGCGTATTGCTGTTCCTGGTAGAGATGGGCGACCTTCTCTGTTATTATATGACAGCATATAATCTTGGCGGACTTACCTTCGGGAAATGCAGTCTATGTTGGGGATCTGTGATACTGAGCCCGTCTGCGGCAGATTGGGCGAAGTTCGACATAATGCTGATGTTTTGCTCTTGCAATATGAAAATCGCAGGCTACGATAAGTCTGGATAAGTGCAAATATCGATGACGGACAGAATTGTAGACTTGTCACATTGAGGTTATCTGGAATACCTGCTAGCTTGGTGGTTCTAAGTCTAGGTGGGGAAGGAGGATCTTTCACGGGACAGAGACTCCTCCTTTGCCCTTCTTCGCCAGAAAATAATCGATGATAAAGTTCGACAACAATCTTTGTGGGGGAGAGAAGGAGCCATCTGGCCATGTGGCTCAACAGAACCAAGTCTGGTATTATAGTCCAACTTTTTGTTATTTGGAGACCTTTCAGCATGTTAGCTATCGCCATACCACGGATCACATTCAAAGCACAAGAGCCAGCGAAGTTACTGTTACAGGCACGACAAGCGGCCGTTTTCGTGTCTGTCTCTCGTCTTTTCCAATATTCTTCCACCACATTCTTGATTGAATCTGTCATTTCTATCAAATCGGCCATCAACGCGGCGAGTCATTATCCAAGAGAATGAGGCCGGCTGATTGCTGTGCACTTTAAAACCACGAGCGAATGGTAGTATTGCCTCAAGATGACCAAGATCTGAGAATTCACAATGCAGCAAGGCATAGCACAGATGCATAAAGCCTTGTACCATGTACCCTAGCGACAAAAGCCCTCTGTACGCCCCCACGCCAATACAAAGGTCGTAGACGCAACAAGTTTCGAAGCCGAGCTGAATGCCTGGGTCGCACTGTATTTCACGAGATGGTAACTCGTATCGAAGAGAAGAAAACGCCAAGTTACCAGATCTTCTTCACAGGTTCGCTCGCGAAGTCATCCGAGCGGCTGTTCTGAGCAAGTACCTGGTACCGCATATGTTCCATGCTTTGGTACAAAATCGAGTGCTCTGCGAAGTCAATTATATCGTAAATGTAAGGCGGCCAGCTTACCTGGGCAATCTAGGCGCAAAAGCCAATTCTGTTGGTTTGTTGCACGTGAATAATGTAACAGTGTCGAAGAACTAAACATAATCAAAGCACTCGTTACCAAAATCCGACTTCGACTTTGCGACACTTATGAACCACTTTATAAGGTTTCTGGGACACGATGACGTCTGTGAAATGGGAATCTTGTGATGCAGGAGTCTTCGGCTCATCGTGCTCCAGATTGGATCTCAGACTGTTATTCTACATCATTTATGCATTAGATCTAAGCTTCTTTATCCATAAGTGAGGATGAAAACGAAAGCCTTATGCTCATCCTGCCCCACTACCGAAATTATGCAGATTTAGGTGGGGTAACGGAACTCATGATCTTGACTTGATGTTCCGATTCATGCCCTGAATCCCGTTCGTCCAGACTCATAATTCATCTGATATTATACTTTGGGATCTACTTCATGCAAAGAAACACGTTTCTCGGCGGAGATCTGCGTTCCTCACTCCTTTTGACAGTTACGGCTGCTCGAAAAGTCAATCGAACGAAAGTTTGAGCTAACAGCTGCCCCTAGCAAAAAGGTTACTATAACAGCGGGAGTGTGCGAGAACTTAACTCAATCTCTATTATTTAGCTAGGCAGATTTCCAGGGGCCCATATTTGAGGGAAAATGAGCCGCAAACACGAGCACATTTCCCAAGATGAAGGTCGTTTCGGCTCGAGAATTCCCAAGATTTGCGGGCCGCGTCGCCTCCTCTTCCAACATTGAAGGACAATGAAGCATAAAAACTTCAGATCGGTGACGACGACGGCCAGAGCTGCCTTTCGTGGGGTTTCCAGTCTGGTGTCTGAGTGTGGATAACTCTCCTTCATCTCGTAGCGCCTTCCTGGGTCTGATCGCTACCCCTGAAGATCACGTGGCTGTCTCATAACAAGCCTCTCATACAATCTCGCCTAGAGAACTCAAACTCAACGTCCGCTTCGAGACAACATCCGTCCCATGAAATCCCCGTCCATCCGATCTATTCATCTCCACAGGCCATCCGAGGCTGAGAAGAGAAAATGCACCAATCGAAGGGGGCCTGGACCTGGACACCGCACTTTCTCCTCAGAGCGCATCAATCGCGAGGCGTCTCTCATTCCAGACACTGGCCCGTGATGGACCAGCCTCCCCTCTCATCTGATGCTCGAGACCATCTGATACCCGGCGACCCATCTTCCTGGTGCCACCGGCAGGATCTCACCTGCTTTCTTGGTCCATGATCCCCGTCCATGCCCAATGGGCGGGCACAGCGATAGGTCAAGGAAGCCGTAGACGCGCCGAGGCAAGGCCATGCCGCGCGGAGACTGCGATGATTGGGTCGAGCGGCTCGGAATAGAGAGGACGAACGGTTGAGAAACGCCATGTTCTCCAGGTATGATCCGCATTGCAGTAATGAGGTTAGCGTTCAGGGTGAGAGGAGCAGGATTTCAATGCTTGGCAAGAGTTTGATCCAGACTTTGCGAGCCTCGATGATTCAAGGTATAAGAGACCTTCGTCCACTTTGCATTGCTGTTTCTTTCCTCATCGCATTATTCAGTCTCTTCCAGTTCACTATACATTCTTTATCTTCCCAGTTCTGTGAACTTACTCTTCTGACATTCTTTATTGCTATTTTCAACCTTCACCTAGGCCGGTCCTTTAACTGTCTACTTATCAATTCTTCAATCGCTTTCAATACAATCGCAATCATGAAGTACGAAACCGCAACCGTTCTGCTCGCCTTCTTCGGCCTTGCTTCTGCTGCTCCCACCAAGATGCGCAGAGAGGTTCCCCAGGAACAGTCCCATGCCAAATTCCTCACCAGTGTTCGCGCCAGCTTGAACCTCGACAACCCTGACGAAATCGTGGATCCAGTATTCGGCCTCTTGGGCAACGCAGCCGCAGCTGCGGGTGCTGGAAAGATCACCAACTTGGACTGTCTCCACCAGGCAACCGCTGATCGTGCATTCACCAACGCAAAGGCTGCTGGTGATGTTCAATCTCAAGTCGACGCATTGATCTTCGCTGCTTTGGAGAGGAACACTGGGTCTGTTGGATTGAAGAGTGTCCTTTGCAGTGACCCCGCTGTCAACCCTGAGATTCAGGCTCTCACTCAACATCAAGATCCCGCGTCTGAGAATGCCGCGGCAGATAACAAGGCCCTTGTCCTGCTCCTCGCTCAGGAGATTGCTGCTATCGGTGGTAATCCACTTGACGCCCTTCTTTCTGGAACTTTCGCACCTGGAGAGGTAAATTCTCCACTGCCTCTGATTAGAACTCGCGCTGACTGATCTAGATCGGTGACCCAACCGGAGCCGGAAACACTTGCGATGATGCCGATGACGCTGAGGGATGTATTTTCACCCAGAACCTTCTGGTCAACGATGCCACAGAGGACGAGATCAACGCTGCTGTCGCAGGAGTTGCAGTTGGTGCTGGTGCAGCTGGTACGTAGTAATCTAGCGTTGAGTCGACCAAAACTAATTCCGCACAGCCAACGGAACCGCCTCAGCTGATAATTCCACTGCTGTCGCAGCACCAGTCGCGAGTGCTTGTGCAGCAGTCGTGACTGCCACCGCCACAGTTGTAAGTTATTTGGGCTTTTTCACCACTCGTCTGAAATGTTTGATGTCAAGACTGACTTACAAAATAGGACGCTGTTGCTGATGGAGCTGCCGCCGATGTGGAGGCCAGTGCAGTAAGTTCTAGTTCTTGGAGCTTTCAAGTCATTCCCATCTTACTCATGCGTGGAATTCTCATCATTTGCTAACACCATTCTTAGACCGCAACAAAGGCTGCCGCCGCTACCGAAGCTGCTTCAGCGGGTGATGCCGCTGGTGCCGCCGCAGGATGTTAGATTCTCACTCCACACTACACAATGACAAGAACTAACAACTTATAGCCAACGTCCAAACCTTCACCGGCGCCCTTGGAGGAGCTGCACCACCTGTCATCGAATCATCTGGCGATCGCCCATTCTCTGTCAACGGCAACACTTTCGTCAATATCGGTGCTGCTCTTCAAAGATCTTGTAAGTCCATCCCCGTATTTCTAATCGATCGCGGCTGACAGACCGTCAGGCGCCATCCAAAACAACGCCTGCTCAAACGCTGCCAACTCTGGAGCTCTTGACGGCGGTGTCGGGCAATGTGGTGATCAGGAAAAGGCATGCAATGCTGCTGCTCAAGCTGCCGCAAAGAAGTCTAAGCGTCAAAGCCTCGACTTCGGTTCTTGCTCCGACCCCGCTGTGAAATTCGCCGTTGGACTTGACGGACGCAAGGAAGCTTCTTTCCAAGCTGTTAATAACGCCGATTTCAACCATGGATCGGCATTGAACATCAAAGTCATCTCAGATTTCATCTGCCAGCAACTTGACTCCAAATGCAAGGCTGACCAAGCTGCTCTTGATGCCTGTGCCTCTGCTCAAGCTGCTGCCGGTATGTATCTCCTCCGAGTTCGCAATAACACAGACTAATATTTTTTCTCAGCCGCCACAACAGGCCAAGCCTCAGCTGACGCATTCAACGCCGCCCTCGGTGTTTAAATACACTGTTCTGAGAAAGACCAACAGACAAACTCTCCTTGTCATCTTGAGCAAGCAGAGCATTGTACCTACGCTATCACGTGTATTCGGGGCGGGGTTGAGCAGAGGATGATTGATCGATTCGAATTGGTATCTTTGACATGGGGAGAGAGAGACCTTGGAAACTTTTATGTATTTTGGTACCTGTGGAGTAGATGGGTCGCGGGAGGATGATCCCGACCTTTAATGAATATGGCGTTCCTTGTGTATAGATATGAGAGACATGAGTAATGGTCTCGTTCAAATTCTCCTGGCCTTTAATTAGGCTTTCTATGCAGCATAAAGCTCATGGCTGTCCATACTTCTGATAATTCCTGTTCCCGCTACATATTGGACGTCAGCAACACCCGTGCTCCATCTCAACGAGCATGTGTTGAACCAGTCGCTCGCTACCATTCTCTATAATTTCAACAAGGCAGCAGACTCTCAGGATCCGTCCCCATCTATTCCTCCGAACTTTTCAATTCTCGTCTTTCCATCAATAAACAATCATAATAGCTCTACTTTCCCACACACGCACCAGAAACGCCTCCCAAACCTCATCCGTCCCATCGTACCACACCAGAAGATGAGCCCACAATGACGTCTCGTCCTCAGACTCCGCAATCAAAAGACTAAACGCACCTCTCAAACACCTCATTCAGGCTATTATATCCATTTTAAGCCGTTGTCCCGCTCATCTGATCACTTTCCTTTCGGCGGGTGTCACGCGCTTGGTAATCTTTCGCAAAGCCTGTTATGGCCATGTTGCCTGAATTTGGGAGCGGGTGATTTGAATGGTCTACGGCGTGGTCGTGAATATGTGTTTGGTTGTGGCCGTTTGTCATGTGAGGGTGCACCTTGTCGTTGATATGCTCAGTGACTGGCACACCTGCAAGAAATCAGCTGGCTGCATCTTTTCACGGTAACTCAATTGTCTTCCCAAGCTTCTTCCAGACTTACCAAAGGCAGACACCTTCTTTCCCTCAATCATCTCGTCGAAGTGAATCTCTACCTCCGCACCTTCCAAGAACAAATACCAATACACAGCACCCACAAACAACCCACCACCCACAATATTTCCCAACAACGCCGGAATCATACTCTTCCAAATATAGTATCCTACGGTAAGAGGTTTTGGTGCTCCAAGGAAGATGGCGAGAGGAATGAAGTACATGTTTGCGATTACGTGGTCGGTCCCGAGGCCCACGAAGCACATCACTGGGAACCAGATGGCTACTATTTTCGAGATGATTTCTCGAGCTGATATGGCGAGAAAGACGGCCATGCAGACAAGCCAGTTACCTAAAATGTATTAGCTCTATATAGTACAGCGAATCCAGGATGCGGCAAGTCAACCTACAGAGAATGCCCTTCAAGAATATTTGATGCCAATGAGGTGTGACAGCCTTTGCTTTGGCGAAATTAAGGGCCTCTGCCTTGTATGGATCCGATTCGAAAGTCCCTCCATCTGAATAATGTCAACTCATCTCAAACGAGGCAAACTTTGTCATCGGAACTTTTAAAAAGACGTACATCCTGTCAGAACAGCCATGAAGAACAATGAACCCGCCAAGTTCCCAAAGAAGCTCACAACCCACGTCTTCAACAAATCTACAAAGCTACATCTGCGGTGCAGAAGCGCAACGACAGAATACATGCAATAACTGGTGAAGAGATCGGCTCCAGTGAGCATGACCATGATCAAGCCGACAGGAAATACCATTGCCGAGATCGTACGGATGAATCCTGGTGCGTTTGCTTGGAACCACGGTGCGGAGTTCGTGGAGAGGGAGAGTGCTGCTCCAAAAGAGAGGAGAGCACCGCCGAGGAAGGAGTTGATGAACATTTTGTCAAGACGCATGCGTGCTTTTTTGGCTCCGATTCGGGAGACCAGTTCGGTTGTCTGGGCGGGTGTAAAGGCGTCCATTGTGTTTATGTACTTGCAATATATTGATCGCATGGAGAGGTTGACTGAAAGTTCTGGAACGCAGGAGGGAGCAACTCATCAACCACCACTTCAAGTTTGGTCTTCCCTTTACCGGATACGGCGGAAAGCCTGGATCTATGTTCATGTCACCTCTGTCTCCGCAGAAGCAAGCATTGCCAATATCTGGGCCATTGAGAATCCGGGGAAGACCTTGCCATCCGATCCACATGGGCCTGATATGGAAGGTCGCTGCTGGGTATGCATCAATCCCAAGTACCGATGTTTCCAGTCGATGGAAGTCTTCCAGGATGACGATGGTAAGAAGTGCCGATCTTCTATCATGACTTAGGAAAACAATGGGTCCTTGAAGCAGTGGTGTTCAGGTGATGGCTTGGCATCCCTGGTATCTGATGTGATCATGGAAGTATGCTTCCATCGGCATCCCAACTATGAAAGAGTGATTTGTGATCGCGGGTAGAGTAAAACAAAAACATCCAGTTGCTTCCTGAAAGCGTTACAGTTTAAATCAAAAAGAAAATGTGCAGATAAGAAATGCAAGATGCGAAGGCCAACAGCAGAAAGGAGTCGGTTCACAACTTCAAAAACCCGACAATGATTTCCAGCTACAACCGTTTCCGAAAATAATAAGATTCCATTATGCGGGGTGACGTTTTCCCCACGGGGCCGAGTTGCTGAAGAGGGAAGGTTGTTCTAAATGCAGCATAAATCAACAGGGTCAGGCCTATCACATCCATGCCACCTTGGGTTATGATAGGCCAACATTGATTGTCCAAAATCTTGAATCAAGAGAAGCTTCATGGCAACGCTTATGTGAGAGAAGCTTTGCCAAAGATCTTGGCCTGCAGAGCCCTGCCAGATGATGAATCATGGGTGCTGCCCAGTGATCAGTCAAGTCTCGCTATCCTTCTTTGTCATACTGGCGATCTGGCGACTTATGATGAATGGAGCCAAGTGTTTTTTTTTTTAAAAAAAAAATCCCTTTTTAAAGCCCGAAAAATAGGGAAGACGTTTATCGATTCCATACGATGGTATGATACGTGGGTATGATGCGAGTAGCATTATTGTGTCGACATCCTAAATGGTCTCTTCACTAATGGACAATTGCAGCATCTTAATTCCTATGGATTGATGCTGTTTGTATCAATCAAAATGATACACAGGAAAGGAATATCCAGGTTCCACTCATGGTTCATATTTATCAAAGGGCACAGAGGACCATCGTTTGGCTCGATAGAGAGATGGTTGAGCACGGGAGGTTTTTGGGATTTATCGAGCAGCTCCCGAAGGTCAACGCTTTGAAAAAATTTGCCGAGGCTGAGAGACAGGTACTCGAGTGGTTAGCAGACAAGGATGAGGACTTTACTACGGTTGACTTTGTTGATTCTTTAAATTTGACTCATGAGTAACATACTACAGGAATGCTATGACGCCTACAACTACCTCATATGTCTCCCGTAGTTCTGTCGAATATGGATCAAGCAGGAGTATATCACATCACCTGCAGTTGAAGTTCGATTCGGTAATCGACAACTCCACTTGACCGACTTAGTAATACTAGGTCGGATTCTTTACAAGAATGAAGTCGTGGTCAACGTCATCCTTGAGCGACTTCCAGACGATTGTTGGCAGGATGTAATTGAAGCATCTTCCGGGATGGCGGGTCTGAATACTATCACAACTCTTGTCATGGAGAGGACAGCAAGACACGAGTACTTTCATATCCAGTCGTTGCTGCATTTATTATTCCTATACCGAGATTCAGTTGCGACGGATCCACGAGACAAAATATACGGGATTCTTGGTCTTATACCTAATTCATCAAAATGGGAGCGGGCTGAGAGGGTCGCATTTCAAGGCTATGATCCAAGCTTGTTGATCGTTGATTACACAGCTGCCATCGAACTTGTGTATGCAAGTGTGGTAAGATCGATAGTCAAAGCAACGATGAGTCTGAATATCTTGTCTGCATGCCAGAAGACAGATCTCGTGGAGTTGCCGTCTTGGGTCCCTGATGTAGGCATCGCTTTCATACTAGACAATTACTTTGTATGAACACTAACGTTGACTAGTGGTCAACATCATGGAAACAAGAACTGTCATTCTTGGGCGAGGTGGACTTCATGACGAATCCTGGGGTCCTAGAAAGAGACTTTGAAGCCGCGAAAAATACAAAAGCGATCGCAGTATTTGCCGATGACTTGAAAACGCTGCTCATACGTGGTCTAATAACGGAAGTCATCGACGAGGTTTGGGGTCCTGTCACTCGTTATCTAGCAGAGTCAGATGATAGACAACGATCCCAGGCGAATTATCGAGAAACAGCTCTTCGTTGGATACATCGTCAACCGACATATGTTTATCACACAGTCGAAGATCGGATCACTGCTCTCTGGAATACTCTGAATGTAGTGGCGAGGAAGTCCAAAACTGCGGAAGGAATGATGCAAGGAGAGATGATTGATGCACTCAACGCGGGGAGTGAGAAACTATGGGATTTCATGTTGCGTTGAACCGAGATTCCTGTTTCCATTTGATTTTCTATCCTGAGAGCGGAGGGATGAAGGAGGTGGCGGATATTGACAGAGACAAGCGAATCTAAACATAAGCTCTTACAGAATAAAATTCATGATTTTGAAGTGAAAGAGCTGCTAAATACAGCAGCTTAAACCTGATGAGAGGAGCAAAGCTGAGAAGCAGCAGCAGGGGAGAAGTACATAGGATTTTGCAAAGAAACTGCCCAGAGAGGTATCCATAGCTGTGGGTCTATAAATCAACCCCGAGTAAATGTATAATCGTAAATTCGTTAAACCTTCTTCCTTCAACTTTTGATCCAAGTTCCAAGAAGACCATATGGGAAGCATCAGACATAAGAATGACATCTAATCCCAACTACTGACTCTACTCGCACAGTAATTCCACAGCTCCATATCCCCTTACAGGCACATTCCCACACCCAGCCTTATTCCCCGTCGCCAACCCATCAAAAGCAAACCCATGAATCTCATTGCCAGGCTTAAACACACAATTGCCATCCATATGTGCCAGTACCGCACATCCTCCGGCGCCAGTTTTTGGAGGTGCAGTCAGAACCGCCGTAATTGCTCCCCCGAAGGGAATATTAAGTACCGCACATGTTGCTTCGGCGATTGTCACGCTTGTTGATACACCGGCGGAGCCGTCGGTTGGTGGGATGGCGGTGGGTGATGGACAGATGTAAGATGGGTAGACTGTGATTTTTGCGGAGGCTGGTCCACCGGGTGCTTTTGCTCGTGCAGAAAGTGGAGAGGCGAGGCTAGGTGCGATGAGCAAGAGGGGTGCGAGGAGCGTCTGTGGGGAGTCTGTTAATTATATTCAGGCCATCGAGAACTATGATACCTACGATAAGTTGCATATTGAAGCTTGGCAAAAAATTTGTGCGAAATGAACAAGTGGAGAATGAATTATTTCAAGTCGGTTCGTAGAGTTTGGTGGTAGTCTTGGATGACAACAAATCTCGAGGGATTTCAAGAGAACTCAGCAGATATGAATGGATTTTCTGATCAAGTTGTAGATGTACTGTACTTTGATTTATACTTGACGGTCCATCTCATCGCCAAGTGCTTTCTGAGACCACAGAGGGCCTCGAATCACTCTTTCAGTGACCGTCCACTCTCAGGAACCACTTTCAAAGTCTCGCCATGTAAGAGTAAAGACGTTACTGCAGGCGAATTGTGTCCAGATATATATGTTCATGCTAATCGTCTCCCTAGAACACTCGAGAGCCTACAACTCACCAGTCAGCTGATAATCAGGTGCAATCATGATGATTGCGGTCCAGATTATGTTATATGAATTTGTGGAATGGACTCCTCCAGGCACATGTAGAACCAAGCCAAAAAATTATAGTACGAACCAGACTCGGATGCGGCTTAAAGTTCCCGGCTGAGACCCGGTGTTGTGGTTGTGGCGCGTTGTCAGGAACTTAAGCGAGGGGCTGGCCAGACATGAAGCGCATCAGCTACCCGTGGCCCATCAAGACCAGCACGAATGCGGCCATGGCATGATGGTACAATCCAGCCCAAGTAAAGAGGCTATTCGGAAAGTCCGGCTGGCCCCTTACTTCTAAGTTGTAGTTGAGGACTAGCTGGGAGGAAAAATGAACCGATGAATCACGTGATGATAGAATATTCTGCGCGCACCACCACCAGGCATTTTCGCAGTGCGGTCTCATGGCATCTCAATATCCATAGCCTAGAACAAAAGCGCATTTAAAAATGTATCTTAGGATGGATGATATTTGGTTTTACTATCAGAGCAGTAGTGGCTGTCAAATATCTTGACTCCGCGAGTGTCATCGGTTGAAAATGATTAGACGCGATCCAGAAACTCAAAATGGCGCCGTCAGCCACGCGCTCATATGAGGTGACATTCGAACATGAGTCTGTTAAAGGTGAGACCCCAAGACTGCGGCATGCGACAAAACATAATGGCAGTCGCGATTCTCTTGTTCTGAATTCACATCAAGTGCTGAATTTTGGGCAAAATGGTTTGAGGAAAGTGAAGTGCAGTGAGAGTAATTGATTGGGTTCTGGGAAAGTGATGGGATCTTAAAATCTCTCCTGTTTCTTTAGTGCACTGTCTAAACGTGCCTGGCGCGAGGTTCCGTGTTTCCACTCTTGAAAGGACATCCCGTCCAGCAAAGGTCGTCCGTCGTCTTGGCTAAACGCCAACAATACCTTCAGCCAAAAAGCCGCGCCCAAAAGTTGCAACTCCACCACAGCCACACACAGCCTCACACAGCCTGGCCGTAAACCCTAAGTGCTATACAACACAGAACCAAACAAGAGAAAATGTCAATTCTCATACCAACTACTTTTCCCCGGACAGGGTAAGCTCAGAGGGGTAGAAGAGACTGAGAGGAGGAGAGAAACAATGGACTCACGTTAAATGCATTGCAATCTTGGAGAGTTTAATTGGATAGGTGGAGGTCGAGAATCAACGAACATGAATTACGATTCAAATGTGGCACTGGCTTGGAAATTTGGTCAAATGGTTTGTTAAAAATTACAGCATTCAAAACACATTTGATGAAGAGACTCTCGCCGAGAGAATAAACCTAGCCTAGACCATAATCCATACACAGAAAACAAAACCCATCCCATTTTTAAACCCAAACACCATTCCCAATCCCAAACCTTTCAACCTCAACCACACGTAATTTCCACCGCCCCATAACTCGCCACCGGCGGCGTCACACAGCCAACCTTGCTCCCAATAACCGTCCCATCAAAGGGGAACCCATGATATTCATTATTCAATGTCAGACCACACCCGCTCTGCGTATGTATCTGTACGAAACAACCTGGTGCTCCTGTCTTAGGTGGGGCGGTCAGAGCAGCTGTGATGGCACCCCCGAATGGGATGTTGAGGATGGCGCAGGTCGCTTCGGCGATTGTGACGGTGCTGGACGTGCCGGCAGATCCATCGGTGGGAGGGACGGTGGTTCTGGAGATGCAGGTATATGCGTCGTAAACTGGGAAGTGGTTAATATTTGCTGAGGTTCATCAATTGAAAGTTTGTATAAGATAGAGGCGAGAAAAATGTTCCAGCTGAAGTAAAGCTTGCAGGGAAGCGATGTTGAATGTGGAGGAACGCGGATGGAGAACGTAGACCGGAAGTTCCACTTACTGGTTATCTTAGCAGATGCGGGTCCACCAGTAGGCTTTCCCGAGCGAGCGACAGGAGCCACTGGATTTGCGAGCGAAAGAGCCGCAAAGGTGAGGGCTGTGACGATTGTCTGAAATCGCGTTAGCTCTTTGCTGGCGGCTGGTCGCCCGTTCCATCTTGTGGAAGGAGGATTCTCACCGAAATATGCATTGTGATATGTTTAATGCGGCACTTAGGTATAGTGGAAGAATGTAGCTAAGATGTCGAGGTGAGTTTTTGACTGTTTATTAAGGCTGTGGATACTTCGATGCTGGACACCATATGTTGATGGGACCAGAGCGGTGCTTATATATTCGTTCTCACCCCATACTCTCCTTATGTCATCGGGAAGAAAGTATAGAACCAGATCCAGACGTCTTCGATGTGCATCCTTTTCAACCAAACATCTACAGATCATGATCTTGCCGCACTCATCCGCATCCCACAAACTCAAACCTACATTTTGCGGACTTCTTCCATTCGCCCTTTCCGTATGCTCACAACCCAAAATCCTCCTCATCATCTCACAATCCGCCATTTCTAAACATCAGTAAGCCAGATCCTTATATCACGCCCCCTCTACGACCTGCCCAAAGCCAGTCAATGGTATCGGATCAACCGTTATCTGCCAATTCAAACGCACCGACTCCGCCTCACAACCCAGAACTCAGCTGTCACAACACCAGCCCTATCCACATCCAACCTCTAAATCACCGAGTCACAGACCGACAAGATTTGTACTTCTCTAGATAGGCTTCCACCGCCCATCGATCTAGACCTCGCCCCCATCCGAGTGGCGCATCCTCCGGGAGAGCTTGAGAAGCTTGTGTTGCCGAGCGAAAGCTTATCAAAGCTTACCATTGCTTGGTATTTCTCCGAGACCATGGCAAAGTGAGTTTTCCGGCTGCGCAAGCCATAGTCTGGGAGTATGCAGATGCTGTGAAGTGCATGTGGTGGTACATTGTCAGGACCTGTGGTTAAGCGAGAAATGGCTTGGTGCCGCGAATCAGATAAGATGCGGGAGAGACACTTTGGTGGACGCGAAGTGGGGATTTCGCATTCGGAGGGTTTGAAATCCGAGGACTGAGGTTGAATTAGTTGTCGATGCGGATGAGGGGGAGATTGCATACGTGATTGTGTTGCTGGACTTTTTGCTTTCCGGGTTCGGAAAGTAATGAGGTATGACTGAAGCGAGGGTTAATGTTGCTGCATAAACCAATTTTGTTGCAAAACATTATAATGATTCGGTGACTCCGGCGAGTTGCCTTTCTCGTGACTTTAGCAAAATCATATCATATCTTATCAAGACATCTTGATTCTAGTCTTTGGTTAGATTTTTTTTTAGCTAACTACGATTTCCAGGCGCTTTGCAAGTAGCGTGGCTGAAGGCGGGGAGGAACCCCTTGGAGGACTGATGACAGTAATACAAATGCAAACGTAGCGCTATGCTGCCTTCGGGTTCGTGCCGGGTTCTAGCCCAGCACACATGTATCAAAGGACTTCCGCTCTCGCTGGTTCCCACGTGATATAGCAAGTCTCCTAAGCAGTTTTGAGAACTGATAAGTAAAGGTAGCTCTGAATATTTGACTTGATTAATTTGTACCCACGATGTTCTGTTGGAGTCTGGAATATCACAGGACGGCGGGCAGCTGTCGCATTCAAGAGGGAAGTAGAAGCTGAAGTTGCTGAACATACTGGTGCCACCGGATTTCGTGCACTCGACAGCATAGAGAGCCTTTCCACTGCTTACTCGCCGTCTGAAAGTGAGGTAGTCATGAAGGGCTCTTAATAAGGCTAAGACAATGATGTACACTCTCGCCCATGTTAAACTATCCTCATAGTGCACATCCTCAAACCAGCATACCAATCCCACTCCCTCCCCCCAACATCCTCATCCCCTCTCATCCTCCAATCCGTCTTCCCAAACCCCTCCCTCCCCATCTGAAAAAACCCAACCCTCTGAAACACCTCCACGCCATCAATACCCGTCCCCTTCCTCACAAGCACCAATCCCCTCGGCGTCTCCGTCCAGGTTACTTCCAAGAAATACAGATCCCTGAGACCGCCTGATTGCGTCTCAGAGTTCGCGGGAATCGTCCCCTTCGCTGGCCGTGGACGTGTATTCTTCGCCTCGGGCTTGGGAATAATCTCGCCATTCCCAAGCATCCTCTTCGTAACCCTCTCTTTCACCCCGAGCTGCGCATTAATCGCCTTCACAACCTCATCCTCAACCTGCCTCTCCATATACGGACCCAATACCTCTCTTCCCACCCTCGACTCATCCATCACGATACAATCCCAGAAAAGATGCGGCCATTCCTTCGCATCTGTAACCACGAAGAACGCCAGCACTTCATCCGCCGAGAATTGTTGTATTGGCCCAGTCAGGGTGATGAATCCATTGAGAACTTGTCCGTACGGCACGTTTGCGAATTTGGGCGTTGTGGATGCAGAGCGGATCTCTATGAGGCTGTGGTGCGGCCCATCCCATTCGTGTGAAGCGAAGGATATGCCCGAATCGACGGAGACGAAAGACCACGTTGGCGCAATATACACATCCTCCTCCGCACTTGCACCCGACTTGACGCCAGCGTGTTGCTGTTGAGGTGGTCCTTTCTGGAAATGTTCCATACTCGTAAATCTAGTATATTTAGTTCCCAGATCGTAGATCTGCGGCATGGAGAGGTGCTCGAGATGTCGTCGATTGTTCCTTGAATCCTGCTCTGCTTCTCCAGCTGTGGTGTTTTTCATCACGTTGATAGGGCCCGATTTTGGTTTGTTGGGGATGCAATACCACAGCAATGCCCAAGGGAGACTTTTCCTCCATAGACCTGCGAGGTATTGGTCGAAATGTAAGCGATAGAACTCTGATGCAATCGCTGACAGAGCGGGTAATCTGTCCGTCTGGAACGATACTTGTCGGCGACTATAGTGCGAGGCGATGATGAGCCAGCTTTCAAGCCAGAGAGGATATGCTGCATTTTCTGGGACGTCGAGACTGGTTTGCTGCATAGAGGATGTGAGAGATTGAAGTGGATTGAGGAAGAATCGCTGGCGGTCTTGGTACTGTGGCATGACTGAGCGGCCATGGATATCGTAAGTCCTTTTTTCCGAGACTTCTTCTTGAAGCCCATGTGTATGGGTGCAACTCAGGCAACGCCATGTTACTTGACCCGTTCCGTACATGAGAAGCCGAGGAGCTAGCCACGCCTCCTGGAAGGTCCAACCCCTCCCCTCAATAACCTCCTCCCCGGATTCCTTGATCTTGAACCCCCTATCCTCATCCGGACACAGCCAAACCTCACTTGCCAACTCACCGTCCGGCTCCTGGATATCCCAAATCAATGGCACACAAAAGCTCTGCTTAATCGTCTTCGCGATCTGCTCTCTATCTTCCAAGAAGCCCCTCTCACAATCCTCAGCAATAGCCGCAGAGATAGTCAGGATAGCATTTTTGTAGATCGACGGCATTTGCGTCAGTTCATGTCCTTTGTCAGAGTCAGAATCCTGAATTATGCAGAGGGCGTCAATCCAGAGATATCTGATCCCTAATTTGCGTGTGACGAGGATGGCGTCCTGCAATGTCTGTGGCAACTCCCTGACTACAATCGCAATTTTAAATTCGCGAAGTGTGGATTCTTTGAGCATTATAGATTGACCTTGAGGGCCCCAGCAGTAGCTCAGTGCGATGTATTGGCCTTTTTCTGTTTGGTTCGTTTCTTTGAGTCGAACCATGTCTAGCAGTTCGCTTAGCTGAGTGACATCGAGGACTCTGGTTGGCATGGCGCTGGATGTGATGTTTGGGCAGTTTGAGTGCGTTTGTAGACATTCTTTGAGCCACGTTCTTGCTGAGTTGAAGACTTCTCCAGTGGCTACTTGAGGGCTGGCTATTCGTTGTTGGACGTAGTGCTCTGTTGGACCGCCTGGGACAGGATAAGTCAGTGCAATTTTCCAAAATAATCATGTGACGATACAAAGCTGTTGAGTTGACAGAATTCATGTTGTATCAAAGAAATGAAAGGATTTACCATTAGTATAGAAAGCCATGTGATAAGTATAAGCCCTCGAATGCTTCCAACTCTTAACGTCCTTGAAACGCTCCGGATCCTCCCTAAGATGCTTCTCACGAAACGCCGGATCGAGCCACATATCTCTTTCCGGATTCGAGATTCGAAAAGATAGGTACGTCAGATATCGGCTGTTCTTCTTGACCTTGCCTTCATCAAAAAGCATCGAGATGGTCGCTCCATTGAGATATACCTAGATCCATCCAATATCTGTCAGCCAAGTACAAACACATCTTCAAAATGAGAACTCAAATACCAAAAGTAACATCAACATCATCCAAAATAGTCAAGGAGATCACCTACCCCATCCCCCTCCACAAAAACAACCTGCCCCACGATTCTCCAACACAATGCACAAGCGCCCTGCTCCTGGCCCGTCTCATCCGTACCCGCTACCGCAAAAGCAAGGAACTGCGCCCATGTGCCGAGGACGATTTCCTCGCCGGCTTGCATGCGCTGGATGTTGGTTTCGGTGATGGAGTAGCAGATGGGACAGTCATTGAAGCAGTTTGGGGAGCCGCTGAAGGAGGGCGGTGCGCCGAGGGTTGGGGGTGAGAGGGGCATGGTGATGAAGGGATGAGAGGACTTCTTTCTGGTGGTGAGGTGATAATTCTAGTGAGGAGGGTTGAGGAGTTATGGGGATCAATCAGTCTGAATTGGTCTTGACTTTTGAGTCTGTAATATTGGTTAGAATTAGAATTCTCGTGAAAAATAAAGACATATATTCCAGGTGATGGATGACAGCTGGAAGACACGAAAAATGAGAGACGAGAGATAAGAGACTAGAAACGAGGAAATTATTCGAGGTTGTAAGCGAGCATTGTTTAGTTTTGTATTTTCAGCTTCATGCAGAGGAGGTATCTAGACTCGGCTATTTGCGCCACGAGTTTTCAGCCAGCTTGGCACTCGAAAAGAAGCGATTGGCCAGCTCATCAAATCAAATAAAAAGATGGTAGTGAGAAGCTACATGAGGATGAGGATTCAAGTGGTGAAGAGGAGAATCAATAGACGCGCTTGCATGAGATCTTTGCTGACAATACTGCCGCCACCTACACATCAAATAGACATCGGAACGGATAGGAGGATAAACGAGAAACTGAACTCCGTTCGATTCGTCCTAATGAACGACGCATCTACCGACCCTGCCATGCAATCAGAATGCCAACCCAATTGTACTGCATCCCGTTGCAGAATACTGCTGCCAGGCCTCAGAATCCATCTCATGCCTTCGCAGACCACCCGTCTAAATCTAAATTCCTAACCAAGTCTTCGCCCTCTCATAAACATAAAAGCTTACTGCCACCATCGGCACAACCTTAACATACCCAATACTCAATCCAATCCAAAATCCCATAACTCCCCTCTCCCTCAAGATCAATTTCGCTGTCTCGCCGATATTCAATCTATGGCCATCGCCCACTGCACCACCCACCTGCATTCTCCTCCTAATGACTTCAAGCGGGTACGCGGACGTCTGAGATACTAAGCCCGCGATACCACCCGCGAACAGCTCAGCCCAGGATCGTAGAGGAGGCGGTTTATTCTCGGGCGAATTGGCCGGCTTAGGGAGAGTTGTGTATTTCGCAAACATGGGATAGCGAAGGATATCACCGGCCGTATCATGTGTCAAAAATGACATTCCCGCATAAGGCAACATGCCTAGGACCGTAGCACTAAATCCACGGTAGAAATTCGCCAAGCCCGCACGCGGTGCAACAGCTTGTACTGCATCGGAGACCGCAGTCGGGAGAGCAGTTATATGTTTCGTAGGTGGGGGAGGCGCTTCGTTGTATATACGTTTGCAAATACTGGAAAGGGATGATCGTGAATCGCGCTTGGTCTCGAAGGCTAGCCGCACGCGGATTACTTCCAATGGGTAGGTGAAGAAGACGCTTGTGACGCCAGCCATTGATCCGGATAGGAGTCTTCTGAGCGGTGTTTCTTGTGCTGGGGAGTGGATTACTACGGAGCGGATTTGCTCGTATGCGAGGAATTTGATGGCGGCGTAGGGGAAGATACGGAGAATGGTTGCGGAATGCCCGCGGAAGAGACCCCGCGCGCCTTCGTCCTTGTATATATCTTTCATAGCGGTTACGACGCCGAACCAGCTGCCGGTGTACTTTGCGAACTGGGGATTTGAGGCTTGGAAGAGGATCTTGACTCGATCGAGGGGGGCGACAAGAGTTTTGGCCTGTACGAACGTTAGTATATCTTCAATCATCTCCCATTCCCCCGCAACGTATTCTCCTTCTCTAGCAGAGCAAGTCATAGATTCAGTTTACATACCGCACTCCCCGCCAGCCCTCCCGCTACGCCTGTCCGCCATATATAATCAAAGCTCTGCTTATGGTGTTTCTTCGGCGCTACGGCATCGTCGTCTGTCGGGCAGACTGCCAGGTCTTTCCGGCGGCCTGAGACTACTGCGTCCATCTCTCGTGATTTGTCCTTGAGCATCGCGGGTGGAGAGGCATTGTTGAAGAGGGCCGAGGGCATTCCTTGCCGCCTCGTGGCTCGTGGGTATTATCTTCTGTCGGGGTATTGGAGGGTCATTTGGTAGTCATTCCGGTGACTGGGGTCGTGCTTGGTCTGGTCTGATTTGGTCCTTTTTAGCTGTTAATTCGACGGAGCAAATAAAGACAAAGACCGAGATGAAGTGAGGTCGAGGAGAGGAGAGGTGGAGAGGTGGGGTATTCGTGGAGAAGTTCGTTCGTCGTTGTTTGGTAACGCACCGAAGTTGTACGGGGAGACACAACCGAATTGTTGATTTGCCGCGGACGTCATTTAGCGTATCCCGCTTTCGGGGTTCTTAAGCCGTGAATTCAACTTTTTTGCCCCGGTGCCCGATGCAAGCCGAAGTGGTCATGGCTTTTAGTTTATCCGACGGTTATGCACTCGACGATGAGATGTCCGATTACGGCTTCATTATTACTTACTTGAGAAACTGTGGTATCTCACGAGAAGAGAACGATTTTTGTTGTGAAGATACTCGAGAGATGATTTAAAGATATGTGAAGTCTCACGTGATCATTTTGCAAGCTTTTGTTTTTTATTGCAATCTCGTCCTGTCTTCTCATTCTCATTTTTCTTTCCTTCGTACAACACTTGTATGGCGCCTTTGTTTCCATCTAAGTTGCACTTGCTTATTATGTAACTTTTCCGTTTTGTTTATATGCCTTTTTTGTCTCATATATATGTACCCTCCAATGCTCGAATGGAATCCTCCATCCTCTATCAAAACGCACAATCCACAGTCATCTTGATCGACATCCCACGCTCCCTTGAAGCCGCCCAACACCTCTCACCCCCATCCCCCTCTCAACCCACCTCATCCTCTCCATCTCCATCATCTTCAAGAAGAAGAATCATCTCCACCCCAGCTCTCCTCCACCCTTACCCCTCACTGGAACCCAAAACCCCCAAAGCACGTGCAAATTTCAACCAGCGCCTCGGCGTCCCCTCTATCAATGAGTTACTGCTGAGGAAGCATGTTGAGTTTGCGCTGAGGGAGATCGGGGAGCGGTATAAGGGGGAAGAGTGGTGTCTGGGGAGGGTTATTGAAGAGAGGAATGTAAATGGTGTTGAGAATTCGAGGCGGAAGCGGGTGAGGGGAGACGAGGATCAGAGACCCGAAGCTGCAGATTCAGCTCACCCACATCCCCAAGACAATAATCGGCAATTGGGGGAGGAAATTATGAACCCTGATGGGTTATTCTTCACCAACCCCAGTCCATCACAAATATCGCTAAACATCCAATTCCCAGACGAGCAACAGCCCAAACAAGTACACATCCCACCCCACAGCACGCTCCTCTCCGGCCCCCTCTCCTCCACCCTCCCAACATTCACATCCTCTGCCTCCTCCCCCTCCTCCACGTCCAAGGAATCATCCGGCTTCTCACTCATAACCCTCGACCCTCCCTGGCCCAATCGCTCCGCCCGCCGTTCTTCCAAATACACACTCTCCCCCAACATCTCCTCCCTCCTCTCTAGCCTTCCCTTACAAAACCACCTAAGCGAGGACGGCGTAATAGCCGTATGGGTCACCAACAGAGAATCATTTCGGGAGATGCTCCTTGGGTCCGAGGGAGAGTGTGGTGATAGAGGGCTGTTTGCACATTGGGGCGTGCAGCTTGCAGAGGAATGGGTATGGGTCAAGACTACCGTTAAAGGAGAGCTGGTTTTCGATCTTGAGGGCGGGTGGAGGAGGCCGTGGGAGGTGCTGCTTGTTGGGCGGCAACATTCAGAGGGGAGTGGTCAGGGGGAGGTGAAGAGGAGGATTATAGCGGGTGTTCCGGAT
Organism: Cadophora sp. MPI-SDFR-AT-0126; assembly: GCA_020747065.1. Taxonomy (NCBI): domain Eukaryota; kingdom Fungi; phylum Ascomycota; class Leotiomycetes; order Helotiales; family Ploettnerulaceae; genus Cadophora; species Cadophora sp. MPI-SDFR-AT-0126. The sequence goes on from JAGMVK010000005.1 coordinate 2,869,017, forward strand.
CTGCATTCTCGGAAACCGAATTTGAAGGGGTTATTTGAGAAATTGTTTTTCAAAGAAGAATTGAGAAATGGAGAGGATAAAGTAGGGGAGAAGACGTATGAGGCGCTGGAGATCTTTGCGAGGAATTTGACGGCGGGGTGGTGGAGTTGGGGGGATGAGGTGTTGAAATTTCAAGGGAAGGAGTGCTGGGTTGATACAGAGGAAGGTTGATGGTGAGGATGCAGTGGATGTAAGGTAGTAGTAGATGTTGTTGATACCATTTGATCTCATGGTCATACATATAATACATTTCTACAATGCAGTATTCTAGCAGCGCTATGCAAACATCCTATCCATATCAAGGTATCCACGAATCACACTCTCCTCTCTTTCCAGTCCTAATCTCTCAATCCCGCATTCATTTATTTCCCACCCTCGGCACCTCAACATCCTTCTCGACCTCCACCGCCTCTCCATCATCCTCCCACACCTGCGTCTCTTGATCAGCATCATTCGGTTTCCAGCTCGTCTCCCCTTTCAACAGAGCCTTGGCTTGCTCAGCGATACTCTCTCGTTCGCGCGTTGGCTTTGTTCGGTATGAGGGCTGAACGGTCTCGGATTGCTCTTGGCGGAATTGGTTGACGGCATCGAAGGAAGCTTTGTCCCATCTATGAAAGTGTAGTGGTTAGCATAGCAATGGATAGAAAGAGCGCCCAGAAATCTCAATTCTGCCTCCAAATTCCCAATCCCTGATTTCCAACCCTCAAGCCCATCTTGAGTCCTTCTTTACCCATTCTCAAAGCAGTACATATAGAGGTAACTTTGAAAGGGAACAGGAAGACCTACAAATCAAAATTCTTCGGCTTCTCAGGCCACACAAACGGACTCTCCATCTCCACCAACATCTTCTTGATACTCCTCGGGCGATACCACTGCCTCGGCCTAATCCTCGCCGCGCCAGGCTTATCCTGCCGCACTTTCTGCTGCTGGATGTAGCTGCGCACGCCACGGATCTGCACGCCGTAGGCGTTCCAGAGGTAGTCTCGCAGGTCGAGCTTGTTGAGATTGAGGGGGACGATGAAGGAGGCGAAGGTGGGTGGGTGTTCGGGTGTGCGGAGGAGGGTGAGTGTGAAGTTTGGTCTGAGAGAAACAAGGTGTATTAGTTGGGTGGTTGTGAGGAGGGTGGTGAGCGAGGTTTGAGATGGGGACGGGAGGCAGAAAATGGATTGGAAGAGTGTACGGAGTGGAGAGGATGCAAAACGTACAAGAAGACCTGCTTATTTCCTAACCGATACCGTCCTACGCGGACAGGTACTTTGGAAGCCATAATGAATCAATTGGCGTTGTGACCTTCAAACGAGTGTTCGCTGCCAATTGTTGATAGCTTGCTTCCCTGTCGCCAAATTTCTCGATATCTCGAGGCGGCTCGGTTCGCGTCTAATATAGAAGCGCGCTTGACATTCCGAGTCCAGCCCAGCTCCGATCAGACCCTCAGCGTCCCTGAACCCTTGTCGCATCCACGGAAGTTCCGGGCGCGCTAAGTATTCCGTAGTCTGTCTGAATGGAACCCTCATTGGAAGGTATTGATTGGCTCGGAGACTCGGTTTTAACTCGATCTTATCGCCAAAACTTCAAGGCACTTGCGAGTCTACAGGCATCGTCAGGAGCACGTCAAGCTGACAAAGCTGCGTCCTTACGTAGATGTGCCCCGCCTAGATGCCCCGCAGTACTGAATATCCAGACCCGTACAAAAGCTTGAAATTTCTCCCTAACCCTCTCTCTCGGATTGAGTTGATATATCTTCAATTTTCGAGTTTCGGACAGCTAGGAAACACAACCTTCCACTTGACTCAAAATGGCATCCAACCCTCCTTCCACCTGCTGCACTGTCGGCGTCAAGCATGAGTATGTTGATCTCACTTAAATCAACCCCGCATCGTCCTGCATAAGGTTCTCGCATGTGCTCATGTCCTCTCAAACATTGATCACTCATCTTCCACGACAAGATAAGCATAAAAAATCTGCCCAATAACCAAACTAACATGTCAACCCCACAGCGGAACACCAACCGGCAAATCTTTCAAAATCGGCAACATCGAGGCCTATGCCGCCGAGCCGAGTGGAAAGACCGTTCACAAGGACACTGCCATCCTATTCCTACCAGATGTGATTGGTATCTGGCAGAACTCGCAATTGATGGCTGATCAATATGCTGCGAATGGATATTATACGCTCATTCCGGATTTGTTCAATGGTGATGCTCTAGCCTTGAACCGTCCGGAGGGATTCGATCTCATGTCTTGGTAGGTTTCCCCTCGAGTACGTTGTTTCCTGTGAAGATTATGTACTTCTCTAAGATCTACTTCCATCGACTGTGACAGACTAGAACATTCTCCGGGGACTTTTACTGACCCTTATCCCCCTAGGCTCACCAAGGGAAGCGACGGAAAGAATCCTCACACCTACGACGCCGTTGATCCTATCGTCGAGAAATCGATCAAGTATCTCCAAGAGCAGGGATTCAAGAAAATCGGTGCTGTTGGCTACTGCTTCGTGAGTATCCACTCCTATCTGCTCCAGAATTCTGCTTTTCCAGGACATAGCTGATGACCTTCCTTGCTAGGGTGCCAAGTACGCTGTCAGATTTATGGCAGCCGGCAAAGGAATTTCCGTCGGATTCGTCGCTCATCCCTCGTACGTCTTTCTTCTCTCCTTCCTACACTCACTGTGTTCCCTGATTGTCCTTCCTCTCTTGTCCAAACCCAAATCTATCCACCGCGCAAACCCGAACCTCTAACATACCCCAGCTTCGTCGAAGAAGACGAACTCCTCGCCATCACCGGCCCCTTCTCCATCGCCGCCGCCGAAACCGACCCAATCTTCCCCACCGAGAAGCGCCACCGCTCGGAAGAGCTTCTACCCCAAACCAAGCAGCCCTATCAGATCAATCTGTACAGTGGTGTCGTGCACGGCTTCTCGGTTCGCTGTGACACCAGTAAGAAGATTGAGAAGTATGCGAAGGAACAGGCTTTCCTCCAGGCTGTGGCTTGGTTTGATGAGCATTTGATTTGACTGTCTGATGATGATGCCATTTCTGAGAGGGGGAGATTGTGAGTGAAGAATGTAGATGGAAAACTGTTCGATGGGCGTGAGCCTGGGAATAGGATTCTCTACATAGTCACGGCACAGCGTCGAAGGTGCCTACTCAATTAGATACTTTCGCTCGCTAAATTTCTTCACCTGGAGATCTATATTCGGCCCAAGTTACTTCAGCATCTCATCTCATGAACGCCGGAACGGCAAATATCTTTTCTACCTTCGAATTGAATTTAATTATCTCTATATTCCTCAAGCTGGCGACTTAAAGTTCTTTCCACTTTTCCACACATGAGTCACATTCTTCGCGTCAGCGAACAACTTGATATCCTCCAGCGGATTCCCAGTCAGCGCAATAATATCCGCATCAAATCCCTCCTTTAGCTGCCCACTCGTCTTCGCAAAGTTATCTCCCAAAGTTTCCGGCCCCACCGCAGTCGCAGCCTCAATAGCCTGCAAAGGGCTCATCCCAGCATCCACAGCATAGAATAACTCCTTACCATTCCTCCCATGCGTATTATACGTATCCCCCAAACTCGTCCCCTGATCCGTACCCAACGCAATCCTCACCCCACTTTTGACCGCCAGCTTATACGCCCTCCTATGCACCGCCGCCGTAGCAATCATCTTCGCACGATTGACTGGCGGCAAATCCTCGAGATTCTCCATCCCGCCCTCCACAACCAGGGAAGTCGCAACGAGAATCGCATCCTTCTCCTTCATCAACTTCACACACTCCTCATCCAGAAAGCTCCCATGCTCAATCGTCCTTACCCCAGCGTTCAACGCATTGACAATCCCGTCCTTGCCATGACAATGCGCAGCTACAGCTCTCTTCGCCCTCGCCGCCTCCTCCACAATAGCCCTTAGCTCGTCTGGCGAGAACTCCGCCGCTTCAGGATCGTCGATGAGACTGTACACGCCCCCTGTAGCACACACTTTAATGACTTTCGCACCCCTCCGGATCATCTTCCTGACCGTCCGAATGCAATCCGGCACACCATCACAAACCGCAAACGGAATCCCACGCTTCGCACAAGCGTCTAACACAGTTTCGATGGGCAAGTCATGGATATCTCCATGTCCGGCCGTCATGCTCAGGATACCAATACTCGAGTAAACATTCGGCCCCACAATAGTCCCTTCCTCAATCGCAGGCGCCATCTCCCCCGCGTACCCCGCCAATTCCCTCACAGACGTAAAGCCGGCCATCAGCGTCCTCTCGAGATCCTTCACGATGCGAGCAGCTGACAGCACGGCGGGCTGGCTAACGATAGACGAGAAGCCGGAGAGGCTAGAGACGCCGAGGAAGTGCACGTGGCAGTCCCAGAGACCTGGGAGCAGCGTGTCGACGGTTGTGAAGGGCACGGCGCTGTATTTTGCGGGTAGGGAGGTGTGTGGTCCTACCCAGGCGATTGACTTCTCGTGGATGATGAGGGTCCCATTTTTGATGGGAGGCCCACGGCCGGGGATGAGGAGGGTGGATTTTATACCGTGGAGTTTGGGGGTTTGGGAGACGGCATCATGGGGGGTGCTGCGATTGATGGTGGCTTGTGGTACGATAATCATTTCGGAGGTGTGATCTTGCTTGCTTCTTTTTATGAGGTTGGAAAAGGAAGCAATGATGAATGTCAAGGGTGGGGAGGACCCTGTAGATATCAACATGAACTGGCAGTGCTTATGTAAGACAATTGGTACCTTCCTCATCGAGAAAGATCATCACTTGTTCTACGTAAAACAATGGAAAGAAGTGATTCATACCAGGTTGAAAAATTTAAAAGGTTCATATTAGATAGACTGGAGTCGCAGCCTAGGTTCGAGTTGTCGCATCAAAGTTCGCTCGCAAACTGGTGGGAGACTTTCCTAGGCCCACCCACACCCCCCCCCCCCCCCCCCTTCTCAAAAAAAAAAACGATATTACCCATGAAATTCTGGAGGCTCTATTCTTTTTTAAGTCCTATACGGTGTAAAAAACGTTTAAATATTTGAAACCGTTCGTCACGAAATCCTTCCTATTTCAGAGACTCTCGTTGAGTTGCTTTCTTTACAGGCAAGGCAAACAAAAGAGGTCGTTAAGCGAGTTACCCCCTTTGAGATTCTTGGCGTAGCCTCTCGTCTCCTGTGTCCACAAGCGCGTGGGAACAGATATTCAATCTATCTTAGACTGACTAGACGAAATTTCTCGCTTCTAGTTGAGATTTCTAATTGGGGGGTGCACGTCCATGAGAGTAGTTGTTGGGGGGCCTTAAGACGCGAGCATCAGGCCGACGCAAGAAGGATGTGATTTTAGAATTTCAGAGAAAATGATCTGATACCTCGTAAACCTAGGACTGTGTGAGATATCAATATGCATGAAAAAGAAAGAAATGCATGTCTCGTATGAGTGAGAAGATCAGGCTGTTAGCTTGTTAGAGAGTTGTCTTGCTAGATGTTCATGTTTTCTATGCACTCTCATGCCTTAGAAGAAAATTTGTTCCAAGTGTTCATACAGGCTATGGAATTGTTGGAAAACGATCATATTATGTGCATGCAGACTACGACAAATGTTTGTTGAACAAATAAATTTCGAACCGAGCCCATGCAGCTCGTACCATTGCTGGAAGTCGTTGCATGTTGTTCTAGGCGGCTGATAGGGTTGAATGAGTTGATCCAATCGCGAAGAAGAGACTGACGCGCATTGCATTTAGTTTCTCACCGAATTCTGGTACATACAGAGTTTGCTGCATCGGTTACGATGATGTCCAATTAGGCGGCATAGGCGGACAATGTAGCCTAAAGGGGCTCGATCTCGCTAAATAATCGGTCATGTCAACGCAACGGCTCTTCAAGGTTTGAAGCACATTTTTAGAGTATATAACATATCTCATATAGTCCATTCCATCCCCAAATTCTAGATCAAACCTACTAGTACCAGCCTCCTCCCGACGCCTCTCCACAAATATGGTTTCCTCCAAAACGCTTCATCTCGCTCTTCTGACTCTTCTGCCCCTCTCTCTAGCTGTTCCAACTCCCAACCCTGCCATCGAAAGCGTGCCCAGCTCAACTGAACCAGTCGATTGGATACCCATCGAAGGCACCACGGTATTCGTGAACAGTGCGGCCTTGGTCGATACCACGATCGATCCTGCCAAGAAAGTGAAGAGGCTTCTCCAAGCACGCAGCGGTGCTGATAGATGTGGTGCTAGCAGTTTCAGCGGGATTCCAGCTCCCTGGGCAAACACGGGAGATTGTTGGGCTATTCATGATTGTAAGTGGTAGATACCTGATCCTCCCTTGGGTCTGACGTTTTTCTGTGCTTTTGCATCTTTTCTCCGCCAAATTATGCGAGACCTTCACCTACTAAGTCTGCTACGTTCTAGACTGTCGAGACAGAAATACTTACTGGGGCGTCTGGGACCATACGTCCTCGACACACCCGGTCCTGACCGCCGGTACATGTGTGTTTGAGGCTGGAACGAAGAACATTTTCCAGACTTACATCGGGTCGTATGACATACGTGACCTCATACGCGATGGGATCAATAAATTTCAGGTGTGGATACAATCTTCTCTTCTTCTGTTCCGTGACCATGTGCAAGTGCTGACAAGCCGCAGGGAAATGGACAGGTTGGCGCCCAGGGTGATATGGGTTGTGAGAATACGGGGGAACTCAGTGGATCTAGAGTTAATTGGAAAGTCAAGCATAGTTGAAATTTGAGCATGGGCTAGGAAAGTATGGAGACTTTTGACGTGCATGGGATCGGGATTCAAAATACACTTTTTCCCGCAGAATTTCAAAACAGGCGATGTGGTACGTGGTGAGTAGTAGTGACGGTGAAGGATGAGATTTTGATGACTGCTGTACAATTCCAATTGAAAGCCAGCAGAGGACCTCAGTCCCCTTTGAGCCTTTTTTCCAGCCTCAAATATCAATCCAGCTCTCGTGTCTTCCAACTTTCTTATGCCCATCAGGTCTCTCCTCCACGCTTACTTGAACTTCTGTCTGCTTGTGTATTTGACCCATGCTCTCCATTTCAAAGCTCTTCCCCTTCGACACAATTGCTTTCTGGCTGTCAGAATCCGTCTCCGTCCCTTTCACATCGATCCCGTTCCCACTTCTCAAGTATCCATGGTTCGAGCGCTGCACACCCGAGATACCACCCAGATGACCAGAGGTACCGGCGCTCTTCTTCCCAGGTGTATCGCCGTAGCTGAGGAGTTTTGTTCGTAGTCCGAGTTTGAAGGATACGATTCGTAGAATTGGTTGTAGTGCGGGGAAACAAGCGCACCAGAGGCCAATGTGAGCTTCGAGGTCGGTCCAAACTCCAGTGGTTGACATGTGGAAGGTTCTGCGACTTGACATCAGCGGACGCTTGAAAAATCTCAGACTGTCTTCACTTACGGATCGGTGGCGAATAAAAGCGTCTTCATGTAGTATAGACGCACGACACCAGTCACGACGACGAAGATACCGACGCAGAAGATGAGAATGACTTGCAACATCTTGCGAGACACGATCATTTGCTTGGAGATTATCCAAATGGGAAGCCCTAGCAGCACGCAGTCTATGAAAATACCGAAGACTGCATTTGTGGTCATCATGATTTCATTTGCAGCATCAGAAACGCATTTTGTTCCGGGTGTATGAGGTGGCAGCCATAGATCTCTGTTATTCATGACTTGTCAATAAGTCCCGAAGTAGACACGGCAATGGCTGAAACTTACGAGACTGGCCGACACTCCAGCAGTTTGTACAGAAAGCAGACAATTGTCTGTACAACTGTGAAAGCCGCAATTCCATACACAAGATACAAATACAGCTCTGAGCGCAATTGTTAGAGTAGATCAGTGAAGTGTTGGAGGGCTGAACGAACTCTCTTTGCTCAAACGAGGCAGAAAGGCTGCGACTGCAAGGCGAACAAAACATGTGCACCAAAAGTACCACAGATTTTGTGTAACCAGTACCTACATTGCTTGTGTCAGTGAGGCCCTTAGGATTGCGGTGATACGTACTTTAAAGAATTTGAGAAGTGTCTGCTGTGGGATGAGGTAGACGTGGGCCCCGCTGCCATATTTGACGCCTGGGGATTAAAACATCGAGTCAGCTTTTGTATTATGTTTCCAGCATTGCACCCCCTTACCGATAATGTCGAAGGTCGACAGTCCAACCAAGAACAGCTACAAATGTCATCAGGTCTTGCGGGCAGCGGATAGAGGAGGAAACAAACATAAGCAACCAAAGCAAGCCCATCATCTAGCCCTGGATTCTTCGTCATGAGAACTCTCACGTAGATTCTCATCCCGAAAATCAAAGTCGTCACAGGTATGAGGGTGGCATTGAGAGCCTTGTGAGCACCTCCCTTGTAGTCTGGTGTTGATCTAAAGTCTGTCCCAGCTGGATATGTAGTCGACATGGCGCTTCGTGATACTTGAAGGATGAATTTAGAATTTGCAATCGTGAAAGTCAAACGATGACAAGGCTTGAACTGTGGGGATCAAGCTTCACATAAAAGAGGGTGTCTACAGGGGAGAAGATGTGTAAAGTGCATACGCTGGTCAGGGGGTAGATTTGTTGGACTTCTTTGAGCAGCTAACATCTAAGCGCCCCTGCCGGCCATCCCCACATCCCGCCCACCCTTTTACACCAAAAACAGCGATTTTGAGGCATGAATATCTCTACGGTTAATTAATGGAAATTAAGAACCTTTCATGAATGTATTTATTAGCTTTTATTGAATAGTTTTGAAAAGAAAAATTAGTTTGGATCAGAAGCAATTACGTCTTATAAAATCAAAGCTTTCACATGAAAAAAGGACCAATGATCACTGACTAATAACTTTTGTGGTAATTATTAAAATCACGTCAAACTTACAACATGTATATATTGTACTAGAGAGCTTTGAGTTTTCAAGGCTTCGATGTAGCCGTATTGGTAATTATGTTTCAAATAAGTTGAAGTTGTGACTTTTGGGGCAAAGAGGGGTCGGAATGTGGGGGCGGGTGGAAAGGGGGTTAAGACGTTATGCCCAAGAAGCCCAAGGTTCGTGCGTTTCCTGGGTACTCAATGTCTCAGTTGCGTCCGGGGAACCGATCCGTGGAGTTGGGTCCGAGTCCGAGGCTCATCTGAAAGAAGGTAAGTTTCTCAAATTTACTCTTGGCTTTCTCAAGGATTCGTTGTCGATAGGCCCCTAAGGAATGAACTTTGCCCCTGAGCTATGCCACCTTCAGATGCTACCTTCAGGAGGAAAAAAAGAAACATATTGATTGATTCCACTGGGTAGTAGGATTGTAGCAGTTTTGACAAACAGGAAGCTCCATTGAGGGGTGGGAAGTTATGGGCATTATGTTTTGCATTGTTTGTTTCCTGCGTATGCCACCATCTGATGCCATGATGCGTTCCATGACATTACAGCACTAGCAGTCTTTTCCCATCTTTCCCTCCGATCACGATTAAGGTAAACCAACATACAGGATTCGAAGGATCAAATCGCACTTCCAGACTTACGGCCAGCTAACACATGGCTGTCTCATTGGTCCTCTTAGTGTGTGTGTGCCTAATCCCATGTTGGACAGTCATTTTTCCGTTACAGCGGTTTGTAGAAAGCCGAGCTTTCTCTTCCACAGACCTGACGGAGGTATGGAGTCAATGAAAGATTTCTTTGGCGAAGCGAAAATTCCAAGTATCCCACAAGACCGCCATAAAAGAAGCTGCAAAGAAGTTTTCGTCGTTTGTGGTGACTTCTAGGCTAGGAGTGCGACATCTCAGCCGATATTCTCCTTTGGAGGAGTGATCGGATGGCCGGTCCGATGCCGCGTCCAATTTTGTGCATGAAGGGTTGATCCTAGATTCCATCTTCAAAGATCGCGATATTCAGACTCACTTGGAGCGAGTCCGAGCAACGCCACTGCATATACTGGGGTCGGGTAACTGTGTCTTAAAGACTGTTCAGGCAAGGTAAGGCCGCAGAGGCGGCCGCGGAAGACAAAGCCGAGGGGTGTGGGCTGAGAAAAATCCGAATGGTACTCGCATAGGCCTGGACTCCATAGGATCTTGATTCAAAGCCTAAAGGACCAGGGCTTTGGAGCTCTCGCGGAAGTCTCATTTTCCAGATGCAATCTAGACTACAGAGTCGTGGCTTGCAGCATTTTTCGCCAAGGAAAAAGTTGGAGCGGCGTTGGTGACCTAATTAGGGACGCTCCGTGACTGGCCATGGGAAACTATCCTTCGAATTAAATCCCGTTTTTGAGACTCTAATGCTCTGATCGAAGCCTTCATTGCTAGAATGTTTCGATGAAGTTACCATAGGGTATGGTCCATGCCCGATACTTCACAAGCGTTGGGACTTAGAAGCTTTTCAAATCTTCTTGTCAGCGGGAACAAGGTTGTGGATCATGGGGACTTGTGGGGTTCGGGTATTTCGAAATTGGCAGCCCCCTGATTTTGATTTACAGGGTTTTGTTTACAATCCACGCGGCCCGGCAGAATCCTCCCGGATGTCATCCGACCTTGGCAACTGAACGATTGTCCCTGGAAGATCTTGATCAACCTGACCCTTTGAGATTCGTGCTATCCAATAGATATCGAAACGCAAATAACTATTGGACTACTTGGACTCCACTCACTGCCTTCATGGCGTGATGTTGTCTGCAGCCACGAGCTTCCCGTCATGCAGTAGTCTGCATGCGTTGCGCTGATACCCACTGCTAGACCATTGGAATAATGAGAAGAAATACGGGAAAGGGCTTTGCAGAGAGGAAGACCTATGGATGTGTTCCTGATCGAGGAACGTGCAGTGTCAATAGTGTGAGACGTCCACCAATTAAACGGATGAGCGAGATCTCGTTTTCGAAGTGGGTCAATTGTTCGATGGAAGAACCCTATCCACTCTAGAGCTTTATTGAGATAGCAATCACCGAAATGATCATGAAATGGAACGGGACCCTACCTCCGATTTCTATATGAAGCGCAAAGCTGCCGTCAGGAACGCCATCAGTTCCACGTGGCAGCAGTTCTCGACATCCAGGACCTCGGATCCTGATATCCCTCCCGCCTATCGAACTCCTCACCAATCAGATTAATAATAATGCATCTATCGTCTATTTTTTCAGCGGCGCTTCTCGTGCTCGCCAAAATCGCTGAAACAGCCCCAACGACCGGACAGTTAAGCGACGTCCTCGCTAGCAGTAACCTGGAAGCACGTACGACCACACTTGTCAGGAAAGAATGGTAAGTGCAACTCCCTCGTACAATATTTTTCACCGGCTAATTCATTACCTAAGGCGAAATCTTACAAAGGCAGAGCGACTCGCGTATATTAAGGCTTTCAAGTGTCTACAATCGAAGCCAGCTCGCTTTCAGAATTTATATCCTGGATCCCGAACCCGATATGATGATTATCAAGCTTTACACATCTCGATGACTGAGAAGATTCACTTTACTGTAAAGTCAACTATCAGTCACAACTTGACCTGTCTAACAAGAATACAGGGAATCTTCCTCCCGTGGCACAGACAGTATGTCGCTCTGTTTGAACAGGACTTGAGAAGGACTTGTGGCTACTCGGGGGCTCAACCATACTGGGGTTAGTACTCGTATCTTCATCACTAATGAGTCGGAGCTAACATATGGACTAGATTGGTCTAAAGATGCGGGAAGTTTAGACGCCTGGGCCAAGTCACCTCTTTTCGACCCGGTCTACGGCTTCGGAGGTCAGATTCCCTGTTTCCCCCGTGGATTGATTCTCTTTGGCTCATCAATCAACAGGAAATGGGGCATACCTTGAAGACATCACCGGCTTACCAGTCACTGCTGCCCTAGAAATTCCTGGCCGAACAGGCGGAGGTGTTGGAGAATCCTTTCCGCTATCCCAATGCTGGCTAACGATCCACAGGATGTGTTACCACAGGACCTTGGGCCAACCTAGTAGTCCCCATGGGCCCCGGGAATAACCTCAGCTACAATCCTCACTGCCTGAGACGAGATTTCTCTCCAACATTGGCGAAATTGACCCTCAACTCCAGCGTCCTAGCGTGGGTACAGCAAGCGGATGCATATGCACTGTACGATAGGCGGGTTCAATCAATGGAGCTTAGCATCGCTGGTATCGCAACTCACGGAGGCGGACACTTCAGTGTCGGTGGTGCTGTTGGTGAGGTATGTTGATTCGTCACTTGGTTGGATTGCCTTCACTGACGAAAGATCAGATGTCTGAAATGTACTCTTCTCCGGGCGATCCGATCTTCTGGATGCACCATGGAATGCTTGACAACATGTGGAACCAGTGGCAGAGACTAAGTAAGATCCGTTACAAGTTCCTGCCGAGCTCATGCTGACTTTCCAGACTGGTCTGTTCGCAAAGCCGAGATTGCAGGCCCCGACACTATGTGGGCATATCCATGGAACTACTTTGGCGACATACCGTACAAGAACATCACTATCAATACCCCGTTATCATTTGGTCCTCTTGGTTCAACTGTCAACATCAGCCAAGTCATGGATATTTCGTGCGCGCCTCTGGGACCATACAGATATGCTTGAATGCTTGGAGAAAAACAATGACAGAATGCTGAGTGCCAATAATCTTAGACTAATAAGAATTAAGGCTTGGTAAAGCCGAGATTTTCAGTCCCGTTGTACTTGACATGGACGTTGGGCAGATTCATTTTTGTTTAGACTTGAGAAAGATTGAGATCAGCATTCGCAGGATGCTTCCTGGTATGCTCGACAATCAAATGAAGTTTGGCCAGTGATCTCAAATTGAAACCGAAGCAGTCTACGAAGAACTATGCTGTGATGTAACTCGGAAAAGTAAACAATGACTAGCTACAAGTAGCGTGTGAATGTCTCATTGGACCGCTTTCCCCACCAATTGCGGGGTAGCGCCTCCTCCGCCCTGGCTAAAGTGCGGGGTAGCTCGTCCCTCCACTTCACCCCACATTCCTCGCACGACCTCTCAATTGAACTTCACAACACCTCAAGAGTATATCCTCGAAATTTCATTGAATTACAATTCATCGGAGGGACGCAGTGCCCAGCATCACCAACATACTACGAACATGTCGAAGGAAAACGTCACCTACATCACATACAATGCGGGCATCGACGGAAAGCACCTCCACCTGGGGAACCTAGTTCACGACTTCAAGAATCCAAGTTTCTATGAACCTCATGTCGAGAAGGCTTATACCGAGTTAGTAGAGACCTATTGCATCTAGAAACCGTAGATCTGACATCTGCAAGCATCCAAGACTCTCCACCAGATTGGGCCGAGCTGACACAGCTGGGAAACTATGCATTGACGCTTGGAGCTGGTTCTGAACAAGGCCACGATGCCAGTAATCCATCTACAGAATCTGCCGATGATTCTGAAGGCCCAAGATACCGTGTAGCAGCCACAGAGAAGGCCACAAAGGTTGAGATCAAAGAGTAGGTATCCATTACCCTCCATGTCAGTATAATCCACTAATAACTCCCCTTCAAGTCCCGAGGAATTCTTCGAAGAAGTCACTCTATCCTCCCCCGAAGCCAAGAAATGGCTTGCGTCCCACCTTTCTGCCGCCGAAACCCTTGCGAAAGGCGACAAATCCGCCCGTCCAGATATCTGGATGCTCACCGGCATCGTGCTCATGCAACACGCCACATGGACGAGTCTATCAAGCAAGGAAAAGGGCTTCGTCGCTGGCGAGAAGGCTCCTTTTGATCCTACCGGAGTCTCCAGCCTCCGCCGTCTGTCGATCAGCGAGAACATCAAGCCGACTTTTGGTTTCCGTGCTGGTGATGAGGAGAAGGCGAAGCATATTTCTGGTGCAGTCATACATGAGACGGGGAAGTATCCTGGTACGAGAGGATGGGCTGCACAGTGGCAGAAGGTTGAATTCCAGATCGGAGGCAATGATAAATGGAAGGGGGGCGTGAAAACTTTGTTGAAGTTGAAGGATGGTGTTGCGATGGTCAGGATCAATGAGGATATTTATGCAAAGAACGATGGCGGGAAGAGTGTTGAACTTGATGACAAGTACTGGGAGGCTTTCATCGATGCAACTGATGATTAGGATTGGGACCCGGAGTTCTGAACTCATATTAGCTATAACACTGAGCACTTTGTCGCTGAATTTTAATTAAGTAAGTTGCAACATCCGCAGGCTTACTCGTGTTCACGATGTGCTCGAGCTCGCTAGCATCTCAAGCCCCCTCCGCCGTTGCTTGCCTTCCAGTATCACCCAACGGATGACAGACGAGTAGTTCTGAGGGATCTTGTGATGTTGTGGTGAACCTTAATATAGATCAAGTCAAGCGAGTGTCATGCACCGAAGCGAAGTACCCCTTTTCGAGGCCCACTTCTCTCGCCTAGCATACCGATACTCGCATCGATGGACAGGTTCGACAGCAAGAAACTGCCGCCAGTATAATTCCATACTTTTCGACTCATCATTTACTGAAATTTTTGGATGCTTTCTGTAGAAAAGCAGTTATCGTCTTGAAATACCAGTCAAAAGTATGTTGCCTCGTCCCGAAAAGGCAATTCATGCGAGATCCCATCATCTTTGATTATCCTCCACCTCCATGATTCCTAACCTGCACTTGCACTCGCAAGGAAGAAGTAGTACTTTAATTTGAAATGCTTGTTATCATATGACCATCAGCAGTTCCACAGCCGCCGAGGTCACAAAAGTTTATGGTGGTTCTTATACCCCTCGTTTTCGCTGCGGGCGCCGTTGTGGTCGCTTACCCCTGCACGTCGATCAAAATATCCGATGCGAGAAATCAAGTGCCGGGTCGACGCAATGACAGCAAACGTCATTGCACAAACTGGATGAGGAGTAAGATGATTTCCAGCATGGCCATATAGCCAATCGGCACCAGCGCATTGCCCTTCGGAAGAGCTTCCGAACATCAAGCCAAGGACTCTTTCACACAATGAACAGGGCATGCCTGCTTGTCGAAGAGACCTCGGCCTGTTAAAGGGACCTTTGCGATGCTTTCATGTCTTTCCTGAGCTGGAAAGCATAATGATTCTCCTCCCGTGCGTCTGAATGCCAGGGTGAAACGTTCTGTCATCCGAACATGCCATGGAGACTCATTAGGGATGAATTCAGGTCATAAACTGACGATGTGGCGCGATGAGCTCGTGAAGCCGAGTATCTGTTAGTCGGGGCTATGTATAAAGATACAAAGCCCCTCTCTGAAGGACAATGCTCTTCCTTCGACAGTACCATAATACTCAGTTCACCCAGCCCAAGATGATGTCTCCGAATTCTATGTGGCTCATCTTGCCACTATCCCTCCTCAGTCTTAGGAACTCCGTCATGGCCGCAACATCCCCAAGTAGGTGATGACCTCCCACCTTCTCCTAGCCCAAGAATACATTGCACTCTACTAAGCATTCGCAGTAACTGAGGAACTCTACGCCAAGTTCGTCCGCTACACAAAATTCTCTGCCGCCGCCTACGCAGACAACTGCCCCATTCCACCAAATGGCGCTTCTGTAGCCAAATTCTTCGATATCAAGTCAACGGACACACAAGCGTATCTCTTCCAGGACGATGCAGCTAAGGAGTTCATCGTCTCGTTCAGAGGAACGTCGACTATCCAAGATTTCGTGGTGGATTTCGACCAAGGTCTGGTGCCGTTTGTGGCGGTTGGGGTTGAAGGATGCGCGGGATGTACGGTAAGTATTCAAATTATGATTGTCTATCTCCTACGTGGACTCGAAACATACCCTTAAAAAGTCCAGCAGTAAGTCGCTGACACAGTGCCATAACTCTAGGTCCACGGCGGCTACCTCGACGCCTGGAACTCCGCCTCCGCTCAAATCATCTCCGCAATCACAACTGGCATGGACGCCAATCCCTCCTACGCCCTCACAGTAACAGGACACTCCCTCGGCGCCTCCCTCGCCGCTCTCGCATCCGCCTCTCTTGCAAACCCCAGCCTCAACCTCGGCGTCAATATCACAACATACACCTTCGGGCAGCCACGCACTGGGAATCCCGCTTTCGCTGATTACATTGATAGCTTGCTACCTGAGGGCAGGATGTTCAGGGTGACGCATTCGAATGATGGGGTGCCGCAGACTATTACCACGCAGGATGGGTATAGACATCATAGGACGGAGTATTGGGAGAATGATCCTGACTCAGCGGCGACCACGGTGAAGTGCGAGGGACAGGAGCCTCCGGTAAGTTCTTCTGATTTTTAATTAATTTGGACTCGATTTCTCGATTTAACTTGGTTAATTGCTTGATGCCTGGGCGGCGCTTTGGGAAATTTTTGCTAATCGGTCTTTGAACTTCTAGGATTGTAATAATTCTGTGCGAGGAACGGGTCTTGGTGCCAATGGTATAGGGATTAATGCGGCGCATTTGGAGTATTCTGGTATATCCATTGGAAATCCGCTGGATGGGGGGAGGAGTGCTTGTAATGGCTCTTAGGCCTGGACTTGCTGTTTAGTTATTCAGAACACATGACTGGGTCGGACAAGCAAATGGGGATTTCCTGAAAAGCTATTCTTAGTCTACCCACAGCTACGTAAGTGTTCGAAAGAAATTCTAAATCATATTTCGATAGCAGAAGGAAAAAAAACCTTCCCCGAAGAAACATTAACACAGCTCCAGCCCAAAAACCTGGAACATCCAATCAGATTCAATCCTGAGATCTAGACCAAAACCCTAGAAAATCTAATTTGGAACCTGACTTATTACTTGCCGCAACAAACATGAAAGAAACAAAGAAAAGCCGCTCTGTCATTCGGTTCCAACAGCACCTGATCCAGACCCCGCAGACTGTCACTCCTCTTCACCAAGTACCATATCTCCTACAGTACCAGGGCTCTCAGTCGTTCCTTCCCCTACCTCACCGGGATGGAACACCCTCAAATGTCTCCACAACAAGTCCTGGCGACTGAATGTCTTCCTTTTGCTTCGACGCCGAGAAGCACATTGGGGGAATGGACATTGGAACGTCTCCGAATCATTACCGTGGGCTTGAAGGTGTCGTCTCATATCTTTTGGGGTGTCGTAACTCCAGAGACAGTTGGGCTTGGGACAAATGTGTGCGTGGTTGTAGTTTTTGATGTGGGATCTGGGAGTTTATTAGTTGATAGTTAAGGGAATGAGGGTACAGGTACAGGGAAGGAGTCGGGTCTGACGAACTGTGCCTGGAAATATGTTTTGAACTTGCTGCGAGGACAGATGCAGCATTTGAAACGACCATTGAGAAGAGCTATGGGGCTTGTATTGTGTGTTGAAGATACCGGAGTTGGTGTTGGAGTGGGGGGAAGAAGATTCGGGCTGAGTAATGATGGGATTGAAGGGCTGACTGGCGAGGATAGATTGATTGGGACAAATAGGTGGGTGTACTAGATTTTGGAGGGAGGGTATTGGATGTCGGGAGTGGCGGAGGACGGCTAGTTGGTTCTCTATCTCTCTGGGTCTGAGATTCCAGAGAATTGTTCGCGGGATTTTGGCGGAGATCTAGCCCGGGATCCGCACAGACAGGAGGGATCGCAATTGCAACAATACCATTCAATGCTTGAGACTGCGTTACGCGGAAAGTTGCGGCCCATGGTGTGGAGAAGGCGGCGCTGTATGTGAGCTCTCTGGGGTTTATTGTTGGGGTGTTGTCAGGAGCGTTCTCATAACAAAGCTTGCAAAAGTTATTAAGGATTAGAGGAAAAGATGGCCGTTTAAGTGACGGCCACCACTGGTGCCGTTGAAGTTTGGTAGAAGGTTGTTTCTGTAGAATGAGGTGTAGCTGAAGCTGTAGTTGAGCAGTGTAGCAAGATCGAGGTGATAGCAAGCCTTACATATAGACAAGCTCACATAGTTACACCATACATCAGAAGTCGGCGGCCACCAATGAGAGAAGTCTGGGCACTGGACAAATCTTGCTCAGCTTTGCACATGCTTCAACATGTACTGGAGCTGGGCGAGGGCTGAAAGCCTCCGATCACAACATGCATCTTAGTATTGTAGGAAATAAGGCAACAATGGCCTTCGTGCCCAATGGCTCGAAGGCCACGAATGATAATGAACCTCTTATCATGATTAGTCTTGGCTTCGTGTAGAATGCATAGCCTTACCGCGGGCCGCCAATGAACAGCGCACTTTCGTAGCCTCGACAAAGATGTCGATTGTTATGTTCAAGTTTGCAATTTTTGGTCTGATTACGTGTGCGTGGGTTCGTAGTCCCAAAAGCAAGTGCTGAATGCCGGGCTGGCCGGAAAATAGAGCCTGACCTGTTGGCCTTCGAAAACCGGCATTCAAACGTGAATGAGTCGCGAGGCTAGGCTGCTTTGGGAACAATAGCAAGTAGGATTAAAAGAAGAACTGACATGTGGGGAGAATAAATCTTGTGATGAAGCAAAGCAATAGTGAGGTTAAGGTATGTCAGCACTTGATTTTGTTATTTATGACAGCAGGAAGACATTGATTAGGCCTCTGAGGGTAACGAAATCTTGGTCACAAAATTTGCATTGAAGTTTCGAATACCTCGCATGACCAAATCTCGAGTAGGGGGTGCGGTTTTAGATTCAATTTGGTTTGTTCTGTCATAGAATGGTTTTTGCGACGCGCCCTTACTAAGCTAGACTATGATGAATTGCCTCAAAAGACAAGAGGAAAGGGTAGCAAAAATAGGCAGTCATCAGCGTAGTGAAGGGAAAAGAGAAGCAGCTTTAAAAATAAGGAGGAGAGGAGAGATATTAGCCAAGCTCTTATGTAAGTACCGAGAAATTTGACAGGAAGCGCAGGAAGAGAAGCGACGAAACTCGTCCAAGGAAACAATGAAATATGGAAGATGAAACAAACAAGAATAAAAATAAAGATAATTCCCACCACGGGATGAAAACTCTTCCCTCTCCATTCAACTTTCCTTCAAAGCTCACTCCTCAACCTCCATCTCCAGCTCCACTTCAACCTCCGTATCCGCCCCCTCAACATCGTCAACTCTTCCCATCTCAACATCATCATCAACCACCCCAGTCCTCTCGTCCTTGTGATAAATTCTCAAATGCTTCTCCAACCCATCACGCCTACTAAAGCCCTTAACCTTGCTCTTCCTTTGCGCTTTGCAGTTCTGGATTGGACATTGGTATCTCGGACGGTTTGCCAAGTGACTTTTGAGGTGCCGGCGCAAGTCTTTGGCTGTGTCGTATGTCCAGTTGCAGGAGGGTCGTCGGCAGGAGTGAGTGTGGGCGTAGTAGAGAATGTGGTTACTGAGAGGGGTTTCGTTAGTTTGGGCGTGTAGGAGTGTTGGGGATTGGAAGAAGGTTGGTGAGGAGGGAATTGGAACTAAGACATAGAGAAGGGACGAATACAGTGCTCGAGTGCGAGAGGAGAAATGGTCTCTGGGACAGAGGGGACACCCGAATTTGTTGTTTGGGAGAGAAATGGGAGACGATGCTGATGTCGATGAGTTGGGTGATGTCAATGGAGCCCGGTGCAGAAGGCAAGGAGCTTGACGAGCTAGAATTGGAGACCTGGCTTGACTCGATGTCGGTGATAGCTGGCTTGAGGGAGGAGATGATGACTGGGTGGTCGAGGGAGTTGACAAGTCTGGAGTCCTGATCGATGGCGTCTCGAAGTGGTGGCCCTGAGATGATGGTGTTCCAGCAGTTTCCGTCGATGTCGCAGCATGATCGCCTGGATTTGACTGGAGAGAATGCGAATGCAGTTGACGTTCATGGTCATCTGCTTCACCGTATCGATCACTGTTATTTGCAGAGCCCTAGCCGAGGATTAGCGAACCGAGCATTAGGCTGTAGCACTCACTCACCTTTGAGGATCTTGCAATTGACGAGCAGAGTTCAAGATGAACGTTTGGCGAGATATCTGTTCCAGAGTTGCTGGTGTCCGTGAGTAGTCGTGGTTCGATGGTTGGTGGATTACTGGGTGATTGGAGGTAACACTCTATGCAGAAGGAGTAGTGAATTGTACCGAATGTAAACTTAAAAAGAGAAGTAAAAGAAAAAAGGAAGAAAGAAGGGAGAAGGCGGCTGTTGCCAGGATTGACTTCCTGACTTCAACAAGTTGTTCGGGCGTATGCACGCTACAGGCTTCGCTTCAAGCACATTAAGGCAAGGGGGAGGGAGGGGGGGTCAGGAGCAGGAAGTCAATCCTGGCAACAGCCGAACGGATAGCAACGAGGAATTTGGTGGTTTGCGGACTGTAAAACAGGTGCAGAGTGGCAAGTCAAGGGGTATATATGTATCATGACCAGAACACAAGGGGCTTAAGATTACTAATAGGAACTTTACAACTCACTACGATTATTTCCTCAAGCTCCATCTCTGCGCGGCACACACGGGTGCCCAGCTGTGATGACATGAACGTTGAGTTTGTAGAGGCCGCCAATTAGAGCCGGGCATCAGGCTCGGAGCCTTGCGCTATGGGCCTGTGGGCTAAAAACAAAATTAACTAAATATTGACCTACGAGTCTGTCTAAGGCTTGATGATTGAAGGCCGCCAATCATTTTCTGTCTATTGTACTGTATTCGAGTCGGTGTGCATGGGCTGCATGGACTCGCCGAAGGCCACCAATTGTTTTGAAAGATTTCCAAGCCCGAATATGCAGCCTTGCCGTTCGTACATGGATGAAAGTGCGGGACAGCTCAATGTGATGTTCGGATCACCAATTGTCGTGTGTTGGCTTAAAGCGATTGTCTCAAATGACGTCTACGAATGCCGTTGAGACAATTTCCGCGGTAATCAGGCCGAGCAGTCGAGGAGTACGTTGGGAAACATCACAATACTGGATGAGACTGGCGAGATTTCTCATTCGAGGATACCGAAAAATACCAACGGCCAGAAACCTTGAACGAGACAGAGGTCCTCTGCGCCCGGCTGAGAAATGAATACAACCTCCGCTCTGCTCAATACATCGTCCACCCACCACTAGCATTGATGGTTTGACCCGTAACCCACCTACTATCCTCGCCAGCTAACCAGCAGACTACTGCCGCAACCTCTTCCACCGTACCGACTCTATTTTGTAACGGCGTCTGCGCCTTCTGCATGTCCACGATATCTTTCGGTATATTATCCAACATCTCGGACTGAACCGGCCCAGGATTCACCGCATTGACTGTCGTCCCATTCTTGCCCAATTCTGCAGCCCAGCATCTCGTCAATCCTTCCAAAGCAGCTTTGCTCGAACAGTATAATCCCAACTCCTTGAAACCGGCTCGGCTTCCGACGGAACTGATGTTGATTATTCGGCCATTGGGAGCGAGGTATGGGAGGATGGCTTGGGTGATTAGGAGAGCGCCGCGGACGTTGAGATCGTATACGTAGGCGAAGTCGGATGGTGTGATGGATCCAAGTGGCTTGACCACCTCGCAGCCTGCATTATTGACTAGTATATTGATCTTGGTTTCACGACCGTCAGCCTCGAACCACGTTTGGATGCAAGAGGCGATATCTTCGATTGCTTCTGGGCTTCGAAGATCGACTTGGAGAGTGAATACTCGTGGTTTATGGGGTAGAGATATTATTCGATCTTGGAGACCAGTGGTAGCTGGGCTAGAGCTCGGGGAGGAGTGTATAATAATTACCTGAAAACGTTAGAAAAACTCGTGGAAGGGAGGGAGCTCCATACATCTGCTCCTCTGCTTGCAAGCTCGAGGGTCATCCCTTCGCCAAGTCCTCGAGAGCCGCCTGTAATGATAGCAGTCTTGCCCTGCAGTGGGAGAGCGGTTTGGCTCGCCATGATGTTTGACACGAGAAATATGGGTGTAACGACAGGAAATAGTAGAGGAAGTTTACTGTGAGATGATATCTAGATGGAAGAGAAGAATGAGATATAACTTTTAATGAGACGACCTACTATATTTTAAACTATTTTTTTGAGAGCAATTCTGTACACCCATTTCTTGTTTGCTGATGTGATATGATGTTGTTGGAACAAGCAGTGCTTTAGTCCGACGCCCGAAGTCGTCACTAGCTGATCTCTTCGGCGATCGGCGATAAGATAATCTTCTGCAACGATCCGAAAGACTTCGAAGCTTCCGCCTCGCCTGTCCCTGTCTTATCCTCTGCTTCTGCATCTCGAATTACCACCACCAAGCAATTCCTTACACATATTTGCTGCGCAGCATAGCTTCCCGACAGCTGCTGATGGAGGAGGGTCAATTCTTCCTTTTGCCCCCTGCTCTATCCAGCATCTCCAGCCAGTGAAGTATTCTTTAATCGATCTGTCAGAGCTTTTAACCCCGCTGTCCCGTCTTGCATCGAAGCTTGAGCACGTCAAAGCCTCTTCTCCAAGCAGCATCCTGGACTGGAACTCCACGCAACGATGTCTTCTGGGTTAGTGCTATCTGTGAATCTTCCGCGCCGAAGAGTATGCTGACCAACGTATCGTTAGATCTCTCAAAGATCTATCCAAATCGATCTCAGCCTCTGCAGCAAATCTTTGCCTTCCTCTCCCCTCGGATCTCAGCCAGGTCATAAACGCATACCTTGAGAAACATGCGATCTACGATGATGCAGACTCCCAGCGTCTGCAAGAGGAGCTTTTGGCCATCTATCAATCCTCTATCCACGATCATCCTGCACGACTCGCACCGTTCCTTGCCATTCTTCGAAACCTGAAGCCAAATATCAGAGGCTCTGGTAGATTGCTACAATGGTGGGATAGATTGTCAGGGCCGATCATAATAAACTTAGGGGTTGAAAAGGGATTGGCATTCGAGGCTAGAGACACTCTGCTGGGCATTTTGATATACGATGAGGAGGAGGAAGAACACCTGAAAGATGCAAAAGCTAGTAGTGCTGCGGTTGCCGAGAATTTGATGTCTACCTGGCTGGCAAAATCAAAACTGGCATTGGACGAACTCAACGAGCATGCTAGATTCGTCGAGAGCCAAATTCAATTGATCTTGCTCGCGTTTGGAAAGAGGAGGCCAACAGTAAGCTTACTTCGGAGAATCCAGACACCTTGTACTAATACGTATCAGGACTTCTTAACTACCATCAATCAATTCTTTGTGCAGAAGGACAGTCGCATATTGTCGTTGTCCCTCCTCTGCGAATTTTTCCGGCATCAACCTCCCCATCTACATCAACTTTTGCAAACCCCATTGTTTGACAACCTACTAAGATGCCTCCAAATCGATACTTCGACCAGGGTTATATCACTGGCTATGACAGCTTTGATCATGTTCTTGCCACATATCCCAATATCATCTTCCAAGCATCTTCCTGCTCTGTTCAATATATATAGTCGCATGCTATTCTGGGACAAGGAGCGGAAAGTCACCGAGGTCTTGCCACAAACAACTGATGAGGACGAACAGCCATCTGCACAAGAAGACCCAAAGCAATGGGAAAAGCTTTCATACTTGCTGGAATCAGAAGATGATACTGTACCCGAGCTTCTGCATTATTTTACGTTCCTTTACGGCCTATATCCCATCAACTTCATGAGTTATATTCGAAAGCCGCAGAGGTACCTTCGGCATGCCAACTTTCCAGGAGCCGATGACCTGGACATCGAGCCCACCGAAATCAGACAGCGATCCGAGGGGTTCAGACAAGTTCATTTGATGCATCCAAATTTTTTCATGCTTACATTAGAGTCCGAGCTCACTGATACCCAACGGTGGCAGAAAAGCTCCGCTGCGGATGTCGTAGCGGAATGTATGGCTCTGTATGTGCCAGGTGAAGTTCAGCATCAAATTTCACGAGCACGAGAATCGATAAAAAAAGTTGAGCTGCACACGGATGTCCCGGAACAACCACTTCTTGATTCAGATGCAACGCCATTCCAATCGAAACATAACAGCTGGCGAGATACTCGCTCGACTGCTGTCGCGTCAACAGAAGGCTTCCGTTCCTCCTCTGGTCTACACAGAAAGCTTTCGCAAACATCCCAATCATTGCCATCTGTCGCCGACTCTCCACCATTGCAAGCATCAGATCGTCATGATAGCCCCACTATCCCACCACAAAGTCTTGCAACTCATACAAACCAACTCTCTGACATGCTCGGCTCACAGATATCGACCAGAGGAAGCCTGTACAGAGTCTTCACCAACGACTCTGAGACTTCGCTTCCTATATCGCATGGTAACGATTCAATACACATGGGCGGTCTTTTTGACACTTTGACAAGAGAGACGATTCCTCGCTCTCCTTCTCTGAGACCAACGACTGGTGCTGTGAGTACCAAAGTTGCGTATCTCCACCGCGAGATCCAACTACTGAAGAATGACTTAAACTTTGAGCGTTATCTCAAACAGCAACATCTTTCGCATATCGGCAAAATTCGCAGGCAACAAATCAGGGAAGCAAGAGTTGAAGCAGAAACACAGCACCTGATTAACTACAATCGTGGATTGAAGTCAAAGCTTGAAGAGGCGAAGAGACAAAATACCCAGTTGAAAAAAGAGACAGAGAAATCTAAAACTCATTCCAGAAAATGGGAGGCCGACCTGACAGCCAAATTGCGTGTTCTTCGAGAAGAGCAAAGGAAGTGGAACGCGGAGCGAGATCAACTCCTTTCCGACCTCGCGACACAGCGGGATAACAATACAAAGTTGAAGAACATCACTGTGGAAGCTGAGAGCAGAGCCCTCGCTGCGGATCAGACTGTTGACAGTGTCAAAAGCAATCTCGAAGAATTCGAGCGCCTTCGGAAACAATCCGATGAGATGTCCAAGAGGATCATGCAGTTCGAAGCGGACGCCCGAGGGGCCGAAATCGCCAAGGAAATGAGGGAAGCGGCCCTCAGCCGTGTCCACCTCCTCGAAATGAAACTCGCTGCTCGAGATGAGGAGCTCGCAAAATCCAAAGCCGCATTCGAGGCCGAGTTAGAAAATCTCCGGAGTCGTGACCGTGATGATGCCCACTCATTTAGAAGTGACGAGTCGGAACGAGCACATCTCTCGCACGTCTTCCTCGACACGGCAATGGCAGCCTCGCGCCATCGGATCAACGAGCTCACCATGTCTCACAACCATCTCTTAAAGAGGTACACGCGTCTACAAGCAGCATACACTGATCTTCGGGAACACGTTGAAGATCTCCAAAGCGGTGATGAGCCATTGCTCGGCGGTTCCTATACATTTTCGAACAATTCGCCTACTCGTCGTTTCAAGAGCCGTGCTCATGCTCGATCTGACCCGGAGCAGCCAACAATCTTCGAAGGCGGTCTTGACACTGAATTCTCTAACCGCCCTAGTCGTCTCGATACTTCGTATCGCCATGGCTCACTAGCTGATGGTCGAAGTCCTGGCTCTGGCGGCGGATATCCCACTCAACAATTCCAGGCACCCCAACCATACGGCCCGCCCAGTATGGCTGGGACGGGAAAGAGTGCTGAGAGCGGTGATAGTCAAGGGAATGGTGGGTCAGCGCCGCCGAAGATCAAACCGCAGAGTGATGTTAGGGTGTTTGGTCGTGGTAAGTTCATTGATTACTCTTCTCACAATTCCCTTTAGATCCCTAAATTGACGAATCTCAATAGGCGGTGTCCAGAATATCGGCAAGAAAGAGAAAGAGAAGAAAGACAAGGCCAAAGAAAGTAAGGATATAGCGAAGGGTGAAGGTCCTGCTACGCCTGAAGGACCGGCGAAGAAGGATAAGAAGCTTGGAGTTGGGATGAGGGGGATCAGAGGGTTTGGGAATATTTGATGTGTGGTGAATAGGGGTGAGTATGACCGCAGTGTATTTTGAATTGTATTGATTGGACATTTGATGGCGTTCTGGGCATGTTTGTTTCTTTTGCGGGGTTGGAAAAGTGTCTCGGTGTTATGGAGTCGGGGAGTATGTTTGAATTGTGGTGAATGTTCATATTCAAGGACGCTGAGGCCAGAGCCGTCCTAACAGGCCAGGAGAGAATATGATAGGAATATGGGGGAAATGTATTTATGTTCCAATATATGATCATAACATCAAGTTCTTGAGTACTCGGGATATAATCATGGTGCGAACTTCGACACCATGGGCTCGACTCAACTTCCTGTCTTTCAGAGAGCTGGATCAAGGACGCTGATTGTGGGTAGTGCATAGACTCGTAGGATTGAAAAAGAATAGTGGTGAATATTAGCTGGTGAAGTGTTGTAAATCCATGATATTGTCAGAGCAACCTCCACGAAGTCAATTCTCCTGGTGACGGCATAGCGAGTAGCGATTAAAATTTGCATGCCAGACACATGCGATGCTTGACATTGACGTGGGAATCTTTTCCGAACAATTTCACTTTGTGTGACTCAGATTCGAGAGAGGTTGAGATTTGCCTGATTTGCCATCAGTGCCACAAGTACCAGCATCATCCTCCTTCCTTCAAATTTGAGTCCACTTGTATATATCTTTCGGAATTAGAGGTTGCAAGGGCGACAGGGACTTCATTGAGGACAAAAAAACATGAAATCGAGGGCAAGAGAGAGAGACGTCGAATATCATGGTTTTGTTATTACTGGGGCTGGCCTTGCGATTTGAACTTGATGTCTTCAGGCAAAATTCAACGTGAGAGTGGAATGGCTGCTGTGCCACAAAGCTGCAGTTAGACTAGACGAGAATAGAAGCTCGAAACCCCTGGATCTCGTATGGTTAAATTTAAGCGAGGCGGTCAAGTCAGGGACACAGCCACTTGGGAAAATTGTAGTTGGAACGGTGAACAGTCATCAGTCATCTTCCTAGATAATATATTATTTTCTTTTCGCTCTTTTTGGAACTGGAGGTTTTGGCTGTCTTTTTCTCGAACTGATCGGATTTTGTGCCGACTTTCAAGTTTGCGGCATCTCGACGACATCTATTCGAAGCTAACCTTCGTTTTGATCTCTGCTCTTCGGAAACAACACGATGATGGCTTCGCGACCCTTTCTGATCGGAGCACTTTTGGCTGCCGCGAGGCTTGTATTCGGTGCGTAAAAGCTCATCTCCATCAACCTCACCCCACTAACCAGTAGGCAGCCCAAGATGAAAGCATGTCATGTGACGACTACTTCATCAAAATCGACAACAGCACCCAGCTCTCCTTCTATTCCAGCTGTTCCTCACTAGTAGACGCCATGGTCGGACCATCCCACGCCTTCTCCGGCGCCTTTGATCTCCCGGGCGTAGAGTCCATCGGCAAGTTCAGCTCTGGATATCTCGGTCCCAAACTAAGGGGCTCGGAGCGTGTTGACGATAGAGTCACTACGGTGTCGATGCCGGATCTGGTGAATACGGCTGCTGGGGGTGTGCTGTTCGGTTATTTGGATAATTTGACGAGCGTGGACTTTCCGTGGGTTTGGTCCCTTCCTTGGAGCAGGATACTGCGATCGGCCACGACTCTGGGATTTATGTACTGTATGATTGCTGCAAATGCTGACAAGAGGCAGAAAACTCACTACAATCTCTGGAGATCTAGTCCTGATCGGAAACTACGAAACAAAAACTCTTTCACTCCCAGCACTCTCCAACGTCACAGGCGGCGGTCTCCTTGACGGTCATTTCGACTCGTACGTCCCTCCCCATCCTTCCCCCTTCCTTCCCTCCCTCCCTCCCATATATTCCACACACCTCCCTCCCACAAACCCCACAAAACTTACCAAACCCAGTATCTCCCTCCCCTCCCTCAAATCAATCGGCTACCTAATCGTAAAATCAACCGGCGACCTCGACTGCCTCGCTCTCGGCCAGAACCTCTCCTCCCTGACCTTCACGCCCAAAGAATACGATTCCGGAGTCGGCTTCACGTGCTGGACGCCGGATGAGAAGAACACTTATAATTCTTCGGACGTCAGCTCTGCTTCTGGATCGGGTGCGAGTGCGACAGGTGGCAGTTCGACAGGTTCTGGTGGGAATGAGAGGCCGACGGCTACCGGGACGGCGGCGGCCGCGGGGACGAGTTCAGCTGCGTGAGTCCCATGGAGGTTTCTGTTTTTTTTTTTTTTTTTTTTTTTCGCAGGAAGATAGATGGGACACTTTACTGACTGAACTTTACTAGATCGGAAGCGGGAAGTGTAGTGCGAGTTGGGCGTATTGGTAGGATGGTTGGGTTGATGGCGGTTACTGGATTTGCCGGGATGTTGCTCTAAATGAACTGCTGTCTATGATGCTAACTAATATATTTTAATGTCTAATGTTCTGCTTGCAGAGTCTGAACGATCAGGTAGTTGAGATGCAAAGACTATTTTCCGCATTGACGCCGGGAGGGGGGTTTTTTTTTTTGGCGATCATTTTCTCATACGTCAACTTTCCTGTTGTTGAACTGAAAGGACGTAAGTTCACAGTGCGCCTCAAATACTAATATCTACTCTGATCATGCTAATAGACAGCTCACAAGGCG
Organism: Cadophora sp. MPI-SDFR-AT-0126; assembly: GCA_020747065.1. Taxonomy (NCBI): domain Eukaryota; kingdom Fungi; phylum Ascomycota; class Leotiomycetes; order Helotiales; family Ploettnerulaceae; genus Cadophora; species Cadophora sp. MPI-SDFR-AT-0126. The sequence goes on from JAGMVK010000005.1 coordinate 2,897,341, forward strand.
AAGATCAATAGCCTGACCCAAGCCCGAGGTTAAGAAATGAAGTCATCCTCCAGCAAGATATCATCGTCACGAATAGAAAGCGAAGTTGCCTGTGAGATAGATGAGTTCTCGCCAATCATCTACCTTTCATCCTTTATGTTCCTAACACACCTCTTGCAGTCCTTCCCGATTTAACTCTTCTCCTGCACCCCGGCCTGTACAGCGCCAAATCACAGCTCCGCAACACTGTCAGCAGAATTCAATCTACTCAGGTCTGTTATCTTCAATTCCCACACTCGAAGGATTCACTCCATACACCTTCACCTCCCCACAATCGTCAAGAACATCTTCATCCCACAATTCTAAATCCTCCCAACACGAACATCTATCTTGAATCCCTTCTCTTATCTATATCGAACAAAACCCGACTGTAGCGAATTCCGAGTTTACTCGCGCAAATAGATGGAGAACATGATACCCATTCCCTGGCAGAAGAGAAGTAAATCGAAGTCCCGATAGTCAGCCAGCTGGTAGACTAACACTAGCTGACTTGCAGTGCAGTGAGTGCTGCTCTGCCTCTACCTTTTCCTCTGTCTAGTTTTATTTCTCTTCATTACACCCCTCTTGACTTCCCCCTTCTCATTTACCTTCTTAAATTTTCTTTTTGATAATTCAATCGAACACACTGAACCAGGCCATATGCAATCACGACACAGAACAAGTTGGAATACATAACGTGTTCATTCATTGAGAAGCTCTCGACAACGAGGCAGTAACTTCCTCAGTCTCAAAAAAGCCGTAGAACGCCATCACTCCGGCGGCCCTTGGGTCGATTCCATCCACGATTTCGAAGTAGGAGAAGCGCCTTTGCTGTACCTAAGACTCCATCGATGCAGCGCAAGCCTGATCATGCCATGCCATGATATGTACGCCAAACCCATCGGCCACCTCAATTAATAATCACACACATGTCATCTCGTTCCATCGCCACCGAGCACCCGTCGTCGATTAGCCAGTAGTGCTAACGGGCGCAACTCTCTCAGTCTCAGTACCAGTGGCCGGATTCGTTGGGAAGCGCGTCTCGTCATGAACCATGAGTCCCGCACCCTCAGTCTCGGTCTTCTTGAAGTCCTTCCCACCGGGTTTCAGGTACATTCCATCGGTTCCCACACCATTCAACCCATCCTGGCCAAGCTCTCTAGAGTCCCATGAGGCAGACGTTATAGGACTGATCTGCAGAACATACATGGTGTCAATCTCTTCGAGACTACGGTCTTTGGTCTCGATCATGAAGAAATAGACTATCCAGAAGAGACAGAAACAGCAGACGCCAAAGACAAGACCGTAGAAATAGTCAATCTTGTCCGTGATGAAGGTTGTGAAGAAAGAAATCAGGAAATTGAATAGCCAATTGGAAGCCGTCGCCAGGGCCATGCAAGGTGCGCGATACCGAGCTGGGTAGAGTTCTCCGACGACGGCCCAGACGAGTGGTCCCCATGTTGTGGCGAAAGCGACGATGAAGAGACAGGTGAAGACGATGAGTACTTTGCCTTCGGTTGGCGTGGACATTGGATTTTCAGCATCGAGGGCGAAGTGGCCGACAAATGCATAGATCATGAAGCATGCGAACATGGCAGCGGCGCCAGCCATTAAACTCTTACGACGGCCACAATTGTTGACAATCCAGAGCCCACCGATCGTGGCACCAACGTTGACTGAGCCAAGAATGATTGAGGTGACATAAGAGTTGCTGATTCCGGTAGATCTGAAGATTGTTGTTCCGTAGTAGAAGAAGAAATTGGCACCTACACGATTTCAAAATTAGTGTTTCCATTCCTTGTGTGATCTTCGGAGTATTGGAGACCCACCTGTGAGTTGTTGACCAGCTTGGAGAACCATTCCGAGTAGTGTACGATAGAGCATACGAGGACCAGTGAAGATCTCAGAAAGTGGGTGATCACCGCCGGCTCGCTCAGCTTGTAACTTTTCTTCAATCTCAGCAATCTCGTGATCAATGAGTGGCGAGTAAGGATCAATGCCACTGAGACGTCCCATTGTCTTGCGAGCTTCTTCTTCACGACCCATTCGGTATGCAAAACGAGGAGACTCCGGCATGGCGAGAATGGCTGTACCAAGGAGGATAGCCCATAGGGCAGAAAGGCCATTAGGAATTCTCCATTGAGCAGAGTTGCTGTAAGCAGATTCGGTGCCGAAATTGACCTGAAACTGTTAGATAGATCCGTGGCATGGACGAAGCGTAACTCACCATATACGCAGTCCAGATTCCCAGAGTGATGAGCAATTGGTACGAGCTGACAGTAGCACCTCTGATATTCTTCGGCACGCTCTCGCTCTGATACATCGGGACGCTTGTACTCAACGCACCAATACCCAAGCCTGCAGTGAAGCGTCCCATGGCGAATTGAACCCATTGCCTACTACTCGTAATCTCAATAACAACACCAATGATGTAGAAGAAAGCCGAGGAGGAGATTGTGTATCGTCGACCAATTCGATCGCAGAGCCATCCACTGGCGAGACATCCGATCAATGTACCGATGCAGAGAAGACCAACGATCGTTCCTTGTCTGGCAGCTGAGAATTTACCATCCTCGCCGAAGCGGTCGAGGAAATCAGTCATAGCGAGAAAGCCAGAAATTTGTCCAGATTCGTAGCCGAACATAAAGCCACCGATCGATGCAATGGAACCGAGAAGGATAGCAAGCCAGGTGACGGGTAGCTCTTTGAACGCTTCTTCGGTAGGGACGACATTGCCGCGAACGTCTGCCTCTGGGCCATTATTGATGGAGCGATTCTCTGGTGTGTGAGCAGCGGGAGTTTGTGCGGGTGTGGTTGTTGTGCTGAACTTCTCCTGGATGGGAGGCTCGGCCGTCTTCTTGTTGAAGAAACCCATAATTGTAGTTTTTGGTCGTCGATATGTGATAGTATCGATATGATTATGTTTGATGGGTAAAGAGGAAGACAAAAAATGAAGTGGGGAGTGGAAGAGAATATACTTATTGGAGAGGTGAAGATAAAGGGAGAAGAGACGTCAGCCACTAGTCTGACTCAAAGCGAAGTCCGAGTCTCGGCCCTGCTGTTGTGACCAGAAGGGAAAGAACGACCTGACTCCATCTGGAGAGTTCTGACCAGAGAATTAGAATACTCTTCAAAGAGGTTGAATGTCTCGTTTGGTAATTGGTGAGAGAGGAAGGAACCTGCCAGGATGCAGAGGAAGTCGCGATAGTGGGGCATCAGAATCCCGTCCGGACCCGCTGTTGATGACCATAGTCTGCCGTGGTACGACCGAAGCGAGTCTTTGTTGATCCACAATGAAAACTGATTCTGCTTATCAGCCGTGCAGGACAAAAACATCAGGAGACATTTTTACCTTTGCATACAAACAGTTGCAAAACAAACACACCATCAGCCCATACTTGCCTCATTGATTAAGATAGCAGCCCGCTGCACCACTCGCAGCAATCACGCTCTAATCGAGGATTGAGTTCTGCTTCACCTTCTCAATGGAAAAGCGGCATTCACCCACCCTTCGCCAAACCTTCCCAATACAGCCTGCTCACCCAACGCAGCCTCAACAACAGAATTTTTGAGCCTCATTTTTTCATCCCAGCAAGGATCGGCACAATAACCCACTAGTACAAATTGCCATCCATAAACCCATAAATTGCATCCAAAGTATCCATTCACAGATCCATATCGGGTCTATTCCAGGACCCTCTCTGTACAAAAAGATCCGCTTGCGGCCGGTAGAGATCGGACGGAACCTGAACATCCCTGAACCTTCAGCCACGCACACGCTAAAATATCCCTCCCGAAGCCCTACCGATGCACGAATCCACTGAAGCTAGGACCTTTTCCCAGGGGTTCTCGGCGCCTGTGACGACGGTGCCGTGTTAGCCTTGATAGACTCGGTCTTATTTCGACTTCGATGGATCGGATTAGGAAAATTGTTCACAGAATGAGAGATGCCAGTGGTGGTGTTCGGCATTCGCTTGCTGGGATAAGGATGAAATTTGAGATGGGGCTCTGGGAAATGAGAATAACAGCTGTTTATAAATGGGGCTTTCATCCTGTGACGAGAAGATCGGTAGGGAAGAGTTAGATGATACTGCTATCTCCGAAGACTGGGAAGTCTGCTCAGGAAAAGTCATAACGTGTTGGAGCGCGAGATAAATGGGATTAGTGCGAATAGGATTCCGAGGGATATGGTACCCAGATATTAAGTGCAAGTTCAGAACGATGCCAATCTGGCAGGAAGGCCGTGAGGATGGCATTGTTCAGGGAGGGCAGATATGAGGGTGCGAATGCCATAACTAGAGCAATCAAAGCACGTGGATCAGAAGTTGCAAGGGGGAGAGACTGGGCTGATACTGAACTCACCATAGCTACTGGTACGATGTGCTGTACTCTGCCAGGAGTGAGGCAGCGCGGTAGAGACCCACTTCACGAGCTGGAGTTCATAGTTGAACTTCAATGAGATGAAGTATTTTCTCCTCGAGTGAAGTAACCGCTGACTTACTTTACCATTCCCATCTCTGCCATCGTATGTGGAGACGATGGGAATTGAGGACTGTATTCGGAACGCAGCCAAAATCTTCGTAACAAGTTTAGGAAAGCCGACGGCACAGCGAGCATGGTCTCGTGTCACTGAAGCTGCAGTCTGAGTTACCATTCCAGCAAATATATTGCCAGACGTGCGGGGGGACTGCTTTCCAAAGACTCCTCCTGCTGGGCTCACCTTCACTGTGGAATATATTGATGGGAATGCTCCCCTTGAAGTTGAAGCCAGAGAAAGTTTCGGGCCTCATCTAAATCAATTCGGTACATAACAAAGCGTCAGCAATGGACTGCACACTCATAATGAGGCTCCATGTCGTGCTGCGCAGAAGGCGAGGCTTGCGAGAGGTTGGTTGGTTGGTTGCTGACTTCCGGAAGAGCCTGGTTCGATAAGCATGCTTTTCGGAGGGTCGAATGTGGCTATAGAGAGCCTCTGAGGGCTCCAATCCTCGGTAGATACGAGCGCAGATGACGGAGTCGTTATCGATGGTAGGGTACTTGAGTTCGAGGACAAAGAGGGCGATGGAGTGGTCGTAGGTCTCCCAAGGAGCAACGAGGAACCGGATCCGTTGTTCAAAGACGAGGAGGGGACTGAGCCCGTTCGAGCGTGACTGAACGAGAATAGGGCCGATGTAGAATAAGAAGACGCCGGTGTAGGTGTGCCAAAGGGCGGCGACGAGGAAGATGTAATTGTTGCTGCAGCTACTGGACGTGCTCCGAAGGCAGCCTTGGGGCCATGGGAGACAGTTGCAAATAGTGGCGTGGGGGACGGCGAGCGTCCGAATGAAAAGGCCGTCTTAATCTTGTTAATAAGCAGCCTTTGGCAGGTTATGGCGTTGATGAATCGAAAGATGGAAGTTGTTGAGGGCCGGTTGAAACTGGGAGACGCGACGCGCTAGCGCGCGATCATGTGACCGCAGAACCTCATGATTCTGGAGCTTCCCGAGTTCACGGTTGCATCTTCTTCTCATCAACGCACGTTAATATTAATCAAAGAGAGCACGAATGCGAGCCTAATAAGGACCTTGGAACAGAACTCAGCCACCTATTCCTCCTCACCTGCGCGCTTGCAATGAGTTTTCCAGCTTCTCAGGAAACTTAGATCCAGCTTCTTTTCCGTTTTCACGACTGAAGAATTGGTCTGGGATGCCTTCACTGTGACATGTCGATAAATCGAGAAGCACCAAATTACGAATTGCTGTTCAACGGTTGGAAATCATGTCTGGCGATCTACTCGAATCCTACAGCCACGTCTCTTTGATGCTGGACCTCTCGGCCGACTTCCTGACGTTCACGCACATTGAAAACATGCGCAAATCGCATGTGGAGGAATTCGAGAAGCTCATGCGTTGAATTAGAGAGACATGCATACTACATCGCCAGGAGTCTTTGAGCTTTTCCATTTGATGTGGATCTCGCTGGGTGCTTGAGTTTCGCGATAGAGGACTGAGGAAGCAAAGCCTGCAGGTATGGACTGCTGACACAACGTGCCTGCTGGGCTGCTGCATACATATGGACTTCTCCGGAGAATGGAAGGAAATTATGGGTGGTGGGCGCAAGTACGCACATCATATTCCTCGGAAATGGACCAATCTCTCCAGCCCTGTCTAGTTGGAGCCCCATTATAAACGAAATGGGAGTGAGTATGAAGGTAAGATGTCTCCTTGCAAGTTTTCTTCCATTTCAATCGCACAGCATGTGGTATTCAGCAGCAATTTTTTTCAAGACAGCACTCTGTCTCGTACATTGCCTTTTCCGTCAATTTTCCAGAGCCGGTCTGGTCATTGTCATGTGGTATGGCAGCCAGTCTATCACCTTAATCGGCTCGAGTTAGCGAAGTGGCTTATAAACAGATCTATGTCGGATCGCAACATCAATCAGTTGGCAAGCTTCTACCAATTCGATTTCCAAATGGAGATAAAGTCACGAGACGTCTTGGCCGATATATCCGTGCCGCAGTGTGTTTCGGCATATTCGGGTACTTATATCCGCTTGATCCGTCTAGGTCCTTGCCATTCCCTTGTCCAATCTCGTACTTCTTGATTGACAGTCTACATTACCTCCTTTACGGCCGACGCATATCAAAATGGAGCGACAAGCCCGTCGACGTCGAAGGCCTGCACTATCATGCCTCGAGTGTCGTCGACGGAAAATCAAATGTGATCGGAATGAACCTTGCACGAACTGCACGCTCAACAGATCCCAGTGCTCTTTTGAGCCCTACAGCAATGAGCCTGTTCCGGTTGGTCGACAGCAGCTTGGCAATCAATGGCCTTCCATTTCCACACCCTCACCGACTCTCACAGCAGACCCAAAGCCATACAGTACACCGAGCGCCGCTGTTGACAGCGGCACACGACTGCCGAACCGTTCCGTAGAAGGGGCAAGTCAAGATATTCGGGATCTACTAATCCGGGTTAAGAAGCTTGAGGATGCGTCTGTGTCGAGTCCTGTTCACAGCTTGTCAGAAGCCGGCATTCAAGATTCGGAAGTCACCCTCAACAAGACTAGACTGCTTGGATCGAGTCACAGACTTGGCTGGGGGGGTGAAGTACGGTCATATCTCTTCCCCTGTCATGTGGTACTTTCATCTGACTTGGTAGTTTTCAAACATCTGGGAATGCTACACTGAAGCCATTGGCGGGGGCAATGGCACTTCGTTCCAGGCCCCTGAAGTCAAACCCTTGATTGCTGAAATGGGCGAGCTTATCCATAAATGTAAAACTATCGGAAGAAGCCTCAAAATCGGACGACCAAGCAGAGGACTCTCGAATCCTGACTTCACTGTCGTCTTACCGTCGCGCGAGATCTCAGACATTATGGTCAATCTTTACTTTAGCTCGTTCGAGGCAACACACCGGATACTCCACGTACCAAGCTTTTGGACCGAGTATGAGAGATATTGGGCCAATCCCGACGGAGTGCCGAACGGTCTACGCCTCAAGATTCTTCTCGTCATCGGAATCGGGCACAGCTTGTATAATGATACAGGAACAGACTCAACATTCCGCACCACGGTTCATCATTGGATACATTCTGCCGTGACCTGGCTCGCTGGGCCGTTGGAAAAGGACCGCTTGAACATTACTGGACTACAAGTTCATTGTCTGACATTACTTGCTCGCCAAGTCTTCTCGATCGGTGGAGATCTTGTTTGGATGTCTGTGGGTTCACTCGTCCATCAAGCCATGCAGATGGCCCTGCATCGTGATCCTACACATCTCCCCTCAATGTCCGTACTGCAAGCCGAGGTCCGCAGACGGCTATGGGCTACTATACTTGAACTAGTAATGCAGTCATCATTGGATACTTCGATGCCGCCAAGAATTTCTTCGGATGAGTACGATACGTTGCCGCCCTCGAATATCAACGACGATGAGATAGATGACTCAATTACAACAGTCCAGCCGCACCCCAAAGGGAACTACACATCGACTTCCTTGCAGTTACTTCTCCTAGACTCATTGCCAACCCGTCTTCGAATCCTCCAGCTCCTAAACGGTTTGCATTCTCAGCTTTCTTATCTCGATGTGCTTGCTTTGAGTACAGAGATAACAGACGCGTATCGTGCTTGCAGCAATTTTATGAAGGAGAACGAGGGACTTGGTGTGACACCATTCCATCGCAATATGATTTATTACCTGGTCCGTCGCTTCCTGATCCCTTTGCACTGCTCTTTCGCGAATAAGGCGGAGACAAATCCTCTCTTCCACTATTCGCTTACAGTGAGCCTTGATACTGCAATGGCCATCATAGCTCCAGAACCTGACCCGGGGTTCTCTCGCCTCATAGCTATTGGAGGGGGTATGTTTCGAGAAGGGGTCAGATATGCAATGTCGATCATTGGCGTCGAGATTCTCTCCCAAGTCAAAAATCATCATCTCGATGGAATATTAAAACGGAACTCCAGCTACATCAATTTACTGAAACAGGGCGTCAAGGACATGATCGAGTTATCTGCAGAACGAATCAGACAGGGGGAAACTAACATCAAGGCCTACATGTTCCTAAGTATGGTCCTTGCCCAAGTCGATGCAATGGAGGCAGGTACATCAATCGAGTACAGCGATGCTCTGAGCGCTCGAGATAGTCTTCTTTTCTGTTATGGCTTACTGCAAACACGTGCCGCTGCTCTTTCTGTTTTAGAAGCGGATGTTTCCTCAACGAGTCCGTTCGCTGATCAAGAAGGTTATGGGATGGACTTTGACTTGGATTTCTTCATGCCAAATGCAGACTTTTCGTAGATTAGCTCAAACAGCCATTGTTGTTGTGTAATATAGTCCCACTCATTACATTGTGTCATGTTCTGCTTTCAATGTTTTGCGATTTTATGCTCGTGCTTTGGAATTGTCTCTCCGCGGAAACGAACTTTAGAACGAAGGAAGGTTCACTGAGAATTCTTTTCTTTCTTGAGCCTAGTACTTAAGTTAAGCTGAAAATATGCTTGATCGATTCAAGGCTTCAGAACGATTGATCACCTCTCGATCGTATATTCTTGGCGCGTGGCCTTCGGCCGAGACAGATCTTAATGGACAGAGCCGGGACTTATAATTTTCAAGACCAAGACTTGACTAAATCTTGACGGATATCCTCACCAAAATTTTAATTTCATCCAATACTTGCTTTCTGTTCATTTGTTTGTCGTCATTACATTTTTAGAGTCTTCATCTCCCTCACGCTCCTTTTAGGGACGACATTTCCTTCACGTTTAATTCAACTTTCTTCATCGCACCGCATAAATGGACGACCTCACAAAGCGGACCTCTCTCGTCCAAGAACTTGCAGCATCTCAGTCACTCGGAGAGAATGGGAAGGAAGACGGAAAAGCATTCATCTCCAGCACCGATCCTGACTCGCCTCTCAATCCCAATAGCCTCGCTTTTCATGTTCATATGCTTCTACTTCCCCGTAGGCTTCTTTCGAAACGCGGCAGCTGCAGGCCAAGGTGCCGAGCCAGGCGCGTTGATGTTCTTACTCATATGGCAGTTCATGATCTTCATGTCGACCTTTGCACACATGTGTATCTCATTTGCCGACACCTCCGAGATGGGCGGCAATATCGCCAACTTCTTCTTTATGCTCATTTTCTTCTTCTGCGGTGTCCTAGCGACGCCAGATGCAATGCCTCGTTTCTGGATCTTCCTCTACCGAGTATCGCCTCTGTCGTACTGGATCTCGGCTGTCCTGTCAACAGGTCTGGCAAACGTCGAGGTGACGTGCTCTGCGAGCGAGTACGCACACATCATTCCTCCGAGCTGTCAAATTTGTGGCGAATATATGGCTGAGTGTGTTGCAAGGGCTGGTGGGTGTCTGCTAGATCCTGACGTGGAAAATGATTGCAGTTACTGCAAGATTCGGGACACGAATGCTTACCTGTCGGCTGTCAGCTCGAAGTTTGGAGACAGGTGGCGCAACTTTGGGATTCTGTGGGCGTTTGTCGTCTTCAATATTGTGGCTGCACTGGTTTTGCATTGGGCTGTGAGGATGCCGAAGGGGAAGAAGAGGGTTGCTTCTACTTGAAGGGTATGTGGACGGTTTCATTTAGTTTCGGCAAATTGCATCATCTCCACTCCATCAAAGCCAAGGCTTTTCATTTGTCAAAACTATACATAGTTTCTCCATAATTACTTACAGATCTTTTGACTTTCAATGCCTTTCAGGTCAGAGCCAGCGTTCATTTTTACTGCAGGTGGGCGATACAATCTGCGTCACATGTTCAGGGGCGACAATTACAGCGACTTCGTCTGCTGGGCAGCTTTTGTTCTTGACGTAGGTGCGACTCGCAAAGAAGATATGAAGGTCCTAAAAAGGAAATTGTTGGAGTTTTGGCAAGCTTCATTCTACGGTCAACTTAAAGGGGTATAGGAGTGTTGAATGATGTGTGGAATTGAAACGAGAAGAAGCCAATCCAAAGGTTATGGAGGGGAGATGTCACCAGGATATATTATTGCCCGCCCGAGTCGAGAGTAAAGGATCAGACCGAAGGAAAGATATTCGGGCAGAAAAATCGAGCATCAGACATCTTGGGTTGGAAATTTTTTTCAAATTACTTGCATGTCTCCAATTCCTTCAGCTATATCAAATCGGATCACGGTGATCCGCTGTACCAATCTATGGTCCATCACTCCTTGATGATCTTGTATCCTCTGAAATACAAGTTCTCTGCCTCTGCCTCAGCCTTAGGACTTGCTTCAGCGTCTCGCTCCTTGATAATCTTGTATCCTCTGAAGTACAGATTTTCTGCCTCGGCTTCAGCTTCCGGGGATGCTTCAGCCTCTCGCTCCTTGATAATCTTGTATCCTCGGAAGTAAAGGTTCTCCGCTGCCTCTTCGGCAACTGCTTCGGGCTCAGGAGATCTCTCGACTGATTTTATGTTAGCCTTTTTAAAAACTCAGGTCGCAACGGCTTACCTGTCTCAGCTGGGACTGGAGCAGCGTTGAGGAGGGGCAGCAGTGCTGCGAGGAAGGCGAGGTGTGTGAGCTGCATCTTGATGACTAGATTTCGTGTGATCTAGCGTTTGAGGATATGACCTGGTTATGACTTGTTTATATCAATCGCCTGCATATCTTTGTGGTAGAGTAGTGGCAAGGAAGTACAGACGGGGCAAGTCATGTAGGTGGAGGCGGCCCCGTTGGGTCGCATGCTCCTGGACGAGCATTTCCATCACAGCTCCACGAGCAGTCGAATCACAAACCATGCTTCGCACCATATCCAGGATCAAAGATCGTAGGTCGGCCAATGTATTTGTCGTAAATGTATGTTCCTGATAGCAATCCAGTTGAGGCAAGCAACCTTCCAGATTCGGCCGTCGCGTGCATATCAACAAACATATCTATGTATGTACAACAGGATTGACCTATCATGCTCAGTTCCTTCATCAGGCATTCGCCACGCCGCAGGTTGAATTCTTGGTGGCGTAGAGTCGGGACCCTCACGATCCACGAACTGTGCCACATGCCAAGTCGTGGCTCCACCATTCCTGTTGTCACCTCCCAATTCCAGTACTTCGTAACACCATGTATGCAACCACTTTGTGCGGCACATTCCACTATTCCAGGAAGCTGTGAATAGATGGGATCACCGGCGCTAGCTGCGATAGCTGAGTTGAGAAACTGTGGTTGACCTTCTCGGGATGTCGGACACAACGACATCTTGGCATTTGAAAGCTGAGATCGGAGCTCCGGTATTGGAGTCGACGAGCGTAACAGTTAGAGCAGTGAAGAAGTCTTTGATCGACCGCTGAGCATTTTGTTGAAGGTTTGACTGCGAGCAAGTACTGCTGTTAGAGATTGGCCTAGGTTGACAGTCACCTGCGAGGTGGAATAAATATTTACCCAAAGGTGAAGTTTTCGATTCCAGACTTACACCAGCGACTGCAACATTATCAATTGATGGCATTTGTGGAACCAAGCCAAGTCCTGGTTCAGATCACATAGTCATGGTCAGCCGGCATACGTCCTTGCCCACTCCACGCCGCAGCGCTACATACTCTATGGCTGCTTGTGGAAGGTGGGGTGGTAAACTTATCCACACATCTCAATACTAGTGACCATGATTGTACGACCTGCAGCTATTATGCTGTCGCATATACGACCATATTTAACCTCTCTGAGTCCCAGAAAGGCAGGCGGCAAGATAGCATGCAAATCGGCCAGATCAGAGTATTGTCGACCAACTCCAAGCAGCCCTCTCCTCCGACGAAAAACCCTGGATCATTGGAGTTTTTGTTCTTGGACTCGACATTCTTTTATGATACCTCAAATAAAAGAAAAATAGAAATGGAAAGGACAAAGTAATGCCTCTGCCGCGGTTGTCAGGATACGCCAGGTTATCCAAGTCGGAGGTCTCAGACGACACTGATCAGGAAGATGATGCCGGGCTCGTGAGAAAGTGTCGAGATTGCATGAGTTCTCGACGGCCGAAGAGTTCCTCCATGCTCATGATTGTTGTGACAATATTCAATGTCATCATGTTTTCTGTGTCGCTCATCCTGCTCAATTCGAAGCAGGATATGGGCAGGAATGCCATCCTCAAGAAGTCATCATTCTTCTGTAAGTCCTCCGCATCATCTTTTTCAAACAATCCCTCACCATTCAGCCCCAATCCTAGACAGATTCGACCTCCCAACTTTCGTTCAGCAAATCAATGGTACGCTACTGGTGCCGAAGGAGCCTTCAATCGCGCGTCAAGATCCAAATCCAGAATCAGACGCTGTATGGGAAGATCTAGAGCTGATCCGCACAATTGTTATCACTGGAGATGACGTGAAGAAATTGGGAAAAGATCCGGAAACAGCCGCAAAATTCGATAATGAGTATTGGGGATTTGGGGATGATGCTTATATGGCTCAGATTGGTGATTGAGATTCAGTTTCAAGACGATGAAGGTCATTATCTAATTGCTGCAGATGTCTTTCATCAATTGCACTGCCTGAACGAGCTCCGCAAACTCACTTACCCAGACTACTACCACTCTTTCCCCAACTCAACAACGAAAGGGAACGACGATCACTCACACGGCCACCACTCTCGATCTCGGTACTCGAAGCTCTGGCAGATCCATATTGGACATTGCGTCGATATTTTGATGCAGAACATCATGTGCAACGCAAACACGGATCTAATCACCCTGCAATGGATGGAGAAACAGGATAACCCTTTCCCAGACTTCAGTATCAATCACCAGTGTAGAGACTTTAATGCACTGGCCGATTGGAGGGACAAGAACGCTGTCGATATGAAGAAGTGGGATAAGATGAAGAAAACAGTGGGGGTTAAGGAGGTTCCCTTGCCGGATGAATACTGGGAGGCATTTGGCGGCAAAGAACATGATTGAAAATCATTAAAGGCTCGATGTGACTACGTAAGTCACACCAGCCTTTCAAAACAAATCCAATTAGTTTTGGCACCCCATCCGAAAAGATCTTGTTGGTTCTGTAGCACCGCGGGGCCCACTTTCCCGCTCGCTTAGAACGACATCCAAAGGGAGCCCAAAAATCAACAAAAACCAAAACAATTTTTTTTTTATATATGAGCAAAGTCAGACCCCATTGCCTGCCAAATACCCAAGAGCCAGATAAGACCCTTCTAAGTCTCAGACGATCCAATTTGATGACCGCTGATCACGGCCGGAGCGGAGAATACCACCTTATCCGATGCGATTCCGAAGCCTCGCGAGCACGGTAATAGATGTGAGACCCTTCTCATCGTCACGTACAGAAGCAACCCAAGCCAGGGGCAGGGGGGATTTTACTCGCAGAAACGCGAAACTTCTGGGCCCGCGCGGTCTTACGCTTCTCTGCACACAACGATTGATGTTGGCGGAAAATCCGCTTATTTGGATAGATGTTGGCGATAAAGATTCCGAGTGGCAGAATCCCAGATAGGCTGCGGGCGGTAGAACCGAACGACGAGTCTGGCGTAGTAAGGCGGAATAGAGACTAGTAGGACACTAGTTCCGTACTGGGTGCGCGAGTAAGAGTATCGATGATTGATGAGGCCGTTGATAGAGTCAAACGAGAGTACGAAGTGTCGAAGGCTTCATCTCTCTGGGAAAAGGTCACCTCTCCTTAAGATTGCAAGTAGGAAGAGGCATCTTCGTGAGACTTGATGGGAAGCCAGCATTAAGGAGCCCTCCTCGTTGATTCCAAAACAAGTAGGTCAAAGACAAGTTCGTATATCGAGGCTCCAAGATTTTTGCTTTGATCTCTCAGAGTAAAGAGAAGACAGTACTATATCTACATTCAACTCTCCGACGGTGACTCAAGCCTGGCTGTTGCAATCAGGTATTCACTTCGTTTACTTGAAGTTACAGAATAACAAGTCTCTTCTCCCTGTGAGAGCAGGTGAATTTCCGAAATCAACATCAGATTACCGAGCCTTCTCACGTAACAAATCACTCCAAAAATCCTCTCATTCACCTCAGAGTCTGTCATCAAATGTGACAAGCGCAATCGACGATGCCAGAATATCAAACACACCTCCTGCAACAGCCTCTTTCACCACCTTTCCTTCCGGTCGTCCCGACACCGTCTCGAAACTCTGACCAGCCCAAGTCCTACACATCCAATGTTAGCAAATCCAGCGCATTGGATCCACAGAGTGGAAGAAAGAACCCACACTCCAGTGTAAGACGTCGTCATATTCGACTCCAACCTCTTTATCGTCGCCGATCTTCCCTGCTCCAAGCCTTTCAAGCTGACTCTCAAACTAGACTTCACACCCTGGCCAAGATAAACCGCAGAGTTCATGACGACCATCCTCTTCAACTGTCCAGATTCCCAGATACCATAAGCCGTCAGCGTCAGATTCGTCGTCGCTATTTCTGCGATCTCCGACCGGCCAGACTTCCCGATAGCTTCATTTACAATGAGCAAAGCATGATACGATGGCAGAATATGTGGGCGTGTTATGTTGAGACCGTCGTCGGAATCAGATGTTGGCTGGAGTGTGTTGTACCGGAAGCCTATGCCGTGGTGGAAATGTATGCGCTCGATACCGAGAGAGGCGCCTAGGAGGAGCCAGTCTGTCATCCAGAGTGCTGCTTCTACTGTATTACTGAGGCCTGGTTGCCCGTGGCTGAGGCATGATGTTATTATTATACAGAAAGTGAAGATCGAAGGCACCTGACTTACTTTGCATAAGAGTTTGTCTCGCCCTTGATGTTGCGTTAACTACCTTCACACACGAACACGACAATCGGAAAATAAACATACTAAAACATATTTCAAGCCCATCGATTTAACAGCAACTATCCCATCAGTCCGGATAGTCATATTAGCCCTCACCGACAACTTATTCATCAACTCCCCCGGATTGACAATACGACGAGGATCAAACCCGCCCGAATACGCATGTCCTGCATACTGCGAAGTCATCGACCGGACAGATTGCTTGTCCAAGATACCAGCCTGCAGCATACCCTGAGGAGACCACTCAGGTCCCATAAACCCCGTAAAAGCTCCCGTTGAGAAAGTAGGCCCACGAGAGCCGAATTTGATCTCGCGACTTACAGCCTCAGCAAATCCGGGCCAGGTCGTGGAGTAGTTCGCTACATTCCACGAAGAACCATACGGACCCTGAACTCCAAATCGAGTGGGCCCGTAGAAATCAGGCTCGTTTCCGATTTCTACGTTGACAAGCTTAACATTCTTCGTAAGGCGAGCACGAGATCCTTGAAACGTGTCGCCGAGCAGTCGTGCTTGAGCAACAGTCTCAGTCTTATTCAAAGACTTCAAATTCAACCCCCACATGAAAGAAGTACCAGCCGGCAAATTCCCAGACAATGCATAGAAATCTCGACCGATCGAGACCCGCGTGGCCTCTGGATTTGGGACATTGACTGTTGGTGGAGGGAAATCAGACTTGAGAACCGGGACGGAAAGGTTGACGAATCCGCGGTCCTGAGTATTGGCTCCGACTCGCAGCAGTGGCATCTGTCCTGTCCTCTCACCCAGATTCTGAAGAAGCTGGTTGAAATAGAGGTTGGGCTTGCCGACTTCGTGACCCGCGAACTCAGGCCATTGGTCCATCTCGATGCTGAAACCCGCGAGGAGGGGTGAGATGGGCTCTGTCCATGCTGGGATACGAGTTGGGAGCTGTAAGCTGATGTTCGTGATGGCAGGGCTGGACTGCGCTTCTGCTCCGATAAACAAAGCCGCTCCTACGAGCGTGAGACAAAATTGGATGCGCATAGTTGACGAGACGGGGTTGTTTTGTTCGCTTCGCTTACACGGTAATGTTGGATTGGCCAAATAGGACGTGACGAACCTTCATCTATTTGTACTATTGACAGCACTGAGAAAAATCACAAGCCATTATTCTTCCAAGACCCGACGTGTTTTCCCATTCATCTTTCCCATCCCCGTCCTGCACGGCCTGAGCTTTGATCGCAATCATTGCGATAGACGTAGCTCTAACCCCAGGATCCCCAGAAACCCCGCATCACCCCCAACTTTAGCCCCGGATCTGCATCCTTAATCGTCAACATTCGTTTACAAGCCTACTAATTCGACTCTGTACGACGGTACGACAGTACGAATTGTGTTTTGTAGGATCGGCAATTGGAAATGCACCATCGGCGACTGAACAACACGGGGACTGAAGGACACGGGAAGTTGAAGAGCACTAGCGAGCGGGAATTTAAGCATTGCCTTGAATGATTGCGAACTAGTAGTGAGCACACTGCATTTGTGGCTTCCATGTGACTTCGATGTAACACTGACAAAGGATATATGAGCATTTTTATACTTGGGTTGTGAGCTCGCATCATTATACGGCGATATGACATGCAGCTTCGTCGGCGAGCCAAAATGTCAGGGGGAAGTGAAGGCAATTCAATATTTGAAGATATCGATCAACAACCAGGCGATATTCGGGCTCACCTCGGATCTCCCGAAACACTAGCAATCAACTCTTCGGACGTCGAAATCGTACTGGATCACCTGAAAGAGAATTAATTGACTTGCTTGGTGATGCAGCCGAGTGGACATGTGATATACTCAAATAGAACTCACCTTTGGCTAACATAGGATGCAGCTCGTAGGAACGAAGTCGATCATCTGCTCTGCTCTCTAAATAACATCTCAACTATAACTGGCTAGAAGCATAGCTTCCCAGCACACCGTTACCAACCTATCGGATCAAGCCAGAGCAGCCAGTCTGAACAGCAGCAACATCTGGTGACACGAGTTCGAGTGAGCCAGGATCTCGGGCCAAAGAGCGCTACGTGCACCTCCCTCCATTTCAATCGGATATGCACCTCGCTTGACATGGAGGCAGGAAAAGCAGACTGCTGACATCCAGGTCAGAGAGGAACAGACATCTCACAGAGATACGGAAAACACCAAAGTCCTCCTCCCTCCAGCAATCTCACTCAGCCAGGGAAACCCAACACCTCCAGATTAACATTCTTTAAACCCGAACACCGAGAGCCTGGCTTCAAAGCCAAGATCCAAAAGGATAAATTATTCTTCTCTTTCCTGATACATTTCCTATTTTTCCTGTTTTCCATTCCGTCGCGATCCGAGCGATTAACCCCAAAACATACTCTGCCTGACCTTGAATCGCCAAACCCCATGGAGCTGAACAACACCACTATGGCCAGAATCAAACACAATGCCCGTCCGGCTTGGTTGGCTGGTGGGGTTCCACATTGGGCTGGCCCACATTCCGTACAGTATCTCCACGTTTCTCCACATCCCTCCACGTTCCACTCACCGACGAGCGCAAGCGCGCAGCGCCTCAAAACGGGATATCAACATCAACGCCATATCCACATCTTGGGGATTTGAAGTTCAAAAAATGGCGTCGAGCACGAGGCTCCCACAGACTTACTTTGGCCAAGGCAGCCGCAAATTCTGTTTTCCAGAATCCGTCTGGGCAGAGGCGCAGATTAAGTCATTATTGGCACGCATTTAGGCGCACTTAATCACTTGGCTCACTGTATGTGACATCTTGGCAACCTTCTCATTGGGAGATAGGCCGAGCACGGGACAATTGTCCAATTGGTCTGGAATGTCTTACTCGTGAAGGTGAGATGAAGATGATTCGTGGAAAATACTGTTTGGTTTCGCGGAGAAACTTGTCGTGAGGCTTTGAGTTTCTGATCTGTGTAGTTGAGTTGTCTGGATTTCTTGTGTAGATGTCTTGGCATTTGGAAGTTGACAATACGACTACTCCATCTTCATCGAACTTTCGACATGACACATGAGCGGATCGTTTGGTAAAGAATGCAAAAGATCAACTGTTAATAGAGCAATATATCCGAGAGAGTCTACCGATCCTGCTCCCGAATCTAATCAATGTACCATGCATCGCTCTTCCAGGATATCCTTGAGCTACACCTTGCGTGGTAACCGATTGGACATACGACATTTATCCAGCCTCTCCACGGGGCTGGCCCCCGGACTATGGCGGTCTTCTCCTCATCGATGATTTGAGGGATAACTCGTGGGGAAAAGGCCGTCGACTGGGGGAGGGGCGGAGAGCAGCATCAAAGCGTCTTAGCAGCTTGGCGGGGGAGCGGGGTGTAGCCAACAGCAGGGAGCTTCCGCTTGGCGGGGGACTGCTTGTCAGTAGTCAGATTTCTCCGATCTCTCGGTGGCGCGAAGCAAGATAGAGCATGCTCAAACTCTCACACACCCTTACCTGAATCATATTGATATATGAGGGGTCCCTTCCTCCACAGTCCAGATATTTCTCTTCATCCTCTCCAGCAACCATTCCTTTCTCGTGTGAAGAGTCAACAGGGACACCACAAATTGTCTCAGGATACCAGGAGTACTTCGACAGGAACACTTCGATAGTTTGACTTGTAACCCACAACACCGCAATCATGGGTTTGCTTGACAAGATCGTTAAGAATGACTCCATGAAGAGGTATGCGACACTGGATCTTGTTGAACCGAATCTCCTATGCTGACTCCGTTCTCCCACAGTGACCCCAAGGAGATCTACGGATGGAGAGTCTGGGTTTTAGCCGTGTCAGCTTGCTTCGGTGGCATGTTGTTTGGTTGGGATATCGGTGCTATCGGTGGAATCATGGTATGTTCAACTTTGACCCTATGTTTTGCTCAAGCGCCGAAATGCTACAACTCGTCTCTTTACTATCTGAATCTTGATATGAAAAGAAGCAAACTGACCTGTCTCAAGGTTATGCCTCAATTCAAGAAGACCTTTGGCCTGCCTGTAAGTAAGAAGGCGACAGCCAACATTGTCAGCAATGTCGTCTCGACCCTTCAAGCTGGATGCTTCCTTGGTGCTCTGATTGCTTTCTATATCGCCGACAAGTGGGGACGAAGAGTAAGAATCCCGTACATGTTCCCCATTTTCCACTCATGCTGAGTAACGTTAGCCTTCTCTTCTCTGCGCTGCCACAATGGCCATCTTTGGTATTGTCATCCAGGCTTCCTCATCTGGTGAAATCGCTGCTTTATATGTTGGAAGATTCTTCGCTGGTGTTGGTGTCGGAGCCGCTTCCATGTTGACCCCCCTCTACGTCTCCGAGAATGCTCCTCGATCTATCCGTGGTGGTTTGACTGGTATTTACCAACTCAACGTTACAATCGGTATCATGATGTCCTTCTGGGTCAACTACGGTTCCCTGCAGCACAGCAAAGGAGATGCTATCTGGCAAGTTCCTTTGGCCCTCCAAATGCTTCCGGCAGTCTTCATGCTTGTCGGTGTTTCTCTCTGCAACGAATCACCTCGCTTCCTCGCCAAGCAAGACAACTGGGAGAAGGCAACTTCTGTCTTGACGACACTTCGCAATCTTCCTGCCGACCACCCTTACGTCCGTATGGAACTTGAGGACATGCAGGAGCAACTTGAGAACGAGAGACGTATGGTCGGTGGCGCTACTTTTATGGATCTCCAGCGTGAGATGTGGCTCATTCCAGGTAACCGAAAGCGTGCTCTCATTTCCATCGGACTCATGGTCTGCCAACAAATGACCGGAACCAACGCAATCAACTACTACGCCCCTCAAATTTTCGAGAATCTGGGTATCACCGGTGCCTCTACTGGTCTCTTTGCTACCGGGATCTACGGTGTCGTCAAGGTTGTCGCTTGTGCCATCTTCCTGCTCTTTGTTGCCGATTCCCTTGGACGAAGACGGTCGCTTCTATGGACATCCATTGCTCAGGGTGCCTGCATGTTCATCATCGGTATCTACGTTCTCACCAACCCACCTAAGAAAGGTGCCGATATCTCTCCTTTTGGATATGTCTCTCTCGTCTGTAAGTATATCCCGCTCGCCCGAATTCGGATCAACCACTGACATGTATACCAGGCATTTTCCTCTTCGCCGCCATCTTCCAATTCGGTTGGGGTCCTGTTTGCTGGATTCTCGTCTCCGAGATCCCTACCGCTCGTCTCCGTGCCATGAACGTCGCCCTCGCCGCTGCCACTCAATGGCTCTTCAACTTCGTCGTCGCTCAAGCCGTTCCCCGCATGTTGGTCAACGTCGGCAAGGCCGGATATGGAACCTACTTCATATTCGGCTCTTTTTGCTTCTCCATGTTCTTTTTCGTCTGGTTCCTGATTCCCGAGACCAAGGGTGTCTCCCTCGAGAAGATGGATGCTCTGTTCGGTATTGTCGAGAGCCCAAAGTATGCTGATGAGGAGGCCCGCTCTTCCACCACCAAGGAGCCCATCCACATCCACGAGTCGACCGCTGATGCTATTGCCCACGACAAGAACGCGGCTGCGCACGTCGAGAGCAAGTAGGAGGCAGATTGAGTGATGCTTGAGCTTTTGGATTTGGACTCGGAGCTGTACAATCGACAAATTTGCAGTTCACCACCAAGCGTGGAACATTAATTGGTATAATGAAGTTGTAGCTGTTGTAGAATGTCAAATTTCATGCAATTTGCTCCAGATCTACTCACCTTACTACTCGTCTTTGATTTCCTCACCTTATCTTTGACCTTGAGCCATACCATCCTCCTATGCCCTCCTTCTCGTTCAGTGCTATCCCTCCCATCTCCAGCCGGTGACAGACAGCTGTAAGTTTGCTCTGCGGACATAATTGAATGGCATGTCTCGAGACAACTTGCCTCGCAGTTTATATGCGTGATATGAATCAGTTGCTTTGAAATCAAAACAACTCCCTTGTGGAGCGTTGTGGAGTCGTGACAGCAGCAAATATCTCTTTCTAGAACGACTGGCTCGCTTGGAAAGGGAGGCGGGGTCCCCAAGAAACAAACTCCATATATTGACTAAGAGGCTCAGGTTTCCATAATGTGCCGCTGTGTAGTTGTGTCAAGAATAGAGAGAGTCGCACGCGAGATATCGAAGCTGTCGGAATAGTACGAGGGGGTGGTGCATCGCCCTTTCCATCTCGGATGTGGCCGAAGCCCGTGACTGCACGCCGAACTGAAGCCATCACCAAATCCGTTTCGCCGAAGCAAAAAAAAAGTGGCAAGAACCATCACTCCCATCTACCCAAATAAGCAATTTTGTTTCACTAGTCAATCAAGGCACTTTGGCGGAGGTAAAACTCACCCACGTTCTCCTTTTCAACCATTAACTGACATGTTTGATAGTGGTTAACGCGACGTGAGTTTGACCTCGAGCTTGGGTGTGCGGAGGTGTACTAATGTTAAATAGAGCCTGCTAAGCTGTTTCCTTTGGGAGCGAGTAAGTCTTGAAGATGTGAAGTTGAGGAAGTTGGCTAATGCGCGAAAGGTGTTCGAATCACTCAGGTGTCGACTTGAAATTGTTTTTTTTGGACGTCTCATCTTTTTGCGTTACAATTCTTTTGTTTAGCGACCCGTGTTCCGTGTCTTCTAGGAATGTAACCAATCACAGTGAACTTACGATGGTATAGTTGATTGATGTGTGTACACGTTGGACTGTCTTTTGGAGTATGCGGCTGTAAAGCAACACATCTTGGCACTGTTGGTTTGATCCTTGTTGCATGCAGACAGACCAACACATTTCTCCAAATGTTGCGTCACGAGCCAACTGCATGCCACACCTCAGGATCTTCAGATATCAAGAATCCTCTTCCCTTGATGTGACTGTTAGACCTTTCAACAATACACAGTCCTCTGCTCGCTTTAAATCAGAAATCGCTTCCTCTATGAAATCGTTGAAATGAATGCTCTCGAGCTCCCTTCTGAGATTCTCAATAAGATCTTAGTCTATGCAGTCTTTACGCGACGTCTGAAAAGAAGTCTAAGACTTCGACTTGTTTGCAGTAAGCCTTGACTTTGAATAAGATACCCATCTCCATATCATAACTCATTCAATCACAGAGACTTTCTCAACGGCTGTCATCACCGCGCTTTTCGATTCTCGTTTGCTCGACGGGAGTGGACCTGGAGGATTCAGCAAAAGCTATGGTCCATGGCAGATTCGCAATCGTGAGTACCTTTTTGGGCTCTTCCACCGTTACCTGGTGTATCGGTTGAACAACGAGCGGAGTGGAGAATTGAACCGACTACTTGAGATGCGCGAAATTGCGACACTTCTTCGAGAACATTCCACCGTGAACCTCTCAACAATCAACGAGAAACTATGCTGGTTGGGGTACAAGTACGCCTTTCCAATCAAGCATCGCAAGGAATACTGGAAGGAACGTGGATATGTGAAAACAGAAGATGGAAGACGTCAGCAAGGGGGCGTCTTAATACCAAACCGAGGACTCAACCTCCTGGCAGCTGCGGCATACTTTGATCTGGTCCCTCTCGTCTTACAGTTGCTCACGGAAAGGCATGCTCCCGACACACACAATTACATGTTTCCCAGTGCTCTCGAAGCTGCGGCTTGGGCTGGAAACAGCAATATGGTACAAACTCTCCAGAGCGACATGGCCAATCAGCCAGGCTTCGCCGAACTCGACCTCGTTACGAAATGGATCAAGCTTGCTGGTAAGCGTGTGATCATCGGAGCTACCATTCGAGGAGATCTCCAATTCCTCAAGTGGTCGATGTATCCCGAGGCTCTTGGTCCACGAAGCGATACAATACTAGCTGGAGAAGCAGTCGGACAAATTGCTCGAGAGTCCAAACTGGGGACTGCAATATACGCAGCACAGAGATGTACCAGGTCTCCCGAGATCCACAAGTATCTTCAAAGTTTCCTCAACGAATCCCTCATCGAGCTCGAACCCAACTGGCTAGCACGAGATTTCTGCAACCACTGCGAATGGGGCAACACATCTATGGTAGAATACTATCTCGACAACGGCGTAAACGTGAACTCCCCATGGCGCCTCGATCGTGCCACAGCCCTCTGCATCGCAGCTCAAAGTTGCCAAGAACCCATTGTCGACCTCCTCCTCGCTCGTGGTGCAGATCCGAATTTCAACGCCGAAGTGTACTCGCAGTTCACACCTCTCCCTCTCGCAGCGTCATCAGGCAGCTTAGCCATGGTCCGCAAACTTCTCGACCACGGCGCCTATCCAAACGAGAAGTTGAACGCATTGATCCGATTGCCCGCTCTCTGGTATGCAGTAGCCACAGAGAACACAGCTATGATACATCTCCTTGAGGCTCGCGGCGCGTCGTTCGATGTCCTACTTGACGGACAGCCGTGGATTGGGGGAATCGCTATGGAGATGGCAGAGGAGCTTTTTCTGGATTCCATGTTTGATTTGTTGAAGGAGAGGGGCATTCAGATTGGGGACAGGTTGAACGACACTGGGTGTGCTCCGTGGCGGAAGTGGAATCTGAAGAATAACCCGCCAAGGAACAACCCTAACTGGGAAATGTACAAATTGGAATTTTTCTGAGTTTCTATACAAGATGTCTTTCATAAGTTCTTTTTAGCTGATATGCTTGTATTCTCCCCGCCCTCCAAAGTCCTCCGCTTTCTCGGATCTGTGTGGTGGTTGGGTTGATGTGAGACGATTGACTGTAACTCTTCGCGAGTCCGAGAACGAGTAGACTTCAATATTCGAACTCACTCTCCTGCTACACAGTTGAAGCACTCTCCTCCCACAAGTCTCAGCATCCCATCTAATCCAAGCCTCCAATCCATTCTGGTGTCCCCCAACCTCAAACAACCCCCAAAATCTTCATGATCATCCCAACATTCCTATCCAGGAATGCCCTCACACCGGTCTGCGGAGGCGGAGGAGGCTTTACTCTTCGCTCAGGTGCTTTGAACTCTTGCGGTGTGCTATCCACTTTCGTATCCGTGCTCGAACTCCGTTGTGATGGTGAATTTGATTGCTCTCCGGATTTCTCCATTGTTTTATGAGGGTCGAAGATACCTTGCTACGCTAACTTTGTGAAGTTGTTGAGAAGTGGACGATGCGAGGGGTCGAAGAGCGATAGTCGATTTGACCACGAATTCAAAAGAAAGATATCGACTTCAACGACAACGACTTCGAAAACATGCCTGTCTTGGATTTCGAAGGGCCAGCTCCCCTCTTATGCACTACATGCTGTTCAACAGCCCCAATCCTGCTTCCAAAACATAAGCGGGGATCCCAACCCCATGTAATCGCAAATTTCCAATTGGAGGTAAATGAAGGAAGCAGCCAATCCACTCGATGGATGCGATACAAGCATCTGTTATCCTACGACACGTAAGATTGCGGCGTAAGCACGCATCTGGGAATCTTACTGCGCTCGCGTGCCGAATCTGGCATCGAGCGCGGCGAAGCGATACAAGACTGGATGGATCTTCAACTCGCGACTGGGGGACTTCACACAGGTCGAAGCTGAGCTGACAGGAAAGAAATTTAGGGGTATTGTTATTGCCATGGGGGCCGAGTGACCCTGAATTTTAATTGATTATAGAAACTCGGAACTCCGCGAAGGACAACCACTTAACCGAGGATGACACGACAGTATCGCAACCCTAACCCGATGAATGATAACACTTGGATACAAGATGTCTACTTGTGGCAAGACCTAGTCCATAATTTCTGCCTGTTATGAGAACGATGCGACCTATGAGATCGGGAAAACGACCAAAAAGATCGGGAACTAGGGACGAACCTCAAGTAGAACTTGAAGGTGACATCCACAAATTGGTGCAATTTTAAAAGAATATAGCAAATCATGGAAACTAATGTAGCTTACGATATATACTTGCGCCCCTCGATACTGGTGAAGCTGGTTCTGTAGAAGATTTCGGTACTTCTCTTACAGAGACCGACTCCGGATCCGAAGCAGGAACTCCGAGAACGACGACTCGGATCCGACGCCGGACCTCAACCAGTTGCTCTTAGCCGCTCGTCAGTCGAAGATCACGCAGGAAACGCCCGCGCTACTCAAGCACTTCACAACGGGAAAAGAATCGCAACTAATGGACGACACGAACGAATGGACGACATGAACTTGATATATGATCTGAAGAAGATAATGTATATACAAAGAATTTCTCTCAAGATGGAGACCACAGCGCTTCAACGCATGGAGGGATGGGATATCCACTCTACTCGCAATCATCTTCGTCACCTACTGGCTCAGAAGTAGAAATCGGTGCGCTTGCCGAAGTGGCAGAAGGAACCTCAGATGAGACCGATGATTCAACTACAGCTTGGCTAGACGTCTGGGATGGGATATACGAGGTGGTAAAGCCACTTGCAGTTGGAATAGCAATGGTAGCTGAGATGATAGCTGATGAAGACTGTGCTGGGACGGCAACAACAGCTGACGAAACTGGGACAACAGAAGTGGCAGGCCTTGTCGAAGAAACGGGCAGAATACTGGCAACTGTGGTGGAGACGACAACAGAAGATGCTGAGCCTGACTTCTTTCCGGCTAATAGAGCGGCTACTACACCGTCATAAGCTGGCTTCTTGACGAGGTTCTCGTCAAAGAGACATGCTGCTCCTTGGCCCGAGAAAACCGAAGGGATCCACGAGTACTAATCACTATTAGCAAAACGGAGTAGACAATGCTATCATTTGTGGTACCTTGTCTGTGAAGTCCCAGATAGTGATACCAACGCAGTTGGCAACGTCCAGGCATGCGGTGACCGCAGTAGCATAATCAGTGCTCTGCTGAGCAAGGTCGGCCTCAGTGCTGGGAAGCGTCATACGGATGTCCAACTCGGTAATGGCAACCTCAAGTCCCAAAGCAGTGTAGGCCTCAAGATGCGTGCTGATATCAGAACCAGATGGCATCTTTCCAACAATATAATGCCCCTGAATACCAACTCCATCGATTGGCGTACCGCCGTTCACCAACTTTGTGACCATAGCCAGCGCATTCGTAGCTTTGGCACCAGTATACTCGATGTTGTAGTCGTTGTAGTAGAGCTTGACATCTGGGTCTGCGGCTCCTGCTGTCTCGAAGGCAATTCGAATGTAGTCCTCCCCCATTGCTTGGTAGAACACACTGTTACGGAAAGCGGCCGCAGAAGTGTCGTCGAAAGCCTCGTTTACAACATCCCATGCATAACATTGTCCCTTGTAGTGTGTCATCTCTTCCGTAATGTGGTTCTTCATAACTGCCTGGAGGGTTTCGTTTGTCCATGTTCCGCCAGAGACTGGATCAATCAGCACTTAAATATTCGAGGAATAGGAATGAAAAACTCACCCCATGATGGCAACTGGGAATACCAGACGAGAGTGTGACTGCCAGATCATCAGATTGGACCATTCTTCCGAAATGCATCTCACTCACCATCTCACCAGCTGTGAGTTCTTTGCAGCCAATGCGGTAATCTCGTCACCCTTAGTGAAGGTAAAGACTCCTTGGGACTTCTCAGTTGAATCCCACTAAACAATGTGAGCCTCAATCCAACTCTGCCAATCCAATGTGCCAACCTTTTGTCCATTTCCAGGAGTTATTTGGGCAAAGTCGCTAGTATTCGACAGCAGGGCGAGATAGGCAGTGTCGGTCAATTCCGAGTTGTCTGTCGCCGATCCGAAATATTTGAGCCCCTAGATTTTTAGGATACGGGATGTATAGGAAGGCCGGAGATACTTACTGCAGCTACAGCGAGAGTGTTGAGCTGAGCATATGCTGCTGGCAGGAGAAAAGGAAAAACGAGTGTGGAGCGCATC
Organism: Cadophora sp. MPI-SDFR-AT-0126; assembly: GCA_020747065.1. Lineage (NCBI taxonomy): Eukaryota > Fungi > Ascomycota > Leotiomycetes > Helotiales > Ploettnerulaceae > Cadophora > Cadophora sp. MPI-SDFR-AT-0126. The sequence goes on from JAGMVK010000005.1 coordinate 2,924,368, forward strand.
TTGAAAAGAGTGTGGATAGAGAGAAAATACAAGGAACACAGCGACCAGCGGTGCGGAAAGAATGTGAAAGTGTGTAAAACAATACTTTGACCTGTCGGATGAGGATATATACCAAATGTCGCCCCTTCTTGAGGATATCTCCACCTCTAAAGGCGTAACCACCTACATCCCCATGTAGAGTAGTCGATGATGCGCAACCTAAGGAAGGATCTGTCAATGCAGAGCTAGAACAAAACGGGCGATCATTGAATCCATTGTCCGGTCCTTGGGTGGGGAATATGAGATGATTGAAGCTTCAAATATGGAGAAGATGTTTCGCGGTCGTCATGTATCCCATGTCCTGGCGCGAGAAAGTTGTTCCGAGGCTGTTTATATGAGACGCGAAGACGCGCTAACCCTGTCTGAAGTTGATAACAATACGATCCACCTTTTCACGTGGGCATCAGTCGCGTCCAGCCCTTCACGTCCAAAAGAAAGTATATCTACACCTTCATAGCCGACTGCTAGGGGCTCTCCAATTTTTCGTCCGATGTGCTGCGGCTCAATCAATTCCATGGCATGGTTCAGCAGAAGTCTCTCTGACCTTCGCTTCAAGCGGCCCGCCGGCGACGGCGAGATAAGGTCGAAAGTGGGTGACGGTCGTGAGGATACTACCTCTTCATCATTCAACATTTTTCAAGTTGTATCTTGTGACGTTTGATCCCCTTATCACCTCTCATCATTATCCCTTGGTACGCTGAACCGAGATATCCGCTGTATCACATTTTCTTCCAATTGCCTGCATCGTGTTGAACCTATCCAAACCAATCATTAGTTACTGGCTATTGTCTGCTATGGCTCACATCAACATTCTCAAATATGGCGTATCTTCTCCCGCTGATACTTCACCACTACGAGACTTGGAGGCGGCTGGATATCAGCCGAGTGATATCTTGGCAGTTATAGGGAAATCCGAAGGTTAGTTCCGTCCCATGTTTACCCATATTGATCGCTGATAAGGCAGGGAACGGATGCGTGAACGATTTTTCTCGTACCCTGAGCACCCACGTGTGGGAGCCAGTGATCCCTGATTCAGCCGTTACGATTTTCTCGGGCGGAACAGAGGGCGTCTTGTCACCCCATGTCACCTTCATCGTCCAGGAGCGAAAGCCCACAGGACTGGTAGCAGTGGTCGGTAGAACGCGAGAGTTCGAGCCTCATGAGATTGGGTCGACAAAGCAGGCCGTGGAGGTTGCATCCTCTGTCAAGTCGATGTTGAGTCAAAGTGGCATTTCCAAGGACCAAGTGCATCTTGTGTTAATCAAATGTCCTCTCCTCACCTCTGCCAAAGTAGAAGCTATCTTAGCGGCATCTCAGACTCCAATCACAACGGACACTTACGAGTCGATGGCAAAATCTCGTTATGCATCTGCGGTCGGGATAGCGGCAGCGCTCGAAGAGATCGAAGCAAGTGGTCTGGATGAGGCCATACGGAATGGAGATCGTTGGAGCAGCAAAGCCAGCTGTAGCTCTGGGGCTGAGCTAGAGGACTGTCACATCCTTATTTTAGCATCACATACCTCGCCCGGCAATCTTCGCGCTGCATCGGCTTTCATGGAAGACGGGATCGATGCAGGGACCTTGATCAAGGTTTTGGAGAAGATCAAGAACGAGCATGGCCATGTGGTTCAAGTATTCGCGAAAGCGGAAGCTGATCCGAGGGGTAAAATCAGGGGCAACAGGCACACGATGAACACTGATAGTGATATTCACAGCACCAGACATGCACGAGCGGCTGTTGGAGGGCTAATTGCGGGGTTGGTGGGTGACACACATGTTTATGTCTCCGGTGGCGCGGAAGGGCAAGGTCCATCTGGAGGTGGGAGCTTATGCATGGTTTATCGGGTGGCGGAGATCCTAGTGGAGTGATTGGGGAATGCTAGTACTGTGTTCTGACAATTTTCCGACTCGCAGTTCAGGTACATTGGAGGTGGAGCATTGCAAGAAGTTTGTTCCTCCACTTCAGCTCCATTATTTTCCTGCTTGCGTCTCCGCACTTCTATCGCAATCATGTCTCTAACTTCTGTTGATACATTTGGAATTACCTCGGGCTCGAGAGTTCGGGACACAAAATCCATAATGCCACGATTAAGTTTATATATTAGGCTACCAGTTGGGAATTTGGCTAAACAAATAGATAAGAACGTCAATTGCCCAAACTTCCGGTCCCAGCAAATCTATTTTAAACCTGCGGGAACGTTTATCCTTTCGTCTGTTCGTACTTCTCCAATCCAATGCGGCATGCTTAATTGAACTCCGGTGCTTGTATATTGGACCACGCTGTTTCTTAATTGCGATCACATTGTTTTTCTAGCTATCGCAACATTCAAACTTCGGACGCAAGTCGTCTATCCCGTAATGGCGTCCGGAAGATCATATCATCCCGTCTGTTTACTTTCTAGGATTGTACAAGAAGGAGGGGTTGCCCCTACATCGGGGGTTGGGGTCAGGAACGGCAGCTTTTCAGATTGACAATTCAATCCAAGGCGACAGGTAAGCTTTCTGTGCCTGCTTGCGACTGAGCTAATATTTTAGATCTGACAATGAAGGCTACTCTTGTTCTGCTGCCAGCTTTGGCAGCGATATGTCATGGTGCTGCCTTGCCTCATGATGCAGACATTTTTGCGAGAGATGAAGGGTGGAACCAGTGGAAACGACAAGTTACGGTTGTAGTCACCAAGACTACGACGAAGACCACAGCGCCAGCAGTCTACACCACTAGTACGAAATATACGACTCTTCCTACACCAGTCATCACCAAGACATCGACGGTTACCAAGCCTTACACGACTCCCAAAGAAGAGGCCTCAACAGTTATCGTCACGGTCACTGGAAAGCCAGTTACGGTCACACCGTCAGTAGTAACGTATGTGATACTCCACCGCTCCTCTTGACAAACTCGGATTCTTCCAGTCTGAGGCTGGAGGACAGATTATCAGCGTCCTTTCAATTCCGGTATTCCTGCAGACGGTACTGACCTCCATACAGTGTAACAGTGACTGCGAAGACCAGCTCATCAGCGAAGCCACCAGTCACCGTCACGGTCACAGTTGCGCCTCCTGAAGAAACAGAGGAACCCGAGGAGCCAAGCACAACCGACAATTCGTGGCAGATCACTCGAACACTGCCGCCTCTCACATTCGGCAAGCGAGATGCTTCTCCAGTTCCAGAGCCAGAAGCAGAGCCTCAAAGGGGCCGACCCACGCGTTGGGGCAACTGGGGACCAGGAGGACAAACCATCGTACAGACTCAGACAGTTAAGGAGACCGTGACCTACTATCCTCCCACATCTACGGGAATTACAAAGACCATCACAATTACCCCCACCCTGACGACCAGCTTGAGCACCAGCGTTACGACCATCTACTACACGCCTCCTCCATCGACGTCAAAAGAGCTTACGACCATAACCAAGACCGCCACCGTGATCCCAACAATAACAGCTGGCCCAATCACTGTCACAAAGACATTGACCCCTACTCCAACTCCAAAGTCAACAGTAAAGTCAACAATCACCATCTGGGACGGGGCGATCAAAGGGAAACGTTCACCTCAAACTCTCGGCTTCCCAAGCCGCACAGCCAACACTCTCCCAACCGAGACCGAATACCCCGACCCAGAGGAAGAAGATCCCGAGGAGGAAGAAGAGCCAGAGTATCCAGACGACGAACCCACATTCGTCCTCGGCACACCAACTCGAACCGTTCGTGTCTCACCAACACCAATCAAGCCAACCTCAACCAAGAAACCCACAAGACCAACTTACATCTTCCCACCTCCCTCACCAACCAACGAGTTCTCTCTCGGCACACCAACACGCACCGTCAACGTCTCGCCTACGCCTCCCAAAGCTACATCAACCAAGAAGCCATGGTGGTACTCCCCACCAAAGACCGTGACCATCACCGAATACTTGTCACCGAAGCCAACGCCTACTGGCACTTTGATTGTCAATAGCGGAACCCTACCCGTTCTGACACTTGGTGGTAAGAGGGCTGATACTGCTGCTGCTGCGAGGGGCAAGAGACAGGGTGCAGACGCTGACGTGACTAGGAGCGCGACGTTTGCGCCAGGTGCGCCGGTGAAGAGTATTCCAGGATTTGTGACTTCGACTAAGAAGCCATAGTGGTGGAAGCAATGGAAAGCGGAAGGTTGAGATGTTTGTGTGTTTCCTTGGGATATGTCGTTCAGGCTGTGGGGTCTCATTCTGTATGTACGAGTTGATTGATATGACATTACTCTAATGGAAGCGTTGCTTTACATCAAAAGCACTCATCATTGGATCGAGTGTTTTTCATCAGACGGGAAGTAATTTTTATTGAGATTCTTTTCGATTTCCTTTATTTCTTGCCAACTCCAGTCTATCTCCGCCTCATCCTATTCCACACTACCAGGTCTCAACCCACCATCACAACAACAGCCGCCAAACCCACCAACACAGCACCCCATCCTCTCTTATCAATACCCAATCTCATCCCCGCACCAGGCTTATCCGTCGCACTCGGTGACGGAGTAGGCAAAGTCGTCTGTGTCCCACTATCACTCCTCTCCGCATTCTGATCCCTCAAACACTTCACCTCAGTACTCGAAGCTGCCTGGTTGAAATCTGGATTTCCAGACGTGACTTTCTGATACATGAGAACCGGCCATATGCGATGACTAGATTCATCGTAATAGCTCTTGTTTGTTGGGCTGTGAGTCTCGCTCGTCGTGAGGAGTAGAGGAATAGAGCTTGATGAATTGAAGCTGGGATTGAGATCTTGAAGTTCTTGTTAGTCTCGCTTCTGTGTAAGACAGTGTGTGTATAAGTTGTTCACTTACCAAACGACAAAACATTCCCTGAAAGATCATCCTGGGTCCCCTCAATCGCCTCCTTGCATTCAGTCGGGATTTCAGTGATCAAATTGCTACACGACACCGGCCCATCTGACTTCGTAGAATCACTGACTTGTGCGTAAAGAGCATCAATGCAAGGCTCTCCAAGCGTGGGAAAACATCCGCCATCCTCATTCTCGCCTCGTTTATTCGCTGCATCTGTCACGCGTTTGAAGACCACCGCACAACTATACCAATCCCGCACTGCTGAATCATTTCCAATTCCTACGCCACTATCTGCAGGAGGAGTAATGAAGATCAGGGATTCGGTTAAGACGGAATCTGAGCTTGAGGTGTTTTGGGAAGGGTGCTCGGATATGGCGAGGGTGATGGTGTATTCTGGATGCGTAGTCGTGAGATTGAATGGGGAGTCGTAGATGATGCTGTTGATTTTGTAGGGTGAGGTTGTATTTGCTGAGGCGTTGAATTGGGAGATGGTTGCTGAGGAGAGATTCGGGGATTTGGTGTAATCATATGTTCCTACGTCGGCTGCATGAACAATGCCAAAGGACAAAGCTACGAATGAAATAAATGAAATCATACTGTTTGTGTGGATACCTTGAGGTTAATTGAACTATGTGGCGTATTTGACTCCACAAACATCGGAGGAAATGGAGCTCGTTTTAACATCTCGTTGACCTCAAACACTGTAAGGCTGAATCCTTTCAAGCATCAGCCTCAATCACTACACAGCATCGTGTTGCTAAATCATTACGGAGTAACAAATGTGATGCTAGCATATGGGGCAAGACTGTGGCTTGTGCTGACATCGAGAATCTTGGCGGACATGACACAGCGACTTCATTGGTCAACTCGTCACCTTTTCGTCAATCTGGCTCTTGGCCACTCATGGAGACCAAAATAGAATTGAAAATAGCCCATTGGTAGATGACAAAGTTGGGTGATCACGGGATTTCGATGTGCAAAGTTTGGATCTTGTTTGTCGTGCTTGGGTTCAGGGGGAGGGGGGAAGGGGGACTTAGGCGAGATGAGGAAGGTATTTGTAGTTATATCGTGTTCACTTCAAAAATACACATCAGTCAGCAAGAGTTTTGCAGCGAGGAACGTGAAAAGTAATTGTTCGAAACGAATGATCAGTTGACTTAGAGCAGCCTTTGGAAGGGAAAAGTGCTTCGGATTCACGTGTCCACCCTGAAAAGCCGCACTCCGTGCAATGAGCATTAACTTGATAAATCTAGTCACATGCTGCAACAGTAGGATAGAAACTTCACATTAGTTTCTTCCGACAGCGGCTCGATTGAGGAATGATGACATACGACGACACATCTGTCAAAAATGATCTGCGGGTGTTTGGTTCGGGCTCATCGAATGCCCTCGTTGGCACTGTTCTAAGAACTCGGACCATGTTGAACAAGTCTCGGCTCATAGAAATGTCCACTGATCAATCATCTCGTGGACAGCAGTCATTGATTTCAATGCACTGCACTTACTCATGTGTCGATTAGACCCACTGGTCGGCCCCCAAGTTAAACGATTTGGTCCATTCTGTGCAACATAAGGGTGGGAAAAGTATGTTGCAGTTCAAAGTCAGGTCGACCTCGGTTTTTGATGCAAACTTTGAGGTGAAGTCTAGCGCCATGCACGTAATAGAGTTCTTGAACTTGCATTCACGCTAAAAAGATTCTAAGACCTGCAGCTTCCCCCATCTTTTCTCGTATCACGAAAAGCAGGCAATTCGTGCCGAAGCTAACACAAGAACACCGAGAAGAAAGAGCGCAATTTATGTACACGAACTGAGTCCGGCATCATCCGTACCTACCAAAAACGACTCTGTCCTGGCAACCTTCCTAAATTGTAAATCTTCCACATTTTCCCCCTGCTCGTAAGATCCTGACTCAGCCCACAAAACAACATTTGTTCAGCTCGGCAAGCCCAATGCTACGCTATGGTCAGAGCCAAGTTCAAGTAAGCTTTTAAAGAAGCTTAGCCAAATGCAGGGCTGAGCTATCAAGGCGGGCCGGCGCGATGTTTGACATCGTCGGCCGACGCGATGAAGACTGGCCTGAAGGTAGGATATTGGATTCTTCCCTCTCTAGGTTGTTAGTGACGAGATGTAGACACTTTCATTGGTCTCACTGATTTCCGATGAGTGGTTCAGCTTAATAAAAATGCTGGTCAGCCGAGGTGCAGCTTCAACCGCCTCCTAACTTGCTCTTTGACATCAAGCTCGACCTTCAATTCGTCTGATCTGCTTCCAGTATTGGATCACCAAAACCTCGTAGTGAGGTTACACAAATAGCCTATGCAATGACCCTGACCAATTTCCTTGATAGGAAGCTGAACAACTTCACGAGCTTTTTTCTATGGTTATGCAGCGATGCCGAAGCTTCTGATCACCCCATCCTGCTGAGCAACTGTCCAAAGTCGGGACATTTCGGGCAAACCTAATATCTGTGCAACCAGAGGCTGACTTGAATTCGTTGCTAACGGGCTCACCGAGTGCAGAGGAAACGTATAAGAACAGCTTCAATACCCATCGAGAGAGACATCATCTACTCGAGCATGATAACTTCGAAAGACGTCGAAGCTTCCTTGAACCTGTAAGTCCCAGACTCGTTGCCTTCAATACAGTGCAACATTGATTAAAATAATAGACAATCGAATCCTCAACCTCGCCAACTCATCTCTCGGTTCATCGACATCAAGCTCGGTCCAAACGGCTACTCCATCATCCAGCCAATTGACAATCTTCTACTATGGCTCGCTGGAATTTTCACCAGCGCATTGCGGTCTTCTACATCTACTTGATCGCGTTTGTGCTTGCAGAACCTGTCATTCAAAGTCCTGTTGCACGACGTGGCATCTTCGGTGATCTCCAGCCAGTGAAGTATGACAAAAACGGCGAGCCTATTGTCCAGGATATCGTCAAGAGAACTGAACCGCTTCTTGAAGTTTCGAACCATGTCCAGGTGAAAAATTAATCTCGTTACTTATTTCTCCCACATCAGTATTGATATAGAACTCTCTTGTGTGGCGGCAATCGTCGTTGTGGCTTCGAGTACATCCAAACTGACATTCATCCCAGAACGATCTCGGCGAGTGGCACAATGTCCGCTCCCTCGGCGGCCCAATGGCCATGAAATGGCTGTCCCTCCACGGCGAAGGTCACCCAAACACAACAGTCAAGTGGTCAAACGGCACTCACGTCGCCCCACACCAAGTCCACGAGATCATCCACCTTGCCAAGCGCTGGGGATGGGCCGACGTCGCAATCGAGCTAACACTCTGGGGCACTCGAGCCTTCGCCATCACCAACGCAGGTCTCGTCGCTGGTTTTGTAGGCGTCGTTGTCGCTGGACTGATTGGATATGCTGGCTATGCTCTCGCCCATGCCATCAATCCTGGAACCAAGACCGAGAGCGGAAATAATCAGAAACGCAATGTGCTGTCGAATGGGATGGAGAAGAGGAATAATTTCGAACCTAACGTCTTTTACCGTCAGAAGGTTGGGAATCAGGCGGATACTGGGAAGTGGCCCTCGACTGCCGACATGCAGAATGCCGTTCACTCTTCTCTTCAGGATATGGCCGATCATGATTGTGAGTACCTGCAGTCTTTTTCTGTCATTGCGACTGTCCTCTAGGCAACATTTTCTAATCTACCACTCAACAGATCAAGGCGCTTGCTACGATGCAGTAATCAACCTGCCAGTCTTTGGCCCAGGTGAAGGCTGTCCAATCCAGGAGTTCGGCCAGCTTGGCTTCTGCTCTTGGCCCAACGGAGGCTCTTGTACCACACCATCTTGCCAATTGAACATCGGCCAGAGCACTCAGTGCAACGGCGACAGAGCTGCTGATGGACAATATGGGAAGTGATTGCAGAAGAGCAGGTTTGAAGTCAAACAGAAATAAATGGTGGAAGGACGAAAGGGGATATCAAACAATTTACACTCTTTTAAAAAGATTCAGTGCATGATGACTTGGAAAGGTAGGGCAGATAGCAATATCAAGTTCATCGAAATTCTTTTCTCCTTCGGAATGTGAAGCTGAGCCCCCCAAAAATTGTCTCGTTACAAGTTTCGGAGCTTGGCTCTGCAGTAATCTCCGACTGCTAAGTTCTTGGAGGCTTTTGTTGAAGGCACACAACATGTCAGAAGTGAGAGGTCAAAATGAGTATTCGTTATTGCGCGGGTCTACTTGTATACAATATTATCATTACATCCTCTTATCTCTTGCCTTACACTCCACCACTTGTAGTACTCTTCTAGATATAATCTCACCCCCAGAAAGAACTTATCCAGCCTGGTACAAGAATGGGCCGGCAGCAACGTGAGGGTTCACGTTAGACAAATTGAATGCTGTGTATGGCATATTACTATCGGTAAGCGCAATGAACATGGTACCTGGTCAATGTCAATTAAATATTCAAGCCCCAAACTAGATCTCAACATACCATTGATAGCAGGATCACCCTCATAAGTCGAAACATCAGGCTGAATAGTCTGCCCATAGTTCTTTCCATCACGAGCAGTGATATTCGTAAGTGGCGAGTACGTAATATTCAACTGACTGACCCAGAGAACCCACTCAGGCGCACCAGCACTTGTTGCAGTGATGTAGCTGTTGTTTGGTCCGACTGCCTGGCCTGGATTGTCCCACTCAAGGAAAACCTGTCGGCCAGGGTAAGAGAGAGGAATTGAGCGGTTCTGACTGATAGCTGCAGTGCAGTCGAAGCCAGTCACGTTGTTTCCAATGCAGCTCTCGTCCGCGGGAGGATCACTGCCGGGGGCTGCAGGGCCGAAACCAGTCGTCTCGTTAAACCCAGTTTGCGTGGCGTTGCGTCTGGCACTGTTTGGCTGGTTGAGAGCCGTCAACGCGGGGAAGTTCTGCCAGACCAATCGCTTGCTGTTTGCTGGACAAGAAGAAATGTAGGGAGCGAGGAGTGTCCATGCCCAAGATTGAGGGATACCCGTCTCGAACCACACGGGCATTGGGAAGAGCCCTGCGAATTGTCGGAAGATCATCTGCTGGCGAGCTTCAGTGGCAATGGACTGGTCAAGCAGCTGTGCAACTTCGCGGGAATCGAGGTGGGCTTGGAAACCCCAGACACCAGACTCGCCGAAGCGGGTAAGCTTCTGAGTAAAATCGAAAGCTTCGTGGACGGTGGTGAACGGGTAGTTGTAGGTGCATTGAGGAGTCGCTCCACCGGGTCCACCAAGCAAGTTGGAAAGTAAGGTAGCATGTCCAGACTCTTGATCGGCCATAAACTCGATGAGAAATCTGTCACTAGGGGTGAGTCCAGCGGCAGTGAACTCCTCCTCGGAGAAAGTGGCCAGGATGTTATGGAACAGATCCAGCTCAATCCACTCTTGGTAAAGACCGAGGAGAATGGACTGGTAGTCGAAGTCGGACTGTACGCGGTAGACTGGCTCGGTGCCATTGGTGCCCAAACCACCTGCTGGCTGGTATGGAATTGGTTGCTGGTCGTGCAGAGTTCCATCTGGGCTGTATGTTGCTGTTGGGTTCGGTGGCAACATTGGAATGGCAGTTCCTGCAGGCGAATTGCTCAGAGCACCGGTTGTAGTTGGCGTGCCAGAGAAGGGGCCGTGGGATGTTACACCCGTGACCTGACTGCTCACAATCGGAGGAACGGCATTGGTGGCACCTGGGATCTCGGACGCTGGTATTCCAGCATAGGATGCAACAGAAGAGACAGCAGCGCTATTAACAGATGGCTGTTGCGGGTATGAATATGTCCCAAATGGCGATGCTTTTGAGGGGCTTGCGGTAGTCGCGGATGGAACAGGTCCCTGAAGCTGGCCATCGGATATCTGGCTCACAGGGACTCCAGTTGGGCCCTGCAATTGACCATCTGAGATTTGGGTCACCTGCGGGAGAGCAGAGGCTATGGCAATAAAGCCGGTACTTAGTCCTGCCTTGAATAACATGATGAAGAATGTTTGGCGTGGTGTGGTGAATGGCCAACTTTGGTGGAAGAGCGAAGCATCATAAATACTTCCCCAAATATAAGCTACCTATACAGATATGTCATTGCCACAGAGCCAGCCCATGCTCGTATGACGCTGATAGAAGTGTAGATAGAAGGTGCTCGTAGTGCCGTTACCCCACAAGGGCTGGCAAGGCGCACTCAATTGGCTGCATCCGCCCATGTCTAGGTTACTTGGTATTCAGGGTAAATAAACCCCTACCCTGTCTCTATCAGCACGAGCCTCAGCAAGGACCTGTGTCCAATCATTTCACCAGCATTGGTCTATTTGTTGGGGAGAAGCTCCTAGAACCACACCTTCAGGGTAGGGGTTTATTTATCCCAACTACCAAGTATTGTCCGGGGAGTATAGTGAAAAACTTTTAAACCACCAATACAGTTGTACTAGCAATGTAGGTACCAGTCACGGTATCATTAGTCTTTGAGGTCTGACAGCATGATATTTCCCAATGTCCGGGCCAGACATTCGGCACTCGCCATCTCAAGGCAGAAGAACACTAATATATCAATCATTACTTTCTGAGACCCCGAAATAGAAGATATTGACGGTCCTGGTGATAAAACCGGGGGAAAAAACAATATGCAATGACTTCAAGACTTTTTTTGACCGGACACGTCATAGTCAGGGCAACATGCGCTAACGCACCTGTTGAGCCTCGCTCCCGGCCGGAGTAATTCTTCCGGTACCCCAGGTCAAAATTATTTAATGCTTGCATCAGCCTCACCAATGAAAAAGTTCCACAATGATAGAATTGGTTCTGGCGGGATGTCATCGGTTGGAGTAGTACTGCTGAATCTGGTGGTCGGATTCTCTTGCGAGATCTGCGAGCAAGTTCAAGCCGTAAATTCATGAGTTCCATGGCTGTCTCCCGACTCGGATGCTTGCTTCCTAGACAATTTTGCTGATAGATGATGGGATTTGTCTTCTCCATGTTGACTCAATCCGGCTTCGTTTCTGGTGATCCCAAGATTGTAGTCTCATTGGAAACTGAATGCCACCGTACCCACGTGGCTTGATGCCATGGAGCTTTCGGATGGAATCAAGGCCTCGCATCCACGTCCCCTGGAAGCTAGAAGACATGACCAGGTTATAAAGTCAGAGCAAGGGCGTAGTCTTGATCCCAGGACCGGCAGTCAGGATGCATATCCAAGGTAGTTGTGTTTTGTTGACAAATATTTGGAGATACAGAGAAAGTGGATTGAGCAATCGAATGACGTTCTTGATTTAGACGGTGGTCAGTGCATCGCGCTAGGCCTCGAGCCGAACGCCACCCGCTATCATTCCGCCTCTGTCTTTCATGTCAACAAACTACAAACAAATACCGCACGCGAATCGAAAGGGCGCAGAATACTTCACAGTGACCAACTGTCTGATTCCAATCACTTCATGATCTACCTTGCCATATTTACGCATTAGGAATGTGTTTGATGGCGCAGCTTGATGAAAATGACATCCCCATATCTGCAACAGCCATCGAATATCCTCCCAGGTTACTCCTTCTTCCTATACTCCGCGATGTTGCAATATCCCAGATACCAAAAGCAGCTCTCATCCACAAGGCAAAGCCGACTAGTCCAGATGGATGATCTCCTCGAACGTTCGGTTCACACGAGCAAGAAAGATTGTGATTTTTCTTTCTCGATGACCGCCAGATCCACGGACAAGCCCGCCACCGACAATCCTTCATATATCGTTGCTCTCTTCTGACGCCATTGTCGCCATTGTGCAATGCAACTTTTGCCATTGGATCCGCATGTGCTCAACATGGGAACCCAGAACTGGAGATCGAAGATTGTCCATGATTTTTGCCATCTCCTTCTTGTAGTTGACAGTTCTGCAGGCCGAGTGATCACCTGCCAGACTAAACACATCCCCATTTGGCTTCCATAAGAAGTCTTCAAGCTCGTCAATCGCACCAACTAAGTAATTGATACTCATGTTTGGCATCTTGATGACTTCATTCGCAGTCTTTTGGTATATCTCGCAGTGTATGAGGCGACGTGTCAAGATGCCATGGGTTATATAGTCGCAGATTTCCGAACAGAATTCGAAACTTGAGCCTGACACATGAAGTACCAAATACCAAAATGACGAGCAGATTCCTCATAGTATGAGACTTTAGTAAAGGGAAGTTTAATGGCTGCCTCCATCGCCTGTTTTCGAATGTCCAGAATGCTTTCTTTTATTAAATTCCGTTAGCGAAGAACATCAATGGAACATTTATTGACTGTATACCTAGTATTCCTGGTGGGAGCGGCTCTTGTACTACGTTGTCTTCCGCATCCAGAAGCTGGCCGTCCTCACTGTACCTGCAATCGGCCACCATTCCTTCCGCGACGGTTGTGAATGTTCCTTCGTCTCCAAATGCCCAGGCAATTAAAGGCCATGCCGCTTGGTCCAATTCCCGGTCGTTGTTATCTGAGATCCAGCCCTCGACCCAAGGAGTAACGATACTGACGCACTGATACTGCTCACAGAGGAACGCGATTTGGCGAAGTAATTGAAGACTTGGCTCGTTTGGCACATCCTGGAACTTCAAATGCATGATATTCAGGAGGACCAGGAGGGCTTCTGAATCATCTTCACGGCAATCAAGTACCTTTTGCTGGGCAGGGTCATTTCGGATCAACCCAGATTGAGGGCTCCAAGGAGGAAAGATGAACTTTTTGAGCACTGGGCTCGCGCAGCAGATCGACAGGGAACATGCCAGACCCTCAATACTGGTGCCCTTGAAGGTGACGAGCAGTTTCGTGTCACCGTCTGCGAAAGTGAAGGAATTTTTGGGGGTGGGACCGTTCACCAACAGGTCTCTGTTTGACTTGGAAGCATCGGTAGCATCGAGGTTGTTGTCCATCTGTGCGGTTGAAGTGGATTGAGGTGATCTTGATCGTCGAGGATTTGGTACTGTCACGATTATGAAGCGTAGGTTCTTGGAAGTCGATATTGAATCGGTAACTTGAGATGTGGTCGTTGGGTTTTTACTTTGTTGTCGCTGTTGTTGTCGGTTTTTAGTTTCGAAAATAGTGGAGAAAAAATACCTGGAGCCACGCGCAACACAACTGCCTCCAATGTACTAGCGCATTCGCCAATGAAGCAGAATAAAGCATTCACTTCCTTTATTCAGGTAAACCAGTTCTGCGACTTGATTTTCACCTTTCAGATTCACTCAAAGGACAAGAGGGACTTCCAAAAAGAGGGTTTGCAACCTGGCTTTGTGAAGAATCGCTGGCGCAGTCTCTCGAAACTTCGAAATTCCTTATTGATGCGTAGTGTATCGCCCTAAACCTGGGTCTTTGTCAGTCCTAAATAGCTTTCTTGTCTTTGTGGATAAATCAGGCAAGCGAGTGCAATGATCAGACACAACTAGCAACACCTCACCTGTCAATGAATTGGGAAGACATTGCGCCAGAAAGGATTTCAGGGGAGATAAAAACCCACAAACATCTAGAAAGTCTAACACCAAGATTACGGAATTGAAAGTGCTAGTTTAAACAGACGCCAGGCCTCCCGATGCTTCTTTCCTAAGAGAGTGTCAAATGGGCAGCACGAAATATAATGTTGAGGTAAGTTAGATTGGCACCTGATCACCGAATATCCTTATCCTCGCCATGGAAAAACCTCAAAATAGCTCCTGCCACCAACAGACCATCATGATCCAGTCCAGCCTTCTCTTTCGCCTCTTCCACCTGCTTCTCATCCTTGATCAAGCCCTTCTCAAACCTCGAATCCACATGCTTCTTCACCATCTGCTCATCGTAGCCCAAATGACCTTGACTCGTGAACAATCTCTCTCGAATATATACGCCTTGGATTGGGATTGTTTCTGAGCTTCCCCACACAGAGACAGACGAATTGTCCTCGATCAGTCCGTCGGACGACGAGCTGGTTGGCGCATCGACCACGTGATCTACGTGCATTTGGTGGAGGAAGACCTTGTCTTTCGTCCTGAAAAGTGCTTCTCCTGTAGCCGTGAGATTGATTCGCGTGTGCGAAAGCTCCCATTTCTCTCCTGGTGATGGTTCGACTTTAGACCCAAGTGCACGGCAGAGAATCTGGTGGCCAAAACAGACGCCGCTGAAGCGCATGTGAGGATATTCCTTCCACGCAGCTGAAAATCACTGTCAGAAATTGCTGTCAAAAGATTTGAAGGAAGCCTCTGCAGAGTTATTTCCTCCGTGTTAGGACATTCTCGATGACATGGCAAGAAAGGAAGAAGGGAACGTACAGCGAATCCACTGCACTAGTTTCAAAATCCACTCATCGTCACCATGAGCATCGTACTTGCTTCCAGTAATCAACACAGCATCAATCACTCCAACTTCAGTCACATCCGGGATCTTTCCTCCTTCCGGCTCGACGACAAACTTCATCACCGTCTCGATTTCCAGAGGCGGTTGATGGTCTTGACCGGCTTTCGAGAAGAGCGAATGAAAGATTTCTCCGAAGGTGCCTTTCCGCTGGCTCGTAGACTTAAAGGTCTGGTCAGTTTCTAGAACGAGAACTCGAATTCGATCAGGATGAGATGATCCGGTGACATTGGTGGTGAATGATGCTGTAGCCATAATTGAGGTTGCGAATTGCTGTGTCGAAAATTGGGGTAGAAGAATTTTTCTTGAGGCTTATGACTTTATAGATAGCTTCTTAAAATCACGTACTGGGAAAATTCCGAGAAAGTTGATGTATATTTATGTTCCGGGTATCGGGTCAGGAGGCAATCCTTAATCCTTGGAAAGCCGCCAGACGTAATAGCGTCCTTCAGAAGGCTCGGCGCAAAGACACCATGACGTTCATACTCGTCCAAGTCTGCAGTCAAGAAATAGAATCTGAATTAATTGACATCTATATTCTTGACCTTCTCTTGGAATTTTAGATTCTGTTTTTCAAATAGGTCAATTAGTCAGTCTTGTGTTTATTACCGCTGCTTGCACGTTTACGATATTCAGGGGGGAACCTAAAATTTAGCGAGCTCACTGAATATTACCACTGCAACTTCACAGTCACGTTGAAGCCGCGGGGCAAGATTGTCACAACCAGCATTTCATGATGTAGCTTAAGAGACACGGGGCTATCGACGAACCCAAAAACCCCTTCATTCCCTTAATATTCAAATTCAATCCAAACCTCCTCCAGAAATATGGACTGCTATCCTTCCAAAACCAAAGCTATTTCCAAGTTCTGCTGACCGAGCCTGCTCGGTCTTCTCCTCTCTCTTCTCTACTCAATTGAGCCTCGCTGACGAGCCATGTGTATCTTCTGCGCCTCCATAACCGGATTCTCAATTCTTCTCATGACCTGAGCAACGTCTTCGTGGAAGTTGATCTTGCCGCATGTCAAGTGTGTGTGAAAGTAGTAAATGTGAATACTTTCAATCGCAGAAGCAACCTCATCAACACTCAGATAGACCTCCTCAGCAGGCTTGATCGGCCACAGACCAGCCAGTTGCATACCACGAGTGAGACTTCCCCACGAGATGGCATCGCAGGCATTATCTTCCCCACTGATATCTCCCAACTGGCATAAGTTATCGTTTGTTCTTTCGTACTTGGCGACCATGCTGTATGGAATGGCAAGGAGTTTTGCAACCGTCTCTTTTCGTATGCGGCGGATGTTATCTGTGAGCAAGTTAGAGGCTGACCGTACTCGTAGAAGCAAGCAACAAGTGCAGATGCTGATGACTACTTACCTTCAATACCAGGAGGGAACGGCTCGGACCACAGCCAGTTGTACTTATTCAGGAGCTGGCCATGCTCATTGGTCTTCACCTCCGTAACGATTGCCCTCGCAACTTTTTCGAACTCCCCCTCCTGTCCAAAGACCCAGTGTGTATATAGAACCTGTTCTGCCATCGGATATTTGCTCCGGAACTCCAGATTATTGGTCCATGCCATGATCCACGGTTGGACTAGCTCGACGCAAAGGTATTTGTCGCACAGAACAGCGACTTGAAGGAGGACACTGAACTGGAGCCGTCGAGGTATGAGGCGGTGCTTAAGGTGGACGATGTTGAGAAGGACAAGAAGTGCTTCTCCGTCCTCTTCTGTACAGTTGATTTCAGCGAAAGGGGCTCGAGGAGAGGTCGAGGTGACAGGCAGCTTCGGTGACTCGGGTAGAAGGAGAAATGGTGCGGCGACCTTCCAAGGTGGGAAAATGAACTTCTTCCAAACTGGACTCGCATGTACGAGAGCTTGAGAGCAGATCATGCCCACCAGAATTTCATCCTTGTAAGACACAAGGATCCGAACATCTCCAGCCTCGAAGACGAAATGATTTGGAGTTGAAGAGTTCCGACGGGCCATCCTCAATTCTTGGTCTGCAGAGAAGCTGGGGCTTGAAGGTTCGCTCATCTTGAAGATCAAGGACGTTGCGACCGTACTGGAAAAGTAATTGGACTTTTTAAGTATCGTCGGGATCGGGGTCGAGGTTCAAAGGGTTGTTGCTAGAGAGCAAGAGGGGAGGATCCAGGATCACGAGGCAGAGCTGATGAGCACGATCTAGGTCGCATCATTGTATTGATTACCGTCAGTGTTTAAGCGAGGTTACCTCGAGAGAAATTTCCTACAGGCGACCCGCCATTCACTCGAGTATGACTCTACATTGCCTTTGAAACACGGCTTTGTTGTTGCTGAAGGACTTCTTTGTTTCTCGAAATTCCATTGTTGGATGCGGCTACGTGAAGCCTTGGAGAGAAAGGATTCAAAGGGACAGTCTGTTTATATATAGAACATAGTTGTTAAGTGATCACTCGTATCGGAGTAGTCTTTCAGAGAAGCCAGTCAAGCTTTTTTGATTGAAGCATTATATTTTTGAGGAGCTGGAAGTCACATATCGGTCACCCCTAGAGCCCACATCTCACCTCCTTGTTAAGACTCTATTGAATGACGAGCAAACCAGTCTCTTGTCAATAATTCTCGATCCCTGTGCGTCGAATTTGTCGAGGCGGAGGAAGTGTGCAGGATTTCGAGAAGCAATACAACTAGAATCCTTACTCAGCCGTCTCAGCTCAAGAAGCGCGATCCCATCAATATTGTAGAGGTATTTATTGGCAACTGTTCCATGCCATCGCGAGCATTCAATGTGACGTGGTCTTATATACCTACTGGTGTTTGGCTTCGCATAGCTCAAGATGCATGGAACGTCAAGTTCGGCTTCCATCTCGGAGCAAGCAGCATACTTTTCCACAGCTAAAACAGTCAAACGCCATCACAAATTATCACCAAGCAACTTCCATGAGCAGTCTCGCGTCCAAATGTCGCAACTCTCTTCTCATTTTGTCACCCATCCCAACATGCTGAATCTATTCTTCGCAACTGAGCAATCCTGCAACAAATTTAAATGGGACTGCCGTCCCTTCAGATTGCAGCTTTGACATGGACTTGAACACAGCATCGGCTTTATCGTTAGTTGAAAGGAATCTGCTCTGGACTCTGCGAACATGGTATTGCTCACGCGATCATTTTGCCCTCTTATCCTGGGTATATGTTCCATACTGATAAGAGTAGAAAAGAGATGAGGTCACGTCACAAGCATGCAAGACTTTGTATATTCGTCAAATGTTTGTCTACTGGGCTTGACCGCTGCTCATCAATTGTTATTCAACGCTAGACCAAGTCCAACATATCGAAGATCCAATTTGCCCAAATAAAGAAGCAACTCATTCATCGAACAGAACTGTAATCATGTCAGCCTTGAAACTGAGAGTTTGTTGGTCAGACATACAAAGAAGAGATGATGCAATCAGCCTGAGGAGTGGTGTAGCAGTATTTACCCTTCTGGCGAGGCGATGCATTGCCTTGACAACGACGGTTGGAGTACGTGATGACAGCGAAAGGGCCGTCATTGAAGTCATGATCGATCTCAAGTGCGAGCCAAGGATCCTGAGGTGGAAGAGTGTAGCAGAGACCGTATGATCCCGTAATGCTGTAAGTCCTTTACGTCAGTCCAGATCTGGATGGGGTGGCAAGAAAAAAACAACAGGAGTTGCTTACGGATTGACTCTGTTGCTTGGCCAAGCATCGGATGGGTTTGCGTTGTGGTTGCAAGTAACGTCCATCCCTGCGTGCCGAAAAAACCGGTGTGCCGAAAAAAATAAGAGGTACTTTGACTTGAATTATCTTAAAATTAGTACATACCTCAAAATCTCTTATAATTTTTAATAGGTCATATTCTATAGCTACCCTAAACACCCTAAACCCCTTCTACTAGAAAATCGTAATTATATCGTCGCCCTTACGCCTAATTTACAAAGGGTGTCAATTTATAACATAACAGCGTTCCTCTACTACAGCTCTACCACCGACGTTACACTATACCTAATGCTTCTAAAGGAGTCTTATATAAGGTCTAAGGCCTCAACACTATACACGAAATCGTTATTAGCCAGGTGGTGTATGGCGGGCGAAATTCAAGTGGGGTTGCTACGCGGATCAGTACCTCGGCTGACAATTTTGGCTTAGTGCGAAATAGCCCCGCACGTCCCATAATAACTTATTTGAGTTTGGTAGTTCGCCAAAAATGGCCGAGAGCTTAGTAAGCTCTCGGCCCAGGGAATGACCATCAGCCCGGGCGGAGTGACCATCAGCTTCAGCTCGCTTCCTTTGAACTTTCACAATTCTTCCACAAATGCTCTACCATAAACACCAGCAAAGTCCCAGATGGATCCCCTCAGTGTAACTGCAAGTATCATCTCAGTGTTGCAAGCTGCCAATACTGTTATCTCATTCTGCTATGACTTCCGCGCCTCGATCAAAAACTATCCGTGGGCACTGACACGCATCACAAGCTCCGTCAATGATCTACGCCTTATACTCAGTCGTCTCGAGCAAGTAGCCAATGATTCCGAATTGAGCTTTGACGATACGAACGTTACCAGACTGACGACCTTGGAAGCTCTGTGCAAACAAGGAGGGGCGATTAGCAACTGCTTCCAAGAGCTAATAGTACTTGAAAAGAAGTTGGTCCCGGGGAGTTGGGCAGGAAAAGACGGAAGCAAGAGGAGGGCATTGATCCAGAGTATAGGATGGCAGTTTATGGAGGAAGATGTGAGAGAAACGCTGCAGAGGCTGGAGGGGTATAAGAGAACTTTGAATATCGCTATTACCATGGACCAAACTGCTCTTACGATATCTCTATTCAAGCAGTTTCAAGATATCTCCTTAAGCCAGCGGAAGAGAAGCATTCTTCAATGGCTATCGCCTGTTGATCCATCCATTAACCATCAAGCGTCCCTGAAGATCCGTCAAGCTGGGACTAACGACTGGTTCCTGTCTTGCAAGGAGTTTGCGAACTGGAGAGAGTCTAAAAGTTCCCTCCTCTGGCTGAGCGGCTTTCCTGGATCTGGAAAAACGATTCTGATGTCGACATTGATTGACTTCATTCAAAAAGACCATGATACGAAACATCAAGCCTTGCTAGCATACTTCTATTGCGACTTTCGGAATCCAGAGACACGGGATCCCCTCAACCTAGCCGGCTCCCTTCTTGCTCAGATATGCTTCAAAATAGGCTCCTACCCAGCTTCGCTCGATTCCGCATTCGATAGATGCAAACTGAGCGGGTCGCCCTACGACAAGCGGATCAGCCTTGGCATAATCACTGAGATCTTCCTTGAGATCACGTCGGAGCGTTGTGTCACTGTTCTTGTTGATGGACTGGATGAGTGCGAGAAGCGGCAAGATATTCTTGATTTCTTTCAGAAGTTGGGTACGAAACGGAGTTATCTGAACGTACTTATTAGCAGTCGAGATGAGACTGATATACGGGAAGCGCTCTCAGACTTTCAAAGGATACGTCTCGAAGCCGTGTCTGCCTGCCTGAATGATGATATTGACTTATATATTAATCATCGGTTAAGCCATGATCGAAAGTTCAAATGGTTGAAGGAGTCTTTCCAGCAAATAATCCGACATTGTCTTAGCACAAAAGCTAAAGGGATGTAAGTTGCTCTCAACACTATTAATGCGAGAAATTTGGTGCTAATCTTGATTAGGTTTCGCTGGGTTCAATGCCAACTGGATCAAATCGCCAAGCTAAAGACGATGAAAGATATTAGACGGTCACTTGACAATCTGCCTGAGGGTCTACAAGAAACATACGAGAACATCCTGGAGAAGGTAGACCCTGTTTGTGCTGATATCGTCAGACAGACACTTCGATGGCTGGTTTGTGACGTCCCGACTATGACTCTGGCGCAACTTTACGAATGCCTAGCTATCGAAGGAGGTATTGACCACATCGATGAGGAAGTTCAACTAAGCAGTCCAATGGATATATATGATCTATGTGGGAGTCTTATTACCGCCACTGCAGAAGGCGAAGTCATTCTTGCCCATTTATCGCTAAAGGATTACCTCTTTTCAGACGCAGTCAAGAATGGGAAGGCTTTTGCATTTGCCCTCTCTCGGGATAAGGCCAACATGGAAAATGCATCCAAATGCTTGACATACCTCTCGTTCGCAGAATTTCAAACTGGACCATCTCAAACCATGAACGATTTCGAAGCTCGTCTCCTAGCTCATCCTTTCCTGGAGCATGCATCTAAATGGTGGGTATCATATGTCGAGAATGCGGGATCCTCGTCCGAAGAGCTCAAGGCTCAAGTTTTAGAATTTTTTACTCCTGCATGCCGTCTTCAATTCATGAGCTGGCTACAGGTCATCTGCTCAGAGCCGGAAGTCCGCCGCCAAGATTTGAAGCGAACTTCCTTTGAGAGACAAAAAAGGGGATTCAACTATTACCCAAAACACGCTACATCTCTCTACTACGCTGCATCATTTGGAATCGAGCATGTTGTGAAAGCTCTCCTTGAACAGGATACAGAAGTTGATGCAACAGGTGGTCGTCTGGGTGCAACAGCTTTCCATGCAGCTGCGCTACGGGGCCATATAAAGATCATGGATATCTTGTTCCAAAAGGGTGCGGATCCAAACAAGATGGACTTCATTAAGAAAACGCCGATGCAATCTGCTGTACTTGGGGACCATTTGGAGGTAATATCTTACCTTCTTGACCATGGTGCTGATCCGGATATGAAGGATAATCGGGATAGGACTCCGTATGATTGGGCTTGCATATTGGGTCGTACGGATGCGCAGAAGTTGCTGAAAGCTGTAACCATGGTAGGTGAGGGGGAGAATGACGCTAGGGAGTACGAGTCTAAAGAGTATGAGTCTGATGAGGCTTTTTAATCACCATTCAAGGACGGAGCGCCGCATCTCTGGATTGGCCTCAAATCAGTCTATACAGGGGAAGAAGAGCGAAAGGGGATCCTTATTGACTCGGTGCTGACACGAACACATTTTCGAGCTTGGGGCTTCCCTGGTTGGTATTGGACTGTTGGACATGGACTGATAATTAAAATGACTTTCATTGACAATGGCTACGTACGGAAAAGTATTTGAGGAAAATTGACACATAAGAGAGTCTCACGCATCCGCCCACCATCCATGCTCCAGTGGTAGAACAGCGCGCCGGCGAGGGCTGGTAGGCGGGTATGGCCAGGCCACCTGCCACAGTACGGCAGCAGTTCTTCGATGAAGTCCTCGAAGATCTCAGTATCGGTTGTCCCTTCGTACACTCGGAAAGTTTTGGGTCAGTTCATGTGTTGAGACTGCCGGATTTGGTGCTATTGTATTGGTAGAGTCATCGATGATGAATGTGCGGATGCCACAATTAGATCAGGATTTCGGTCAAACATAGTACCAAGGTCCTAAAGCTAGGATATAACCTTTTTAAAAGCATTAAGGGTGATAAGAGCTCGATGGCGGAGTTATGTTGAAGGAACTGTCTTTTGCTATAAACAGATATACTCTATAAATTAGCCGCGAGGGTAATAACGTGAAGATAATTTTAGGGTAAAAGGAATTTAGAGTATTTAAGGGTAGCTATAGAACACGACTTATACAAAAGTTTAGGAGAGGTCGATATATATAGAAAGTTTGATATATTTAAAATCCAAGTACTTATTTTTTTTTTCGGCACACCGGTTTTTTCGGCGCGCAGGGATGGATGTTAAGACTTGAGGCTAGAAATCGACAACAGATGGATGATCGCAGGTAGACTGGGTTCTAAATTTCTTGTTCTATCACCCAATTCCCAGATTTCTTTGGCTTCCCTCTTAGTACCAAGAATCTATTATGCTCAATCGAGATTGACTTTGAATATCTTTTGCCACTTATGACTTCCAGCATTCCTACGGTGAGCTTGAGCGATTGGGTTGGTCTTACGCGCTTCTAGTAATGTACGACGATACTATTGCTGCGAGGTTGCCGCCTAGCTCAGTGCGCCAGCCGTAATCCGATATGAAGTCTTCACCCTTCGCATCTGTGCCATCGACGGCTCAACTACTATCGAGAATCCTTCTCTTTACGATCCTCGAACCATGCGTCTGCTACAGTACAATAACGATAGCGATTTCAGCCTAACCGAATTCTTTAAAGGCGATATACCTAAGAAATATGCTATTCTTTTGCACAGATAGAGATCAGAGGAGATTACTTTAGTAGATCTGAAGAATAGTAATTGTAAGAAAATAGCTATGTTATAGTAAGATATAATTCTATGGAAAGTAAGTGAAGCGTGATAGCTTATAATACTTTTAGGTAGATACCTACTATATTAATAAGTTAAATAGTACAGAGCTCGTAAAAGCTATTAATTCAATATTTTACTAGTACTAAGATATAACTAAGTGCTACGTTTATCTGCGAGATATTTCGCGGCCTTAAAATCATTTAGTTAATAAGTCTACTAAGAATTAGGTATTAATATTTTAGAATAGTAAATAGTTCAGATAAGACTGGACTCTATAAGAGCTTATTACACCGGTATTAATTAATTTCTTCTATAAAGAGGGGGAGCTACTAGGTAATAAGGCCTCCTTAGAATAATATATCTGCGAAGTAGTAGGTATTCCAGCTAAGGCCCTTCTAGGGATCCCTTTATCTGACTTTAGTATTACTAAACAATTATCGTAGGTAGTAAGCTATAAGACTTTTCGCTAGGAAGACAAAGTATACTTACTATTAGGTATTTTCAACGTTAATATACTGCTTATCTATAGCAAAGGAAGAGATAAGGCGATAAATTAACTTTAAGAGGAGATTAATAAAGCTTTAAAAGGTATGTCTTACTCTTTTGTTGTAAACACTTATTAAGAGTAAAGGTATATCTGAGTTTTAAGGAAGCTACTAACTTCATTAGAGTTCAAACGCAAGAACTTCTTAGTTACCTTCAGCCTCTCTAATATATCCGATATCAAATACTTCGTAGCTAAGAAAGATAAGCTCTTAAAAATATATAATACACTAAAAGGCGATGGGTCTTATTAAGTAGTTATTCTTCACAGTCTAGGCGGAATTAGTAAGATATAGCTTAGTATTACATATATAAAGCGGTACAAGGATAATTACTTAGTAATATTCTGGCTAAATATTAAGGACGAAGATTCTCTAAAGCAGAGCTTTACTAAGCTAGCTAAGCAGATATTAAGAGAACACTTATTAGCTATTCGATTTAGTAATATGAATATGAACTAAAACCTTAACAAGGTAGTTAATTCTATTAAGTTATAGCTAAGTCTGCCTAATAACATATAATAGCTAATGATCTATAATAACTACGATAATCTTAAATTATCTAGTAGAATAGACCTTATAGCTATAGATATCAGAAAGTTCCTTCCTGAATTATATTAAGGATTAATTATTATTATAACGCGGTTATTAGAGGTCAGAATTAGTTATCCTATCTAAATTCGAAAGCTAGGAAATATAGATGATAGTCTTAAGATTTTATTAAACGTATTAAGACGATAAGAGCTGATAATAAGTAAGATATTCTGGATTTTATATTACTTTTCTAACTTTAAATACCAGATCCTAATACTATGAAGCTTACTAAGAAATTAGATGGACTACTACTTACATTAGCTACTACTAGAGTATACCTTAATCAAATAATAAGGAGTTTCTCAGACTATCTTCGTTTATATAAGGAATTATAGGTAAGGCTTAAGGAGATAAGTCCTGAGCTAAGCTTATACGAAGACCGAACGCTTTATTTGATATAGTAAATCTTATTTAATAATATTAAATACCGGAACCCTCTTTCAGTAAATTTACTTTGCTTATAAGCGTATTTTAATAACTAGGATCTTTGGTTTAAGCTTCTTTAATATAGCAATTCTAAGGACCCCGAATAGCTACGAGAGCTTACTAAAGACAAGTTAAGCTTTAATAGTACTATACAGATCTTAAGTAACTATAGGCTAATAGAAGTAGCTACGTCTTTATAAGAATAGATTAAGTCTAAAGGGTATAGTATTTATAGATATATTTACTCCTAGACTATTTATACTCTAAATTACAATTAGGATTACGATCTAGCTAAGCTAGCTATAAAGTTTATAAGAGTATATATCCCTAGAGAGAAGGATAGCTAGTTATAGTTGAAATAATATCGACTTTTCTAGTATATAGCGAGATTCTCATATATGTTTTCAAATAGCTTAGTAATAGACGATAAGCTAGTAAATAAATACTATAACCTAGGGAATCTCTACTTCAACTAAGGCAAGCTAATCGAGGCTAAGCAGATATACTAGTAGGCGCTGTAAGATAAGAAGAAGGTATAAGGTCTAAAGTATATATTAATACTCTAAATAGTTAATAATCTAAGAAACCTCTATAAAAACTAGAGTAAGCTAATTAATACTAAGTAAATATATTAGTAAGCGCTATAAGATTATAAAAAGATATAGGGTCTGGATTATATATTAATACTTAATATAATTAATAACCTAGGGAACCTTTACGCTAACTAAAGTAAGCTAGATTAAGCTAAGTAGATATACTAGTAGGCACTATAAGGTAAAGAGAAGGCATAAAGTTTAAAGCATATATTAATACTTAATATAGTTAATAACTTAGGGATCCTCTATATCGATTAAGGTAAGCTAGTTAATACTAAGCAAATATACTAGCGCGCGCTATAGGGGTATAAGAATACATAAGGTCCAGAGCACTTGTTAACGCTTGATATAGTTAATAACCTAGGTTTCCTCTATAAGATCTAAGGTAAGATCGACCTGACCGAGCAGATATACTAGTAGGCACTATAAGGCAAGGAAAAGGCATAAGGTCTAGAGCATATATTAACGCTTTCTACAGTTAATAACCTAGGGATCCTCTACGCTAACTAGGGTAAGCTAGTTAATGCCAAATAGATATACTAGTAGGTACTTTAAGGTAAAGAAAAAGTATAGGATCTAAAGTATATATTAATACTTAATACAGTTAATAACCTAGAGATCCTTTACTATAACTAAGGTAAGCTTATTAAGGCTAAGTAGATATACTAGTAAGCGCTATAAGGCTATAAGAAGACATAAGGTCTAGGACACATGTCAACACTTAACATAATTAATAATCTAGATCTCCTCTATAAGAACTAAGGTAAGCTAGTTAATACCGAGTAAATGTACTAGCAAGCGCTATAAGGCTATAAGAAAGCATGGGGTTCGGACTACACGTCGACGCTTAATACAATTAATAACCTGGGTAAGATATATTATAACTAGTATTATAAACGAGTTAAGAAATCTGCTCTCCAGAAACTACGTTTCTATTCAGGATTAACGGAATATTCAGAGTGCGAGCCTAGTATTATTCAGTTAATTACTCTTTACCTTCGGTATAAATCCTATAGAATAACTCTTCTAAGCCTTCTCTACAAAGTTCTCCTTTAAATGAATAAGGAAACCCTCTCGCTCCTTACTTTTTCTTATAAAGTATCTAATATAATTCCTCGGTATAACCAATTTTACGATAGATACCACTGCAATATTAATATAAGTACCGGCTGCTTTAGCTATAAATCATATAAGGATATCGATCTATATAAACTATATTTCGCGCGATATAACTTAGATAAGCTGAAGAGCATTATAGCCACTTATTAAGATCACATATTTACTGATTTCTTAAGGACTATTACGGTCAAGGATATAGAACAATAGCTGCAGGAATTAGCAAGGGATCTCACGCGGTAGGTAAAGTAGTTTATATAGCAGTGGTTAGAGAAGCCAAAGCTATACAAGTGAGGAATGCGAATATCGGGGCATTAATATTACATCCACACGTATATTCCTACTTCAGAGCTCAACTTTTTATCCACTATACTAGGGTACTTAGCTTCAGAAAGCTTATATGGCATAGGACAACGAAAGATATACTTCTTATAGAAGCGGCGGATCGTACCTCAATAGACATTAAAGCTGCCACGAATCCATTAATCTTTTACTATAATAATACATGTATCCCGATTACTGAGCCTTAAGTGATTCTTAACAAGAGCTTAGATTGCCTCTAGTCCTAGAGTAATTGATAAAGCTCCGTCGCTACCTTACGGTATACTACTTAGCTAATAATATTTGCATCTTTCTAAAGTGCCGACTCGTATATAATGTGTTCCGGTGATCTAGCTTAAGGGTAGTAGGCATGGTACGAACCGGTCTAGCGCAGAGTCCTTGAGGATCTCTAGCATACGAGACGATAGGGTCAATATTAGCTTGAATACAACTTAGGATACAGTGTCTAGTATATTCAAGATATCAGTTGCGATTTTCGTGCCTAGACCAACTACTATAACGTTACAGGAGGAAATTTTCATTTTCTAGCCAAGAATCGTTAGTTCCGTCGATCAGAAGTACCGAACCGCGTAGCGGCCCTGCAACTGTTTACGCGCTATAGCAGCTATAAAGCTTATAATAGTCTTAGACAAAAAAAATATAGATTTAAAGCTTAGATAAGAACTTTTAAGATATATAAAGGATAATAAGAGCTCGCTAGTATAGTTATAGTAGAGAACTCGTACTAAAGCCTAAATAAAGGCTTCTTATAAATTAGGCGAAAGAGCGATAATATAAATATAAAATCTTCTTTGGAAGGGGTTAAATTACTAATAAATAGTTATGTAATACTACTGATATTTATTTTTATAGACTCATAAGCTGGTGTAGAGTTGAGAATACGTAAAGTCAAAGTAAGTTACTTGGGCACTCTATTGAAACTGTTCTCAAAGCACTTCAAGTTCTTACGATTACTAAATGAAGCTGGCTTCTTATCCTTAATAATACTAACGATCCTAACTTCGATTACTAAGTCTACTTTCTACCTAAGTGCCGCAGCGCTATTCTAATAATATCTCGCGTTACTAAATATAAGTAATATAGTTAAGACGCCTTCGAAGCATTAGAGGGTCTAGAAGAGCAGGACTTGAAAGAACTTTTACTTAAAGTAGCTAAGGTAACTCTAAAATCGTAGCTAATATATAATAACTAAGCTAAAGAAGTAATTAACCTCCTTAGATCGCATACGCTTACCTTAATATAAGCTAGAGTATATATTAACTAAAGTTACTACTAACTCTATTAATACCTTAAGGTTTATTAATAATAGTAATAGCGATTCTTAAAGTACTAACTTAAGTAAGCTTATTTAAGGTATTATAATATATATATAATTTTTAAAGCCTTAGTAGATATCTTAGAATAATCTTAAAGTAAGTCTATAAGCGATACTCTTTAGCTATTTAAAATTCTATCTATACTTAGCTCTAACGTACTTCCTCTTCAGATTCTTAAGAAGAGATAGAAGAATTATTATGGTGGGGATTGGCTCGGTAAAACTTTTGTCACCTGACTCATGCACTCCGTATTGTACTTAAGTTGAGACCTTCTTTAAGAGATCTTATTATCAATAATAGCACTTTTCCTTTTAATAGGATTTACACTTCTTTCTCTAATTGACAATTCGTACTCTTTAGATATATGATATCTTTTGATTTCGTCTATCTGTTATTTCTTGAATCTTATACTTTATGTACCTTGCATTTGCTACCCTCTTGTCGTGTAGGGAATTAGGGTCCTCCCCTCTATATGTATTTTGGTGACCTACGCAGGGAATGTTCAGAGTATATAGGGTGTTTAGGTAAGTATAATAGAGTGTCCCTTATACTAATTCAGAATTCTTAAGGTTTAGAGACGCCAAATGTGTAACTATAGGAACTATTCAGTTGGCCCTCTTATAGGCCTCGATACAACAATAGATGCGGCGGTGGCAGCTGCAATATTAAGAGGTTGTACCAGAACAACAGACTTACCCTGTGAGAGGGGGGAATCTCGAAGTACCGGAAAAATACTACCTCTTCTTACAGGAACTTTACCTCCGCTATCTGTTTTATTTAACGCCTCTTTAAGGACCTGAGACTCACCTAAGATAAGGAAACTACTGGCTCCGACGGAAATTAATTAGCTCCTTACTAGAGCCTGAAAGCCTACAAGTATCAGGAGGGACGGAATCGTACGGGTATCTTAAGCCTGAAATACTTGAGTATCAGAGCGTTTATCTTTGCTTTACTGTTTTCAGCTTAGAACCCTCGGGTTTTTACGTGCTAGGACGGAAATTTCTGTCTTAGTATTCTATTATTACAAGTTTTGTTTTAGTTAATTTGATCTTCTGTTTCAGACGCTCGTTTACAAACTATATTTCCTTTGTCTTTTCTATACCAAGTCTTCACTCGTTTCAAAAGAGATAGTCAAAGGAATTCTACCTAGGGGGTTCTCAAGGAGCTTTATCTAGGGGCTAGTATACCTAGGGAAAGTCTACCTAAGCGCTATCTAGGAGAATCAAGTCTTTTATAATTACCTTTGCCACTGTTTTCTTCTATTCTACAGAACACTTACATTTCTTTACCTTTTGGAATTACTGTTATACTCTATTTTATACGTACGAACCTCATATAATAACGCTAGCTAGTAAACCCAATACTATGCCGGTAAATAACACTGGAAATACTAGCCCTAAAGAGAAGAAGGCAACAGGCTCTAGTAGCCCTAAAGCCGGAACTCCCTTAGGCGCTTCAGTGGACACCTTATAGGCAGGACTAACCGCTGATATAGGCTTATTAAAGCCTAACGTCTTAGAAGATAGGGGTAAAGCCAGTATTACTTCAAGCAGCCTAGGGCTATCCAAAGGAGCTAAGACCCCTTCTAAAGCAGGAGATAAAAGCCACCTCTAAGACACTAAGTAGTGGATCAACGTTTAGTAACCTATACTATTAGCTCGTAGTATCGGGGCTTTGTACTTCGATAGGCGAGAAGCTATTCAATATCTCAAGAGCCTCGTTCGCCTATTCAGGAGTCGAAGGGTTATTTCAGAGGATGAAATGAAGCAGTGGGTCATTAAGTACGCTGAACCTTCTATAGCATGGAATCTTAAGAGGCTCCCGGGGTACGCCTCCAGCACCTTTAAGGAGTTCAGTGCTGCAATTCAAAAGGAGTATCAGAGTCTCGATTTACATCACCGCCTACACACTATCGGCTACCTTAATACTTTTATTCACGACTTTCGACTTCTTCAATCAACGGACTCCGACCTGACGGAAGTCCATCGATTCTGCAGGGCGTTCAAGGAAGTCGCTATTAATTGCAAAAACAAGGGCGATCTTACGGATAGGTAAATCGTACTTTAATTCCTATTTACACTTCCAGTACACTTCAAAAAGAAAGCTATAAAGGTATTGATTTAACAGGGCAGGGGCCAGTTTAATACTGATAACCTAGCCCCGTTCTCCAAAGTATTTAAAGCAGTGGAGACTAGGATCTCTCTTACCAAGGACATTAATACGCTAGTCAAGGAGCAGAGCATTAGCAACGATTCCGCGGGGTATTTAAATATCAATTACTTCACTAAGCCAGTACTACTAACAATTCAGGTAGGTGATACTACTAGATTTCAGGCCGACTTTACTACCTACTGAGATAACGCTCCCGCTACTCAGATACGACAAGCCTTCCAAGACGATTCTAAGACTATAAGGCCTAGCTCCTTGAATCGGGTTGCCGCTCCGGTTAGCGAAGACTTAATTCCGACCATTCAGAAGATCAAGAATAATACTACTTAAGTATTAGACCACGACCTCGACGTTATTACTAAAGGGCTAGGGGACCTCCAGATCCTTCAGGGAATAGTTAAGCGAATCTCTGACTCTCAGTTGACGTTTAAGATTAACTCGATTCAGTACACTGAGCATGCTACTGAGGAGGCCCTAATTTAGTGGGGCAAGAGTCAGCCTACTAGCAGGTCTAGCCGCTATAATCGTAGCGCCGGTCACTACGGTAACAACAAAAAGGGGTGCAAATAGTGCTATAATAAGCGCCTTCCGGGAATAAGACCTCAAGCTTTCCACTAATATATGAATCAGTGCTATAACTATAAGAAATTTATCGATTTAGGGATAATTCACGAAGCTGATAATAATAACTATATTTGTATTAGCCCTTAGGAAGAGAGGAAGTTAAAGTACCCTGTAATATTCCCTAATAGCGATATTCCCCGGAGATAAGAGGTACTAAAGAAAGTACTTAATACTATATATAGTCCTAATCCAGCAAGGAGAGCTTAAGTGGAAAAGGATTTTCTTGACTTACAGATATAGGCCGTACTAGCGTAAGAGCTGACCTATAATAACTCCATAGACAGCTTAGAAGTTGAACTCAACTTAGGACTAGTTAACACCTCAGATATCCTCGCCCAAGTTCATAGTAGGGATACCCTAGTAAGAATTCAAAGCCTCTATACGTATACTAAGGGAGACTTAGATACTGAGGAATTCTAAGTACAGCCGGTGGAGACTAGAGCTCGCTCTATAGCTTCGCGGAAATAACCCTATAATATAGAAGCTAAACTCTAGGATTAGATCAAAGTATACGCCACCTATGGATAACTAAAATTCCCTGAAGAAATCACTAAAGGAGTATAGTTTACTAAAGCTTAGGAAGATACTCGCTTCTTAGGCACTATAGATATTAATGACCCTAAGGAATCTCGTAAAACGCTTACAGAGATCCTTAAACAGAATACTAAAAAGATTAGCCCTAGTAAACCTCCCTCTACTATAAAACCTTCTATACTATTAGCCTCTATTCGTAAAATAGCAAAAGAATTAAGGCCTACTTAAACCCCTCCTTCAGTAATTCCGAAGTATAGCTTATATGGGGTAAGTTCAAGGAATCCCCGTATACACGAAGCATTATTTTAGAACAGTTATAGGCACGAGAATATACTAGATAAGCTATTGAACTTAAAAGAGATCCCCGGAAATCTCACTCTAGGAGAGTTAATAATGCTAATCGACCCTCTTAAGGTAGTAAACCCTTCCACCGGAACTATTAATCAGTTAATGCAGAGGCATAAAAAGGTATAACAGGTGGAGGAAGCCAAAGTACAGTCACTAGAGGCGTTAATTAACTCGGATAACATTCTCTAATAAAGACTTATACTATAATCACCTCTCATAAATATCAACGAGTATAAGGAAGGAAACGCTAAGTTATAGGGTTACGACTCAGAGGAAGAAGCTTCGTTTCCGAAAACATCTCCTCACGATAAGCTTACCCTGGAGATAGAGAGCTATCGATAGGCACTACTTTCAGAAAAGGAACAGAGGACCGTAGGGAGCGGCTTAAAGTAGTACCTTTATATTCGAAAGCTTGAAACCTACTAATAAAGCCAGCGGGCCTAAATCGCCTAATCTATCGAGTTTCTTATTTCATGCTCTGTTTCACTCTTATTAATCAGTTCTATTCCTTTTCTCGGACTACCTCTATTTACTTTTCTTACTAACCTCTGGCAACTCTTCTCACGATACTAATAAAGCACCTGTAAGGCTAGCGCCAACAGCGCTTCAGTAAGCGTCTATCACGGGAAGGCATTTAGCGTCAACCCTATTAAAACTAGCCTAAACAGTACTTAGTCTTACTACTCTCCAACGCCTAAACTAGTAGTTACTATACCTGGATATATAATAATCAGCAACGTTCGTGCTACCCTAGATACTAGAGCTAAAGTCAGTTATATAATACTGAAAGCAGCGGTGAAGCTTAAGTTAGCTATCACTAATAACTATAATATAGCCCTGAAAACTATTACTGGAACCTAGTCTTAATTCCTTGGGTTCGCCAATAATATTCCTATAGTAATCGGAAATTATGTTATCTACATAAGATTCTATATTATGAATACTCCTGGTATTAAAATCATTTTAGGATTTCCATTCTTCTGTAAATTTAAGTTAACGTTTCGATACCCTTCCGACTACGATAGTAGTAAAGTACTCGCCGACTTATAGGACTCTCGCTCTTATCTTATTACTACTGTTAAGATAAATAATGCCACGGAAGAAGCTAAAGACGCTGAAACCTTGAAAAAGCAACATACTGTTGGAATAGTTTACTAAGATAAGGACACTAAGTATAATACCTAAGATAAGTTCTCGGAAAACGAATAGCCGACTATGAAGAGAGCTTAGCGATTAGAATAATAGAATGCTCTTAATTTAATTTTCCTACGCTTAAGGGTAAGCTTTTTAAAGGAGAGGACGACACTTGGACTTCTACCTCCGACCTTAACTCCCCTGAGCTAAGTACTAATTTATCTCCTATAGTTGAAACGGAGCCTATAGTAACTATCGAGTTCCTCGAGAAAGAGTTTTATGTTCCGGAATCTACTCTTCAAAATTTTACACTAAAAAGCATTATTAAGGAAGCTCTATTAGACCTCTCTCTAGTTATTAACCCCGATTCGATATTTTTATTCACTATAAATTACGGAAAACTTAATATCAAGCACTCTTACTGCGGAAGGCCTTCATAAGTACGTTCGGCCCGAGTCGGTATAATATATAAGATAAAAGTAAAGAAAGTTCAGCTAGTTAATGAAGTGGATCTAATAGAGAATATCCCTAGTAGAAGAGAAGATTAGTACCGAAGATTAAGAGAGAGAGATACGTAATAAGTCTAATATAGGAAATTTCAGCACCTTCTACTACCTTAGTTTTCGAGCCTACCCCGGGGTTCTAGACTTACTCCAGAAAGGTTATCAAGACTTAATGTTAGTAACTCGCTATAGCTAGAGGAGAGAGCTCTTTTCGACAAGATGATGCTGAATAGAGAAGGAGCTATAGCGTTTAAATGGCCTGAATATGGAAGGTTCCACGAAGACGTTTCCCCTTCGGTGATTATCAAAACGATACCTCATAAGGCATAGCAGGCACTAAATTTCCCCCTACCGAGAGCACTAGTGCCTGAAGTTATAAAGATGGTGTAAGAGCGATTAGATAAGGGGGTACTCGAACTCTCAGAAGGACCCTATTGAAATACTTAGTTCCTAATTAAGAAGAAAGAGCCCGGGAAATATAGGCTTATTAACTCAGCGACTATACTAAATGCAGTAACTCGACGAGACGTAAACCTACCTCCTTCAGTGGACGAGTTCTCTGAAGAGTTCGCCGGTTGTCAAATGGCTAGTCTTGTCGACCTCTATTCCGGCTACGATTAATAAATACTCTATTAATTAAGTTGAGATATGACAGCGTTCTATGTGCCACATATAGGGCTGGTTAGAAACACTACTTTACCTCAAGGGTGTACTAATTCAGTTGCTTAATTTATATAGACGATATTAAGAATCTTGAAGGATATTATGCTGACTATTGCTGTACCGTTTCTTAATGATATAGGCGTCAAAGGCCCGTATACGGATTACAATCAAGCTACTATCGATACTTTTCCGGGGATTCGCTAATTTATGTTGGAGTATATCGTCAATCTCGATAAGACTCTAAAAAGACTTGAGAGAGCTGGAGCGACTATTGGAGCCAAATCTCAGTTTTGCCTTAATGGATTAGATATTGTAGGCTACGCTTGCAATTCAAAGGGTAGAGAGCCCTTAGTAGCACACCTTATTAAGATATAGAATTAGAAGGAACTGAAAAACATCTCCGAGGTTAAAGGATTTCTCAGCCTTATTATTTACTTTCGGATTTGGATTAAAGACTTTCAATATATTACCGAACCCCTCTATAACTTCTTAAGAAAGGGAGTCTCCTTTCTATTTAAATCTAAAGAGCTTATTAGAAAAGTAATAAAGAAACTTTAAGACGCTCTTTATATAGCTCTAGTACTTTGCAGGATCGATTACAATAAGGACGCTGGGGAAATAGTAGTAGCGGTCAACTCCAGTGGATTTGGCTGGGGAGGCTACCTAGGCTAAAGAGATCTTATTAGTAGATGAGTACGCCCCGCTCGGTACGAAAGCGGATGCTGGAATAAGGCCAAATATAGCTACGACGCCACAAAGAGGGAGTATAAAGGGGTGCTTTATATTCTGAAGAAACTAAAGATTTAGCTTATAGGAGTATATTTTATCCTGAAAACCAACGCTAATACTCTAGTAGCACAGCTCAACAGCGCTATTAACAACCACCCCGGGGCTATACTTACAAGATGGCTCACCTAAATAAGGCTTTTCAACTTCAAGGTGCGATATATTAAAGGCTCTACGCACACTGCGGCAGACTCTCTCTCTAGGAGGCTGAAGCACTTAGACGACACTAACTTTAACGATAATACTTCTAATAATAACGAAGATTAGATTCTCTCAGAACTTAGAGCCTATAAGATTTGCCCTATGAAGCTTAATAATAGGGAAGAGGCGGTTATAACAGACCCGGAGTTGACGAAGCGGAACGCTATTCTTTAAGATATGAAATTACAGGTATAACGACTTAGAGAAGGCGGAGAACTCATAGAAAGCTCTAGTGCTACTTCTAATACAGAATCGAACACTAAATATAAGTTCCCGGTTTCTTCTTCCGAATACTCCAATCACTTTATACAAATCGCCTTATACTTAATAACACTTAAGACCCTAGAAGAAATAGATTAAAAGACCTTTCGTGCTTTTAAGAAAGAAGCTCTAAATTTTGGAGTACATAGCCGGAAAATCTAGAAGCTACTAATGAAAGGAGCCCCTATTAGGCTTATAATCAACACTGATCGAGACAAAGCACGGATTCTTCGAAGTTATTATAACGACTCTAGGCATAAAGGGAGGGAAAGTACTTATTACCGTATTTCCATACGCTACTTTTGGAAGAGGTGCTATAAAGATACTATGAATTTCGTTCAAACTTACCCGGAATACTAACTGAGATTACTAAGACAGTAAGAAGAACCTCTTTTCCCTACAGCTTCTAACAGTTTAATAGAGAAGTAGGCCCTAGATATTACTTATATAACTAAACGATAAGGAAAGCAATATTTAATTATTACTAGGAACGATATAAGTAGTTAGGTCAAGGCATAGGCTCTCATACACAAAACAGCGGCAGCTATAGCCACTTTTATTTAGGAAGATATCATTTACTACTACAGCTTATTCTGGAGAATAGTGGTTAATAGAGGCAAAGAGAACATAAGAGAAGTAATTCAGCTCCTAAATAGAATAGAGATATAGCGTATATAGGTGTTAGCCTACAACCTAAGAGCGAATAGTATAGCTGAACAAAGCTACGGGCCGATTAAAAATACTCTCTCTAAGATGGGAAATCAGTGAATCGAAAACCTTCCGGCAGTATTATTTGCAGATCGGATAACAATATACGGATCTACAGGCTTTATACCCTTCTATATAGTTTATAGTAGAGAACCTATCCTCCCTATAGAAATACGATACCTTACCTAAAGAACCCTATTTATAAAAAAAGTCACTGATTAATTAAAGTTATTGTAACTTAGGGTAATTCAGTTTCAAATACAGTAAGAAAACATTAATAAAGTAATACTACGCAAAAGCTGCCGTAGATAAGAGGGTCGAGACGCTTTTAACGATAAGTATAATATTTAACAGAGACTATTTTAAGTCAAAGATATAGTCCTTTAATACGATTCAGTAAGGGAAATCGATAAGTCAACACGAAGAGCTTTAGATTTCCGGTAGTTAGGGCCGTATAAGATAGTACAAGCCAACACTAAAAAGGGTTACTACAGGCTCAAAGAGCTAGGACTTAATAGTCCCTGGTTCTAATTAACCTTCACTAGAAGTATACTAAAACTATTTCACGTACAAAAGAAGTTTATCTATAGCACTGAAGACACTGAATCTATTACTCATCTCAGTAACTAAGAAAGAGAGGTTAGTACTAAATCAAGCCTGGAAAACCCCCGCCAACAATACTTCAACAACAACGACGATAATTATAATACAGACGCTTCCGATACACCTATTATTCAAATCAGACGAAACGATGAAATTATTATCAGAATCCCAGAGATCTCACAGAGCCAACAAGACCAATACAGGGTAGTCTCAGCGTAATCAACCTCAGAATAGCACCTCTAATAGCGAGGACACCAACTCTTTAAAACAGGAAAACGATCACTAGTACTACCAGCACTTGTCTTCACCAGCACTATTCAGGGCAGCTTCAATTCGCTGTAGCACTGCCTACAGGTACCTAGAGAGCATACAAACTACTAAGACACAAAAGGCTGGCAAGAAGTAGAGCCTAAATACCCCTGAAATATCAAAGTATAATCTGGCCTTATAAAGTGATTATTTAATACAAGGCTAAATATCACCTACGTCAGCGCTAATAACTCCCTTAAGTGTATAACATGAACTATAGAACTCTTTATTATCGCTAGTACCTTCCGCGAAGTCAATAATAAGCCACTCGTTAAATAGGAAGGTAGGATAGGCCTGATTTATACGTCCTAATGACCGACTATAACGGCTTTAAGCGCATACTCTGGAAGTAAGCAATGAAAGGTCCGTCCCCTACATATAAAGGTTGATACAAAGCACCCCCCGTTTAAGCGCTGCTTCCCTAAGATAACCCACTAAATCCCCTATCTGCGGAAGCCCTTAGGAAAATAGCCAGCAAAAATAAAGGATTTCCCCAAGACCATAAGTAAAAGATATCCCCCAAGGCAAGTATCACCAATACTAACAGCACTAATAACAGAGAAGCTTTACCCGGTAATAAAGATCTCCGATCTATTATTAGGAGTAACCTAAAGGAGGATATCTACTAGCGGAAAGCAATGAAAACCCCGGTTCCACCAGCCCTATAGAACCTTTTCCCTCGTAAAGCGCATATAGAATTAGAGAGATTTTAGTTGCCTTAGACCCAGGACTGCCTGCGCCGTTTACTATTCCAGTAGTTTCTCACCAGTCAGGTTATTACTGTGACTTCCAAGGAAATATAGTACTTACTAATTAAGGTCTCATTAAAGGCAGAAGCTCTCTAGCCTATCCCCACAAAGCTAATATCTCTACGCCTTAGAATCACCTAAGGGTTAGAGTTCCCCACGCGTTAAAGGCCTGAACATGCTATCGGCTAACGACCTTTAACAAAGTAACTTCACCGAAGGAAGGAGTATTAATCCATCTCTAGATCAGCTTAACCTTGGTTACGCCTGCTAGGTCTGGGCCCCTATTTATATTATCTTCACTTTCTTAGAGAGGAGTAAATGAAAAGAACATAGCTCACGAGGTCTACCGCAGCCTGAGTGCTAGCAAGAGTATTAACGCAAGGAGTGTAAATATAGTATAACGAAGTCAGAATCCGCGAGCCTGCGTAACGTGCTTAGAGTGCCTCTGCTAAAGCAAGCAACCTAAGTTAAAAGCTCCAACTGGCTGGCCCTCAAGATAATGGAGTCGGTGGTGGACCTATACGTCTTCTAGGAGCCATCGGACATGCTTAAGACCATCACTGGACTAAAAAGCGAACGAACCTATAATAGCTATCACCCTCTAGCATGCCATGCTTATGCTCTGAAGACAGGAGAGTCAGGCCTGCTTCTAGCGGATACTCTCTATAGTGAACAGCCTCTATGTCGGACGGAAATCGCTATGGCTAGACATTAATTAAGGAGAAGCCTTAATAGTATTCAGAAATAAGAGCGACCCCTATCACTCTTGAGTCTTCGTGACAGTCCTTACTCTCCAAGATATCAGTAAACTCCTCCAGCGACTTGATAGGTCTTACGTCCTAGTAAGAAAGCCTTAGAACTAAGAGAAGACACTTAACAGCAGGGATAGCCTCAGTAACCCTTATTACCTTAGCAAGAATCTAATAGTCCTCGCCTTCTCTAACGCGTTAGCCTTCCCACCGGTTACCTAGACCTCTAACCCCACAGGTATATGTACGCCTAAAGCGTATATTCGTAATAGCGAGGCAAGAGATTATTACTAGGTGTAGAAGGGGAGTCACTGAGTTAGATACGTCCTAATCACTAGTGCCAGGAGGTTAGCGGTAATATTAACTTAGTAAGGGAGCAAAGAGCGAGGGAGTTAGGAGAGGGAACTTAGCTATATGAGATAAGGTTAGTAGCTATGTACTTAGGCGCTTTAGATCGAAGGTCGTGCAGCGGAACCTGTAAAGATATCGCTAGAATTAACGCGTTTCAGGAAGAAGGAAGGACAGAGACTTACCAGGTGACTTGGAGAGCCCCTTCCCTGAGAGATATTCGTTGTGGCAGAGCAAGAGACTATTACAGGGTAAGGTAGTTAAGGTCTAAGCCTGGGAAAGTGATAGTATAGCTAAAGACATAACGTAAAGGAAGGAAACCTCACCTAGAGAAGCTCTGACGTCACTAAGCTTATTGAAGAGGCAGAGACCTCTATAGAAAATCAGTATAAGTTAGTATGGAGATCTGGTCTGTACGCGAGGTAGTTGATAGAAGGGAAATGAAGGTGAAGAGATCGACTTAGCCTGATTAGAGAAAATGGCGTCTCTAACTTGAAGATCTGCGTTCTAAAGCTTGCAGGTTGAGGCTCTGGTATGAGGTTTAGGCGTGCGAGAGCTATATGAAGAGAGGGAGGTGTAGTTGATAGAGGTTGAAGAGCTTGGAGCCGCTTAGCTTGAGTTAAGTACTGGAGATCGTTAGTCTTAATCTTGAGCCTGATCTTAAGGTTGTAAGATTGGAAGGAGAGAGATTAGAATAGAAGAGCGACGAAGCTCTGTATTCACCTTGGTTAGAGAGAGAGTGGCGCTACTCCTGTAACCTTCTTGAAGGTTGTTTGCTCTCAGAAGTGAGCTCTTAGAGGGGAAAAGCAGCTGTAACTTGGTCTTCGTCGCTAGGGGAACGCGTATAGTGGTAAGGAAAAACGAAGAAGCTTCCTACGCAGCTTCAAAAAGGGTTGTAGAGCTTGTTGAGTGGAGAGAAGGAAGGAAGTGGTGAAGGTGTTGTAGTTGTAAAGATTAAGGGAGAAGATGGAGGTGTTATAGTGGGGGATAACCTTATAGAGGTAAGCTAAGCGAACCTTTGTTTGCGATTTTACTAAGACTAACGATAGTTCAGGCTTCACATGACTTTAACGTCACTTCTGCACCGCAGACCTCTACTTTTACCTTTGGAGATTTAATGCTTTTGGAAATAGCCTAGCTCTACTACATTTGTTTACTATAATACTCGGGGGCGAGTTTTTAAAGGGGGGGACGCATATGGTGGGGATTGGCTCGGTAAAACTTTTATCACCTGACTTATACACTCCGCATTATACTTAAGTTGAGACCTTTTTTAAGAGATCTTATTATTAATAATAGCACTTTTCCTTCTGATAGGATTTACACTTCTTTCTCTAATTAACAATTCGTACTCTTTAGATATGTGATATCTTTTGATTTCGTCTATCTGTTATTTCTTGAACCTTATACCTTATGTACCTTGCATTTGCTACCCTCTTGTCGTGTGGGGGATTGGGGTCCTCCCCTCCACATTATAAAGAAATCTTATAAGATAGTAATAAGGCTAGGGGTATTAATAAATTCTCTCGAGATTATATATCGCAACTACTAAGTTTTATAGTTCTAGAGAAAGATAAATAGAATCTTTTTTGTCTTATTAAGGTAAGTTCTTATCTCGCCTTACTTTTATTAGCTACTTAATAAGATCTAAATAGTAGCGTAGTATTATCAATATACTCGCTAACTTATACTTAGGCTAAGGATTAATAGAATTCAAAGTATTAAGATATGGTATAGATTATAACTAGTTGTATTCTTAGACTCTCTTAGTCAAGTACTTACTTATAGTAAATATAAGAGAGACTTTTACTTCCGTATATCTTATTATACCTAAATATTAAATTTAAGAAGGCATTTAGCTTAGCGTTAATAGTAGTTATTACTCCGCTCTTTCTTGAGTATGGCTAGGCACTATTAAACATGCGATAACACTCTAGACTTAATTAATTATTATAAGATATATTCCTCGAGCTAAGACAGAAGGTTAATAAACTATTAGAAGAGTTCTTGTTGCTCTATAACCTTCAGGTAAGAAGCTTAATAAACCTTAGGAAGAATGATACAGCTAGGGCGCTACTCGAGTAGGTGATCCAAATCCGAGAGACTACACTGCCTAAGACGTATCCCTCTACGCTTACGACTATAAGTAATATCGCTCTTATGCTCTCTAGGATAGGTAAGTACGCTGACGTAGAGGCCATGAACCGCTAAACGCTTGAGATCTTAGAAGAGGTGCTTAGTAAGACACACCCTGATACGCTCACGATTATACGTAACCTCGCTAGAGTACTCTCTAGGCTAGGTAAGTACGCCAACGCAGAGGCTATAAGCCGCTAGACGCTCGAGATCTCAGAAGAGGTGCTCGGTAAGACGCACTCTGATACGCTCGCGACTATAAGTAACCTTACTCTTATACTCTCTAGACTAGGTAAGTACGCTGATACAGAGGCTATAAGCCGCCAGATACTTGAGATCTTAGAAGAGGTACTTAATAAGATGTACCTTAATACGCTTATAAGTATTTACTGTCTTACTTATTTACTTTAGTAAAGATAAGAATTTAAAGAAGTATTACTACTTTACTAAAGGGTATATACTAGTTATTAGTTATTATTAGGCTCTGAATATCTAATTACGAAGGCTTATATAAACTATTATTCTAGTATACTTAGTGATTTATAATAGTTAAATGAAATAGAGTAGTATTTTATAACACTGCTTATTTATAATAAATTTCTTATAATTCATTAATATATCATATATCATTAGAAGAAGGTATTTTCTTTCGTCTATAGTAAAATAACTAGTATTAAAACGTAACTTAATGTTATAGTAGCGTAACCCTAAAGTAGTCGAATAGCTGAATTTGCCTTTAATCAATTCATGTACCCTTTTGGGCTCGCTGGCTGAGTAGTAAAGCTATTTACTTACTCGTTGTACAGGTCTAATACCCCTGTCGTTACACTTAACGTATCTGTAGCAGAAGAATCTTTGAAGGCTTTTTCTATATACTCGAATCATACTTTTCTATTTAATTTTTAAAACTTTGATAAAGAGGGGCCTGGGGGAAGCGACATTTATATACTAAGCTTATAATCTTCTATAATATTATAGAAGGTTTGAGTTTATTGATGATAATAAAGTTTATTCGCTCGCTTCTAAACCTAAAGGGCTCTAGTCTATATTATATAATCTACTTCGTTCAGTGTTTCCATAACCTCCTGAAGCCTATATAGAAATACCTCTTCTAGTGTTTTCTACTTTTAGTAATTACCCTAATTAAATAAGGTCTTATGTATAGTTAGTAGTAAGTGAGCTTAAAGATTATTCCTCTAAGTGTTTAATATTCTATCGTTAGCGACTAAAGCAAGACCTACTAAGGATACGAGGAGTATTAAGGGTTAGTTAGGGTAAGAGAATAAGATAGGATTTATAGTTATAGAGTATTAGCTGCTTATTCTACCTCTATATCTAGTTATTCTATAGTAATAGCGAACTTAATCGTTACTTAAACTGCATCTATATTTAGTGTCTATTTCTCTAGGTTAGATAAGGATTTCTCCTCTAGGTAGAAGAAGAGATTATCTCTTCTTATAACTATCTGTACTAGTATTTACATTTAGTATATATCCTATCTTATATATCAGAAGAGAAAGTACTTAACTATTTCCTTACTTAGCTATATTAGTATTTATAACGTTGAAGTAACGGAAGTACTAGAAATAGGAGTACTTAGGTTTAGTTGAAATATTACCGGACAAAAGCTGGACCAGATTCGTATATATATAGGACTGCTCCTCTTATAAGGGTTCCTTACTTTCTTATTTTTTTATTACTAAATTTATAATATTATTATTTACTTACTCTCTTACTCTTATACTTAATACTATACTTAGTAATATTATATTATTATATTAAATAAAAAGGTTACTCTCGCCGGAAATAGCTTATATAATATTCTATTACCTAGAAGATATAATTAATTAATTCTTATTTAAATTGCCCTTAATTATTATCTTTAAAGAATTAGGATTTTAGAGATTTCCTAAATAAACTAATAAACTAGGGTTTA
Source organism: Cadophora sp. MPI-SDFR-AT-0126 (assembly GCA_020747065.1). Taxonomy (NCBI): domain Eukaryota; kingdom Fungi; phylum Ascomycota; class Leotiomycetes; order Helotiales; family Ploettnerulaceae; genus Cadophora; species Cadophora sp. MPI-SDFR-AT-0126. Next base: position 2,967,471 of record JAGMVK010000005.1, read on the forward strand.
GTTCTACTTATTATAAATCAGTATAATTAGAGTAGAGTAGTCTTTATTAATAGAGATTCTAAATAATTCCCTTTATATAAAGGCTATTATAAATAAATTTAAGGTATTATAATTACTATTACTAGAATCCTTAAGTTTATAAAACTCTTTTAAACTACTTTTATTCTCCTTTAGAATATAACTATATAACTCCTATCGCCTATAGAATTATAGTATATAAAAACTACCTTAATACTAATATTTCTTACTAGGAAATTATAAAGTATTTCCTTAATACTCTTAGAATCCCTATTTTGGGCTATACTTGAATTACGCTTAAATCTTTTCTTATTCTTATTATAGATACTATTAATATAATAAGTCTATTTAGTAAAACTACTAATAATACTCTTAATTCTTTAACTTTAACCGAAAGCTTTTTTAGCCGTAAGATTTAAGGTAATAAAAATAAAGGTTATATAAATTAAGATAAGAGAGACTTTAGTAACCTAGATATATTAAAAGGAATTATTTAATTTATAAAGAATCGAAATTATGCTTAAGAGACCTTCTTAGCTTATATTAAGTAATTACTAATTTTCGCTTAAGCTACGCTAGTAGTACTCTCTGCTAATTCTATCTTAATTTACCTTAAAACCTTACTATTAATTATTTAATTAATAGAAAAAAATAAATTAATAAATTAGAGTAAATATACTCTATTTAAGCTAGAAAATACCTTCCTTATTATATTTAAGGCAGAATCGGATACCCCTTAGGGACCTAAGGTATAGTTTATAAAAAAGATCTCTTCCTTAAATAATAAAATTAACCTAATATTAAGTAATAGAAAGCTTTAGTTAAAGATTAATTAAAGATTAATACGAGTCTTTACTTAAATACTTAAGTATAGCGAGCTTTAGTATAGGGATCGATTACTAGCTTAGCCTACTCTTACTTAGAGCTTTAATACTTATCTAAAACTAATATATTTTAAATAGCTTCAGAAATAATTTCTTTACTAGAAACCTACTTTTTTACTAGAAATAAAGTCTATAAGGCTTGTATTAAGTTCTTTAATATAAGTATATAGGAACTAGACTATATATCCGCTGCGCTGCTACCAGGGTTCCACTGGACCGTGCGCCAGGAGGCCTCGGCTAATTCTGACTAATAAGAGAGCTCTATTTCAAAGGAAATCTGCAGAATATCATTGATTTCTATAAAATACTGCAAAATAAGAACAAATCTTATATAGGTGAATTACGCACTATTTATAGTTATATCAGTTTAGATTCTTCTTTAAAGAATGATCCTTATTTGCAGTAATTTCTTATAAAGCAATTCTTTTTTACAGCTAGTCTTAAAACCTCCCTCCTCTACACGTAATATACTAACCCCTCTTCGCTATCTTTACCTATTAATAGAGGTGCGAAGGCCTAGAATCAGTCTCTTAGCTCACTATAGAGACTCTCTTCTTTAGAGAATAAGAAGCTATTAAAAAACCCTTTATAATAAGGCTTATCACGAGTATTCGTCTGAATTCTTACTAGCTCCGGAAGCTCAATTTACGTGGTTCTTCTACCTCTACGCGCTCTGCAAGTAAGTAGTAATTCATAAGGATAAGTTGAAAGAGCTAGTGCTTAATTACTTAGTAGTTACTCCTTCTAATCTCTCTTAAACTATCGTATTCAGAAATCAAGTGATCTCTTTTATTTATAGCTCCTATCTAGTAATTATAGTTATTAGTTACTACCGGAATTAATAGTGTTTTAATAGCTTTACCTTCGTTAAAGACTACTCTAGATATCTTTACTTTAGAGCTCATTAACTTAAAGCGCTTTCTTATACGCTTAACTATATCTTCCGCAAATAAGACAGATATTATAAATAAGATAAAGACTTAATCCTTTTACCTAATTTAGAGTATTTTGCCGTCGCTTATAGGGAAGGAATAAACCTAGCCCTAAGGGATAATATTGTTTTTATCCAACTTCTTTAAATCAAGAAATTCTTTAATTACTCTAGAATTAGTTCGATATATACTTATAATACCATAATTAAGTATTCTTACATATACAATAAATCTACTGGACACGAAAAAGTTATCTAAAAAGACATGATAACTGTAATTTATAAGAGGTTCCGGCAGCCTTTAAAGTAACTTCAAAACTACAGCTTAAGTCTTATTACCTTTATTACTAGCCTTCTTCGTGCTACCTAATTCTACCGGTGTAAGCGTATCCACAGGACTATTTCCTACCCCTAGGATATACTAATTCCAGTAAAGAATAAATCCAGAATAAGTAATTACCTAAACCTTAAAACTAGTAGGAATCAGCTTATTAAGTACAATCGTGGCCTCTTTTACGTAGCCCTCGTACCGAATCATACACTCGTTGACCACTATATCCCGGCCCGGGATATAGACTAAGAGATTCGTGTCCTAGATATACGTAGATAGCTTTTCTACCTAAGAAAAGTTAGTAAAATTCGTACTTAGCATTTACAATTATATAACTCACATATTAGTACAGTCCCGAAGCCTCATTTCCAGCTAATCTTATACGTATATATAGCTCTTAGAATCGATTCCTTAATATATATAAGGTAATATTATAATAACTAAGAAATTCTTTATTTAACCAATAGTCTTGAATCTTATTCTAAATATTATATATTATATAGATTCGTATAGCAAAGTATATATAAAGCTCCCCAGAGCACGTAGAGTACTAAAGAAAAGGGCGTATATATAGTATAGAATAATCCTAAGTATTCCAAATATAATTATTCATCTTTTCTATTATCTAATCTATGATTTCTAGAGTAAAATACATAGTAAAAAGCAAGAGAGGATTATCTGGATCTACCTCCTCTAGAATCCGGATCTCAGGGGGGTAATCCTTCAATTACATGGAGTAATACGAATCGCTATGGGTTTTCAAGGGAGGCGCATCCGGTCTATGGGTCCCTGGATCCGTAGGATCAGTAATTATATTCTCTTACATTATAGTCATAATTAAATCAACGAATTTAGGTACAAAATAGGGCTTGTTTATATATTAATAATACGCCGGGCTTTTGGTGTTCCTTCGGAACATTGGTTGTTCCGCTCCGGGATCAGTGTAACCCTGGTAGCAGCGCAGCGGATATAAAACCTTTACTTAATTTTATATAAGATTCTAAAATACTATAATCTAAGGAAATATAGTTTATATAAAATAGTTCTTCTTTATATAGCTTAAAATTATCTTCTAGCTTTATATTACTACTATATTAGTTAAGAGCTTATAGTAAGATAACTATATAATAATAATAATTCATTTTATCTTAATTAATACTAATAAGTAATAGAATATATAACTTAATTTATCTCTTATTAGCCTTTGTAAATCAGACTTTCTCTAGAGGATAACTAGGCCGGGCTCCTTTTAGAAGACTTCCGAACTACTTACTTCTTAACTAGTACTTAAACTTACTTCTTCTTCTAATACTCCCTTTTACTATTACTTAATATTATAAACTATAATTCTTATTCTATTATATTAAAAGAGTATATAAAAACTTTAAGGAGATTCTAATAACTTATAAGTAAAGTATTATAAGTATAGAAAGTTTAAATATTATAAATTAAACTATTCTAAATTAATTAAGATTTAGATTCTTAATAAAAAGAAAGTTAATAATAATACTAAAGAGATAATAGAAAGTAAGAAAGATTAAGTAAAGGAAAATAAAAAGGCCTAAGAAAAGACTCCTTCTTAAGCTTACGTAAATATAATCTATTAAAGCTTAATTTAAATTCTCTAATAAGAGGGAAGTAGTTTATAATTAATTATATACTTAGTATAAATAGATTAGAAATTATACTCTTTATATTAATAAATACTAAAGTAAATAGTTAACTTTTTATAAATTAGACTATATTTATATATCTTTTAAGAGCGTTAGGAGTAAAGGTTTAGTCCCTTTTATATACTATACTAATATATAGTTTTTAGAACTCTATCTAAAGCTATATTACCTACTATATGTATTTATACTTAACGATTAATAGTTAATGCGTGTATAACTATTCCTTTATAATTCTTAACCTAGGAAAGTAAGATATAATAATAAGCGTTAAATAGATACATTGATTCTATCTTAAGTTATAAATAGACTAGAATTAATTCTTATAGTCATCTAATTACTTACTTACTAAATAATAGTCTTAAGAGCTAGTCTTACCTTTTCTATATATATAGCTTTCTCTATAATAAGACTATTAGAGTAATATAAATTATAGAAATTAAGTAATCTAAAAGAATAAGATATAATAAAAATATCTTTTTTTTATAATTTAAATACTAAAAGAATATCTCCTTTAAGTTATTTCTAAACTAATCTTAATATTATTTCCTATAAGTAAAAGATCTTTATAAATTCGAAAATTAAAATATAAACTATTAAGAATACTACTTATATTTATATTTATTTATAAGATTAATATAAATACCTTCTATTTTAATATAAAATATAAAGATACTAAATTCTTCTAAACTAGTATCTATAAGATAAATTATATTTTATAAAAATAGTATAAACTAAAAGATTCTAATACTACTTAATTCTTATCTAAAAAGCTTCTAAAATAGTATTAATATCTAAAGTTAGTATTTTCTAAGAAAAATATAAATACTCTTTTACCTTATTAATATTATAATTATAAGATTTATCTTAAGGGACTACTACTTAATACCTACTCTCCTCTTTACTATTAATTAATAAAGGAGCTTAAAGTAATAAAGGAGTATCTTCTAAAGAATCTAAATAAGGATTTTATTAAGTTAAGCTAGAGCTTATTTATATTACTTATACTCTTTATTAAAAAGTTTAATAAAGATTTGCGATTCTATATTAATTATTAAAAGCTAAATATCCTTATATAAAAAGATACTTATCTAATTTCCTAAATTAATAAGCTTTTTACTAGAGTATCAAATATAAAGATATTTACAAAATTAGATATTTAAGCTACTTTTAATTATATCCGTATAGATCTAGTCTCTAAGGAGTATACTATATTTTAGACTAGATACGAATTATATAAGTATAAATTATTACTATTTAGTCTTTTTAATAGACCTAGTATATACTAATATTATATAAATAATGTACTTCTTAATTATTTAGATAACTTTTATATAGCTTACCTAAATAATATCCTAATCTACTTTAAATCTATAAGAGAATACTAAGCTTATATAGAATTCGTACTAAAGCGTTTAATAGAAGCTAGATTATAAGTTAATATTAAGAAATACGAATTCCATATTATTTATACTAAGTACTTAAGCTATATAATAACTACTAAGGGTATTAAGGTAGATTTAGAGAAGATTAAACTATTACGTAACTAAAAGTACTTTAAGATTATAATAGCTATTAAGTCGTACCTAGGTTTCTGTAGTTTTTACTAATAATTCATATATAACTTCGGGCTTATTACTAAACCTTTATCTACGCTTACTTAATCTATAGTAGTTTAAAATTAAATAAAAGAGTATTATATTATGTTTAAAGAATTCCAAAAGTAGTTACTATTTATTTAATAGATTTACTATTTCTAGTCGGAATTAGTTATTAAGCTAGAAATAGATACTTTTAATAAGGTAATCGCTAGAGTAGTATTATAATAGTATAATAACGAATAATAGTACTTATTTAATTTCTATTTATATATACTTAATAGTTACGAATTAAATTAGGAAATCTATAATAAAGAACTATATACTATTATAAAAGGCTTTTATAAGTAGCGCTTAGAGTTAATATTCTTTTAGAACAGAATTAAGGTATATTTAAACTATCGCTTCCTAGAGTACTTCATAACTACTAAAGTACTTATAGCTAAGTAAGCTTATTAAATAGAATTTCTCTCTAACTTTAATTTCTGAATTATATATACTTTTAATAAAGATAATTAGAGGGCTAATATCTTAAGCTATTAAGAGTAAGATTTAGAAGTATAAAAATAAATTTAGAAAGATAATTAGAGCTGAACTTTACTGAAATTAAGAAGACTTAACTCTTATATTAATTTTAAGTTAATAGAATAATTTATTTCCTTTATAGTTATAGTATCTCTCTTACTATTAATTACTACTAAGGTAGAAGCTCTTCTAAATACTTCCTTAGACTCTTTTAATCTTATTAAAAAGCTTTATTAAAATAATTATACTATCTTTACTAATATACGAAAATTCTTACTTAAAGACTACTTAATTAAGAATAGACTCTTACTCTTTAAAGATTGATTCTATATATAATATAATACTTCTCTTTATACTAAGTTAATTAAAGAAGTATATAACTAGCTATTTATTACTTACTCTAATAAATTAAAGATATATTAATTCCTAGCCTTAAAGTACTACTAAATTAGAATAGATTTAAATTATAATTAGTATATAAGAAATTACTAAGCTTATTAATTCTTACACTTTAAGTATCCTAAATAGTAAGGTCTTCTCTACTTACTACTAATTCTAAGTTATTCTATATAATATTTATATATAAATTACAAGGATTTCCTAAAGAATAAGTATAGTTATAATAGAATCCTAGTATTTATTAATTACCTAGGAAAGGATTCTATAACGATTCCTTATTATTAAGATATTAATATATATAGTACTATTAAACTCTTTATCTAGTGAATCTACTAATTTAGATATACTCCAGAGTTAATTATATTAGATTAAAAGCCGTAGTTCGTTTTATTATTTTGGAAAGAGTTTTACTGAATTATTAGTATTAAAGTTAAGCTTTCTATAGTATATTATAAGGAGACTAATAGCTAGACAGAGATTATAAATAGATATATTAACTAAAGATTATAATTATTTATTAACTTTTATTAGAATAACTAAAGCAAATTAATTCTATTAATAGATTAAGTTTAAATAACCCTTCCTTATGCCTTTATTAGTATAGCCCTATACTAGCTTAAATTCGGATTAAATTCAAGGAATAATTAGGATTAGAACTCTTTTAAAGCTATTACTTCTCTAGAAAGGCTTAACTACTGTAATATTAAAGCAATAGCAGAACATATAAAAGAGGCGTAGGAGTTAGCTAAATCAAATATATAAGTTACGTAAGATCATATAGTAAGGGCTATAAATTAGTATTATAAACTTATTGATTTTTAAGTAAGTAATAAAGTATACTTATTTACTAAGAACCTTAAGAGTTACTAATTAAGTTATAAGCTCAATAATTAATAGGAAGAGCTATTTAAAATCCTATATTAAGTAAGGAACTCTTACTAGCTTTAATTACTTATAAGATCAAATATTTATCATATATTTACTCCTAAGCTATTATTCCGGAACTTAAATAATCCCTTACTTAGTTAAGAATAGTCTTAAAACTCTCCTAAGATAATTAAGGATTAAGAAAAATAGAAAGTATAAGAAGTTCTTATATTACAATTATATTATAATACCTTAAAGTATTAAGTTAATTAGGTAAGTTATAATTTTAATACTATATAGTATAACTTATCTAACTTAATAAGATCGCTTTATAAGTTAAGAGATTTTTACTAAATTAACTTTTCTACTCTAAGACTACCTTAAAACTTACTTAAATAATTAGTTATATAAGAAAATAAAAAAGATAACTATAATTACTTAAAAAAATAATAAACTAGTTAGTAAGATAGTAAAATAAGGTTTAATTTAAATTATTTAAATACCCTCTAATTTAAAGTACTAATACCGTAATCTTACGATTATATTCTAGCTAAAATATCTTATTAGTTTTACTATAGGGGGCTACTCCCGTATAAGAAGTCTAACTAAAGATATAACTATAAAAAACTAATAACAAAGCTAATCTGAAATAGGACTTATTCTTCCTTTACTCTAAATTACTTAGAATCTTCTTATTCTCTCTCATATTACCTAAGCGTCTCTTTACACGGAATCTATCTAGTAGCTTACTAGCGTTCTCCTCTTCTCTCTTACGCTTTAAAGCACTATAAATCTCCTTAGCTACCTTAATAGCACTAGTAGTAATCTTCTTTTGAATTTAGCTTAGGGCTAAAACTATACCCTAAATATATATTAATCAGAAATTATTTAAACTTTACTTAAGTAAAAATAGATATATTTAAAACTAGATCTTTATTCTAAATAAAGATAGTTATAAGTAAAACTTATAATAAAAGAAAAAGATAAAAGAAAAGGGGGTAACTTATAGTTTATTATATAACTAAATTTGTAATAGCTTAGTAAAGAGTACAGGTTTTCTTTAATAACTTTAATTATAGCTTACTTTATATCTTAAGGGTATTAGTAGTAGTAATACATAATCTAGTATCAATCTTTTAGAAGGTAGAAATAATACCTTTATTATCTTTAGTAATAATAGTAAAAGAAAGCTTATAATATTTCTTAGCTATATAATATAGAATCTAGTATAGAAATTAGTATTTTAGTTTATTTGGATTATAATTAGATTATATTTATAATAATTAGGATTTAGGAAAAGGAAATAAGAAGTACTTATAAGATTACACTTTTCTACTTACTTTTTATAGTATATATACTTTTTACTTTTAGTACTATTAAACTTATAAATATAGTCTAGTTTTATAGTAAGTAAGTAGATATATTAAATATAATACTTATAATAGACAGACTTAAGGGCGTTAATAGAAGTTAGAGTAAGTACTATTTATATTAATATACTAAATTAATTCTAAATTACTACTAAACTACTAGGAATTTAGAACTTAACTTACTCTTAAATTACTTATTTTATTTAATACGGACTATTAAAATATATTAGTAATATATATAAATTAATAAATCTTTATATATAAGGTTCACTTATAAAGCTTAAATGTAACGTACGGTCGAGCTGGTGTTGCTCGAGAGTACGAAGATTAGTGGGTTAGATAGGGACACTATTACTAATTAAGACTTAATAATTGTTATAAGTTACTAAGTATAATATAAATATACTTTATTTAAGTTAAGTATAAGGCCTTTATCTATATAAGAAATACTATTTATTTATATAAAACTCTTATTAGTGTTAAATTACTTAAATTATTTAAATTATTATTTAGACTTAAAGAGTCTAAATAATTCATTTTATAACTTATTATAAGACTATAGCTTCTTTATATAGTACTAGGTTTTTTCCTAATTATACTTTTTACTAAGCCTTAGGGCCATGTCACTTATTATAGCCTTAGGCTATAATACTATGCCCTCCCTGTCCTAGCGTGTTCTCGCGCTCTTAGATATATAATTAGGAAACGTTATTCTTACCCTTAAACTATCCTTCCTTTCTATTATACCTTCTAGCTATTATAAGTATCTTAAATAAAACTAATAAAATCTCCTTTTCTATATTCTTTATTATAGCTTTAAAATACCTTCTTATTCTTAATATAAGAAGGATCTTTGGAGGGTTTATATTATTTCTTTTAACTCTAATCGCTATACTAAGTGTATTCGTGCTAATAGAAATACTAAGTATAATATATAGGGACTCTTAAAGAGTAATTAGCTTAAATTAGAGTAAATAAAGGCTAATCTTTCCTACGAATAAGAGAAAGCTTAGTAGAATCAGTAGTAGCTAATTAAGCAACTATTTACTTAGTAGGTTAAAATTTCCCAAATAAATAAATAAAGGGAATTATTTTATACTAAGGTAATTGAAATATTATATTATAGTCTTTATTCTCTAGATAAGTTAGAAGCTATTAAGGAAAAGGAACATTTAGCAAGAGAGTGTAATAATACGCCTTCCTAGCTTAATAAGGTTTCGGAATCTCTAAACCCCGCGCTAGCGAAATAGCTGGCCTATTTTAATCCTTTAGATCCTATATAGTTCGCTTTAGGTCTTAGTAATAATGTTTCTTAGAGTTCACTTAAGTTCTTAACTAGAACTATTAGAGTAAATCCAAGTAGTTTAGATTTTATATAAGTTCTTATAAGTTTTTCTTATTCCTATATCTTTTTTATTTAATAAGGTACTCCTACTAATCTCTAGTAGTAGTCCGGGTATTAAGTAGTTTCTCGACCTTATATTCGTCTAAGTTATTCTCTAGTTATAGCTCTTTATTTATTACTAAGGGAGCTGGCCTTTTAGTAGGTTCTAGTAAAGAGATATAGAAAACTAAGTAGAGCTTGGATTTCTTTAGTAGCTATAGTTTGAAATTAATAAGTCTTACTTTCTTTAAGATTTTAAAAGGCTTTAGTTTCTTAAAGTCTAGCTTTATACTTAGTTATTTTATTTTAATATGTTTACGTAATAGGTATACTTTATTCTCTCTTTTTAGCGGAGGTCTTATACTTTACTTTTAGTTACTGTATTTTATAGTTCTTAGGTTTAAGAATTATATATCCTTAGAGAGGTATTCCTGTAGTTTTTTAAGTTTATTTATAAGAATAATTACTTATTATATATTAATGTTATCTTTTTATAGCTATTAGTATACTTTTGGCTTATATCTATAGTTAGTGAAGAAGAGTAAGATAGAGATAGTCTTATTTCTTACGCTATTAAGGGCGAACTAGGTAAGCGGTAGTAGTTCTATTTAGTTACTTTATTCTTGATTAATATAGCTGTATAAGTATTATTCTAATAACTAATTCAGTTGTTTAGTCTATCTATTTATTTAGAGGTGAAATGCTATAGATATTCTATAATTAAGCCTTATTTAATTTATTAATAATATCTAAAACTTAAATATAAAGAGCTTATCTTTATTAGATATGATTTCCTTTAGTAGCTTGTACTAGCTTACTACAATTTTAAGGAATACATATACTAATTCTTATGCGTTACTTTCTTTCCTATAGGATACGAAATACTTATACTTAGTAAGTTAATCTGTAATTACTTATATAGTATCGAAGATTACTCCTATTATTAGTTTCTTTAATGGTAGTAGTTTAATAATAAAGTCGAATATAATCGATTCCTATACTCTAATTAATATTAGTAGTAATTATAGAAGGCTATAAGGTGCGTGTTAATTTACTTTACTTTTTATATATAGGTTGTATTCTTCTACTACTTTTTCAATATATTTTCTTAGTTCTAGGAAGTAATAATTCCTAGCTATTCTATTAAAGGTTCTTATTATTTCCTAGTACTTATACGCTAGCAGCGAGTGTTATTCTCTGATAAAGTCTGCTTGTAGCTTTATAGGGATATATATAAGGCCTTTAAATTATAAGATACTATTATTATTTGTGAAGAAGTTTTTTATTTATAATATTATTACTTGTAAGGCGTATTTATTATTTATATATATTCTTTTAATTTACTATGCAAGTATATTATCTTCTATTACTACTAGGGTTATAAGGAGCTCGTAGTTATATTTTAACTTATTAGTTCCTATCTTAAGTATTACTTTAAGTCTCTCTATTAGTTTACCTAAGTAGTTTTATTATCTATTAAGAGTATTAGCTCTTATATTTTTTAATCTTTTTTAATATATAATATTAAGTTTTAGTGTAAATAGTTCTTTTAACTATTTAACTTATTATTAATTTAGTATCTTAGTTATAATAAAGGATATAAGATTCTTATAGTTTATCTATACTTAGATTATATATTTTGCTTCTTCTAAGTAGTAGCGCTACTACTTATATATAGCTACTATAACTAGTAGTTTCTTATTATATACATTATAGTTAAGCTCGGTAGGCGAGAATATTCACGAGTGGTACGCAATAGATTTTAGTTACTTATTATATTTCTAGCTTAAATAGGCCCTTAGGGCGAAGTTCGAGGTATTAATCTCTATAATAATTTCTAATTCCAGGTTATAAGTAGCTAGGACTAAGGTACTAGTAAAGCGTGCCTTAAGTAGCTCAAAAGCTTTCTAGGCCTTTATTATCTATTAAAAGTCTTAGTTCTTTTTTATAAGATCTATAAGTAGTTTAGCTACTATAGAGTAGTTATATATAAATCTTCTATAGAAGTTTATGAATTCTAAGAAGGATTATACTTATATAACTATTATTAGAATAGGCTATAATAGTACTACCTTAACTTTAGCTAAGTCTATACAGATTCTATATCTTCTAATAATAAATCCTAAGAAGTAGATTTCTTTTTAGTGAAATTCGCACTTCTTAAGTTTAAGAAGAAGTTTAGCTATTTTTAGTTTAGCTAATACTATCTTTATATATTAAATATATTTAATTTTATTCTTAGAGTAAATAAATATATTATCTAAGTAAGTAATTATAAAAACATCAAGGTATTCGTGTAATTAGTTATTAATTATTCATTAATAGGACATAGGTATATTTATAAGCTTAAATAGTGTAACGTTGAAGTGACGGAAGTACTGGAAATAGGAGTACTCAGGTTTAGCCGGAATATTACCGGACGGAAGCCGGACCAGATTTATGTATATATAGGACCGCTTCCCCTGTGAGGGCTCCTTACCTTCTTATTTCCTTTGTACTAGACCTATAATATTACTATTTGCCTACCCTCTTACTCCCATACTTGATACTGCACTTAGTAATATTGCGTCGTTACAAATAGTATAACTTAGTATTCGTATAAACTATAGCGTATTCTAAATACTGTTTTCTATTCCTTGCTTTTCTTCATTCTTATAAAGTTATAGGTATCTTATATATCTAGTATTATAAATACTATTACTCCTTATAATTAGTTATATAGCTTATTAATTAAGGGTAATAGATATTAATTCTTAATAGTGATACTATTAAGTATATAGTAATTAATATATAATTAGAGCTTCCCATCCTTTTTTAGAATAAATAGCATTAGGCTAGCAGCTAATAAAGTAAATAGTCGTATAAATCCTTTTACTAGATTCTTATTAATATATTCCTTCAGGTGTTATAGCTCTACTATAAATTACTAGTATATTAGTTCGAAGCTAGGTATCTTTCCTAGTTCTAGGAATATCTTATAGTTCTATAGTTAGTACTTTAGAAGGGCCTTATTCTTAGATCCTTCAAGGAATAGCAACTTATACTCCTTATACGCCGCTAGTATTTATATTAGCGCAGAGGCCTAGGCAGGGTCCTTAATAGTTAAGAGAGTAGTATATAGCTCTTCTTACTTCAGGATATTAACTTCTTAATTAAGTATTCTATAGTTACTTCTATATTAATAATAGTCTAGAGTAATTTGTTCCTTTTACTAGTCTATAGTAGGATTATAAAGTAATAGTTATAATATATTAAGTACTAGCTTATAAGTTCCTAAGTTAGTGATATTAAATTCAATATCTTTAGTATACTTTTGTAGTATTTTTATAGTTAGTTAAGCGATTTAAAGAATCACTTATTTATTTAATAATCTAATAACGTTTCTATTTAGTATAAATAGATAATATAGGTATTACTTCCTAATTAGCCTGAACTTATAGTCTAGGGCTATTTATTAATCTATAAAATTACTTATTACTTTAGAGTCTACTATTACTCTAAGCGTTTATTTATTAATATAAATAGTTAGGAAGAGTTACTATTCTCTTTTTGTTATATATAATTCTTTATTATATAAGTTTCTAGGCTCTTTATGAATACTTATTAGTAGTCTATTATCAGCAAGGTCTCCTAGTTTTTTAAAGGTTCAGGCGCTATTAGTAGTTCCTTAATAAAGAGAAGTAGCTCTTTATTATTAAAGAATATAGGTCCTTTATATTATAGCTAATAGTTCCTATTAATCTTACTAGAGTAGTGAATTATATATATATAGTTCTAATAAAATAACTATATAAGTTCTGCGTATTAAGGGTAATTAATCTCTGTTATATTTCTAGCTTCTTAAAGTTTATGTATTTTTCTTTTATATCTATTCCATTCTTTCTTACAAATCGTAAACTTAGCTCTTAGTTAGGGTATAAATTCTATATTCTGCGTGAATACCTCGATATACTATTAGCTTTAGCGAGTTGCGGTATTAGTTTTAGCACAGCCCTCTTTATACCTATAAATAATAGTATAGATTTATATTATATACTTTATATATATATTCTTTTTAATCTTCTAGTATTAGATAACTTCTTTCATTTCCTACTTAGTAAAGTACTAGTTTTTAATTACTTCATAGTCTCAGTTATAAAAAGTATTTACCTCTATACTATTCCGAAACTATGCAGAAAGGGACTGTAGAAGTTGGATTGCGGGCGATTATTTCGCAGCTTATCTTCAAGCCCTAGCCAATCGGTGTAGTACCACGCAGGTTTGGATGTAGCATGGCACGAATCAGCCGCCCCAAGGCACGTTAATCGATCATCGCCTTGTTTTCGATGGTGACAAGCTCTCGGTTCCTCTGTTGAAGACGGTGGCGTAATGTGGCGCGACGGGGAAGTCTTCCGTAGAACGACGCGTTAGCGGCTTCAAACTCAAATGAGGTCAAGGCAAACTTTCGTGTCAGGTCCTAATCATTGGCTCCTTTAATATGTGGCTAATAAATCTGCGGCATTTTGTCGCATTCAGCAATACTATCCCCCCCCCTAAATAATCGTTAAAATGTGGGATTTATAGGTCGGAGGTATGAAGGGCTTAGTATGACTGGTTAGAAGGCCCTGTCGATGCCCTGTTAATGCCCTAGCCGCCTCGAAGCACAGAGCAAAAATTGGTCTATTGTAATGGCCAGGGTGGCTGTAGAAGATTCCAGAGAGCCTTTGTTCCCCTGAAAGTGGCTATGATCCAGGGCTTTAACTGGATAAACACCCTAGAAAGCTACTTGGTAGTTGGGATAAATAAACCCCTACCCTGAAGGTGTGGTTCTAGGAGCTTCTCCCCCACAAATGGACCAACGCTGATGAAATGATTGGACACAGGTCCTTGCTGAGGCTCGTGCTGATAGAGACAGGGTAGGGGTTTATTTACCCTGAATACCAAGTACCCACACGAGTACCACTTTTCATGAGGTTTAACGTTTATTTAGGGGGGGGGGGGGGGGATAGTAGGGGTCCCAGTAGTCCAACCGTTTTCTAAGCCCTTCCTCGGCCCGGCATATTGGGTGGCTTGGCCCCTGCTCCCTTCTCCTCGTACTTGGTACAGGGCTTAATCATCCCACCTTTTGCGTCTGTGCGGAGTACTAGCATATTCCACTTTACATGGGGTATTATCCAATGAACTAATCTGGTTTATTTATTCTCTCTCTTCCGTAACAAGTAAAATCCGGGTCATTTAGCACAGACGTAAAATGTCAGATTATTATCCCTGTACGAAGTAATTTGGCCAATTGGGCTGGTGCCGTCTCTTTGCATTGGCTGTCCCGTCCTTTTGGATCTCTTGCTGCGACACGAGATTATCAGCCCCTCGAATCCTTCGATGCGCCCTTCACCGCAATGTGCGTGCAACTTGCAGGATAATTATCCGCTTCCGCGGATTATCGATGCGTCTGCATTGTCCGATTGAGACGACGAAGAGGTCGTTCGCTTCCACTTGAGGAGAGGTGACTGAACGAAGGGCTTGCCGGGAAGCATCCGGTGATAGCTGTGGCGTTTGCGGCAACACAGATAATCTAGAACTCGGAGCCAAAGCAGTCCGTTGCCTGTCTACGAAGTATTTGCTCGACGTTTTTTGGGGGGGAAGGGGGGTGTTGCGATTTTTCTTTTTATTGTGATGATCAAATGGGAGACAAGCACCCTTCAATTTAATCTCTGATCGGCTGCGGTGTCTTCCCCGGATGGTCATCCCTTGCCAATGGCTACCACGGCGTTTTGGTGGGTGGATAGTGGCTGCTGACTTTGTTCAAGTTGCATTCGAGAATCGTTTCTTATATCCATTCAATATTCAAAAGTCAGTCTTGCAAGATCATCTTTCACTCCTTCCTGTGTTCCGATTGCCCTGCAGATCATAATTCAATACCAAAACACTTCTCTGTCCCGACGAGTTTGTTGTGCTCAGTATTCTTCCCGGCTCGTTGGCGCGATGGGTTTTATCCTCAAAGCCGAGAGAGATGGAATCGTTGGCGCCTTGCCCCCGCCACCTGGAGTCATTCCGAACTTTGAGAATCCGGAATCTCAAGGAGACCGAGTCATTCTTACAATTGCAATCTTGTTCCCGCTAGCAACTATAGTTCTACTTCTACGAGTCTATACAAGGGTAGTGATCGTTCGGAATGTTGGGACTGACGATTGTAAGTTTCTTTACTGTCAAAGATACTGAGTGTGCTGTATTAACTAGGTCTAGACGCGATAATCTTTGCATGGGTATGAGTCTTCGATAAATCACAAAAATACACGCACAGAACGAACGCTTATGCTTCCTGTCTGATAGATTTTGGCGATTGGCTACATTATTCCTCTCATAATTTGTGGGTAAATACTTATAGTGCGTTCAATTGGTTCTTGTTAACTCTCGGCTCTAAAGTGACCCATCTCGGCCTCGGTGTCCATATGTGGGATGTTCCATTTACAACGTTTAGTCCTTATTTCTTACGAGTAAGTTAATTGTTACTAGAGTCCAGAGCCAGATAAGACCCTTCTATGCCAATCTTTACTATTCCCTGACGTTGTTCTTAGATAGGTGCGATTACTGGAGTTTTCTATGGCATGTCCTTTATGTGTGTCAAATTATCAATACTACTACTCTACCTCCGGCTCTCGCCATATCGACCATTCCGAATCGCAGTATGGGTGGTCATAATAACAACAGTCCTATACTCTTTTCTTGGGTCATTCGAATTTATCTTCAACTGCCAGCCTATTGCTAAAAACTGGGATCTTACGATTACCGGAGGGAAATGCATCAACGTGTCCAAAATTCTCATGACACATGGTTCAATTAACATTGCAACTGATGTTGCAATGCTGGTCCTGCCGATAGCGCTGGTACGGAAGCTGAAATTGCCAATGAAGCAAAAGGTGGCATTAGCTGGTCTCTTTATGACTGGGACACTGTAGGCTTGCTCCTTTTTGTATATGCTTGCAAATCAAACAAATGGCTAATTTCTACGAGTGTTTGCATCGTTAGTTGTATTCGGCTGAAGACCATCATGGACCTCATTCGTTCTCCGGATTTCACATGGATGGGGGCTGAGAACACAGTATGGTCGTAAGCTTATTTCTCCTTTGCCTCCACAACACTACAGAGTTTTAGCACTAATAAAACGTTAGCGTTGTTGAGGTGTTTGTAGGAATCATTTGTGCTTGCTTTTCCAGCTTTAAACCTTTTCTTCGACGCCATCTCCCAAAGGTGATTGGGAGTAGCTACCACTCAACAGCCATCACAGCGCCATCCAATACGAAGACCGCTAATACTATCTCTCGTACATTGACCGAAGAATACGACCTTGACTTGTATGATGGACACAGGAAGAGTGGCATCCCCCGAAAGATCAAAGAGCAGACATGCACCGATAATGAGAGCCAGAAGGACATACTCGGGGATGGATTTTCGGAGGGTATATCGAGGGCGGACGAGGTGAACATAACATCAACAGCCGGGTCGTTCTCCCAAAAGGGTAGTTTTAGATCGCTCTGATATTCCGCTATTCTGCTGGCGTCTCGTGAAGAGTTCTGAAGGAGAGGATTGTATTACTGTATTCTGGGGCAACAGATATTTGTATTTTTATATTTTGGCACTGAGGTGGCCATAGAGCTATTCTGTTTGAAGATTAATGAATTCCGTGAACGCCCCAACCTAATAAACGAAGTTTTTAAATGGTGTAGGAATACAAAATAAACCACAAGGTACTTCTCATATGTGGGCAACCTTGAGTTCCTCTTGACCTGTTTTCAGTTCTGCAATCAGCCAGGCCATTTCCTCTAGCCATGTCCCTCTACCTCCGTTGCGGCCGGTAAACTCGAAAGCGCCGTCCCGATTGACGCCTCCGGTAGCTTCTGTGTCCTTCCTGGCTCGCTTTCGTGCCGGTAGGGTCTTGTGTGTCTTATTCATTGACGTTCCTGGAGAGTCGGAGAACTCTCTCGTGATGGCTTCATTTGTTGTCGTTCTTGTTGGAGGTTTCGAAGATTGGGATTTTGAAGAATAAGATTGTTTTCACGTGAGCGCCCCTCCATTCCGACATTCGCGCTGTAATCGATGGATTTACGATCGATCCTCTTGAAACCCGAGCCATTCATTCCTTCCCCGCGCCGCTTGTGGCACGGTCCACCTTGCCCCCCTCAAAGATGATCAACTCCCCAACGTACTAAACAGCGCGGCATTCCTTTTTGACCGCGAAGTTCCCATTGCGCGGTGCATGTTGCATCAGAGTTTAGGGGTCAAACGTTCCGGATGTCGAATCTCAAATTTTCCAAGGGGCCTCCGCCAGTCTCTGGCGACGCGCAGTGGGCCATTCACCCGATCAATCCGCCTATCACACAATAACTATAGCCCCAACTTTCGAGCAGTCGAGTCTATGATAGATGTATACTATTAGTTTTCCGGAATGTCTCCTGAGATTATAATAAGTTAGCTAATATACTTTAGGAAGAAAGTCAAGTATATATAAGCGTAACCTGACCGAGACCCCTTTCCTACCTTTAATAAAGAATATAAGTAATTTACGAAGGCTAGTATACTCTCGCTGTATTAAGGAAGACACGCCCTGCATTTACTCTTCTATAAGAAGAAGACCGGGGCCCGCTAAAAGTTCACGCTGAAAAATATTAGCTGCTATTACTTCTTAATTAACTACTAGTTAGTAGACGGCAGTATTCTATTTATTAGTAGCTTACTAATTAAGTACGCTCTAAAGTATCATGATAGAAGCCTTAATTATTAGCTAATATTACCTTAAATAAAGTATAATAATCTTTTACTTTATTTAAAGAATTATTCCTATAACGTAACTTTACTAAATTAATAGTATTATCCTTAACTATAAGAGAGACTATATCTTATTCTATTTATTCTACTATAGTAAGGACTTACTAGGAAAGGAATTAAAGTCTAGTAGATCTATAACTTTAATCTAGCTAAGAACTTTAATTATATGTAAAGTCTACTAAGCTCTTAAGTATAATAAGTTTTTATAACTGAACTCGCGTATAAGTAGGCTCGAAAGTTTCTTCATATATATTTACTTATTAATACCCTTACTCTAGAGATGCTTATTCTTATAGTAATACAAGTGTAAGTATATTAGCTATAGTCTACTTCTTATAATACTTAGGATCTCTATAAAGATTTAAGGGCTTATAACTATCTAAGCTAGCCTTAGCTTAAAGAATTGTTTACGATCTCTTATAGTATTAATTAAAATCACTGATAAAGAAATCTTAAATAGCTTAGTATTTTTTACGAAACTTTAATAAGTATACTTACTTATATTCTATAAATTCTACTAATATCCGGGGTAAAATACGTAGTTAAGAGTTAGCTAGCTTATATATAAGGTATATTAATATAAGTTATATTAGCTTAATAATTAAAATTAATATCTACTATTTAATATTAATCTTATAAGTAATAAGGAAATTAAGGAATAGAGAAGTCTTTAGTAGTATACATATTACCTAGATTTATATTATAATATTATAATAGTAATACTTTTCGTAGTAAAGCTTAATAGTATTAAAATAGAGCTAGTATAGAATTCCTAAATAGCTAATAGATAATTCATTTCTAAGGGGCTAATCTTTCTGCTTATTAAGATAGAGCTACTATAGAAGATAAGTAGAGATATTACTTCTCGCGATAGCGATTTTAACTTTAATATATATATAGTAATAATAACTATACTTAAGGGGGCTATAAGACTTTCTCGGCTCTAGAGGTAAAACTCTTCTAAACGCTTATAATCGCGCTTTAACGCTCTTAAAAATAATCTCTCCACTATTTGGATTATCTCTACTTACGTGCTATTTCAATTTAGCTTATGATATCTTACTTAATAAATCAAATACTAAGTATCACACTTAGTTTATTTCTATCTTATACTTATATACTTCTTATTTCTTATTATTATTCTATATATATTTATAAGAAAATAAGTTAGAGTAATTAGATTATTAGCGGAGAATCCTTAAATATTACGAAGATATAGTATTAATTATTAGAGAATAGAACACTTAGTAGTATCTATTAATTGATCTAGCTATCTACTTTATTATCTTATAAGCCCTTATAATAATACATTTATATTCTTAGGATATAGTAAACTCTGAACTAGAGCTTTAGGTAAGACTTCGAAGTTATAAAGATCTTCTTCTTCTTTTCTTAAGTAGTTTGTAATTATTTAGAATTTACTATACTTCCTTATTAGTAAGTAATTATGATCTAAAATAGATAAGTGTAGCTATCTAACTTAATATTTTAGCTTTATTTATAAAGCTATTAGAGCGACTTTCGAGACCCTTTATAAGTACTAATATTAACTAGATCTTAGAATAGATATAAGTAGTATTATATTTAGGATAGTTTAGGTTTCTATCTTTAATACCTAAGGATTTTACTACTAAAGTCTAATAAGATTTTAATATCTATTTGTTCCTTAAGATAGACTTTACTAACTAGGAGTTATAGAGGAATCTCTTAAGTATAAGCTTAATCCTATAAAGTTTCTAAGGTTAAATAACTTTTTATATATAAATATATATATATTTAGTATGAAATTAACTAAAATTGATTTTCTTAAACTCCTTAGATACTAAATCCCTATTACTTATATATCCCTAGTATTACTTCATCTATTAAGTATATATTAATTCCGTATCCTCTTCTTTTTATCTCTACTTAATAAGCTCTTACTATAACTTTTAAAGTAATCTACAGCTTAGTCTTTCTTCTGCACTTTATAAAACGCTTTCTTAATTTACTTAATATATTTCTGCAACTTCTTATTCTTAGCGCGAGTTTCCTCTAGCTCCTATTTAAGCGTATAGATATAGTACACCTACTACTAGCGATAAGATCTTTGCAAATCGCGGTTCTAGGCTTATTACTAAGATAGAAAGTTAAAATACTCTTAAAAGAGAATAATAGAAAGGGTCTATGTACTCTTTCTTTTAAGTATAGAAGAGCTTTAGGTAAAATAGAGCTTGAAAGTGCGAAATACTTGCTTAGCTACTTTATACCTAGCAAAGTACTGATATTCAGATCAAATAACTAAGGGTATAGCGCTATTAGTATTATATTCGAACTTAAAGCGATATTATTAAGATCAGCCTAATCTATGAAGCCCTTATAAGGACTAAGATACTCTTCTTATTACAGCTAAGGGATTATATTCAAATCAGTATAGTACTAATAATACTCTATATCTCTATCTAATATACCTATTAATAGTGATAAGTAAATAAGTAATAGGGTACTGAGAAATTTTAATAAGTCCTTCTTTTTCCATAATTATTAAAGGGAGCGAAGACAAAGAAATATATAATCTTATACTTAATTATACTTTTTTCCTGTTTTCTAGTATATATTGAAGCGGATCCTGTTTGTTCGATCTTCCATGGTGGTCTGATAATCTTCATTCAGGTGGCTGCCGGCTATCAATCACCGATAACTAAGATGACGTCGGCGACAGACGGGAACTGTAGTACCGCCGAAGTTGGCCTTACATCTGCGCTATGTAGGCCATTCTCTCGTCCATTATCGTACCGTATAATAGCTGCTATTCATGCAAGGTCTGCTTCTGGCTCGGAAGGCCCGATCTAAGTTTTACCCGCGCTTTACGGGAACCAGTTGCTTGGTCCCAGCAACTCACTGTCGGCATTCTCTCCGAGCAGTTGCCAAGCCGGCAAATAGGCCTAAATCTTATGGAAGTTGTCCATGCGATATGCTCCGGCAAGACTGACCGCTATTGAGATGCCACTAGCTTGGCTGCGGGGTGACGACATATGCTCCATAACAATGTCTTGAATGCTTCCGCGAGTAGTTCCGGAGCATCTACCGGAAGATCTTCGAAGCTTATACTTCTACTGCGGTCGCGCCTATTTCTCATGGAGCATGAAAATACTCCGATTGGCCCGGGTTAATTACTAAATGCTTGGCGCCACAGCTCTCTCATGCCAGGCCAAAAGCAGTAACTCTGCTATCCACGCTCAATCTCGACTCATCTTTCCCTCTCACTGATCAGACTTGATTAGACGGATTGACATATCGGGGTCTGCTCATGGCCGAATCTCCGTGAGATACCGGTCCCTTCTCTTCTATTTTGATAGAATAGCACGAATATAAGTAGATACAAAACTTTAATAGTATAACGAATATACTAGTAGGGCTAAGATCTTAATAATCCTTCTTATATTATTAGTTGCTTTACTAGGATAGGGTCATGGCGTAGGTAATCAGAGGGCATCGCACTTTGAACCTTCTGATAGTCCGAAGGCATAAGCAGCTAAAATATATAAAGAGGCTATATTATAAGATTAATTAATCTGCTACTTTGATTTTAATTATTATATTAGAATACTTAGTTTCTTATCTTATATTATGAGATTTCATATTAATTTATTAATTACTTGAACAATTTAAGTTACTTTATTAAGTTTATTTTTATAAACTTTAACTGCGTGTGTCGAGGATTTAATATAGCTACTACGGAATCAGAGGTATTTACCTCGATTATATCCGAGAACTAGGGAAATTCCCTTCTATAGATACTCTCTAATACCTCTTTATTTCTAGAACAGAGACTTACTCGTGTTTATAAATCTAAGGATAAGAAAGAGGATAATAGTAAGATAGAAAAGGCGGATTAGTATATAATACTAGATATTAGAGTATTCTAGGATTAAGCTAATAAGAACTTTATAAAGTAACGGAAATTAGGTATTATATAGAAGAATTTAATAATTAAGAGTATTAGTACTAATACAGCGATTAATAAGAACGTGAGATCGTAGTTTAATATCACGTAGAATATTAAGGAAGTAAGATAAGAAGCTCTATTAAAAACAATTATTGATAATTCTTACAGATACGTAAAACCTAGGAAGATACTATTAGTTCTTAGTTAACTAAGATCTAGCTGCACGATATTATTAAAGATATTAGCTAATAGAAGAGAGGAATATGCTATAATTAATAGGGATATTAAGTTCGGAATACTAGATTATAAGAAGGCTACTTAATATTATAGCTAGATTATAATAAATATAGAAGAAGAGCTATTCTTCCTAATTCTTACTATTAGCTAGACTATTAATTTTATAATATAAATAAAGATCCTATTTAATTTACCCTCTGATATATAAAATAATACTAAGTACTAGAAAATAAGTTAAGACTTTCTTTTTTAGTTAATAAGTATCTCTTACACTTATAAAACTAAAGTCGGTAATAAGTATATTCGTAGTATTTCTAGTAGAGAATAGAAGCA
This sequence comes from Cadophora sp. MPI-SDFR-AT-0126, assembly GCA_020747065.1. Taxonomy (NCBI): domain Eukaryota; kingdom Fungi; phylum Ascomycota; class Leotiomycetes; order Helotiales; family Ploettnerulaceae; genus Cadophora; species Cadophora sp. MPI-SDFR-AT-0126. Next base: position 2,990,748 of record JAGMVK010000005.1, read on the forward strand.
TATAAGTATTATTAAGATAATAGCTACTAGAGGAAGTGTTATTTATTAGGATAATAGTATATAAAGCTTAGACGCGAGTACTACTCTCGGATATATAAAAGTTATTTAAGTGATAATAGATATCTTTAGTCTTTCAACTATTATTATATTATACTAAGCTAATAATAGTATCTATAATCTCTTCGATAAGGTTTTAGTCCTAGATAAAGGAAAAAAGATCTACTATAGTCTTATAAAGTAAGCTCGACTATTTATAGAAGAACTTAGCTTTGTCTACTATAATAGAGCTAACGTTACTAATTATTTAACTAGAGTAATAGTTTCGATAGAAAGAATAATTAAAGATAGCTTTAATAAAAGATTTCCTAGGACTTTGGAAGATATCTAAGTATAATATAAGAAGAGTAGTATTAAAGCTAAGGTAAGATACTCTTAATAATCCAGATTTTACAAATAAGTACTAACTACTTATTTTCTTTAAATAGAAGTATAATATAGCTATCTAACTATTGAAATCGTGAAATAGAAAACTAAAGACTTTAAAGAAAGCGTCTAATATAAGAAGTATAAGAGTCTGCTAAAAAAGTCACTTCTTATAGTTAGCTTCGTTACCTAAGTGAAAACATATATGACTTAATAATACTAGATCCTCTAAAGAGACAAAGTAATATTTATTATTAAATAAGCTTTAACTCTTGCTTAAGCTCTTATCGCCGGTTTTCTGTTTTATAATATTACCGGCGACTCGATTAGTCTTTTTATTAAGTCTAGTGCTCTCTTCCTAGCTCTTCTATTTAATAGTCTTCTTATTATATCTGAAGTTACTGATTCCTTTTTCGGTTATCTTATTCTAGCTAAATATAAAGTATTTATCTTATATTATCTTATTATTTTCTATATCATATAAATTACTATAGATATTCTAATATTACTTATATAAGTATCATACTTTTCAATTATACTATACTTTATAGCTTCTCTGAAATAAGATATTAGCTTTTTCTTTATGTTTTAGGTCTTAATATTTATAACTACTATATATATAATAGCTCTCTTTCGATTTATTAGTGCTAAGTTCTTGACTTTTAATAGTATATCTAAGGTCTCTAGTTTTATAATTGCTATATTAGTTATATATTCTAGTTATATAATTCTAAAACTATAAATATACGATTAGTTTATTTAGTAAGTACTACGATTAGTTTCTATTATTTTAAAGCAGAGTTAATTTGACTAGGATTTACTAGATAAATCTATTAGCTTATAAGTTTTCCGCTATCTTATTAAACAAGTTAAAGGGTTAGATTATCTCTTATATAGCTATAAATCTTGTTCCTAATAAGCTGGGGTATATAAATTTAATACACTAAGCTTATATAAGCATAATAAGAGCTTTTCTAAATACTACTAGTATTATAAGTAAATAATATCTTAGCTCTTTATTATACTTATTTAGAAATATCTAGAGGAACTTTAGTATTATTTAAGCATTCTAAGCTTTATTCGTTACCCTTACTATTATTACTATAAGTAACTAGAAAGCTTAAGGCGGAAAAGGTAAGTACCTCCTTATTCTACGTAAGAAGGCGAAGAAGACTATGCCTAAATTAGTTAATAATAAGAAGTCTTAGGCTATAAAGGAGAGCGCTACTATATATTTAAGCACTGCCTTATCAGAGATAAAGGTTAATAATTAATTAGTCTGTAATACATTAGTATTTACTTAGAAGAACCTTAACTATACTATTAAGATGCCTTCAAGTAATTAAGTCCTTTTAGATAATATTTAAGGATAAGTTAAACCCGGTATACTTAGAGCGCTTATAGGCTCGTTAAGAGCAGGTAAGACTACGTAAGTAATTTCTAGAGCTATTAGTTTCCGTTTCCGTCCCTTTACGCGTAAAGACTAAGATTTTATAGTTTACTTGATATTTTAGCTTAAAGAAAGATAGATAATACTATAAAAGGATTAATTCTAGTTAATAGTTGCCTCCTTTCTATCTTCTTTTAATAATTAGCTAGTTACTATAAGTAACTTAATATTTATAAGCGTCTTTTAACTATAAGAGAAGTACTTGAATTTTCCATACTTCTTAGATAACCTCGCACTATTCTTTATAAAAATAAGCTTAAGTATATTAATACTATTATTAACTTTCTCAAGATATACGATATTAAAAACACGCTTATTAGAACTGCTAGTGCTAGTCTTTCTATTGAATAACAAAAGAGACTTATTATTAGTATAAAGCTTATTTCGAAGCTAAGTATTCTTATCTTTTTAGATGAACCTACTTCTAGTTTTAATAGATAAGTAGTATATAATATTATTTGATTCCTTTATAAACTAGCTAATATCAGCTAAGCTATTTTTATTATTATCTATTAGCTTAGTACTTAATTATTTACTTAATTTAATAGTCTTTTACTTCTAGTAAAAAGAAGTAAAATAGTTTACTTTGGAGATATCAGCGAAAACGAAGTAATAGTTAAAGAGTACTTTACTTATTATAACGCCCCTTACCCTAAGGAAGCTAATCTAGTAGAGTATATAATTGACGTTATTTTAGGGTCTCTTTCATAAAGTAGAGACTAGAATTAAGTTTAGCTAAACTCTCCTAAATATAAATATACTATTAAGGAACTAGACTGTATTAATAATAATACAGCTACTAAGGAGCCTAGTACCTCCGATAATAGATTCGAGTTTACTATATTACTTTAGGAGTAAGCTAAGCTTATTACTTTATATATAAACACTTCTCTCTAGCAGAATACAGATTATATTAATAATAAGTTTACTTTATATATTATATTAGTTCTCTTTAATAGCTTCTTCTTCTAGAAGATTAGCAATATTATAAGAGATATATAATTATATCTCTTTACTATCTTCAACTTTATCTTCGTTACTCTTAGTGTCTTAGCTTAGTTGCAATTACTTTTTATCGAACGCTAAGATATTTATAAAGTAAGAGAGAAGAAATCGAAGATATATTCTTAAGTTGTATTTACTATTAGCCTTATTATCTCCGAAATCCTATACCTCTATATCTATACTATTTTATACTATGTCTACTAGTACTATACTATTAGCTTTCTATCAGATTTAAATAAATCTAGTACTATCTTCTTTATTATACTTATATATAAATTTGTTTATATAAGTATTAGGCAATTTATTACTACTTATATATTAAATACTATATTCGCTACTCTTACTAATCCTCTTATTATTAGAATATTAGTTTTCTTTTGTAGCGTATTAGTACTATACGCTTAGATCTAAGATTTCTAGAAGTAAGTTATTCTTTTAACTCTTTAATAAGATTACTATATTAATAATATTTATTATAAATACTAGATTTACTATTTGAACTTATTTAACTATCTTATGAGTTCCCTTCTTATCTTTATATCCTTTAATACCCTTATCTACTACACTGAGCCCGAATTTATACGCTTCGATCTTCCTTTTAACTAAATATACTAATAGTATCTTACCGATTATATAATAAACTTAAGATCTTAAATAAATCTTATTAATCTAAACGTAATATAGGATTATAAGGTCTATTAGTATAGGACTAGTAGTAATTATCTAGTAACTATTAACTTAAAAGATTATTACTTTAGATAAAAAGATTCAACTATTATAGCTATCTTCGTATTTAGCAGATATATATTAATCTATCTTCTTATAAAATTAAGGACTAAGAAGTCTAAGGCTACTAAGTAAAGGAATCTCGTGCAAGAGAAAGAGTAAGGTTAGTAGGAATATATTATCCTTTAATTCGTAGTGCATTCTCCCTAGTACTCCTTAATATAATTATATACCGATTCTCTTTTACATCAGTTTAGATTCGACAATCATTTCCTTCTGTCCACTCTTGAACCGTCGGCAGCCCTCTTACCCGTCCGTGGATTAATCCTATTATCACGGGTTAACAGTCTAGTTGCATTCTATTATAGAAATGTTCTACGTTCAACGCATAAAGATTTATTAAAGAATATAGCGCTATTTACTTGGCCATTAATAATATATCTTTATAAACGAATCGCTGAGTCTCTTCTTCTCCGCTCTCCTAGCAATGTTTAACATCCCCAATATTCTTAGCGGCAATTTACTTCACGTATTAATATCTTAATCGCATTTAAAACACAGCCTTGGCTTTAAGTCGCTGTTATGTTCACATTTTCATTCCCAACCAATGGCCCCGCCTATCGACTGCGTTAGGATGTGGCCGATTGAGGCACGTGAGGAACACCAAAATCAAAGTACCCAAAGATCATTCTCACAGCAAATAACAATTCAAATTATATTCTGTCTTCAGGAATACTTTGAAAATAGTAGCTTCATGTCCGTCTAGAGTTTCCACTTTCTTTTATTAGAGGTTCGTAGACAAAAATACGACACTTTCGTATCTCAGCACCTCGCCTCAATCGGCCACATCCTAACGCAGTCGATAGCCCGCATCAGCAGCCTACACACTTCAAGCAAAGACTTTAACATCAGATTACTTTATTACTCTTAATATCACCAAGATCTATACTACTCATACAAAAATCATTCAATTAAGGAATAAGTAAGCTAAATCGACAATGACTTAGTTCACGACTCCTTTCGTCGAACCGAAAATATACAGTAACAACTATAGTATTTTTAGAAGAAGTATTGCGGCTATAATAAGAAGCATTCTTACTATCCCCCCCCCCCCCCCCCCCCCCCCCCCCCCCCCCCTAAATAAACGTTAAACCTTATGAAAAGTAATACTCGTGTGAGTAGCTTTCTAAGGTATTTATCTAATTAAAGCCCTAGATTATAGCTACTTTTAGGGAAATAAAGACTCTTTGGAATCTTCTATAGCTACCCTAGCTATTACAATAAACTAATTTTTACTCTGTGCTTTGAGGCGGCTAGGGCATTAATAGGGCATTGATAGGGCCTTCTAACTAGTTATACTAAGTCCTTTATACCTTCAATCCATAAATCCTACATTTTAATAATTATTTAGGGGGGGGGATAGTAGAGTTCTTTTAGTACTTTTATTCTTTTGTATTAGTCGGAGGAGAAGGTGGGGACTACGGGGACTGCTAGGAGAACTAAGGGCACCTAGCCGAGATAGAGCGCCTAGTAGAGAAAGAGCACATGGCCGAGATGGAGCACCTAGTAAAAATAAAGCACCTAGCCGAGATAGACCACAAGGCAGAGATAAAGCACCTGGCCGAGATAAACCACAAAGCAGAGATAAAGCGTCTGGCCGAGATGGAGCGCCTAATAGGAATAGAGAGCACAAGATAAAGACGGAGCTCGTGGCTAGGCAGGAGTAGTAGGAGCACCAGGGGCAGCAGGAGCACGAGGAGAACTAAGTTTGCGGGGGCAACTAAAAGAGCCAGGATCATCTGGCCGAGATAGTCGAGATAGTCGAGATAGTCGTAACGGAGCAGCGGGAAGACCGGGAGAGCCAGGACCACAGGGCCGCGATAGGGCAGCTACGGGAGGGGCAGCAGGACCACGAGACAGAGTAGTAATTATCGCTACCTAAGTCATTCGTTCCTGTCCCTCCGTTGCTAGCGAGATATAATACTTACATCGCGATAGTAAGATCTTGCCTCAAAATATAACATAAAGTTACTAACAAGGCCAAAAAGAATGAAAATAATAGTAGATAGGGATAGCAATTAATAATTTATATTTAAAATAAAACGTAGTCTATTTTGACGAACGTATAAACCTTAATTCATAAAGCTTAATGCTGTGCACAGTCTTCACATGGTCTTTGAAATGCTTTAAGTGCTCGAGGACAAGCCCCCAAGACTTACGCGTTAGGGGATAATACTTTATCCTTGGCCTGCGGATCTTTTCCTTTAAGATGATTACGTTTAACATGATCCGTCATCTTCGAAAGGCGGTAAAAGGAACTCATTCAATGGAGGAGGAAGTGGAATTAATGAGCAGGACAGGCAGGCATGGCAGGATTGCGGGGTAAGCAACGTCGTCTCTGTCATTGGCGAAGTTCCATCTCAGGTTACTCTGCTGACATCATAGAGGCGATGGGTGTTCTTCATTTAACCTCAAACTCTAACTTAATTCGTTCACAACTGACAGTACCCTCTTTCTCTTATTAATTCTCGCTCCCCAGACGATCCCTCCACTCAACAATGGCAGACGTAGTAACCCCGAATTCGATCCCTAGTACCTTGACTCGCTGGATATATATCGACATGGAACATCGAAAAACAATCTGCACTAGCCCTAACTGCATGCGAGCCATTCCACCAGATCGAATAGTGAGCCATTGCAGCAAGAAGCACAAGAAGTGGTCCTCCAAGCAGCAGCTCCGCGCATTCATGGAGTTCGTTGAGCAGTTAGGATGGAGTCCTTCCCGGGACGACGAGGTTACAGAGGATGGACTGGCACCACACCCGCATCTCCCGGTCATGGATGGGCTTCAATGTCAGCACTGTCCAATCAGATTCCAACTTCTAGAGTCTGAAGCAGCTTATCAGCATCGACGCATACATGGAAGCTTGGTTGGTTGTATGGAGCGCGTTCTGGTCCGGATCCAATCATGGTCCGGAGATGGACCGTACTGGGTGGTTAATGAGAGTGAGTGTGGTCTGAAGACAACAGCTCCTGGAGTTATGATGAAGTCAAGCGAGCACGAGAAGTTGGAGATGGATGAGCACATGGATGAGCAGGCAGATAGGACAGTCGAGGATTTACCAACGTGTCAAGCTGGCATTGGGGATGCCTGTATTGATGTAGACGGCGATGATTGGGTTCTGTTGGAGCTACCAGGACAGACGTAAAGCTGAAGGTGCTTCTGCGATCACTACCAAGCTTGATGCAATGCACGCTCTGGATAACTCCGTCGCTTCATTTGGAGCTGGGTACGCTATCTCTCACTTTTGATTTTCTTCACGTTCTTTCGGGATGCCTATCCGTTGCACAGATCGAGGATGATTCTGGATTGAGTCGAGACAATCACATTATTGAGGTGGAGAATATTCCCACTACAGCGGAACTCAAAATGGACTGCTCCCATGACTCAAATGAGCTTACATTCCAGTTGCGGTCAGCTCACAGGGGACTTATCTGCATCTCGTTCGCATGGGAGGAAGCTACAAGTGATGATTAGAATGAGGAGCGTGCCTTGTATCCCCAGTTACCCTCTTCTCCAAGGGAGAAGAGATGGGGACTTGAACGACTGGCTTCATTCATGAGACAGCCCACCTCTCGCTTAGAATTATTGCTAAGCGCATAGCTCCTTCGGTGCTTCAGGATGGTGGCTATCTAATTCATTCCATTTCACACAATGCTCGACGAACACATTCCCATTAGACTCTCTTTATTCGCTCATAAATACCGTGAGATCCGATACATCGCCTGCACAGCTAACTTCTACCCTCCTCCTACAATGCCGAGCCCACTAGTAAACCGAACCCATCGTCTTCGACCGCAGAAGTCGGCCTCCCTCCCTCCCACGAGAAACAGGCCGTATAACAGGCAGCGACACAGTGTTCCTGGCGAATGTCTGATTCGACGCCTCGATTACGACCTGTCGAGAGATAAAAGGCGGTGTGCGGGTGATTCCCCAACCACTGCCAACCGGAAGTGGTGTCATCTTCCGGACCAGCAGGAGTCCATTGCCGTACGGCACAAGACATGCAGCCTCGTCAACTACAAAAAAACATTTGTCAACCTCCACCACAACTCCAAATTCACGTCGCAGATCTTGTATCGATTCCAAAAGACCCAAATACCTCATTCATTTCTGGAGTTTGGAGATCTGCGGAGTTGATTCGACGACTCTGACGCGTTTGGCGCCAAGTTCACTTCTCCTTCACAACCAACCTCAAATTCCATCACAGCTAAAGGCGTTGATTACTTACATGACGTACACTCCTCGTCTCATCACTTATGGCAGACCGATCAGCATACCCTGTCATTAAGCTCGTCCTCCTCAAAATGATCAAGAGATGCGGCGAGCCAGATTCAGCGGGGCAGCGGCTTAAATTTAACGTCTTATCACTTGGCCACAACTACGTGAGTTGGGCACGAGAGTCCAGCACGAAAACATGGGTAGCACGAGAGGGAAGCTAAGCCATCTGGGTTCAGTGTATGGATTCCAGGAACCCATAAGCTCCCAAGAGTAGCAGGTTTCCTTCCGGGAGTAATCTAGCTCTTAGGATCCTTGGACATGAATTCTCGTACTAGACTGCACTCTCGTGCTGCCCATGGTTCTCGTACTAGACTGTACTCTCGTGCCAGCTATGATTCTCGTGCTACCCATGGTTCTCGTGCTAGACTGGACTCCGCGCTATCTGTGAAGGCGAAAGTTACTCTAAAAATATCGAGACATGGAATATTGTGGCCATGGATAGGTATATTAATGCCGAAATATACGTCACACGACAGTGGTTTCCCAACCAGACCAGTAAGGGAACCGAGGAATTCCGGCCGAAACCCACTGATCGCCCAGCGCGCAGCGCATTCAAACTCATGGTATCTGTGCAGATTTGTCGCCGCAAGCCTCATTGATCAGCGGCAGGGTTAACAGAGGGTTGCGGCCCGTGCCGTTCCCAAACTTAGAACATGCATGTGACAACAGCAAAAAGTGCTGCTCTCAAGGTCGGAAATCCTGTCGTAATAGATTGACCGGAAGCGGATATGACCTTTGCTGTTCTCTCCTTAGCGTTACGTATGTATTTCGTCTCAACACTTACGATCTGTTCCCATGATGGAGGGAATGACTGTCGGTCAGTAGATCTGTACGTAAACCAACGCCCAGACTGGTAAATAAAGAATGCAATATCAGCGCCGCTCAGCTCTCCATATTCATAAGCCTTTTTAAGTAGAGTGCTTTTCCGTCTTCGAGAGTTCTCTCCCTTGCGATTTCGTCTCGGAGACATAGTTGTTTAAAGAAAGCTTTGCACGCTTCACCATCATCGTTCGCATGGCTACTGCTCTCTTCTGGCATGCTATTCAAACATATACTGGATCTACTGCAATGACTCAATGTATCCGCGCCATCTGGCCTTCATATCTCGACATTCCCAATCACATCCCGGAAGCAGTCGGCATCACAACCCAGCAAATAGTCAGCCATGTCATCTTTTAGTCTGTTCAGTTCCCAATCCTTCTCACTCCTCCACACAAACTACAATAGTTCTTCATCTTCAAGTTTGGTAAGCTCATTCCACAGCATCAAGTCTCATGTCTAACTCTTAATAGTCGTTGTAACAATCA